>CM062226.1:32849663-33539946 GCA_031216235.1 Syzygium jambos | reverse complement strand
CGAACTTTCACGCGACACATTACCGAACTTTTTTTGTGACAAAAATTAAACTTTTTATTTAATATTCTACCACCACGTTGTCTGACGCAGATTTTTTTTTTTTCCTTCTTGTGAACCTGTGCCCACAAGCTGCTCAGCAGAGAAGCACAGCCTGACGCCCATGCAGGCTCGCTCGCTAGACACAGGCGAGACCAGCTCGCGGCCAGCCAGGCTCGCCGCCTGCCCCCGCAGCGCTGGCCAGCGCCCGACGCCGGCGAGGCTCGCCCTCACCTGGATCTAGCGAGGGCGAGCCTCGCCGGCGTCGGGCGAGGCTCGCCCTCGCCTGAGCAAGCGAGGGAGGCGAGGGCGAGGCTCGCCCTCGCCTGAGCAAGGGAGGGAGGCAAGGGCGAGGCTCGCCCTCGCCAGCCTCGCCAGATCCAGGCGAGGGCGAGGCTCGCCGGCGTCGGGCGAGGCTCGCCCTCGCCTCCCTCGCTTGCTCAGGCGAGGGCGAGCCTCGCCGGCGTCGGGCGAGGCTCGCCCTCGCTTGCTCAGGCAAGGGCGAGGCTCGCCGGCGTCGAGCGAGGCTCGCCCTCGCTGGAAGAAAAAAAAGCAAAAAAAAAAGAAAAAGCGGAAAAGACGAAAATGCCCATGGATAATGTACACTGAGGTAAATGTGTCACAAATACGAAAGTTTGGGGTTTTTGGTGTCACAAAAAAAAGTTCGGGGTAAATGTGTCACAGGGAGCAAAGTTTGGGGTTTTTGGTGGTTTTTTCCCTTGAAAAAATAGTAATGGTGTAAAAAATTATAGAACACTTTACATTTTGAATATTTTCAAAAATTTAAGCGTTCGACATAAAATAAAAGATTAAGTGTGCGTTTAAAAAAAAATCGAAATTACTTTTTTGCTTAAGATAAAATAATGAGATTGAAATAATTTTCTAAATGAGATCCAAACACCAGAAAATGTTTTCGATCACATAATACCAAATAAAGGAAAACTAACTATTTTTCTGGAAAATGATTTTTCGGAAAACATTTTCCAAAAACGTTACGTTTTCCGTGAAATAAATGCACTCTAAGAATCGTACCAAACATGTCGTGAAACTTTTACTTGCATTCGTCTGAAAATACTTGATTTTATTTTTAATTATTTATACTTTGAAAGGTTCGAGGGTGCAAAAATTTATCAGGTAAACAAATTTTATTAGTACGAAATTATGCCGGGCGTCTATCGATCAATTAATTTCATTGTTAAAATATTCAATATGTATGCTGACATGGAGCAGAAAATGAGTGAAAAAATAGAACAAGTTGTTCATTTTATTGGTCCTTCAAATCGATCCTCCTCCCTCTTGGTTTTGTCAGAATTCAAAGCCATTTGCGCACTTTCACATGAGCACTTAGCAAGTTGTGTTGTTCAAATAAATAAGCCAATGATCTGTTGTAAACAGACGCAGGCCTACAAGCAGTATGTGCGAAAGTGGACTTAACAAGGGCGAAGTTAAGGATCGATTATGTCTAGTCGCATTGACTTGTACCATTTGCTCAAACCCTTTTAAATTATTGACGTAAGTAGAGAAAGGGCTACGCAAAAGTTAAGTTCGTGGATGAAAATTACTCTTGATTCCTTTAATATAGCTAGAGATGCGCGAATACTATCCTTCTCCGTTGGAAAAGTTCATGGTGATCGGAATGCACCGACAGTGGCAGATTTCCTTCACGAACTTCCTATTCCTATATGGAAAGACTCGAACAAATTCGAGAGAATTCAATACATGATTTTCTGATGTCACAGAGAGCAAAAGCAAAGATGGATGCCCTAACCCGGTTTCGATAGGTCGACGTCGATGTCTTTGGTTGGAATAGAGTCCTGGATAGAAATGCTACGCACATGAACATCAGAGATCTCCTGTTCGTCGAGTAAGAAGTCATCGACTTGAATTGGAGCGTCCACGGTATCGGTTGGCGAGGATAGCACATGTCATCCACAGCCGCTGGGGGTGCTCTCTTATCGAGTGAAGAATAGAACTAGTCTCTTGCGTTTCAACCGAGTAGGTTCCTCATCCTTTTGTTCCGATAAGTATCTGTAAGGCAGATTAATCACTCAGCGAGGAATTGTTCCTCGAAGTTTTGAAAGAGTATAATTACAGGATGAATTAATACCTGGCAAGGCTTTTCTCTTAGGTGTCTTGTGGCCGATAATAGCAAGCCACAGGCGAGGGTGTCAAGGCCCTAGAATTTCGAATCCATGGCTTATCGTCATGAACGAAATCCATGGCGGGCTTTACTAAAAGGGTTCTTTACCTAACAGTAGTACCTCTAGCTCCGCTTTGCGGAGGGGCGCCTTGTAGAGGATCTTCGCCTATCGTTGATTACACAGCTGCAGTTCTTGCCGCGGTTCTTGTATTGCTTGAGCTGGTATGCCTAGAAGTCAGATTGTGCTATTTTTCGTTGCCCTGCATTTACAGAGTAGTCTCACAATATTTTATGATGGCAATGGATGGATTAAATAGGAAACTTCAGTCAATAACGAGTTACATTGTCTCATGTGACCAACTATTAGAATTTTTAGATCATTCAAATGTCACAAATTCTACAAAAGAAGCTCATATAAATAGTCTCGATTCTTAAAGAGATACACTTGTTCATTTCTATTTGTAGTATCCTTTATCGACCTTTTCCCAGCTAGGAAACAAGGTAAAAGGATATCGTATCTGGATGGACTGTAATTTTGTTATTCTCTATTCCCGTGAAACAGGAAAACTAGTGTTAATTGGATTTTCTATATTGCTTGGTTAATGTGCTTAGATTCTAACTCTTTTGGAGATGGAGGGAGTGCCATCTCCATTGTCAAAATGACAGAATTTGATACTACATGGACCAATTTGTCAATGGGACCTTCCCGGGATAGCATGCATGCTATGATGTTCACAGTGCCCGGAAAAATTAGTCATACACCTGACGGACCTCCCCCTATTGAAGGTTTGTTCCTTTGCTATGATATTTTCAATTCGCTTTTTTGTGCTAACTTCCTCTTTGGAAGAACGTGGAAATAGTGAGTTAAAACTTTGGAGGCACATGAAGATGATCAAACTCGAACTCTTATTTGTTCCCGCAATTGAAATCTGCCCATGGCTCTGTCAGTTTACTCGGCATTTGTGCACGGCAATATTAAGCTCTTTTAGTTCATGTCTTAAGGTAACTGCAGTGTTATACCAGAGGGTTCTTTTGCTGCCATGGAGGCATGTAGCATTAGGATCTTGAACTAAGAGTTTAGAGATGAGCACTTCGAAAGAGAACATGTTTTATATGTGTAGACGAGTTAAGACCTTAAATTGATTAAGACTCATTATGAAGTAAAACTAACTAGCATCTACAGTGGACATATGAAAGTTGTTAGTTTGAGATTTTAGTGAGCTAATGAATTTTTTTTACCGCGGATCCACGTATAATGTGAAATAAGTTTCTTAAATGGAGTATCCATGTGCAGTTTGAGCTTAATGAAGAATTTAAAGAATGTTTTAACTTTGACGAAGTGCTCTGGGAAGAGGAACTTTAAATGTTTGGCAAAACATTTCAACAGAGCTGATATTATCCGCTTTGAAGCTAATAGTTTTGGGTCGAAACATATGCTCACCCGGATTAAGTTTCTTCTTGGCGATGCACTTGTGCTGCAGAAGTTGATTATCAAGGCTAAGTTGCCCGCGCGATAGGTACTTAAACATCTTCAAGCCGCTGTTCTGTCGAAACTTCTTGGTGTGAATAAAAATGTACTCAGCGATCGAAGAGCTTCCAAAAATGATGAGGTTATCTTCGATTGTCCTTTCTAATTGGTTTCTCGTTCATCTCACGGCAAGGATATGTTCACCTTGGACACTTCAGTGATCATTTGTATCGACACTCTTTTGCCAGTAAAGTTACATGAAGCATGACAATATTAGGTTGGGGATAATGACACAAATAATTCCTGAACTTTGACTTAATGTGCAATTTGATCTTTAAACTTTTAATTTGTTCAATATAGCTTCTGAACTTTAGTCTGATGTTCAATGTGGTATCTGAACTTTTAATTTATTCAATGTGGTACTTGAACTTTTAGTACATGTTCAATTTAGTTTTTGAATTATATGAAAATGTTCAATTTAGTCCTTCCATCAATTCAAGTTTAGGAGGGACTATATTGAATATTTTCATATAGTTTAAGGACTAAATTGAATATGTATTAAAAATCCGGAGACTATATTGAACAAATTAAAAGTTCAGGGATCATATTAAACATCAAGTTGAAGTTCAGAGACTATATTAAACAAATTAAAAGTTCAGGGATCAAATTGTATATTGGATCAAAGTTTTAAGACTAGTGAACATATCCCAAAAGAAAAACGTTAGATTTGTTAAATTCCTTTTTATGAACGATATCTTTGAACTGAACATTAGTGTTTTTCGGCAAAAGTACACTAGAAGTGCCATAACTTGTGTATGGCGATCACTTTAGTGCCATAACTTTTTTTCGGATCACTTTGGTGCCAATTTTTTTGAAAAACGATCATTTTAGTGCTAATGCTGACGTGGCTCGAGAGGAAATCCGATGTGGCGCTGATACAGCTCACCGGAGAGGTCCAGTCAGCATTAAAAACCAAAAACGACGCTATTTAGCCCGCTGACTTGTACTTTTTTTTTAAAAAAATTAAATTGAATTAAATTAAAAATTTTAAATTTAAAAAAAAAAGCCTGCAGCAGCGGCGAGGGCCTCGCCGCTGCTCCCGCCAACCCACCACCGCCGGGAAGGGCCGGCGGTGGTAGGCACAGTGGTCGACGAGGGTCGCCGACCCTTGTTCAGGGCCCGACAACCCTCGCCAAGCCCAGCGAGGGCCGGATTCGGCGAGGCGAAACCTCGCCGTCGCGACCCAGGCGACGGTGAGGTCTCGCCTCGCCGGATCCAGCCCTCGCCGACCACTGCGCCCACCACCGCCAGCCCTTCCCGGCTGTGGTGGGTTGGCGGCAGCAGTGGCGAGGGCTCCCTCACCGCTGCTGCAACCCTTTTTTTTAAAATTTTTATTATTTTTCTAAAAATTAAAAATTCGAAAAAAAGCCACATAATTTTCATGTGTACAAATCAGATCGTTTTTTTTTAATATAAATGCCAAGTCAGCTTTTTGGTCGGAGTTACTAAAGTGATCTATTTTCCTTCGCCTTGACACCAAAGTGATTTGAAAAAAAGTTATAACATAAAAGTAATCGCCGTACACAAGTTGTAGCACTTCTGGTGTACTTTTGCCAGTGTTTTTCCTTAAACCTTGTAATCTTTTCAAATTCCGTCTCTTGGTTTATAACCATCATAATTCCAACTTTACCCTTTCTCAAAACCCGCAACCCTCCTTCCTCGGCAAATCCAACACGAACCTCGTCCTCCCCATTTCGGCATGCGAGTAGCCGTCGCCGACCACCGCGGGAAGCTCACCTGCTCACGCCCGCCGCCGACTGTTGCTGCGACCGCCGCCACGCCAACGAGTCCCACTGCAGCCTCTGTCAAACCTGCCCCAATGACGAGACCATATGCCGAAAGCACAGACCGAGCGCCGGCCTCCGCGGCGGTGGCCGAAATAGACCATTTGCCCGAGGATATCGTCATCCAGATATTGTCGTGGCTACCGGCCAAGTCCTTGATGCGATTCAAGTGCGTGAGCAAACGATGGCGGTCTCTTATTTCCGATCCAGGCTTCGCCAGGTCGCATCTGCAAACCCTGAAGACAGGAGGGGATATGATTGCTAGCCAGAGAATCGTCAAGATTAACCCCCTCGAGACCCTAGACTACCATGGGTTCGACGACCGCCCGCTGCTGAAGCTTCATAGTCCAAGAATGGCCGGCTGCGATCCCGGCCTCGTGGGGTCTTGCGATGGCTTGGTATGTTTATCTGTCGATACCGGCGGATATCTGCTATTCAACCCGACCACCGGGGAGTCCAGGTATATTCCCAGTTCGGATCTTGTTGCAAAAGGTCATGTGTTCCTTGGGTTCGGATACGATCCTGCGTCTGATGACTATAAGATAGTACGCGGTGACGGTGTTGAAGTATGTGAGGTGGCCATGTTTTCGCTCAAGTCCGGTTCTTGGAGAAGGATACTAATCCAGCGAGATAGCCACTTGTTCGTGTTTTACCGAGGTCTTTATTGGAACGGGGCCTTACACTGGTGCGTGGACGACGAGAGGAGTAATAAGACAAAGAGTGTGATTGTGTCATTTGATTTGTCTGAAGAGAAATTCCGCCGGATGCTGCCAGTCCCTGAAATAGATGGGGACATACTCTTCGATGGTCTCGGTATTCACGGGGCCAATCTATTTATATACACTTGGGATGCTGACTGCTTCATGGCATGGATAACAAAGGAGTATGGGAGAGGGGGATCGTGGACAAAATTGTTCAGCCTTTCGACTAAAGGCATTCCTGGTGAATATTGGAAGATCCCCGTCGCATACACAAGGAGCGGACAAATTGTTTTCGAGATCGATGTGCACAACATGATTCTGTTCAATCCAGAAGATAATATTTACAAGGATTATCATCCCATTGCGGAGAGTGACGAATCTGCTATCTATGTGGAAACTCTTGTTTCTCCCTATCTCGGCTGCGAGCCATCAAGAATCTAGAGCTTTTAAGAGTTGTTTTAGTGGATTTGGTTTAACCGTTTTCGTTGGAGTTCCATCTTGGGCTGTTGAATGACCTTGTTGAATTTGAAGAAGAAAGAAAAAACATTGTCTGAGACTATAGCCATTCATTAGTAGATTCACTATTGCGATTTTACTCTGTCCTCTCCAGATGTTTGGTTAGATGTATGCTTGATGAATGGCCATTCAATCATCCTGTTTTGCTAGAATAATCACTTCACTAGCTAATGTTGTCCAATCTGATATTGTGTAATTTCACCAACCGTTTACTGGGTCTTGTTATGTAGTTAACATTCAATTATAATCATGTGAATGTTAAACCTTATGCTGTTTTCTTTTTCTCTTATCGTGAACAGGATCCTCAAAATCCTGGTCGTGATCGTGGATTTGCTTTGTACTAAAGTAACGTATGTACTCTGATTATTCAAGGCAAAAAACGGCAAGTTCTAATTTCAAGCTGGATGGAATTACCCTTACCGTCACATGGGCTGATCCAAAGAGTGCACCTGACTTAACTGACTAGTTTACTTTTTACAGCTTCGATCAATAGAATAGTATCTATTTTGTTATCTTGCATTTTTTAGAACATTGTATCTTCCTTTTTGGCTCTGGAATGCTGTTATGTCGACTTTGATGTGAATACTCATGATATTTGAGGAGTCTTGGCAAACAAGTGGAATAGCTAACCAGTATCATATCTTTGGCATGTGAGTGGAATTCTTAGGTAATAAATTATCACAACACGATGCCTTTGCCAGTTCTTTGTAGGATACAAGCGTTTTCAGCACCTTCATATGAGATATTTTTTCGTCCTGTTCATGTATGTATGCTTGTCTTCTATTAGATGATTGGTATCCTGACAAAGCACAGAGTCTTGCGCGGCTACTTGAGGTTCTTCTCAACTGCTGATCATTTAGAATGAGTGTTTCCTCTCTAAAAATTGCTGGGCGTGTAGGAGCAGTCTGTGCTACGAGTTCTGAAGGTGTGCATCATCAACTAGTTTTTTTTGAACTAATGAGGATATATCATTTACGGTCATCACGTGTTTTTCGACAATCGAATGAGTTATACTCACAAAACACCCGTTGCTATAGGTGCTTGCTGTCGTTGGAATGTTGTCATGGTGTCTTGGTGCTCCACTTTTCATTGCTTGTGCTTCCAAACAGTTTGAAAGTATTCATTGATGGCAAATGTTTGTGTGATCAAGGCTTGTTTGATTCCGAGGAGTAAGGCTAATTTAATGGGATTGAGATCTTCATTTCCTTTCCCTAGGTCGTTTGGGAACTTGGAATTAAGAGGAATGTATACCAAATGTTGGAAGGAAAGAGCTTCATTACTACGTTTTCACATGGGGGGGTTAAGGGTATTGATGGGAATGAATGAGTAGAAATAAGCAGACCCAAAAGAAAAGCTAAGTTTGTGTACCAAATCTTTAAGAGTACCAATGTGGGGTTAAGTAGTTATGATTCAAACCTTGAGTGTTTTGTAGGAGGTGTGAAACTCCGATGGCAACATCCAAGGGGTTGTTACACGATTGCCCTTTTCCATCCTTCTACTCACTAATAAGACATGTAAGTTGCTAAACAAGAAAATTGGAGAAACGTTCATCCTATGGAATATTGCAAGTTTGTCAATTGTGTCCTCTCTCTCTCTCTCTCTCTCCCCCTTTTATTTTTATTATTTATTTTCTGTACTCTTTGGGTGCAAGGGTGTGTTTGGGGCTGGGATAGTGCAGGGAACTTTTGAGAGGAACAATTGGTTAAGTTGCTCCAGGTATGTCCCCTTGTGTCCATAGCTCCCTCAAGTGAAGAATTTGTTCATCATAAAATTGTTGATGCGTCTTTTTTCAAAACTTTGAACTTTATGATGAGATTGTGCACGCGCTGTTTTCTCATAGCTCAACCATTTGTGGTTCTTGATAAGTGCAGAATATGGAATGGGAAGTGGGGTTTCTATTAAATGGGATGTCTATAGTTATGGCATCCTCTTGCTAGATGCTCACAAAAATCAGTTCCACGGCTGAGATATTCAAAGAAAATTTCAACCTTCATAATTTTGTGGAGGAAGCTTCGCCTGAACAAGTTTTAGAGATTACCAATCTCATTCTAATTCAAGAAGTGAAGAACGATGCTTGCCAAAGGAGAAAAAGTATAGTTCAGGATTGTCTGCTGATGATCTACCTGCTCAGTTGGAGTCCCAAGAGAAAGAATGAGCATCACAGATATAGCAGCTCAACTATGTTCAGGTTTATGAGGATAGGTGATATACTAAAAACAGTAAGCTTTCTAGTAGCTCCTACAAATTATGCAAAAATCGAACCACTTATGCATAGACAAGCGCCTGACTTCACGCATCTTTTTTCAATCTAGGATAACTTGAAGTTCCGGTATTGTGAAGATGGATTCATGGAGGTAACAGAGTCATCATGCAGAACCATAGTGGGGTTGGAAAGATAGTGAAGTCATCCAGCGAACTGTGGCAATATAGGAACGTGTAGTCTAGCTCAAAGTCAATGACAATGTCTTCGTCCTATTCGGGAGGTAGGGAGACGTGGCAGGAGGGCTTCATCTCTTATGCAAACGTGGGACAAATGCTTCTCTAATGTGTTGTGAGGTTGGTGAATCGAGTTCTAATATAGACTATGAATAGTTTAGACCGTGAAGAACCAAGGTGTGTTTTGATGTTCCTTTGAAACGAAAGTTGGCGTGTAAGAAAAGAAGTATTAGGGATGATGCTGTCGTCTATACAGCCATACTGTATAAAAGAAAAGGCATACATGCAAGCCTGTATATGTCTCTTAAAGCTATGCGAGCAAGTACATTTGTCCTTTTCGTCTTTTATGCCATTTTAAATATTTCGATCTGTAAATACCAGTAGGCATCATGCTTGTACATCCCACACAATGTCTACGTCTATTGAGAAAGACCGATGTATTTTATTTGATATAACTCTAAATGAGAGTTCACTTATATTTATAGATATCATAAGCTAAACTATACTTAAAATGAAATTATCGAAGACCAAAAAAGATAATGCAAAGATAATATAGTTTTGTTGATTTAGAAAAATGATTGAAGTGAAAAGATAATCTTAAAATTCGGGCAATGTATAGTTATGAAAACTTGTGAGTAGTAGCGAAGTACTTAAATGAGAGTTGAGAGTTGCCAATCCAAAACAAGTTGATAACTTAATTGAACAGAGGTTGATAAGTCCTTGGTTTGTAAATATTAAAAACTGTTGATAAATTAAAAGCGTTGCTAAGAAATGCAAATATAACATTTGCAAACGCTAAGAACAGTAATTAAATAAAAACAAATTAATGCGGTAAGTAACCTTTATTAGAGTTGGTAAGGCAATACTATGTGGCAATTTAATGGGAGAAAAGTTGGTGAGTTATGCCACTTTTGGTTGGTAATCTGTAAAAAGGTTTATACATGGCCAACTAATCAAAGAAAAGTTGGTAACTCAATAAAAGAGTTTATAAATTATAAAAAAAATCAAACATCGGTAAGTACCTCATATTAAAGTCGGTAATCCAAGCTCATTGGTGATTAATGATTTAAACTGACAAAAGTTATCAAGTAACTCTAAATTAGATAAGTAAATTCGTACTAATTTAGAATTCTGCAGACCAAAATTGGGCCCATTAAGCACTCTCCATCTTATTGCTTTACTTCAACTTCTTCGCATAAAAGTGACAGGGAAGGTCATCAATCATGATCAAATCTCCGAATAACGCAACATTCATTCAGAACAAGACAACAAACTAGAAAGAAAAGAGTGGACCGAGTTAAGTTTTATTCAGGGAGCTCTGATTTAGGAACTCCAAGAATCAACCAGTGCACAATTCTAGATACACATTAATTTTCTTCCCCTCTTCTATATGTGTTAAATTATCATAAATCTGCAAAAAGATTGTATGTCTTGGAATCTACAGCAATAAGCCTCAAGGCCGCGATTGCTGCTGCAACTGACATACACCCAAAGAAACAGACATTGAGCCAATGCCATGACTTCTGTACGGAAGACATCTTGTTCTGCTTCGCCATCAAGTACATATGGTTAGCGAGGATGAACGTGAGAGGGAAGGTGCTTATCGCCCCTGTGAGGCTCTCGAAGTCGCCGAGGAAAGGGAGGAGGGCCGCGACCAGCGTGTTTATGGTGAGATATCCGCCTCTCACAAGAATCCTAAACGACAAGTTCTTGAATTGCAAAGCACTCCCGGTGATGCCGAAGCGAGTATCCATGTACTCGTACATTGGACTAGCAAAAATCTGCAGAAGAGAAAGGACGACGAAAAAGGGTCAGAGCTAGAGTAAAGATGGAGAAAATTGAAGAGTCTCTATGTAACTTTGAGAAAACACAAGGATAGGCGCAATGTAATTATGGAGACGATGAAACAAATTTGAAGAGGGTAAGACGAGATACATGCAACGCAATGACTGTTTGCAGGAAGGCGGAAATGTTGGCTAATGCCTTCACCCAAACTGGACCGTTGACGCTGTTGAGCAAATAGGACGAGGTTGAGGACCCATAGGCCCAGTATCCTACGAATGTGACTGCATACATGGGTAAACATCCAACGGTGAACTGAAAGTAGAGAGATTTCAGCATGTTCTTCACAGCAGGTTCTCTCACCGTTGCCTGTTAGACAGACAAAACAACGAACATTAAGGCACCTATGTATATTGGAGATTTGATGACAGAAGAAATTTAAGCAGCACCTCTCCATCTAGCAGATGATGGACAAAAATTTCAGCAGTGTTCATGAGAATGGGGAGTCGCCAATGAATGGCTGTTTGGTGTTCTTCAACGGAGGAAAATATTTCAATCATACTTCAACTATAATAGAATCAGATTGTGTTCCATCTATATTGATCGGAAGAGACATAGAGGTCATTCCCAAGTATAATAATCAGCTCTATTGGTATAAGCACTCGCTCTAAACTCCAGTAAGCAAAGATGGTTTTCATGCTCGTTCTGTAAACTTGTCTTTTCTCTTTAAAGTTCAAATATTCAACTTTAAAGAGTACCTGAATCTCTGGAAGCATTCCTGTATTATATGCAAAAACGAGATTTGCTGCAGCACCGATGGTTGTAAAGATTTTGCCCGTTTTATCTCCCGGTATGCTATAATCTCTGGCAGGAGAATTTAGGCCTATAAAACCAAGAACAACGTTAATAATTTCCATGTTATTAAGAGAGCCTTTTCTTCAGAAAATAGGATAGAATTGCAACATATTTCCACCACATAATACAGTCCGCAAAATATTATAGTTAAGATGTCACAATAGACATGGCTTGATTGCAGTTAAAGCATTCAACCAAAAGAAGATATCCTATTCACGGCAAACTATAGAGCTTGATGTGACAGCTTTCAGAAAGGCATTTCCTTCAATCATTCATTGGTCAATTGGGACAAGTTCAAGGAGAGAGAATTGCAGCAATTTTCAATTGACGATATGTACAATCAACTAATGAGTACTTGGGAAACTAATGGGACGAAACTAGGTGTATACATCAGCTATTCCTGAGAAACTTGAACAGATAGATATGTAAGATCAGATTGTGTAGACACAAAAAAACAGGACAGATGGTGCTACGCTCGGCACTGAAAATAGCATTCCATTTCAGTTTTTCTTTTCACTTTTCTTCGATCAAAAGATGTGGCGATTTCATGCCAGCCCATTCTGGTATATATTAGATAAGCTAGATAGCTAAAACTTCCAGATTCAATGCACATGCAAGCACAATTTTGCAGGCCAAGGACAGAGGCAAAAGAAAAGCCCAGGAGTCCCGATAGGCAAATTATGGAATACTTTGTATCAATAGGGTACTGTAATGTCAACTTACCGTCTCGTAGAGCCAGTACAAATGCTGTGACAATATAAACCAGACTGAGAACTGTGGAAACTCCCAGCCAGATCCTCAAAGCTGATAAATAAGGTATCCCGATGGCAAACAAGGCACAGACAAAACCCACAATGGCAATGAAGTACGGAAGCTTCATCACATGGTCATCCCGGAAGAGAACATAAACAGCCTGCATAATGATGACGAGGACATAAAAACAAATATTACATCAAGTGATCATTGCGAAAGATAAATAATACGAAACAGCAGCAGGAACCATGGGATTTTTTCCCTGTTTCCTCCAAAATTGCATGATTCTTTGATTCACTTGTGATGGAGTTCAACGGTAAGAAAAATTTTGGCAAGTAGATTTTCCCTCCACTTGATTTTACCTTCAGAGCCTCACCAGCCAAAATGATAAATCCAGTGTTTATCATGAAGAGATTAACATACTGTAATCCCCATGTAAGAGAATAAGCTTTCCTACCTGCAGCAGGCAAGAGAAGAATAAGGTTCATTTTTACATCAGGAGACGTTTTAGTAACGAGAGATAATAAAGATTCGTCCTGTTTGCTCTCGTACCATAAATATGTCCAGCAAGGTCTCTATATCTAATGTGCCTCTTTCCACCAAATTCATGAAGCTTAGCAATGAGAACATTCGCATTCAACGAAATAGCTGCTGCAGCAATTAATCCAAGTACTCCAGGGACCCAGCCAAGAGGAACCATGATGGTTCCTGAATATCCAAGAACAAAAACACTGTTGACGCCAGTGGTTAGGACAAATGCTGCCTGGAACCATGAATCTGCAGCATGCCAGGAAAAGCTAATCGGAAACGTGAAATATTAATCAAAACAAGCTAGAATTTTCAAAATGACTAAACATGGCAGAAAAGATAAATGTTGAGCGTTCATACTGTAATCAATATACTAGGTACAAGGGCAAGCATGCCCTCCGTTCTTCTAATACTGTCGATTGATTAAAATTCAGGAAGTGGCCATTTATCATTTCTTCCACCTCAGCTCTTCCCTCTAATCCAAACAGAATACCATGCGGGTGCAACCAAACAAAAAAACATTACAAAAGAACACCGTTTCTCCTGCAGAACAATAGAATGCCCAAAGATAACTTACATCTAATCCACAGATTAACTTCACCCTTTTTACCTCCAATCCTCCTCTTCTAACTCATGAAAGCAGGACACCATTCAACAAGAAATTAAGTTCAATATTTTCCCTGCTTTAGCAACATCAGCAACGTTGATTGAAACAAAAACATCACCTCCCACCACATCATAAAATCCCTTGTTTCCATCATGCCGACCCTCTCCAACCATTCAAAGCATCAATAGCCATAGCAAGCACCTGATAAATCCATACTCCTCTCTTGCTGACTTATCAAGGAAAATGCACTTTTAACAACGAATAAGGGTACACCGGAAAATCCCATCATCCCAAATACTAATAAGCATAATTGGACACCGCCAGCTCCAAGAAATCACATTGCTGAGCATAGACAAAGCGGTACTCAAAGACAAAAAATCGGTCCTTTTTGCACGAAAATGGAGGCAAAGGGAAGAAAGAAAAAGTGGTGAAATTTCATCTTGGAATGTGCCCTTTTTCCATCAAGTGCTGACTAGCAAGCGCAACGTATGGATCCCTCGGAAAGAGATGTTCACCTTCCAAAGGGAGAAACATACACAAACAGAACAACAAAAGTAGAAGGTCCCCTAGAAAGAGCAAGCCAAGGGAAAACACAGAAAATCCCACTTTTTCCCTCCACAGAAATTGGATGCTGGCCAAGCTAATCCAAACCTGTAGATAAAGGCAGGGAAAAAAAAAATAGAACAGGAACAAGAACAATCACGTTCGTGCTGTACCTCTGCTAATGAGATGCGCTGTTTCTGGTATCTCAACGCCCTCGAAATGCTCATCATCGTGGCCCTTCCTCGAACCCACATCACCACCCCCCTCCATTGTCATTTCCTCCTCTCCTTCACGGACTCCGCCGCCGCTCTCCAGGAGCAATTCCTCCGCCTCCTCCGAAATGCCTGTTCTCGTCGTCACAGCCAGCGTATCTTGGCCCCGCCTCCCCACCCTCGTATTTAAGGGCGAGAAGTAATCGCAGCCAGCCAGAAGACCCGCCCCAGAAAAGAAAGTTGCCCGATGAAAACCGAAAATAATTACAACAGCGGGCCCAAATTGGAAAGCTGATAAATTTCGTGATTATTCACACCTCAATGACATCCACGGGATCAAAAAGCGGGACCCGTTAGATTTCTCCTGCATTGGCATAGTAGTTGCCCATCACAGAAAGAGGAGTAGAGATTAATGCGCGCCGCTTCCCGAGAATGGCGCGGTGTTGTGGGATTGGCTACGGAGAGGGAGCTTTCTGAATTTTCCCGCGTCGGCAACAAGGACCGCTCCGTGGGGACCACCGACCGATTCAGTGCGCTCGCGGGTGCTCGTGGGGCTTTTCGGGACTTTCCGAGGCCGATGAGATCGGGATTCGTCGGTTACGGTTGGGCTCTGACGCCGGGGGCGGAGGTCGGGTCGATCCTCGCGATCAACCTACGGGCGGAACGGACGCCACGTCGTGCGGAGCGTTCGGATGCTCTGCACCTGCAGCACCCTGCAGCAGAAATGTCGCAGGTCAGCCGAGGGGTATCTAAGCATGGTGGCCCTGGCCGATACCCAGGATGACGTAATCAAAGCGCGGTTTACTACGTGAACTCCACACTTTTTGTGTTTTGGTATGCAGAGCTGCTGTTTCCGAGGCAAATGGGTTAGTGGGATGAACATTGATTGAACGTGTTGTGAAATCCGCGTCGTGTCAGATTTGGTCGCCAAAGGTGCGGGTGATTCAGTCGCAGCTAAGAAGGAGCATGCTTGACGCAAGCGACGAGCGCCCGTTCATGGGCTGCTCCATGAATTCATCATTGCTTTAATGTCAAAAGTTAGCGCAGCTGAGAAGGACTTAAACCCACCTCAGAGAGAAAATTCTCCTCAGATACAGGGGTAGGGGCCCGTCCACCGTGCTGCCATGCCGCCTGAGGGAAAATTGTTTTTATGCAGCGATCGTGTCATGAGATAATAATAACCTAAGAAAGCCGGTTATCGTAGAATGAATGTCTCGAATTTAAAATTCAAAATTCACTTGCGTATGCATCACGTGAATAATGTGGTTGATTGGTTGCACCACGTTGATTTTGCGAACGATGTGTGCTTTTTATTTCTTTATTTCTTTTATGTCTCTTCTTTTTTGGTTCTTTCCCTCTCATTTTCCTCCGGCCAGTCACTAGATCTCGGTAAACAACCAGAGGCCAGGACTGGCAAGGTCGACCTCATCGGCCTCTGGCGGCTCAAGCCCTCTCTAGAGGATGCGCGGTTGAAGTCGCGGCCTCTAGCGAAGCTCGCCTTCGCCGGCTTTGGCCTCTGGCCGATCGCTGGAAGGAGGGGAGGAAATAATTGCGTCATGATAGATTATCGATCTCAATCATTGCCCTTCATGGGTTTGGACCGTTGTTTTAAAATAATGAAGCAATACGAGTGGCGCAAATGCACCAAAGGTCACGGACAGACGAGACGACGTCCTCCACTATGAAAAAGGAAGAGCAACATTGTTGATGTTGAGCAATGACGCTGCATATACTTTCTGTAAAGAAGAAAGAGGAGTACTGCTCTAAGTCTTTTGGTGGATATATTAATATTTAAACATCAGGGGAAAGCGAATAGAGGATAAAGAGCCGTCTTTTCGAGATCGCACTACGAGTCCGGTGCTTTATATATATATATATAATTTAAAGTTTTTTGTTACTTAAGTAAGGAATAATTGTTCCACTTGCCAAAACTACTTTCATATGGCATAACAAGAATATCGGCATCAATCTTTTGTTTGCTCTTTAAACGTCAGTGGGAAGCGAATCGAGGGCAAAGTGCCATCTTTTCGAGGTCGCTCGAGTCCACTGCTTTGTATACATATATACAATATAGAAGGCAAAAGCCACCAAAATCCTAAATTATACCTACTGTGATACATTTACCTTAAACTTTTTTCCGTGACACGAAAAATTTCAAATTGTACCTGTTTGACATATTTATCCTCATTTAAAGTTTCATCAATGAAACCAATTAAAAATCTGCTTACATAAACGCTAAAAAGCAAACGGTATTGGCATGGCATTGAAGTGAAATAAAAACAACCTTATTTTGGCTAAAAAAATCATCTGACAAAATCATGACGGAGGGAGGA
Organism: Syzygium jambos; assembly: GCA_031216235.1. Taxonomy (NCBI): domain Eukaryota; kingdom Viridiplantae; phylum Streptophyta; class Magnoliopsida; order Myrtales; family Myrtaceae; genus Syzygium; species Syzygium jambos. The sequence continues at coordinate 33,523,192 of CM062226.1, read as the reverse complement.
TAAAATGTGTTGCATAGGTATAATAAATTTGGATTTTTTTATGTCACGAGAAAAAGTTTAGGGTAAATATGTCACGGTGACATAGTTTGTGATTTTTTATGTCACGAAAAAAAGTTTACAATAAATGTGTCATAGTGAGCATAATTTGAAGTTTTTTTTGTGGCTTTTTCCATATATCTAAGCAGGGAATAATTGTTCCACTTCCTAAAACTGCTTTCATATGGCACAAACCAGCAAGAATATCAGCATCAATCTTTTGTTGCCCTTTGAACGTAAATTAAAGAACAGTGTGTTGCCCTTTAAACTTAAATTAAAGAACAGTGTGGAGTTTCAAGAGCCATCTCAAATGGAGGGAAAGATGCTCACAGAAAGCACCATCCGTGGGTTAAGACATTAGCATGTTCTGCTGCAGGCGTTTGATGGAGTAAGAGGCAATACACGCCTACATCAGGTTCGCCTTTCCGGCGAAAGAAGTCGGATCCATTCTCTTCCGTCGGCGCAGACGTTCCAAATCTACAGGGCACGGTCATTGAAGAATTACGTCGTCTTCAGATAACATGACATGTAGGCACCTCACTTATATGCCTTCTGTGATTCCTTAACCGAGATACCCTCGCATACCGACTACAGAGCAAAACCGACACATTGGATTCTCGTGCCCACGGAGAAGAGATTTTTGCTTTCTTCAGGGATCAGATCCTCGACAGCTACATGTCCCAAGCCTCTTCCCACCCGCGACCCCTAATACGAGAAGGATCTTTAACCAAAATGCTCAGATAGGAACAGGGCAACAGCTGCATGATAGCGACCTAGATATTTAAACCACTTATTGAGATTGTCCCGTTGTCTCTAATCTCGGAGAGCAACCGGACAGGACAAATTGGAGTTGTGAATGTGCTCTTCTTGCCCCCAGGAGAGTGGCTGACGGCGACCTGACGGCCCGAGCACTACAAAAAAAATGGATTTTTGCCACGAAAATTTTCCAACGAAAAATTTTCGTCGCAAATTTACGACAAATTTTCCAATGAATGGCAAAATTCGTTGGAAATTTGCGACGAAAATTTTTTCGTTGGAAAATTCGTTGGAAATTTCCAACGAAAATGTTTTCGTCGCAAAATTCGTTGGAAATTTTCAAAGAATTTTCCAACGATTTAAAAAAAATTGATTTTATTCGGCATTTTTTATATTCGTTGGAAAATTCATTGGAAATTTCCAACGAAATTTCCAACGAATTTCAATTTTTCGACAATTTTTTCATAGTGTACAATTTTCGTTGAAAAATTCGTTGGAATTTTCCAACGAAAAATTTTTCGTTGGAAATTTCCAACGAATTTTCCAACGATTTTAAAAAAATTGATTTTATTTGGCATTTTTTATATTCGTTGGAAAATTCGTTGGAAATTTCCAACGAAATTTCCAACGAATTTCAATTTTTCGACAATTTTTTCATAGTGTACAATTTTCGTTGGAAAATTCGTTGGAAATTTCCAACGAATTTTCCAACGATTTAAAAAAATTGATTTTATTTGGCATTTTTTATATTCGTTGGAAAATTCGTTGAAAATTTCCAACGAAATTTCCAACGAATTTCAATTTTTCGGCAATTTTTTCATAGTGTACAATTTTCGTTGGAAAATTCGTTGGAAATTTCCAACGAATTTTCCAACGAAAATTATACACACTAAAATAATTTCCGGAAATTCAAATTCGTTGGAAAATTCGTTGGTATTCGTTGGAAATTTCCAACGCATTTTCCAACGAATTTGAATTTCCAAAAATTATTTTAGTGTGTATAATTTTCGTTGGAAAATTCGTTGGAAATTTCCAACCAAATTTCCAACGAATTTCAATTTTTCGGCAATTTTTTCATAGTGTACAATTTTCGTTGGAAAATTCGTTGGAATTTCCAACGAATTTTCCAACGAAAATTGTACACACTAAAATAATTTCCCGGAAAATTAAAATTCGTTGGAAATTTCCAACGAAAAAAAATTCGTTGGAAATTTCCAACGAAAATTATACACACTAAAATAATTTTCGGAAATTCAAATTCGTTGGAAAATGCGTTGGAAATTTCCAACGAATTTTCCAACGAATTTGAATTTTCGGAAATTATTTTAGTGTGTATAATTTTCGTTGGAAAATTCGTTGGAAATTTCCAAAGAATTTTCTAACGAATTTCAATTTTCCGGGAAATTATTTTAGTGTGTACAATTTTTGTTGGAAAATTCGTTGGAAATTTCCAACGAAAATGTTTTCGTTGGAAATTTCCAACGAATTTCAATTTTCCGGCAATTATTTTAGTGTGTACAATTTTCCAACAAATTTTGCAACGAAAAACCCTACTACATTTTCGCGCTCGGTCAATTTCAAAATTCTCTCTCTCTCTCTCTCTCTCTCTCTCTCTCTCTCTCTCTCTCTCTCTCTCTCCTTCTCCCTCTGTCTCCCCCTCCGCTGATGTTCAAAGCACCATAAGCAATCTGATGTTCTTCTCCTCCCCCGCTGCCCCTTCTCCTTCGCCCTGTCTCCCCCTCCGCCTCCTCCCCTGCTGCGCCCCCTCCTCCTCCGGCTCCGGCTCCGGCTCCGGCGCCATGGACACCAAGACTCCGCCGCCCCCCTCCTCCTCCGCGACATCAGCTCCCTCCCCAAAGGCGGCGCCGCCGCCATCCAGGGCCGCCCCCGACGCCCCCGACGCCCCCAACGCCCCCGACGCCCCCGAGGCCACCATGGGCCGCCCCTGACGCCACCAAGCCTCGTCGCCGGCGAGGGCCGAGCTCGCCCAGATCTGGGCGAGCTCGAGCTCGGCCCTCGCCGGCGACGAGGCTGGCCCTCGCCGGCCATGGCGAGGGCCGAGCTCGGCGCTCGCCGGCGACGATGCTGGCCCTCGCCGGCCATGGCGAGGGCCGAGCTCGCCATGGCCGGCGAGCTCGAGCTCGGCCCTCGCCGGCGGCGAGGGCGATTTTTTTGAATAAAATTTCCGAAAAAAAAATTCGAAAAAAAAATTCGAAAAAAAAAATTCGTTGGAAAAAAATTTCCACGATTTTTCGAACAAAAAAAATTTTGTAATTTTTCCAACGAAAAATTTTTCGTTGGAAAAAAAATTTCCACGATTTTTCTACCAAAAATTTTTTTTTGTAATTTTTCCAACGAATTTAGCCACGAGTTTTCCAACGAATTTTCCAACGAAATAAAATTCATCGCAAATTTCCAACGACCTATTACCAACGAATTTTTTTTCGTTGGAAAATTCGTTGGAAATTCATTTTCCAACGAATTTTTCCAAATTTTTCGTTGGAAATTTTATCGGAAAAAAGCAGTTTTTTTGTAGTGGAGGATATCTGCAAATAGAGAAGTCCCTTCTAGGGGCTGCAGGGAGGAGGAGTTTACGTCTTGGTAGGTATCAGAATAGATACGAGCAAGGACAGGATCATAGGAACAGTACCGATACTACCGTGACCTTTCATATGTTTCTGTTTCTTTCGCCAGAGATGGTAGCCCTTTCATCTTTTTGCTCTTTCTTTTATGATGCCATTTCTTGGTTCAACAAGAAGGGCTTCTAGGGGCCCTCGAGTAGGCCTGTCAAATGGGTGGGTCGGGTTGGATTTGGGTTGGATCATAAATGGTCCGACCCAAATTGACCCATTAACCCGTTTATGATCCATTTATGCGCAATGCAATTTTGTTGACTCATACCCAACCCGACCCATACTCAACCTATACCCGATTAGACCCATATTGCTAAAATACTTTCATATTTAATTAAATATAGGAAAATTCGTACCCAAGCTGAAATGAGAGTGCAGAATGAGTGAGTGCAATATTGAGTGAGGGTGAGAGAAATGCGTTGAGTTTAAATCAGTTGTAAACTCATTTATGACCCATTTGCGACCCATTTATGACCTATTTAACACTAATATAAGACTTCTACCCATTTATGACCCATTTACTAAATATAACTAACCCATTTATGACCCATTTACTAATAAATAGGTTAAAAAATGGGTTCATGACCCATTTTGACAGGTCTACCCTCGAGCAACCGATACCCCTCGTAGCGCGTTCGTACTCAACCATAGTTCGCTGTGATTCCTATACAAAGTATCTGGTAAGGCTAGAATCTATTTATCAACTACTATCAATCATCGGGAAAATTACCAAAAAAGTCCTAAACTTTTTGCAATTTTTCAATTCAGTCATAAACTTTTTTTTTGTCAATTCAGTCTTAACCTTTTGCAAATCAGTCAATTCGGTCCTTTTGGCTGGGCAGCGCTGACGTGGCAATATTTTAATATTTTTTTTATTATTTTCTTTTTTTTTCTTTTCTTTCTCCCCCTGGCCGGCTTGCCAGCGAGGGCCCAACTCCGGCGAGCTGGGCCCTCGCCGCTGCTGGGCGAGCTCCGCCCTTGCCCAGCCATGGCGAGCTCGCCCAGCTCCGGCGAGCCTCACCCAGCGGCGACAAGGGCCCAACTCGCCATGGCTGGGCGAGCTCCGCCCTCGCCCAGATCTGGCGAGGCGGAGCTCACCCAGCGGTGGCGAGGACTCAGCTCGCTGGCGAACCTCCCCCCTGGCCAGACAGGCCAGGGGGGAGAAGGAAAAGAAGAAAAAAATAAAAAATAAAAAAATTCGAAAATAATAAAAAAAATTAAAATATTGACACGTGAATGCCGGCCGACGGCCACGTCAGCGCCAACCGGCCAAAAGGACTGAATTGGCTGGTTTGCGAAAGGTTTAAGACTGAATTGACCAAAAAAAATGTTTAGGACTGAATTGATAAAATTACAAAAGGTTTAGGACTTTTTAGGTAATTTTCCCGTCAATCATCTAAAGAACAGTTTCTCGAACTACCCCCTCAACGGGACTCAAGATCCTAAGTTCCTAACCGTTCAAGTGGCCATACAAAGAACAGATAGAGGTAATTTCTCCAGTGGGCCTTGTGAGCCCACCGTCCTCACTTGGGAAATTTCAACTCGACTTTCTTCGTCCCTAAGGCCCGCAAAAGGTTACAGAGATGGAAGTACACCACTTTCAATTTCATCAGTCGCTAGTTAAGATATTTCGAGTATCTCGACATAGCAAATTCCACCAGATTTATATATCATATGATTACTCATAAGTAATTGGTGCAACAAAAGATCTGGGGATCGAAATTTACTTTTTTGCCCTCAGGCTGACTAAAAATCACGAGAAGTGGAAAGAGGGAACCAAGAAGTTGATTGAATCGAATTCGCAGTCGGATGAAAACTTACTCATCTCACCCCAAAAAGTGGAAAAGGAACTCAATTAGCCTCGTCTTACTCGCCAAAGGGTTAGAACAAGACAATGGCTGCAAGCAACATTTACCAGGGCGTCACAGCCAAGGCGTTCCTAACTAAATTCTCGTTGTTTATTCCAATCTCAACCCACAAACTGTCATGATGATCATTGACAAAGAAGAAAGGGTAGAACCATGGCTTCAGTGAATAACATTGTTTTCGAATCCTACAATGCCTACACTCGCGTAGCAGGGTTGTATCTCCACTAAAATTCCCATGTTCACCAGAAGCCACACTAGCTAGCGCTAACAACCTACATTGCGAAGCTTGTTTTGCCTCGTCAATATAGAGAACATGAATTTTCATGGAGTAGCCACATTTTCCTACAACGTGTTGAAAGTTCCTCAGGGACCGCCGAAGTAGACATTGGACGTGGATATGCACCGGAGAAGTGTTAATAACAAAGCCAGGCTTACCAGAAAGTGGAGAAGAAAGGGGTCAAAGACCAAAGAGCCATGCATCTAACATTTGTAAATAGATGGAAAACAAGAACATGAAACACCTGCAGCTACAGAAAATGCATTGATTTCTCTCGGCACAGTTCCGAGGAAAGGATAACTAGTTCACGCGATCACAAACCGCCACAAGCAGCTACACACCGTGGTTTCTATCCATACATGGGCACCTAAACACATATGCGTAATTCCTTTCACAGAAGGAGCTGCAAGTTCACTAGATCCGTAGAGCGAAATGAAGGTAACAACAACACCCAAGACCAGCATGTACAAAGCATTCGGCTCATAACTCAATGCTTACCACCTTCGACGTCCTCCTTCACGACCACATCGATCTTCTCGTATTTGAAGTCCACAGGACGCACGGGACATTCCACCGGGAATACAGTGTGCCGATTAGCAACAAATGCCCACAGAAAGAGCCCCAAGAATGCCAATAATGCTCCACACCCCGTGGCGAAAATTACCCCGGCAAGGATCGCCAAAGGACACCTGCCTCTCTTGCGCAACTTTCCGTGCTCGCCAGACTGGCCGTGTGGATCAGCAGGTAACGAATGCATCGACAGCGGAACTTTCCTCGGCTTGAACCTCCACGAGTATACCCTAATGGTCTGCACCGAATTCCCATTCGACGAGCTTATACCGACATAAACATCCTCATCTCTCCACATTCGCAGCATGTCGATCGAGTATGCAATGATTGGATCATATGGTCTTGGATCCCTAAACTTACTCAGCCTAACCTCAAGCCTTTTCGAGCTCCCGTCGTAATCCACCCACGACTTCAATTTCTCTCCACTGCTCAGCACTAAGCCTACAGACGACACATTGCAGACGCTAACAGACGCGAAACTGCCCAAATCCACACCTACATGGTTCGCATTCACATCGCCTACTTCCACATCCATCGAAGTATCGTACTCGACGCCGACAAACCTGCGATCCCCGGAGAGGCCGAACGCTTCCGCTCCGAGCTTAAAATCCCTAGGGAGAAGCACGAGAGCGAGGCCGTCGCCGTTACCGGGCGAGACGGAGAAGGCGAACTCGGACAAGAACGAGGTCGGGGCGGCCGAGCTCGGGTCGACGAACCGGAAGGGCTTCGGCCACTGGAGGAAGCCGGAGCTGGAGGCCGAGGGGCGCGTGACCCGCACGTGAGGCCCCCCGGCGGCGCCGCCGCCGTCGGCCAGGGCGGCGTCGCCGAGGAGGGAGATGCCGTCGTCGAAGCCGGGGACGCCGGCTAGGGTTTCGGGCGCGAGGGAGAGGGAGGCGGAGGCCCTGGCCAGGGCGAGCAAGGGGACGACAATGTGGACGATCAGGAGGCGAGAGGAGGCGAGAGCGGAAGGTCTGGACATGGCGATGCGTTCGGGAGCTGGAGCTGGAGCTGGAGCTGGACTGTGGTTTCAGCTGCAGAGACGGAGAGAGAAATGCACAAGAAAGAAGCACGGAAAGGAACAAGACGAGCGTGGCTTTCACTTCCTTCTATGCGCGTGGGGGTGGAAGTACGGATCTGAAGGATTATTCTCGGCCCATGAGAGGCCCGGAAAGCAAGACCATGGCTAGCCCATTAGTACATGGGCCTGCAAATATGGGCCTGACCTTGCCATTGACTTTTTTGAATAGGGTCGTTCCTCTTTGACCCGGTCATTGGGCGGACCGGTCCTTGCACCAGGGCCCTACGGGTGTCAAGAGTTGGGGTTTTCATAAACTCGAACCGAACAGAATCATTTGGGTGTGTATTAGCTTCAAACCAAATCGCGGCCCAAACCAAAATCCGATGCAGTACAGTTTTTCGGTTTTCTTTTTGTAATGTTAAGAAGAGGTTCAGTGAAAAGGAGAGAAATTGTTTAAATTGTGATATTAAGAAAATAAGCGATTTTCAGTTCGATAACTGAAACCATCCGAACTGGAATTAAAAAGTTGTTACTCTTTTTTTCAATATCCAAAACAAAACCTGGACCAAACCGAAAATGCACGAAATTTTAGTTCGGTTTCGATTTTGATTCAATTTTTCGATTCGGTTCTGACACGTTTATGTCGCACGTGTCCAAAATCCCCGTGTATAGTGGATCGGTATTGGGGGTGAGCATATGTCCCAACTCAATTTAGGAATTAGCCAAACTGGATTTGAACAGATCAGTTCAATCCCCATTCTCAGGTGAACTAGGTGGGTTCATGAGCAAAAACCTTGGGGTTAGTTATTTTCTGAACTACTAGTGTAAAATCGAATGTTGACGGGTTCTAATCTTATTTAAAAGACATATTTAAAAGCTGGTTGCTAAAGAGATTTGATCGAAGGTGACTTAGGGTACGTTTTGTAACATTTATATTCCTGGAAACAATTTCTTTTCGGAAATATTTTTTTCTATTTCTACTCCTTTGACGAGTTTCTCAGCAGGAGAATGCGTTTGGTAGCCGGATATAATTTCTATTCTAGGAATAGAAAAAGAACAGAAAAGCGTTTGATACGACTCTAAATTTTTTTTGAGACGCAAAAATTCTTTTAATTTTTTAATAATTTTTTGAGAATTTTTAATCTTTTAAATTTTTTTCTTTTCTTTTTTTCCTCCCTTCTTCTTCCTCTTTTAGCCGATCGCTAGGCCTTGGTGATGGTCGATGACCGGCCAGAGACAAGGGCCAGCCTCGGGCGAGCCTCGCCCAGCCATCGCAAGGCTGGCTTCACTTGGCCACGACGAGGCCGAGCCTTGCCGAGGCTTGGCAACTGGCTAGAAGAAGAAGAAGGAGGAAGGAAAAAAAGAAAAAGAAAAAGAAAGTGACATTGTTTCAGAAATTGTTCCTATAAATAAAGAAGTAGATTATTTTTACTTTTTATCTATGTTCCAAATCTATTCACTGGCCACTTTTTTATTCCGGGGTATAAAAAAATTAACTGACATTATCAAATGGATTTTTTTTTTCTGTTACCGGGCCCATGAGAGGCCATGAAAAGCAAAACTATGGCTAGTCCATTAGTACACGGGCCTGGCCTTGCTGTTGACTTTCCGAATAGGGTCGTTCCTCTTTGACCCAGTCAGTGGCCGGACTGGACCTTGCACAGCTCCAAGTTCCCTGTATGTATGTGGATCGTGATTAGGGGTGAGTATAAGTCCTGATTCAACTTCGGAACCAGCCGAACCAAATTGAACATATTGAAGCCTCGTTCTCAGTGAACTAGGTGGGCTCACGAGTAAAAACCCGGAGATTAGCTATTTTCTGAAATGCTAGCGTGAAACCGATTTTTGACAAGTTCTAATCTTATTTAGAAGATATATTAAAAAGTTGTTGCTAGAGAGATTTGATCCAAGGTGACTTAGAAAGTATCCAAGTGCCACCACTATTTTGCCAAGAGAAGTTAATGTTTCAATTTTACCAAAATTATAAATTCTATATGTTAAAAACTAAAAAAATATATACTTGTGACCTAGTTCTCGGGCCTAGCCTTTTTTTTTGGTCGGGAATACTAAATAACTCAAAGAAAGTCTGTTGACATCATAAACTAAAATATCCAACATACGTTACGGGGTTAAGACAGCCAATTATGGAGGAGTTCCTTTTTTCGCTATGCCTTAATCACTCGATTTGCTAGCTTGTTTGCCTCTGTTTTTTTTTTTTTTTTTTTGGTAAGGATTGTTTGCCTCTGTTGGACGATGGGTTAGACCATAAAATCAAGATGGGCAAGCTTTGCTCTGCATTCATCAATCCAGGCCCAAATATCCCGTGGGCAATGCTCCCCGTTCCTTAGACAGCTAACTAGCAAAGTACAATCTATTTGTATTTCCACCTTTGCCGCACAAAACTCCTCTCGGTAGCAACCTTCCTCTACTACAAACCGAAGACAACTGAGCAGTGCTAGGGTTTCAGCCACCAAGATCGATCCAGCAAGAACTGAGATTGCGAAACCGTGGTCGTGCACCACCCCTATGACGGCTGAGTCTGATGAACCCTTTGATTTTGAGCAATCATCGTTGATTTTGAGAGAATCCTTTGCCAGTGGCTGCCAAGTAGGGGGTAAGCGAGCTTCTTGTTCCATTTTCCTTTTCGTACTATGGTTCCACCTCGGGAAACTAGCCTGCTCTTTAATTGTGGGGTCTATTGTCCTACTTGGGTTCGGTCGGTACGATTGGAAGTTGTAGGCATTACGCACCTTCCAAATTAACCACAGAATGCTGCGCGATTTCCCTGTTTGGCAACAAGTTTGTGTTTAATTCGAAGCAATGTGAGATTTATTTTTCCAGATTGAAACACGCCTAAAAATTGTCAGCTCTAAAGGGTCCTGATTTTGAAAATCCAAAATCGATCCTAAACATAGTAGGTTTTAAGTTTTTTTGTTTTTTTTGTATCAAAAGACCGATCTACCTTAAATCAATTGCTCCAAGTGGGATTAAGAAATTTAAAATCTCCTTCATGAAATTGGTTAGATCTAGGCAGGGTGAATCACGAAGAGAATGGTTGGTCTAACCAGGCTAGAAATTGAATGAAAAATTGATGTCCATAAATTGTAAGCTTATTGTAATTGACCTCTCCTACATATGCAGCTTCCGATGTCCTCTACCTTCATAACTAGATTAATTATCAGACAAAATATCCATTTAATAAAAAACCAATCGCTCTACTTAGAATTAGAATGTAATTTCATTTCTCCGTTACCTAATTTCGACATTTCAAATTAAGGAAAGTCGTTTTTCGTATTTATATTTCGATGCCGTCACCAAACATGTCCGATCAGGCAAATAAAGGATCAAGGATCGAATTCAGCCGGGAGAAGACTTGGTAACGACGATTACAGTATCCACGATTCTCTTCGCGTGAATTCTACCAGATCCGACGGTCCAAAATAGAGTTTCCACGCACGGGCCGCCCATTTAGGCGGGATGAGTTCGAGCTTCACAACCTTCGGCCTTCCCCGGGGGGGCGAAATGTCCGATTTACCCCTGAGGGCGAGAGGACAAGAGAGAGAGACTCTTCTGAAGCTTTTCCATATATGAGCGGGAGCCGATATGGGGGGTGGCGGTGGTGCTGGCTGCCATACCAGGCGGCGGTGAAGGAAGGAAACGGTCGTCTTCCTTCTATGGCCCCTCCGTCTCGTCGCGCCACGTTGACGGCGGCGATGCGGGCCTCGTATGGCAGTCCAGCTCAGGGACGGCTCGCGCTCTTCACAGTCGTCCTCCTCCTCCTCCTCCTCGTCCTCGCCATCCTCATCCCTTTGGCAGCTCTCTCTTTAATGACCTTCCTCGCTTTGCACTTCCGAAACCGGCAACCATGTCTCATCACCACCCACATTCGCTTCGCTTCCCCTCCTCTCCATGCCGCATTCGCAGCGGCGCTGGTTCTTCTTCTTCGTCCTCCGCCACCACCGGAGAGGGAGAGAACCCAGAACCGTTCGCGTCCCTCGAACCCTAGGAGCCCAAGAGCCACGCGATGCGCCCGGACATGGATTTCGACCTGAACGTCGTCGAGCGGGAGGGCGGCGGCGGCGGCAGCGAGGAGCCGGAGCTGGCGGAAGAGGAGGAGGAGGAGGAGGAGGAGGAACAGGCTGAAGTGGAGCCGCGGGAAGGAGGAGGAGGAGGGGCCGGCGGGGCTCGGAGGGGACGCGCTTGGTCGGCGGAGGAGGACTCGATGCTCGCCCGGCTCGTGGCTGCTTTCGGGCCGGTGAATTGGAATGCCATGTCGGCGATGATTCCTGGTCGGACCGAGAAATCGTGCAGGTTCCGGTGGTTTAACCACCTCGATCCTAGCGTCAAGCACGAGCCTTTCAGCGGTAATCGCATAAGCCTACCTGCATTCTCGTTTCTTTTTCTTTTGTTTTGTTTCGGCAAAAAGAAGAGGGTACCATAAAGATGATGCTGAGAATTGGGTTTGGTTTGGCATTGATTTGGTTCGACTCGGAGTTGTGCTTAATTTTGAATTTAGCTTGTGGTTTGATGCACAGAATCTTACTGCAAAGTTTGTCTTTCGTCTTCCTCAACAGAGCACAATTTAGAGGTTTCCTGTATGAACTCTGCTGTGCTTTTATCATGGTACATTATCCTGTTATCAGCCTGTTGACTATGATCCTAGTACTTGTGGGCGTGTGTCTGTGTGTGTAATTTTGCGTGCACATTGAAACTGTAGAGCTTAATTCTATTGTGTGCTGCAGGGAGTCTTGACGAGCACCTCCATGTCTGTTTTCGAATTTTACATCTTCAGGAGTTGTGTTTTATGTACCCGATATGCGTTTTAAGTTAAAGATGATGGTTATTGCATCACCTCTCTAGTGGCTGCATCACCCTTTATTTTTCATGTAACTGCTTGTGTCAGTTAGCTGAGTTGACCGCTATGGAACAGAGCTCACAGAACTCTCTCATGTGAGACGAGTGTCAAGATATGCCGAGAGCCTGACACATTGTTTCTTTTAGGCTTAAAGCTCGATCATGTGATATGCATGTCCTGAATTATGAGTAAGAGCCGGTAAGTCTTGAGGGAGAGTTTACAAGAACTGCACTTTCCTAATACATGCACCGGGTGATTGGAAATGATCCGGTTTTATCAGTCTTAATTATTATTTAGCACTTCTGGCTTCAGATTCTGCTATTATAGTTACTTAATGGATTGTAAAGGTGAGAGTTTGAGCTTTGAGCTAATGAGAATCATTGTATGTTCTTCATGTTTTCCATTCTTAGCTCAATAAAATTTACGGTCCTTATAGAAAATCTTGTTGTCACTTCAGATTTTTCTGTTGAAAGTCGAATAGTTGGATATCTTAAAGCTTTGGCTGGGCTGTATGTGCGCATTTTGCAGTATGTCTCTGTCAATTTTTCTCCTGATTACAGGTGGTCCTAGAAGGCATGTTAGAAAGTAAGCTTTCCTCAGTGGAAATTGAAATCTGATACCTTGGTAAACTTTTGGAATGACCAGCATGCTATTTGACAGTCTACACATGCATTTAAACTGCGATCGTGATGGACTGCATATAGATCTGGTGCAACCAAGCTGCCATTCTTGCAATCCTCATCTTATTATGCACTTATTTTGAATGCCCTTCATGATCCTCATCTAATAAGGTATGTTGCAGGAAAATGAAGTTCATAAGCTCCCAAACTTGGAAGGACGACTATTTTGTGATAGTCTCTTGGTTTTGTCTTTGTTACAAGAAACTGGAGCTTACGCCTTTTCATTTTCCTCGAAGAGTGCTGGTTTCACGAGAGTTGCTTCCAATTTGTTTATCTTTCCATTTTCTTGAAGAGTGCTGGTTTTACTGGAGAGGATCCCAGTGTGTGTTGCATACTTCAAAGAACATTTTTGTAGCTCACTGTACTGGCTCTAGCTTTCTAACATGCTAGGCTAGGTGGAGTATAATTTTTCTTATATCTTGGTTTCCCTTTCTATGCACGAGCAAAGAAATTGTATTTGTCCCCTTCATATGTTGAGGACCTTAATGCCATCTAGTTGCCCCTCAATTTGTAAGTTCACTCTAATGGGTTTCCTCTATCACTACAAATAGCAATTAAAAGAGTCGATTTCCTGGATTTATGTCAAAGTTAACTCATAGTAAAATTCTAACAAACTCCAAGTAAAATCAGAGGATTCTTATGGGTTAGCGAGTCATTAACACCAACTGAGCAAGCGAACTATCAATTCTAAAACTCTAGCTCGAGAGGTTAAGCATAACTTATCTCTATTTGCTCTTGCCAAAGTCCTCTAATATTCTTTAATCTCAATCTTAGAATTTCTAATTCCCTTGAAGCCTTAGTGAACTGATCAATTTGTGTTAATGACCCTTAGTTACCAAAAACCCCACCCCCTAAGTACATAAGAATCGCACGGTCGTGTGATTTATATCAATGGCATGGCATCGTTGTGTTTAACATACAAATATTTTGTAGACCTATGTACCTCTGCTTCATATTTGCAAGAGACACGTTAATAATGGTTTTGATTAGTAATTATCACGGAAGTGTGCATGTCATAATATCTTAGCATATTAGTTGTTGAAATGAAGTTATTAGAGCCTATTGATGTTGTCTCTCTCTTTAAGAAATATGAAGAAGCCTCCCTTATTGTGCCAAATTTTAGACAAGTAATGCTGTTCATTCCTGTTCTTGTTATAGGTACCAAATCGATGCATGTTTCAAAGCAATGAGCAAACTAGTTGTAGCATTGGAAAACTTTATTTTTAGGTGAAGATGGGAAATTTTGGTTCTTGTATCGCAATTGTTATATCATAGGATGTAACAAGATGAAGAATACAAATCATCAAGGATATATGATAACTCATGGTACCAAGTGATTAATGGTAAACAAATTAAAAAGCATGACGAGTCACCGTAACTACTTTGGCGTCGGCCTATCTGATCTTGACTTTTGGAATTACTATACATTACTTTACGATCATGAAATGGTGAAGGAGAAGCAAGGGAGGCTGGTTAGAAGAATTATGCTATACATAGTTTTGGTAAGACACAGTAGGACTCATGAGTAGCTTGTGCATTAAAATGATTGAAGAATGTGAACCGAAGAAACAAAAAGGGTATATTCATGAAAAGCATCTGCATATTGGCTGATGGAATCCATTCTAAGCTCTAGACGCTTTCCCTAAACATTTTCAGTGCCTTAGAATCAGCATGATTTTGTTTTTAGCCAATGGAGTGTATTGGCCGAGGAAATCAAAGATCTAGAATGGGAGCGTCCACTCTAAAAACAAATGTTCACATTCTCATCTTCCAAGTCACGATTTTGGTTTCAGCCAATGGAGTGCATTGGACATAAAATTTCAACGACATGCTTTACATCGTAGCATATTCTTTTTTCTGCGATTCATTCACATTTTTATGGTATTATATGGAAATTAGCTCATGACTTGAGAACCGAAGTTCCCGAAAAATTGCCAATCCGCAAGTTTCTAGCAATCAATTGCATAATTTTTATTTTCATCTCTAACATCTTCTTAAAGACTGGGGATGAATTATTATGTAGGAGTATATCCTTTTGATATAAATAGAAATGTGATTCACGAGGAGTTATTTTGGTAGAATTAACTGGTTCATTAATGTGGTTCTAGTCATTTGGTGCGCTTCTAGATGATAAGAGTTGTTAGCATTTCCCAAGATGTGAAGTTCTTGTAATTTGGAATCTTGGTCTACATTCCTTTCCAGCTCAAGGAACTTTTGGCTTTGTCGATTGACGCTTCACAAAGCCTCTTATTGGAGGCTCATCATACTCTATGATTCGCCAGTATTCTATATCGGCCTTTTTATAATGCTTTTACTTCTTCAACGACTTATATTTGTTAGTCGAAAGTATGGCATATGTCAAGCAGCTGATTTAGGCCATTTAATGAGGTCACGTTGTCTACCGTGCTTTAAAGAAAAGTGGTTTTTGAGTGTATTTGTGTTAATTGTGCTGTTCTGCCTTTGACTCTGCTTGCTTTTGACTATGATGAGCCATTTAATGACCTGACTTATTAGGATGGTCAGGGGGACATTGGAGCCTCAGCTCATGCATTGGTTTACCGAAATCATGTCCCCTATCCCACTTCCCTAAAAAACACGACAAACTTGTATGCTTGGTTTCCTTGGTTGGAATAGCTAGTACTAAACTCTAGTAACTTAACCTTTATATTTGGATGAGGCATCAAAATGGTTTTGTGGTTGTGGAGACTATCACCAATGCAGAGTAGTCAGAAGATAGTCTTTCACTGTAAGGTGATAGATGGAACTGCCAAAACAAAGTGGCGAACTGGTGTGTAAGGTGTGGGAAGGTTTTCAGGAGCGTAGCCTATTAAAAACGTCATAATGTATCGTCCACTTCCTACAATACGACCTGAGGGTGTAGATGCTATCGCGAGTAAGCAAGTAGTAATTGCGCGTTGAGGTGGGAGCCAGCTAGTCTTGATTAAGTATCCATATTAAGTTATGGCACGTCTGTTGTCTTCTTGTGTGTAACCAGTGAAGGATAGTTCACCATGTAAATGCCCATTCTCATGTCATTATTGGCGTGTTTACAGAGAATTGATTGCCGTACGCTGCAAATGCCTGGTTTATTATCTCGTATTGATCTGAACATCTTTTGTGTCTGAGTGCTTTCCATATAGGAATGTCATAACATGCTCTTTCCTTGATTTGACCCTTGACTAGAAGGCAGCTGGAGACAATATGTAGTACTAATGGTCCTTTAGATAGCCTGCTTGTGTTATATACATCTACAGCTATTGGTACATTAATACAGCATCGATTGGCAACTCTGATGGCTCTTCTCCCAATTTAGATGAATCTGGAGGATTGCTTCTATTTTTTTCGTGGATAACACTATGTCTGGGCTTCAAGGATATGATTGTGTTTAGGCTTAGCCAAACACAGATACATACACGGCGCATGTATATTGAGGCCTGTATCAGAAACATTATGGATTGCGTGCTGAGTCCATTGACTTGTTCTATAGATTGAACAAGTACTTAATAATAAATGTGGTTTGATAAGATTTGGTCAAATAGAATGTTTGTAAATTGTAGATGCCAGCATACTCTTCGAGAAATTTACGTCATGGCTTCTCCAGTGGTACCTCCGTTATCTGCTCTAGAATGAACTATAGGGGTAACCCTCTTTCCTTGTTTGGGAATACGATGTTATTTTGGTGCCACTTTATAATTGGCAAGTCAGGTCGGTTGAAGATTCGTAGACATCTACATTGTTCCTTTAAGTGCCACCCTTCAGACCTTCTTATCTTCAATAACCATATGATGAGTGATTAATGCTTTCGCTAGTATACTCGCTATATTCATGTTTACTATATTTGTATAGATCTTGCTTCGACGACTTTTATACTCGTGATGTTCACTGGTGTTTTGTTTGATGTAGAAGGGGAGGACCAAATTATCATGATGGCCCGTCGAATCCATGGTAACAAATGGACATCAATTTCAAGGATGCTACCAGGTAGAACAGGTTATGCAATCAAGAATCACTGGAATGTCAGTTTGAAAAACAAGCAAGCGGAGCAAAGGAATCCCGAGTTATGTGCCAGCGACATGGTAGCAGTTGAAATCCTGGCCGAAATGAAGGCATTCACTCGAAAGGCACTGCCCTTTGGAGATGTGGTGATGAGCAGAAACCGAGAGGGAGGCGATGGTGGAAATTCTCATGGACGTCAGAACTGTGAAGATCAAGCATTTCAAGCCAAAGGAGGTTTTCTTGCTGCTGAGACAAGGGAAAACCCTCCTGTCCTTCGTCCAAAGGCAAGTTATGGCGCATTTAGGGTTTATTACCCTCCAAGTGGTGGTCCTGGAAATAGTTCTGGTGCTTCGACTGTGGTGCCCCTCCAGGGACCTCTAGCACAGGCTCTTGGGTCAGAGTTTGGCGTCCACCATTTTCTCGAAGATGCCCATGGGGAGCCTTTGATTCCTCACCAATGTGGCTATGGTTGCTGTTCAGGCCAAAATGGACCAAATGGTGGAAGCTCCTTGTTGGGACCTGATTTCATTGATTACATTGAGCCTCCCTCCTCGAACCAAGAGCTGATGTCTATGGCAGCAGACTTGCACGAGATTGCATGGACTCGAAGTGACCCTGGCTTTGTCAGTACTGGGATGCCGAGCATGGAGATGTGGCAGCGCCCCAGCGAGAGAGATTCTGCTGCATTTGCTTCTGAAGCATCAGGACAGGAAAATAAGGATGATCCCAGTGGCAAGTTGAAGGGTGTGATACAGTAATGTATCGGATGCTGAGCCGGATTTTGTGGTGCCAGCTCAAGTTGAATGTTTCTGTTAAATGCACCACTTCTTTCTTTCTTTCCTTTCTAACATTCTGAACGGGACATCGCATGAGAATGGAGTTGATGACTCGTGTTTTGCCCGCCTGAGAATTGACAGCAATAATTTGATGTTCCATTGTTGATTATGTTGTATTGGATTCTTTCTTACTGTCCATCTAATGCCCTTGATTGGCTATCTCTGTCTACATAATGTTTGAATTGCAGCATGCCATCTTTTTCCCTTCGATCTGTGGGGGCAATTTCGCAACTTTTCAAATTGCAAGTTTTCTTGACTGACGAAGTTCATACTCTATTGTAGAGTAGTGCTGTTTCATCTGTGACAGCTTGAAGATCTGATGTACAAAGATCCCACGGCTGATCAGTGTTAAAAAAAAAGGAGAAGAAGAAGAAAGAAATCTAATGATGCGATTTTTCTGCACTTTTTCACAATAGGGAAAATACCACAAAAAACCTCAAACTATGTTACTTGTGACAAATTTAATCTGAACTTTTTTTTTGTGATGCGAAAAACTCTAAATTATATAACTTGTGACAAATTTATCCTAAACTTTTTTTTTGTGATACGAAAAACCTCAAACTATGTCACTTGTGACACATTTACCTATAATACTTTGGCCCATGGGCATTTTCGTCTTTTTCTTCTTTTTTTTTTGTGTTTTTTCCTTTTTTTTATTTTCTTCTCCGTCGAGGGTTGCCCTCGCCACATCCGGCGAGGGTAGCCCTTGCCTGAGTCTGGTGACATTGCCCCCGACATCGGCGAGGGCTGCTCTCACCGGAGAAGAAAAGAAAAAAAAACAAAAAAAACAAAAAAAGGAAAAAAACGAGAATGCCCGTGGGCCAAAGTATTGTGGGGTAAATATGTCACAAGCGGCATAGTTTAGGGTTTTTCGCGTCACAAAAAAAGTTCAAGGTAAATTTGTCACAAGTAACATAGTTTGGGTTTTTTGTGTTACAAAAAAAATTCAGAGTAAATTTGTCACAAGTGACATAATTTGAGGCTTTTTGTGATATTTTCCTCTCACAATATCCCCTACTTGGCATGTGGAGATACTCTCCTCTTTTTGGCTAATCTTGGTACTTAGGGCCCGTTTGATTCAACTTTCCAAATGTTACTTGAGGGAAAGTTAATACCTTTAGGTTAAAGTCTTTTGGGAAAATGCAAGTGGCGTTCGGTAAAAAATCATTTGTAAAGTTACTTTGACCCAAGTAGTATTTGGTAAAATTTTTTTTGGCAAAAGGGCTTTGGAAATTATCTTTTTTATTTAAAAAAAAGGCGTACCTTACCCTTCGTTGGATCCGGCGAAGGCCTACGACCGCCGGCGAGCTAGATCCAGCACCGGCAGCCGTCACCCGAGGTCAGGCAACCCTCAATGAGTTAGATCTGCCGTCGCCCAAGGTTGGGCGACCCCCGATGAGCTAGATTTGTCGCTGGCGGCCGCCGCCTGGGTCGTGCAACCCTCGCTGTCGGCGGAGGCCAGGCGACCCAAGCGGCAACCGCCTAGGTCGGGCGGCGGCCACCTGAGTTGCCGCCGCTTGAGGTCGCTCAACCCAAGCACCGGCCGCTTGAGTCGGGCAACCCAAGTGGCGGCCACTTAAGGTCGTGCGACCCAGGCGGCGGCTGCCTGTGTCGTGCAACCTCGCCAGCTTGATCTGGGTTGGCCGCCTTCACCGGCTGCCTCGCGAAAAAGATGAACAGTACCAAGAGGGGCAAACCAGAATAAGCTAAAATAAGTGAGGGTAGTTTGGGGACAAAAAATTTGGGATCAGCATTTGTGGAATGCTAAAAGCCCAAAGCTGATCCGAACCAGCTTTGAGATTTCGTCATTTCAAATGCTAGTATTTGGCTAATGCTAGGCCGAAAGCTGAACCAAACGGTTCAGCATTTTGGGAAGGGGCTTTCGAGGCCAAAAGCCCCTTCCCAAAGCTGAACCAAACGGGATTAATGCCTCATCATATGCATGAAATAGTCTTGTACAAATTCGTCCGACTGTATTGATCTCTATCCTCCTTCACTTCCGCCCCTCCTTTTGCATTTTTGTTTGTTTTTGCTTTTTGTCATATGATATAATAGAGGGCTGTAAGTAGTGTTCAAGCAAATCCAAAGCAAAACATAGTTGAGAAGAAGGACAATGTTCATCAATCCTCTGGGAATATGGGATGTGAGATGGTGCGTGATATAACGCCAATCTTTTTCCTTTTTATGTGCGAGTCTCTTATATCAATCATATGACCCTGTTTGATTAGTTCTCGGGAAGCATGGACGCAATTCATGAATGGGAAGACCATGCCTCTAACACACATTTTCCAGACCTTTTCGGACATTCGGGAACTTGTTTGGTTGCCATCAGGGACTAATGAACCATTCCCATGAGCCCTATGGCACAGGAAAAGTCAACCAACCATGCCAGTGGCAGTGGGAACTTGATTGCTTGAGCGATAAGCATCTGGCTCATGTTTTGGATGCTAGTAATTGGGAAGTACTCGTGAAACAGAGGAATTCATTTCTGGTGACTGGATGTGCATATGATATGTCAAAAACAAAACCAAAAGCTCAAATCAGACCACTGAGAACTACTAGAGCTGATAACAAATCAGAATGTCCATCCTGTGAATTCCAGCAGCGATACTCGACCCGTGCCACAAACAAGAATAAGGATGTCTTCAAAGAAGAGGGCATCACCTCAGGTTGCAGCTGTGGTTTATACTGATGGTTCATTGGAACCGAAGACGAATGATTCGGAGGATAAGATATGATTGGCCAATCCATCTAGGGATCGGAACGATGACCCTCCTTGCATCAAACAACTATTTGCCTTCTCCTTTAATTGGGCTGCCCTCTCTCTTACCTCTTCCCCTTCTTTCTCCACCAACAGCTTTTGAATAGCTTCTGCAATCTTCCTTCTCTCCAGTTCGTTGTTCAAGTGCACTCCTACTCTCCAAACATCACTCACAAATCTCGCATTCACCTTTTGGTCCGAGAAACAGGGCATGCATATCATCGGAACCCCTTCGGAAATGCTCTCAAGAGTGGAGTTCCATCCGTTGTGAGTCCAAAACGCTCCGACAGCCTGATGAGCCAGCACTTCATGTTGAGGCGCCCATTTCACAATCTTCCCCCTCTCCTCTAATGCCTCCAGAAAGCAACCGGGGAACTTGTCAAGAAGTTCCGAGCCGCGCACTGACCCAGGTCGAACCACCCACAAGAATGGCTGCTGGCTATCGGCTAGACCTAAAGCTATTTCAGAAAATTCCAACTCGCTCACTGTGGCGATGCTCCCGAAGCTCACATAGACCACTGAGTTAGGGGCTTGTTTGTCTAGCCAGGAAATGCAACTCTGGTCTTCCGCCAAGAGACTTCCCGAAGAAGATGAACCGCATTTATGAAATGGGCCAATTGGGAAAATTGCGATTGGAAATTCTTGGCGGAGTAAAGAAAGAGCGGGCTGCTCGAGGTCTTCGAATGTGTTCAGGATGACTCCTGAAGAGTCCTTGATTCCCTCAATCATATCATTTAGAAGTTGGTCGAGCAGTTTGGGTTCTGCGGTGCTGATGCCTGGAAGGTCCTTCACTCGTAGTGGTGGAAACTCTGCCACGGGATCTTCTGATCTACATTCTGATATGCAGAGAACCAGAAAAAAAAAACTGTGATTTTCACTTCAGTGGCATAGTGTCGCTAATAAGAGAACACAATTATCATAACTCACATATTACGATTAGCCAGAGAGCTACTCTGTTAAGAAACGGGGTACTCTGATGCATAGTCATCACTTACCCTGTGTTTTGCCAACCAAACACTAAAGCTAACACAAGGTCTCACCCTATCACCCAGATATGGCACTCACCGAGTGCCCAGTATATGTCAGGAACCGAAGCTCAAAGCATCAATCCTAGAGACAACAAAACTGTCATACCTTCTACTTCTTTTGGGAGGTACCCTCTTTCCCTGAGCAACCGAAACCCGGCGAAAACGCGAAGCGACGTCGCACCGCCAGTCCGCAACACCATCCTGCGCACTCCTGCCCTCTCCGCTGTGTCCCGCGTGAACCCGAACAGCGCATCCACTATCAAGCATGCAATCGGTGCGTCCGGGGACGACATTTCTTCTCTCAAGCATTCCTCGAAGGGAGCAGCGCACCTGGCATTCAGGAGTGCGATCAAGCGGATGCCGTCCGATGTGGAGGCCTCCGATTGGCCAAGGCCGTCGCCGATGGAGCGAAAGGCGAAGTGGGGGTGCGAGGATGGATCGGGAGCGTTCAAGTCGGTGTGCAGGATGGTGATGGAGAAGCCTCGGTTGTGGAGGATCTGAGCTAGTTGGAGCATTGGGTTGATGTGGCCCTGGAATGGCACGGGGAAGAGGACGAGACGGCGGTTGTTTCTTTGGTTCATTTTGGATCGAGTTTGTGTTGGGTCAGTCACACACTAAACACTTGAAAGCTTGTAGCTTTTGATAGAACTTGATTAGAGGTTGGTGATACAAAGAAACAGGGATTGATACGGAGACCGGGCTTTTGCAGATTTGTGAACTCTCGACTGCAACTTTGTCTTTGTGCATTGAAGTGGGGAAGTTTGTATACTAGGTCATACGAAGACTGTTGACTAGAATGGGAGTGAATGAAGACAAATTTGAGAAATCGATGCGATCTGATTTGTGTCTTAAGATCCGTCAAGGATTGGGCATTACACTAAGCACTGGCCGACATCAATGGCAGTGCTGTCCTCGTCCTCGTGTTCAGTGAATGCCCTGTTTCTACGAAGTTGCTCATTGCTCAACATCCATTTCAAGAAAGACTAGTCTTAATTGCTTTCTTTCTTTTCTCTTTCTTTTGGGCCCATAAGTATTCAATGCATTAAAAACGGGTCGATATAGGTCGAGAATGCAATATGTACAACAAAATTATGAGCAGATCAACTACATTATGGCGAAAGACAGGGTTATGAAGTGATCCTTGATTGTGCATGGAGCATCTTTCCAAGAATGGGATCAAAAGGAGAAAGCATCGGTTGAATCTGTGCTAGTTACAGAGGTTAACACTTACTTCAAGAGCTGACAACCTATCTTCAGAATCACATCTCAAAATGTGATTGACTAATCCATCTAACCCTCGGTATGAAGACCCACCTGGTGTCAAGCACCCGCTTGCCTTCTCTTTCAAAACCAATGCCCCCCGTCTTATTTCTTCTCCTTCTCTCTCCACCAACACCCTCTTGATGGCCCTTGCAATGTTCTCTCTCTCAAGCCCACCATTCAAGTGCACTCCAACCCTCCAAACATCGCTCACATACCTTGCATTCACTCCTTGATCTGCAAAACAAGGCATGCACAGCATTGGCACTCCTTCACTTATGCTTTCCACAGTTGAGTTCCAACCATTGTGGGTCCAAAATGCTCCCACAGCAGGATGAGCCAGCACTACCACTTGAGGTGCCCATTTCACTATCTTCCCTCTCCCTTCCAGCGCCTCAAGGAAGCGGCTCGGCAACTTCTCTAGCCACTCTGGATTGTGGACTGACCCGGGCCGAACCACCCACAAAAAGGGCTGCTCAGACTCAGCTAGGCCTAGTGCAATCTCCAAGATTTCTGCGTTGCTCACTGCCGCTGAGCTCCCGAAGCTCACGTAGATGACGGACTTGAGTGGCTGTTCGTCTAGCCAGGAGATGCAGCTTCTGTCCTCTGCTAGTAAGCTGCTCGAAGAAGATGTCACACAGCATTTGTGGAACGGACCGATGGGAAAAACCGGGACCGACAGAACTTCCCAGAGCGACGTGAGAGCAGGGTGCTCTAGCTCTTCGAACGTGTTGAAGATGACACCGGTAGAGCTCTTGACTACCTTGACCAGGTTATCAAATAATCGGAACATCATCTCAGGTTTCTGCGAATCGACCACGGGGATGTCTCTAACTAGTAACGGCGGAAACTCCTTCACCGCCTCTTCGGATCGTGAACCTGAGAGTGAAAGAAACTATACTTTATGAGTTGAAGGAAGCAAGCAACATACGGATCTTGACATCCAGAGACGCCCAGATGATTTTATGCAGAAAACTACTGTCATCCACATATATTGCACGGATTTATATAAACTACAACTATAATTTGTAAATTTTTCACATAAGTTATTTAGTCAACTGTTACATTAGGTATAAGAATCAAATCCTTCAGATCGCATAAATCGTGAACACCGAATGGTAGGTCTCAGTTCTAACTTCAAGAAACGTACATTTTGGCCAAAAGAACCAAAGACATCATTAACATCAAGGACCTCACATCTCGACGAGTCAATTAATAATTATAGTGAAACTTAAAATAGCGATCTATGGTGGAATATTGCCAGTTTTTATAGTCATGAACATCGACTCACTTGTGTTATGGTTATTCAATATACAACGCAAAAAGGATTTACTAAGATGATATAGCTAATCAGTACGGCTTATCACATCGTTTGAGAAGGTGGGTCGTGCGAGTCCGTCCAAGTACTCTGAAATATACGATAACAAGATTAAGAAAACCGAATTTGACCACCAAAATCCATTTTCAAAAGTCCTTACATCAAAATTAGGGCAATGAAGAAGAAACTAGACTTTTTTTTGTTCATTCATCACGGAACACACATTATCAGATATTTTGAACCGAGAAAAGAGAAGCATATATACTAATTCACACCTTGCAACACCTAAAAAAGCTTACCGTCTGTTGGAACATATCCTTTTTCCTTGAGAACCGGAAGTATAGTATAAACATAAAGCGACGCCGCGCCGCCTGTCCGCAACACCAACGCACGGACCTTCAACCTCTTGGCTACACCGCACGTGAAGCTGAACAGCTGATCTGATATCAAGCACGAAACGGGCACCGCATCAACACCAGGAGACCGCATCATTTCCCGCAGGCATTCCTCGAAGGGGCTCGCGCACCTGGCATTGAGGAGCGAGATGAGCCGAGGGATGTCCAACGTGGAGGCCTCCGATCGGTCGAGGCCGTTGGCGATGGATCGGAAGGCAAAGTGAGGGTGGGAGGACGGATCCGGGGCGTTGAAGTTGGTGTGGAGGATGGTGATGGAGAAGCCTCGGGTGTAGAGGATCCGACCCAGTTGGAGCATTGGGTTCATGTGGCCTTGGAATGGTAGAGGGAAGAGGACCAAACGGTGGTTGTTTCTTTGGTTCATTGTGGACTTTGTTTCTCGGGTGGCTCAAACGTGAATGGAGGGAGGTTTTCTTGTTGAGATGTACGAGTACGCCGGAATGTTAGGTTAGAAGTGTGAGTTGTGTTAAAGAAATCCTACATCAAATAATTAATATCATGTAAAATGGTTAATATAACTTAACTGATCATAATTTATTGATTTAAGTTTTTAAGTATTGACGCGTCACGGGAAATGGAGAAGCGACCGACAGCACCGAATTAACTTCGATCCGGCTTCTCATCGCCTAGACCGACGATGGTCGGCATCACGCGACAAGCGAAGCCTATGAGCTCGCAGAACTAAGCTGGCAACTTGACCGGTCGCTTTCATCGTCCGTCAGCTTTCTTCTTTTTGCCCCTTTCTTGTTTTTTTCTTGAGCAGAACGTCTCTGGTCTTTCTCCGTTCTGTTTTTCAGGGTCAGCCCGTGCCCTCTCGTCTTATCCCCAAAACGCCACAAGTAAAATCGCTTTAGATGAAGACACATGAAGCTATTCTTTAGGGCATAGCGGGAAAAAGTGATCAATGAAGACACTCGCTTTAGATGAAGTCGGACGTTTTAGTTTTAATTTTTTTTTTTGGTCGGAAGGTCGTTTTAGTTTAAGAAGTGACGAGTATAGCTCCGCACTTTCAGCCGGTTCACAGAGGACGCAAATCTTGCCTAAGTGAATGTTCGAAGCGGACATGCTATTCTCAAACGACGTGCCTCGTTCCTAAATGCGAAAAAAATTGCGGCAAAGAATGCGAATGCGAAACTATGAAACACCCTTATTCTTTTTCAGGGATCAAATTCTATCACGGCGGCAAATTCGATTCCTAAAATTTTCAAATGAATGAATGATCTTTTGAGCGAGAATTTTAGGTGTCACAACTGATGGTTCGGATTGAATATTATAATATACATTAGGTTCATGGATACTTGCTCACAAATCGAAAATTTGATCACCAGTGAGACTTAATTACACTTTTTAATAAAGAAAACTTCGAATTCAATTACTCGAATTAATAAGTTTTGCCGAGGACACTTTACAATGTGATGAGTTTAGAAAGTGGTATGACTTCAAAGTTTATATTCTTAAACCCCCAATAACGCCTCTACTAATAAGACCGAACGAAAATTAACACATTCAAAATACAAGCTCTCATATTAATGTTTAGAAATGAGGGTAGAATAGACGCGTCCAAATGGATCTAACTAAACATATCATGTTGACATGAGTAGCATGTTAGTTGAAAAAAAAAACGTGTCTAAGCGTGACACAAATAATTCAAAAGTGTTAATCTGCAAACGGCATAGGTTTATATTCATTAGTAAACGGAAAGATTTTATTATGATGCGACCATGTTTAAGCTCGGACAACATATGATTATTCATAAGACAATATGTGACTGACCAATGCGTCCAAGGCTTGGTATGAAGACCCGCCTTGTCTCAAGCAAACAATGGCCTTCTCCTTCAAAACCAATGCCCTCTGTCTTATGTCTTCTCCTTCTCTATCCACCAACAACCTCTTGATGGCCCTTGCAATGTTCTCTCTCTCAAGTCCACCATTCAAGTGCACTCCAACCCTCCAAACATCGCTCACATACCTTGCATTCACTCCTTGATCTGCAAAACAAGGCATACACAGCATTGGCACTCCTTCACTTATGCTTTCCACAGTTGAGTTCCAACCATTGTGGGTCCAAAATGCTCCCACAGCAGGATGAGCCAGCACTTCCACTTGAGGTGCCCATTTCACTATCTTCCCTCTCCCTTCCAGCGCCTCAAGGAAGCGGCTCGGCAACTTCTCTAGCCACTCCGGATTGTGGACCAACCCAGGCCGGACCACCCACAAAAAGGGCTGCTCAGAGTCGGCTAGGCCTAGTGCAATCTCCAAGATTTCTGCCTCGCTCACGGCCGCTAAGCTCCCGAAGCTCACATAGATGACGGACTTGAGTGGCTGTTCGTCTAGCCAGGAGAGGCAGCTTCTGTCCTCTGCTAGTAAGCTGCTCGAGGAAGATGTCATGCAGCATTTGTGGGATGGACCGATCGGGAAAAAGGCGACCGACAAAACTTCCCGGAGCAATGTGAGATCAGGGTGTTCGAGCTCTTCGAAGGTGTTCAAGATGACACCACACGAGTTGTTGATTGCCTTGATCAGGTCATCCAATAATCGGCACATCACCTCGAGTTCCTTTGAATCGACCGCTGGGATGTCTCCAACTAGTAACGGTGGAAACTCCTTCACTGCCTCTTCAGATCGTGAACCTTATACACACACAGTGCAATAAACCATAATTTTATGAGAAAAAGAAATTCACTAAGCACAGAAAAGCAAGAAATATATAGATCTTGACATCCAGAATCGCTCTGAAAATTTTATACTGAAAACTACTGGCATACACATACATTGCCCGGATTTGTATAAAGTAAACCTATGATTGCTTACCATTAAAATCGGTAGTCTCTTTCCTGTGAAAAGCTTTTTGACATAGACAAGAATTTTAAATGTTTATTAATAAATTTATTATGCTAGGGTTAAGAATTAAAGCACCAGACAGATCCATCCGCTCACGTACACTGCGGAGCAACGCACGGTTGGGGTTGGTTCTAACTTCTCTGTTGTAAAGACACGTTGAACAATTTGGCCAAGAACAAAGACATTATTAAACACTAAGGACCATTAAATCTCGACGGGTCATTTAGCAATTATTTTGAAATTAATATTACTAGTTTTTTATGAGTCATGAACATCAACTCACCTGTAGTGAAAGAACATGTTATGGTTATTCCATGAACAATATAAAAAGGATCTACTAAGATAATATAAGTACAATATGTCTTATCGTTTGATGAATCATGTTGTGTAAGTCAGTCTTAGTACTCTACAACTTATAATAATATGATTAAAAAAAAAGCGAACCTGACCACCCAAATCCATCTGCAAAAGCCCTTCATCGAAGTGGGGCAATGAAGGAAAAAACAGACTTTTTTTGTTCATTCATCACCAAACACACAGCAATCAGAACTTTGAACCGAGAAAAGAAAAGCATAAATTAACATACGCCGTGCAACACCAAAAAGCCTTTACCATGTGTTGGGACGTATCCTTTTTCCTTGAGAACCGGATATATAGTGTAAACATAAAGCGATGCCGCACCGCTGGTCCGCAACATCAACGCACGGACCTTCAGCCTCTCGGCTACGCCGCAAGTAAAGCCGAATAGCGAATCAGATATCAAGCACGCGACGGGCACCTCCTCACCACCCTGCAACGACATCATTTCCTGCAGGCATTCCTCGAAGGGGCTCGCGCACCGGGCGTTGAGGAGTGAGATGAGGCCAGGGATGTCCGACATGGAGGCCTCCGATCGGTCGAGGCCATCGGCGATGGATCGGAAGGCGAAGTGAGGGTGGGAGGACGGATCCGGGGCTCTGAAGTTGGTGTGGACGACGGCGATGGAGAAGCCGCGGGCGTAGAGGATCCGACCAAGTTGGAGCATTGGGTTTATGTGGCCTTGGAATGGTAGCGGGAAAAGGATCAGACGGTGGTTGTTTCTTTGGTTCATTATGGACTTTGTTTCTTCTGTCGCTCGCACGTTAATGGAGGGAGGTTCTCTTGAGATATATACAGAAGCTTTAATGCTGTTGCTTCATATGGTCTTTCCAAGTTGGGATTCCAGAACAAGTCTAGCTGTTCATGCGAGTTATAATAAAGGGCTCCAGTTGGATCGGTCGTGAAGAATCGGGAAATGAATATTAGGTTTAGGTGAGCATCGCCTGTCAACAGATTTCATGAACATATTTTAGGCACTCCAGGTCCAGAGATTACCATATAAATGTGGTTACTTAAAGGTATGTTGACAAGAGTAGCATGTCAATTGATTAAAAACGTGTGTAAGCGTGACACAATTAACTTAAAAGTGACACCAATAACTCCAATAATCAGAACATCATCTCGGGTTCCTTTGAATCGACTGCCGGGATATCTCGAACTAGTAACGTTGGAAACTCCTTCACTGCGTCTTGCAATCGAGAACCTGATACACTCAAGAGTGCAATAAACCATACTTTTGTGAGAAAAGGAAAGTGACCAAGCACGGAAAAGGAAGCAATATATAGATATTGACATCGAGACTCGCTCAGAAAATTTTATACTGAAAACTACTGGAATACACATACATTGCACGGATTTGTATGAAGTACACCCATGATTACTTACCAATAAAATCAGTAGATTTTCCTGTGAAAAGCTTTTTGATATAGACAAGAATTTTGGATGTTTATTAAGCAATTTATTGAATTGTTACCCTAGGGATAAGAACTAGCAGCGGACAGATCCTTCCGATCACGTACATTGTGGAGCAACGCACAGTTGGGGTTAGTTCTAACTTCTCTATTGTAAAGTCACGTTGAACAATTTGGCCAAAAGAACAAAGACATTATCAAACACTAAGGACCCTCAAATCTCAACGAGTCATTTAGCAATTATAGTGAGATTTCAAGTAGCATTCTACGGTGGAATATTGCTAGTTTTTTTTATGAGTCATGAACATCAACTAAGCTGGAGTGAAAGAACATGTTATGGTTATTCAATGAACAATGCAAAAATGATTTACTAAGATAATATAAGTACAATATATCTTATCGTTTGATGAGTCATGTTGTGTAAGTCGGTCTTCGTACTCAAAAACTTATAACAAGGGAAATTTGTCCAAAAAGTTTTAAACTATAATATACTTTTGTCAATTCATTCCTAAGTCTTTAAATTATGCCAATTGAGTCATAAATATTTTTCACGTTTTACCAATTGAGTCAATCCAGTCAATTTTGATAAGAAATTGCTAACGTGAACACCGGCCATCTTATGTTACATAGTCGGCACTAACATCGATAAATTTTAATAATATTTTAATAGTTTTGTGAAATTTTTATTACATTTTTATTTTTTATTTTTTTATTCTTTCTTTTTTTTTTCTTCCCTTCTACCTCTAGCCAGTCATTGGGCCTCAGCGATGGCCAACCGGCCTTGAGCGATCCTTGCCCACCCCTAGCGAGGCTCACCCTAGCCGTCGCTATGCGAGGTCGACCTCGCCATGGCTGGGCGAGGCTTGCCCTCGCTGTCGTTGAGGCCCTATGACTGGCTAGAGGAAGAAGGTAGAAAAAAAAAGAAAGAAAAGAAAAAGAAGAAAAGGAAAAAAGAAAATAATAAATAAATCGAAAAAAATATTAAATTTATCTACGTCAATGTTGGCGCCCCACGTAGGAAGGCCGGCGTCTATATCGGCGATTTCTAGCAAAAATTGGTTGGGTAGACTCAATTGGCAAATCGTGAAAATGTTTAAAACTCAATTGGCACAATAAAAAAATTAGTACAATAAATTTATAAATTTTTGGATAATTTTCGTTTTATAATAATATTGACCATCTAAATCATCTGCAAAAGCCCTTCATCGAAACTAGGGCACTGGATAAAAAAAAACATAGGGCAATGAAGGTAAAAATAGACTCTTTTGTTCTTTCATCACAAAACACACAGCAATCAGAACTTTGAACCGAGAATAGAGAAGGATAAACTAACATACATCATGCAACAACAAAAAGGCTTACCATGTATCGGAACGTATCCTTTTTCCTTTAAAACCGGATATACAGTGTAAACATAAAGCGACGTCGTGCCGCCGGTCCGCAACGTCAACGCACGGACCTTCAGCCTCTCGGCTATGTCGCAAGTAAAGCCGAATAGCGAATCAGATATCAAGCACGCGACGGCGCTGCCTCACCACCCTGCAATGACATCATTTCCCGCAAGCATTCCTCGAAGGGGCTTGCACACCAGGCGTTGAGGAGTGAGATGAGGCCAGGGATGTCCGACATGGAGGCCTCCGATCGGTCGAGGCCATCGGCGATGGATCGGAAGGCAAAGTGAGGGTGGGAGGACGGATCTGGGGCTCTGAAGTTGGCGTGGAGGACGGTGATGGAGAAGCCTCGGGCGTAGAGGATCCGACCAAGTTGGAGCATTGGGTTTATGTGGCCTCGGAAGGGTAGAGGGAAAAGGATCAGACGGTGGTTGTTTCTTTGGTTCATTGTGGACTTCGTTTCTTCTGTCGCTCCCACGTTAACGGAGGGAGGTTGGCTTGAGATATATGCAGAAGCTTTGATGTTGTTGCTTTATATGGTCTTTACAATTTGAGATTATAAAACAGGTAATAGCTGTTCATGCTAAATATGATATAGGGATCGAGTTGGACCGGTCGAAGAAAACCATTATATGAATATTAGGTTTTTTGGGGGAGCATCATGTGTGTTGAGAGACTTTCATGAATATATTATAGGCACTGTTGGGTACAGAGAACTTGCTGGCTTTGAGTCGCCGTCATACAAGATTAGTATATGTGTAGACGGAAAGTGATTGATCTTATCTCAAGCATAAAGATTAAGAAAATTGTCAAAACAGTCATAAATTTATTACATTTATGCCAATTCAATCATAAACCTTTTATATTTATGTCAATTTAGTCTTAAACCTTTTGCATTTGTGTCAATTTACTCCGTCCGGCTAATTTTGACCAGCTGGTGCTGACGTGGTAAATTTTTTTAATGTACATTTTTTATTTTTTTCGTGTTGTTTTATTAAATTTTTTCTCTTTTCTTTTTTCTCCTATTTTTAATTATCTCTCACTTTCTTTTTCTTTTCCTCTCTTCATCTAAAGCTTCTAAGAGGCGGGGGCTGGCGAGGTTGGCCCCAGCGGCCACTAGGGAGGCCGAGCTCGCAATGAGAAATATATTCCAAAATACTCGAGTGCCAGAGATTGGCGGATTATTTTATTATTCTTAAGTTCTCTCTTCCATTAGCGGATCCAACTTCCGCAATGCGAAAGAGGAAATATAGACAGACAAGCGGACAAAAAAGAGGAAAGTGGGGGCTAAGGCAAGAATCGGTAGATGAAGAAAACGGAAATGGAAATATATATACACACGCGTGCGCTCACGCCAGACTTCACTGAAGTCTTAACGAGTCATTCAGGAATTATTTTGAAATTTTGAAATAGCAATGTGTGGTGGAATATTGCTAGTTTTTTTTATGAGTCATGAACATCAACTAGTGTTGAAAGAACATGTGGTTATGCAATCAACAAAGCCAATAGGATTTACTAAGATGATATAGTTAATCGATACAGTTTATTACATGGTTTGACAAATTGGGTTATGTAAGTCAGTACACTAATATTTATGACAATATGGTTAAACAAAATCGAATTTGATCATCCAAATCCATTTGCAAAAGACCCTTCATAAAATTGGGGCAATGAGGAAAAGCTAGACTTTTTTCGTTAATTTATCACAGAACACACATAATTCAGAATTTTTGAGCCGACAAAGGAAAAGAATAAACTAACTCACACCATGCAATACCCAAAAGTAGGAAAAGTACCAAAAAAAGTTCTAAACCTATTGTATCGATACCAATTTAGTCTTAAATCTTTCAATGAGACCAATGTAGTCATAAATCTTTTGACGATTTGCTAATGTAGTCCATCTGACGAATGCTGAAATTCCTGACATGGATGTCAACCGTCTTAAGTGGCATGATGGTCGCTGATGTGGACAAATTTTTTAAATTTTAATTTTTTCTATTTTTTTCTTTCTTTTCTTTTCTTTTGCTTTTCGTGCGATGCCCTCGGTGGTCATGGGTGAGAGCCTTGCACCCTCGACCACATCTAGGAAATGGTCGACACACTCGCCTATTTGCCGACGAGGGCCTTCGTGCCCTTGCCAAGATCTAGGCGAGGGCGTTAGGCCCGCCCCCAGCTTTAGGCGAGGGCTACAACGCCCTCGCCCTGACAAGGCGAGGGTCGCTAGCCCTCGCCTGTGGTTGGTGATGGTCGGTCAGGGACCTCACCAACCAGAGTTGTAAAAAAACAAATAAAAAAAAGAAAATAAGAAAAAGGAAAAAAACAGAAAAAGTAACAAAAAATTTAAAAAAATTATCAATATCAGCGTTGGCTGTCTTAGTTGGCCATGCCACATAGGACTTCCAACGTTTATGTTAGCAATTTCCGCCAAAACTGACCAGATAAACTATATTATCAAAATGTTTACGACTATGAGATTTTATGGGTGGATTATTATTTAATATTCTAATACTCCCCCTCTCGTGTAGGCTGGACCTCCTACTCTGATACTAATTGAGATTTTATGGGATTACTAACTTAAGCTGTTGGATGAAACTGTAGTTTAATATTTATATATTCTATTACTTCTCGCCTATGGCCATCGAGGGCCGCGACGCCCTTGCCCAGACTAGGCAAGGGTCGTTGGCCCCGCCTGCCAAAGTCGATAAAAAAAAACAAATAAAAGAAAAGAAAAGAAAAAAGAAAAAAATATTAATAAAATTTAAAACAAATATTAAAAAATTATTCACGTTAGCATCAGCCATGCTATATAGGACAGACGGCATCATGTTAGTAATCTTAGATCAAAATTGGATGGATGGACTACATTAGCAAATCACCACCAGCTGCTTCCCAGCGAAGATGTGTCCCTGCTGATCCGGTGGAATTCCATCCTTGTCCTGAATCTTCGCTTTCACACTGTCAATCGTGTTCGAGCTCTCCACCTCCAGCGTGATCGTCTTCCCGGTCAAGGTCTTCACAAAGATCTGCACACCTCCCCTCAACCGCAGCACCAGATGGAGGGTCGACTCCTTCTGAATTTTATAACCCGCGAGGGTGTGATTGTCCTCAAGCTACTTCTCGGCTAAGATGAGCCTCTGCTAGTGTGGAGGGATCCCTTCCTTGGCCTGTATCTTGTCTTTGACATTGTCGATCATGTCGGAACTCTCGACCTTGAGAGTGATGGTCTTGCTAGTTAGGGTTTGACGAAGATCTACATCTTCAGAGCTTGATGATTAAATGAGAGAGCTTTCGGTTCCATTGGCCCACCTTGGAATCGGACCGGGCATCGGTCTAGTTCCCGATTCCAAAAACTGCAAATCGTCCCTTTGGTCCAGTTTCCGATTTCTGGGTGGGAACCAAACCGCCCGGGAATTTATCATTCCTAGTATTTCTATGTGGTCCATCCAAGGAGAAAATTGTCTGAAAAATCGTAAACCAGTTGCATATTTGCCAATTTAGCCATAAACCTCTTAATTATGCCAATTAAGTTTTAAAACTTTTCATATTTTGCCAATTGAGTTCATCGGGCCATTGTTGGCCAGAAATTACTGATGTGGACATTGGCCATCTATGAGGCACGGCCGGCATTGACGTGAACATTTTTAATAATTTTTAAATTATTTATTCTTTTCTTTTCTTTCTCTTTCTTTCTTTTTTCTTCCTTTCTTCCTCTAGCCGGCAAGGCCAGAGTGAGGTCCATTGGCAAGGGCGAGCATTGGCGAGGCCAACCTCATCTAGCGATGGTGAAGTCAAGCCTAGCCATCGCCTGGCTGGCGAGGTTGAGCTTGCCTAGCCATGGCGAGGTTGACCTCACCGCCTCTAGTCGGTCATCGGCCATTGCCGAGGCCTAGCGACCGGCTAGAGGAAGAAGAAAGGAAAGAAAAGAAAGAAAAGAAAAATATCGATTCTGTAAGTGTGTATTTAGATAAATTACTAATTATACTTATAAGCACCCAGCTAGAATTTTCTGTTTTATTTTATAAACTAATTTGATAAATCGCTTTTTGTATTTTAGCCGTATCCGGAATTCATTGTGGAATGTGGATCATGGTCATTCTGTAAGTGACCGGAATATAGATTGATACAAATAGACTAAAGTTTGTGAAAACCTTCATTGATACTATTAAATTTGTGTATGAAATGCAACAAAGTCTTCAACGTTGCAATTGATGTAATAAGTCTTAAGCTTTCTCTTTTTTTTTTAAATTGTAATTAACTTCTTCCATTGGAACTTGCCCTTGTGGCAGTCCCATATATAGCCACATATGAGAAATCGAGAGAAATTATTATATGAGTGTAGCATATATATGAACTAAATTCGGAGCATTTAGCATGGGTGTCACGTGGCTTATATGAGTATTGACGGTTCAGGTGAAGTTTAGTATATATTGGGTTCATCAATATTTGCTAAAAATCGAAAGTTTCGTCGCCAGATGGAATTGATTACAGTTTTGATAGAGAAAATTTAGAACTCGATTACTCCAATTAAAGGGTTTAGCATTTCACGTTACTTCATATCCATGGTGGTGAGTTTATAAAGTAGTATCACAGATGATACTCTTAAACCCCAAAACACCACATTCAGAAAATTTTAAAAAAAGTCATAAACCTATTGTACGGCAGCCAATTTAGTTTTAAACCTTTTAAATTTGCCAATTCAGTTCTAAACTTTTTTAATTCTTGCCAATTTAGTCCTTCCAGCCAATTTTGGCCGGTCGGCGCTGACGTGGCTGCTGGCCAACGCTAACATGGCAAATTTTTATTATTATTATTTTTCAATTTTTAAAATTTTTTTTTTCTGATTTCTTCCTCTGGCCGGTCTGCTCGACCGGCGACCGGCGGCTGGTTAGAGGGGAGGGCCGGCAAGGTTGACCTCGCCGGCCTCGTCGAGATCTGGCTAGGCTCGACCTTGCTGTCGCGAAGGCGACGGCGAGGTCGGTCTCGCCGCTATTGGGCGAGGCGAGGCCAACCTCGCCGATGCCTGGGTCACGACGGCGAGGTCAGCCTCGCCGCTACTGGGCCTTGCCTCGCCTAGAGCGGCGAGGCTGACCTCACCGTCGCTTGGGTCGTGACGGCGAGGTCGGCCTCGCCTTGCCCAGTAGCGGCGAGGCCGACCTCACCATCGCCTGGGTCGCGACGGCAAGATTGAGCCTCGCGGGCCTCGCCTCGCCCAGTAGTGGCGAGGTCGACCTCGCCGGCCCTCCCCTCTGGCCGGCCGCCGGTCGCCGGACCGGCCAGAGGAAGAAATCAGAAAAAAAGATTAAAAAATAATAAAAAATAAAAAAATTGCCACGTCAGTGTTGGTTGGACGGCCGACGGCCACGGTAGTGCTGGCCGGCCAAAATTGGCTGGAAGGATTGAATTGACAAGAATTAAAAAGGTTTATGACTGAATTGGCAAAACTTAAAAGGTTTAGGACTGAATTGGCCGCCGTACAATAGGTTTAGGATTTTTTTGACAATTTTCCCACAAATTAACGAAATTCAACGCATTTAAGAAATAAACTCTCAAATAAAACTTTATAAGTTGTCTAAATGTATATAAATAAACTTGTCGTGTTGAAAAGAGTAGCATGCTAATTTATTTAATAAGAGTGACAGAAATGGCTTGAAAGTATTAATATGCTAACAACACGATAATTATTCAATCGTAAACGGAATAACCTAGTTACGATGCCACTGCGATTAAGCTCGGACAACGTATAATTATTTAAAAGACAATATGTGACTGACCAAAGCATCCAAGGCTTGGTACGAAGGCCCGCCTTGTCTCACGCTAACACTGGCCTTCTCCTTCAAAACCAATGCCCTCTCTCTTATTTCTTCTCCTTCTCTCTCCACCAACAGCCTCTTGATGGCCCTTGCAATGTTCTCTCTCTCAAGCCCGCCATTCAAGTGCACTCCAATTCGCCAAACATCGCTCACATACCTTGCATTCACTCCTTGATCAGCAAAACAAGGCATGCACAACATTGGCACTCCTTCACTTATGCTTTCCAAAGTGGAGTTCCAACCACTGTGGGTCCAAAATGCTCCCACAGCAGGATGAGCCAACACTTCCTTTTGAGGTGCCCATTTCACCATCTTCCCTCTCCCTTTCAGTGCCTCGAGGAAGTGGCTTGGCGACTTCTGTAGCCACTCCGGATCGTGGACTGACCCGAGCCGGACCACCCACAAGAAGGGCTGCTTGGAGTCCGCTAGGCCCAGTGCAATCTCCAAGATTTCTGCCTCGCTCATGGCCGCAAGGCTCCCGAAGCTCACGTAGATCACGGATTTGGGCGGCTGTTCATCTAGCCAGGAGATGCAGCTTCTGTCCTCTACTAGTAAGCTGCTCGACGATGTCACGCAGCATTTGTGGGATGGACCGATCGGGAAAAACGGTACCGACAAAACTTCCCGGAGCGATGCGAGATCAGTATGTTCGAGCTCTTCGAATGTGTTGATGATGACACCGGAAGAGTTCTTGATTACCTCAATCAGGTTATCCAAAATTCGGAACATCACCTCGGGTTTCTGCGGATCAACTGCTGGGATGTCTTTAACTAGTAAGGGCGGAAACTCCTTGACTGCCTCTTCGGAGCGGGAACCTGATACATAAGAGTGCAAAGAAACTATACTATATGAGAAAAAGAAATTCCCTTAGCAAGGAGATATTTGAAGGAAGCAAGCAATATATGGATCTTGACATCCAGACACGCCCAGATGATTTTATACAGAAAACTACTGCCATACACATGCATCCAATCGCGTACATTGCAAAGCACCGCATGGTGGGGGTCCGTTCTGACTTCTCTAGTTGTAAGGACGCGTTAAACACTTTTGGCCGAAAAAAGACATTCGTAAACACTAAGGGTGTGTTTGGTTGGTTGTTTCAGCTTTTTACGAAATGCCTCTGCATAACTATAAAGAACTTCAAGTTAAAGAGATTTTTCAAAGTGTATATAGTGTTTCTATTTGTGATGCAGGCCAAATTTATAATGCTGCCCGCATTGAAGACGAGCTCACTCGACCAAGGAGATCAGCCCGCATCCGAGCTCGACAAGTCGCTCGACCAGTCAAGGAGATATTGAAGGGACGCAATTCGAAGACCAAGAGTCTCATTCGCAAGTCCATGCCACAATAAAGTCCTTGTCTTTCCCTATACATTGGAAGCCTAAAAGATACTTTGGGATGATCAAGAAGACGTTGAGCATTTACCTAGTTTCTAGTTTCTAAGTTCTTTAATGTTTTATGCCTTCTAGGATCTTTAATGCTCTTTAGTCTCTTTATTTGCTTGAGTCTTTTCATTTGTTTTTCTTTGGCTACAAAAGACCATCTACTTTATGTATTCGAGAGACGAATTTGATTAATGAAAATTTTGCATCAAGCAATTATCTTGAACCTTGAAGAGTTCATACCCCTGAAAACCTAGAAGAGTTTTCACTCCGTCCTTGAAGAGTCGGAGGTTTTCAAATCTGCATCCTTGAAGAGTTGCAGTCATCGATCTAGAAGAATCGGTGCCCTATCCACTTCCTTGGAGGCCTGGAAGAGCAACCAACGAAGTCATTCCGATCTGTATCGACGAAGTTACATCCATTTTCCCGAGCTTGCGCAGGACTGTAATTACTGTTCGTCCTGTTTCACGTGTGCAAGTCACTCTCCCGATCCTAACGTTCGAGTAGCCTACACCAGGCTGCATCATTTGGTATCAGAGCTTTGGAGGAGAGAACCATGCCACCAAGACAAGCTAGACGTCGTGGAGGCAGAACCATCCCACTGAATGAAGTGCATACGCTTGCTGACAATTTGCAGCAAAATATGCAACAACAAATTGATGAGTTGACGCGGGAAGTTGAGCGTCTGAGGGCGGAAAGAAACAATTCACCACCTCATTCCAGGACCGAAGATTCTAATGGTGACTCTTCATCTTCGGAGAATGCTCGACCATTTCGCAATCGGAGGAATGTGCGACGTCACGAGCAAAATATTCGTGAATCGGAGTGGGAAAAAGAAGTTAAAAAGGATATCCCAGAATTCTCAGGTAATGATTCTCCTGAAGAAATTGTTGACTGGCTAACACTTGTTAATGAAGTGTTTGAGCATCGAAATGTTCCGGAGGATCGTCGAGTCGGGATCATCGCTATGCGATTCAGAGGTAAAGCCATCGCTTGGTGGAGGCGTGAGAAGCAAACTCGCCAATCCATTGGCAAAGCGCCAATTGCCTCGTGGAGGAAGATGGAAGACAAGATCCGAAAGTATTTCCTTCCTAAGGGCTACAAGAGAGAGCTCTATCAACGGTATCAAAATCTGAGACAAGGTACGCGAACGATGGACCAATACACCAACGAATTCAATGAGTTGGTGATTCGCAACAACATTCAAGATCCGGAAGAGATGCTTGTGAGCAAGTACTTGAATGGCCTTCAACTTCATATTCAAGATGCCCTGGAAGTTCTTGACATTTGGGACTTAGGAGATGCACACCAACGAGCACTCAAGGTGGAGCGTTCTTGCTCAAGGAGGCAACAATCCTCTATCATGACCAATCGACCTGCTAGGAGTACCCCCAGCACCACCAAAGTTGCTGAGGCTACGACGCAAACCGCTAGTAAGTTTCCTAATCAGCCCAATATTTTGAAGCAACCAACTACGTCCGATATTCGTTGCTATGCTTGTGGTGAGTTGGGACATCGTGCTAGCAATTGCCAAAAGAACAAGAATCGACAAGCCGGCAAAGCCTTCCTAGTGGATAACGATTTTGATGAGCATGTGGAGGATCCGCTCGAAGAAGAGGTGAATGATGTCGAAGAGTCCGCAGGTGATGAGCAAATAGTGCATGCCGATTCTGGTGAATTTCTGATGGTGAGAAAAATCTTTCTAGCTCCTCGTGATGAGACCGAAGATGGGTGGTTGCGCACCAACATTTTTCATTCAGCTTGCACGATTAAGGGGAAGGTATGTCAATTCATTATTGACTCTGGATGCTGTGAGAATATAATTTCTGAAAAGGCAGCAAACAAACTAAAGTTGGAGTTAAAGGCGCACCCCACACCTTACAAGATGTCGTGGCTATCAAAAGGTACCGAGATAACCGTTTCCAAACGCTGCCTTGTTAATCTATCCATTGGTTCTGTTTATTTCGACAAGATATGGTGCGATGTTCTACCGATGGATGCTAGTCATGTTATTCTTGGGCGACCATGGCAATTCGATAGGCGGACTACTCATGATGGTTATCGAAATACGTATTCTTTTGAATTTGGAGGGAAGAAGATTATATTAGCACCTAGTAAGGAGCCTTTAAAAACTCATATTGTCGAAAAGTCTTCATCTCCTACATTGCTTTCGATGAAGGATATGAAATGTGCTTTAAAAGGGGTTCGTATTATATATGTTTTACTTCACAAAGCAGGTGAAGTTGCTTCTTCCATAGCTCTTGAAGTTCGACCACTTTTGGAAAAATTCAAGGTTGTTTTCCCGACGGACTTACCTGCAGGTCTCCCTCCTATGAGAGCAATTCATGAAGATGTGCGCCAAAGGTTAGAAAGCAAGACGGAGTCCTATAAAAAGGACGTCAATAAGCGATGGCGTGAAGTTATCTTCGAACCAGGAGATTTTGTTTGGGCTTACTTACCACCAGAACGTCATCCTGTTGGAAGCTATAACAAGCTTAGTGATCGTAAGCTTGGTCCTCTTGAAGTTCTTGAGCGTATCAATCCCAATGCATATCGCTTAAGGCTTCCTTCTCATATGAAAACACATGATGTTTTCAACGTTCAGCATTTAACACCTTATGCTGGTGATTCCTCTGATGATGACATGAATTCGGGGACGAATTCTTTTAAAGAAGGGAAGGATGATGCAGGCCAAATTTATAATGCTGCCCGCATTGAAGACGAGCTCACTCGACCAAGGAGATCAGCCCGCATCCGAGCTCGACAAGTCGCTCGACCAGTCAAGGAGATATTGAAGGGACGCAATTCGAAGACCAAGAGTCTCATTCGCAAGTCCATGCCACAATAAAGTCCTTGTCTTTCCCTATACATTGGAAGCCTAAAAGATACTTTGGGATGATCAAGAAGACGTTGATCATTTACCTAGTTTCTAGTTTCTAAGTTCTTTAATGTTTTATGCCTTCTAGGATCTTTAATGCTCTTTAGTCTCTTTATTTGCTTGAGTCTTTTCATTTGTTTTTCTTTGGCTACAAAAGACCATCTACTTTATGTATTCGAGAGACGAATTTGATTAATGAAAATTTTGCATCAAGCAATTATCTTGAACCTTGAAGAGTTCATACCCCTGAAAACCTAGAAGAGTTTTCACTCCGTCCTTGAAGAGTCGGAGGTTTTCAAATCTGCATCCTTGAAGAGTTGCAGTCATCGATCTAGAAGAATCGGTGCCCTATCCACTTCCTTGGAGGCCTGGAAGAGCAACCAACGAAGTCATTCCGATCTGTATCGACGAAGTTACATCCATTTTCCCGAGCTTGCGCAGGACTGTAATTACTGTTCGTCCTGTTTCACGTGTGCAAGTCACTCTCCCGATCCTAACGTTCGAGTAGCCTACACCAGGCTGCATCAATTTGTCACAAATTTGTAAAGGACATTAATTTTAAGATGGAAGTGGAAGCACAAATTAATCAAAGGTCGCGAGACCCCGGGAGACCTCAAGTCGACCCAAATCTAGTCCTTCGGGAAGGATTGGGGAAGCAGCAGTGAGCATATTCTACTAGGTGGAGAGCTTGATCAAGAGCGGCAGCACCAAGGTCCTTCGATGTGAACCCACGAAGGACAAGACGTAGTCCTTGTCGACCAAAAAACATCGCCGTTCTTGAATTGATAACGGTGATGGACCTCCTGGATGCGAATCTGGAGATGAAGTCGAAGCTGTACAAGGACCATCGCTGCGGTAAATATTCCTGATGACAACAGGATGGGCAAAAGTACACCGCAAGTGCCATAACTTGTGTACGGCGATCACTTTGGTGCCATAACTTTTTTTGGATCACTTTGGTGCCAAAATCGGAAAAAAAGATCACTTTAGTGCCAATTTGGCCGGAAATCCGACGTGGCATTTTTTATTAATTTTTTACGCCGACGTGGCTCGCCGGAGGCTGAGTTAGCGTGTACAGTCAGCATTTTTTATTTTAAATAATTTTTTTCAACGTGTACAGTCAGCATTTTTAATTTTAAATATTTTTTTCTTTATTTTTTCCTTTTTCTTTTCTTTTCTTTTCTTTTCTTTTTTTTTCTCCGGTGGCCGGCCGGTCGCCGGCGAAGCCCGACAAGGGCTGGGCGAGGGCGGCCTTGCCCATGGCCGGCGAGGGGCGGCCGACCCTCGCCGGCGACGGGCGAGGCCGGCCCTCGCCAGATCCGGCGAGGGCGACCCTCGCCGGCGTTGGGCGAGGCCGGCCCTCGCCGGCCCAGGCGAGGGTCGCCCTCGCCAGATCCGGCGAGGGCGACCCTCGCCGGCGTCGGGCGAGGGTCGCCCGCGCCCGACTCAGGCGAGGGCGACCCTCGCCGGCCCAGGCGAGGGCTGCCCTCGCTCGACGCCGGCGAGGGCCGCCTCGCCGGATCTGGCGAGGGCGACCCTCGCCCAACGCCGGCGAGGGTCGCCCTCGCCTGGGCCGGCGAGGGTCGCCCTCGCCTGAGTCGGGCGCGGGCGACCCTCGCCCGACGCCGGCGAGGGTCGCCCTCGCCGGATCTGGCGAGGGCGACCCTCGCCCAACGCCGGCGAGGGTCGCCCTCGCCTGGGCCGGCGAGGGTCGCCCTCGCCTGGGCCGGCGAGGGTCGCCCTCGCCTGAGTCGGGCGCGGGCGACCCTCGCCCGACGCCGGCGAGGGTCGCCCTCGCCGGATCTGGCGAGGGCGACCCTCGCCCAACGCCGGCGAGGGTCGCCCTCGCCTGGGCCGGCGAGGGTCGCCCTCGCCTGAGTCGGGCGCGGGCGACCCTCGCCCGACGCCGGCGAGGGTCGCCCTCGCCGGATCTGGCGAGGGAGACCCTCGCCCTCGCCTGAGTCGAGCGCGGGCGACCCTCGCCCGACGCCGGCGAGGGTCGCCCTCGCCGGATCTGGCGAGGGCGACCCTCGCCTGGGCCGGCCTCGCCCAACGCCGGCGAGGGTCGCCCTCGCCGGATCTGGCGAGGGCGACCCTCGCC
Source organism: Syzygium jambos (assembly GCA_031216235.1). Classification (NCBI taxonomy): domain Eukaryota; kingdom Viridiplantae; phylum Streptophyta; class Magnoliopsida; order Myrtales; family Myrtaceae; genus Syzygium; species Syzygium jambos. The sequence continues at coordinate 33,480,715 of CM062226.1, read as the reverse complement.
TGGGCCGGCGAGGGCCGGCCTCGCCCGTCGCCGGCGAGGGTCGGCCGCCCCTCGCCGGCCATGGGCAAGGCCGCCCTCGCCCAGCCCTTGTCGGGCTTCGCCGGCGACCGGCCGGCCGGCCGGCCACCGGCGACCGGCCGGCCACCGGAGAAAAAAAAAGAAAAGAAAAGAAAAAGGAAAAAATAAAGAAAAAAATATTTAAAATTAAAAATGCTGACTGTACACGTTGAAAAAAATTATTTAAAATAAAAAATGCTGACTGTACACGCTGACTCAGCCTCCGGCGAGCCACGTCGGCGTAAAAAATTAATAAAAAATGCCACGTCGGATTTCCGGCCAAATTGGCACTAAAGTGATCTTTTTTTCCGATTTTGGCACCAAAGTGATCCAAAAAAAAGTTATGGCACCAAAGTGATCGCCGTACACAAGTTATGGCACTTGCGGTGTACTTTTGCCCAACAGGATGTATGTATTCCGGAAGATCAAGGGGTCAAGCAAGATACACGAGCTGATGGGGGACACATGGCGCCAGAGGAGGTCATCAAACCTCGGCAACCATAGCTGAGGGGCCAGGTCTTTGTCGCTCGACCCTCGACCCACAGCGACCCTTGACCTTGGCGGCCCTTGACCCGTGCGATCTCGACCTTGACCTTAACAATGTCAGCAACCGACAGAGCACGGAGAGTGTAAAGAAAATGAACAGTGTTTTTAGAGGGCCTGAGTGGAATACGCAATTATTAGTTAAGGCAAGATTGGAAGGAAAAAAGTCATTAAACCCAACAATAACATTTCAAAAATGTTCAAAGCTCAAGGTAGGTCTTCATCAATGCTGGTATTTCCCCAAAGTGGTCCAAAAAATATTTTACCAAATGCCCCAACCTTTTTCCAAGAGACTTTAAGGGCCAAAATCTTTTAAAAATGTCAAACCAAACGTAGCCTAAAAACCTTGAAATCTCAACAAGTCGTTTAGTAAGTATTTTGAAAATTGAAATAGCAATGTGTGGTGGAATATTGCTAGTTTTTATGAGTCATGAACATCAATACGTGTTGAAAGAACATGTTATAGTTATACAATCAACAATGCAAAAATGATTTACTAAGATGATATAGTTAATGTTAAAAATATGTCTCGAGTTTTGCACCTGTAGATGCAACCCAACACGAGACATATTTGCATAAATGCAAAAGATTTAGGACTTTTCTGATACTTTTTCCCAATTTAAAAAACCATGTAATAAACTGTACTAATTAACTGTTGCGGAAGCAATCGATCGAACGGTAAAATAGACAGAATATGAAAATAAATCGGATATTAGAATTACGTGGTTCGGTCGTAGTGATCTACATCCACGGAGAAAGCAGCACGAAATTCTATTATAAATTAGTTGGTGGTCTCGGGACTTAAGGTAGCGTGGGAAGCGACAGCAAAGTCACTTGGAACCAGTCTTCCTCTCAGCCTTGCCATGCTAATCACGCTCCTTCAAGACCCCTTGGCCGCCCTTGCGGCCATCCGGCGAGGGCTTTAGCCTCGCGTTGGGCTAGGTGAGGCTCGCCCTTGCAGAATTTGGCGAGGGTCGAGCCGCTGGCGAGGCTCGCCCTCGCCAACCCTGGCCTCCAGCCGGTTGCTGGTCTAGCAATCGGTTGGAGGAAGAAGAAAGGTAAAGAAAAAAAATTCAAAAAATATTAAAATTTTATTAAAAGATATTTATGTCGTCGCTGGTGGTGCCACGTAAGTCAGCCAGCGTCCACATCAGCAATATCCGATCAAAATTAGCCGGAAATACTGAATTGTCACAAAAACAAAAGATTTAGGACTAAATTGGCACAAATGCAAAAAGTTTAGAACTTTTCCTACATTTTTCTCTTGTAAATTGGGTTATGTAAGTCGGTACTCTAAAATTTATGACAATATGGTTAAACAAAATCGAATTACATTTCCCCCAAATCCATTTGCAAAAGCCCTTCATAAAACTGGGGCAACGAAGGAAAAACTGGACTTTTTTGTCAATTAATCACAGAACACACAAAAAATCAGAACTTTTGAACCGATAAAAGAGAAGAATATACAAACCCACATCATGCAACAGCAAAAGAGCTTACCAAGCACCGGGACGTATCCTTTTTCCTTCAGAACCGGAAATATAGTGGCAACATAAAGAAACGCTGCGCCGCCGGTCCGCAACACCAACGCGCGGACCTTCAACCTCTCGGCTACACCGCACGTAAAGCTGAACAACGAATCCGATATCAAGCACGCAATGGGCGCTGCATCACCACCCTGCGATGACACCATTTCCTGCAGGCATTCCTCAAAGGGGACCGCGCACCGGACGTTGAGGAGCGCGAGGAGGCCACGGATGTCCGACGTGGAGGCCTCCGATTGGTCGATGCCGTCAGCGATGGATCGGAAGGTGAAGTGAGGGTGGGAGGTCGGATCTGGGGCGTTGAAGTTGGTGTGGACGATGGTGATGGAGAAGCCTCGGGCGTAGAGGATCCGACCCAGTTGGAGCGTCGAGTTCATGTGGCCTTGGAATGGATGAGGGAAGAGGATCAAACGGTGGTTGTTTCTTGGGTTCATTTTGGACTTTGTTTCTCTGGTCGATCGCACGTTAGTGGAGGGGGGTTTTCTGGAGATATATGCAGAAGCTTTAATTTTGTTTGCTTCGTATGGTCTTCACGAGTTGGGTTTATAAAAAAATTATTAATTGCTGATTACGCGAGAAATAAAATAGGGTTCTAGGTGGATCGGTCGTTGAAAATCATGAAATGAATATTAGGTGTTGACTTGCAGATGCTTTTTCTTGGGAAAAAACAAGAATATTACGTGTTGACTTGTAGTTGCTTTTACTTAGAAAAAAACAAGAATATTACGTGTTGACTTGTAGACGCTTTTACTTAGGAAAAAAACAGGAATGTTGGGTGTTCTTGGGTAAGCAAATCCACCTGAAGATTATGCACTTTAACGATGAAGCGGTGCTGATAAATGATTGCGAATTTGTAATCATTGCGGATGATGGTTTTAGTTTTTTGAGTTAATACCACGAAAAATCTCAAATTAATATATTTATGATAAATTTACCCTCCGTTAAATTGAATTAATGCAAAAAAATTCATAAACCAATACACATGTGATAAACGAAGGATAAAACCCCAAACTAGTAAATCAATCAACTACCACTTGTTATTTAACAAAGTAATTTGACATTAAAATTTAACAAAAACTAACGGAGGGTACATTTATCACAGATGTACTAGTTTAGGGTTTTTCGTGATAAAAAAATTAGTTTGAGGTAAATTTGTCACACTTATACCAATTTGGAGTTTTTCGTGGTATTAATTCTAGTTTTTTTATCAGTGAAACATGGGAAGGGGCAATTGATGTCGACGGCTCCTCCCGAGCATTAACATAGAAGTTCCACGTCTACATCAGAATGTTCGATTTAAGTCATGACCATAACTCATTATGAGAGAACCCATTACCATTGCCCCATTACAAACCTATTGGGAGTATAGCCGAGTCAAGCGATAGCGATTATGCACACTTTTTTAGATTCTCGGGCTACCTTGCCCCAAAAGTGTTGATACCTCCACTCAATCCATGGTGCCTCGAAGGAGATAACATTAATCGGGTTAATAAGATACTTAGGTGAGCAATACGTTTCACATTATCAATTAGGATTAGGTGTGTGCAAAAGCAATCGATCAGACCAGCCAATTCTAGGCGATTCTCAATAGAGCCGATCCGATTCTTGGTTCCATAAAATTGGAATCGGTGATTTTGGGTTTGGTTCCCAGTTCTAGGGGTAGAACCGCCCACCCAGACCGTACGGACCGAATCGATTATTTTTTTTATTATTTCTTAAAAATCTCTAAAGAAACTTTAAGCCAGTTGATTTTTCTTTCCCTGTTCCCTCTTTGCACTCACGCCTGTTTCCCTTTCCCACAAAACCATTACACACCCAGTAAGGGTGCGTTTGGTAATCATTTTGTCCCAAAAATAATTTCTGCTCGGAAATGATTTTTTTTATTTTGTGCCCGGGAACAATTTCTGAGTATTTGAAGGCGTTTGGTAACTACCCAAAATTTCTATTTCTGGAATAGAAAAAAAACATAATGTGTTTGATAATTGCACAAAATTTCTATTCCAAATTTTTTTCAAGTGTTTTTTTTAAACTTGGTAGTTAATTCTCATGGAGCACTCACCACTTTATTTTTTCCTTGTAAGTGAAGGAAACATGGTGAACATGGTGATATGTATATACCAAGTATATACACGGTGATATGTATAAACATGGTATATACTTGGTATAAACTCCTCCCTCTATTACTCATATCGGTGTTTTATCTCAATTTGAAGCTCGCGGCCGACCTTTGAGTGTATTACTCTGCCCGATGGTTCCAAACAGTACCGAATCCTTTGCCAAACCAGCCATAGAACGATTTTCATGCCTCCTATGGGGCAACTCTTTTCTCAAACATCAATGATATTGATGAGCACCAAACAAACTACTCCCATCTCATGGTGATATGTATACACACACGCAAGAAATGCCACTAAAATTCTTCACTTCGTGCTTATGCGTGCAGCCTAAAGATCGTACTAAAACAAGTCAGCAAACAAAAGAGGTACTAAAAAATTCAAGACACATAAAGATCCTCTCCATCGTCATCTAGTATTTAAAAACAATATTACAAAAGTCAAAAACACAAAATCATGGAATCTCGGGCATATTATTATCCCTTGTCATTTTATTTGCAATACTTTTCCTGAGCATGTTTATCTTAACTACTTGCTCATATAATGTATCATTTGTAACCTCTACTTCTCTAGGTCCAAATGGGTACTCTGAATCTCCATAAAGGGACAAGTTTTTGTCCATTCTATCTTAGTCACAAATGTAATTATGAAGAACGCAACATGCAATTACAATAAGTGCTTGTTTTTTTTATTGTAAATGGAGGCATGTATCTCCAAATGGTGAAGCGATTCTTTAATGTCCTGAATAACCTCTCAATGACATTCCTTAGTGAAGAGTGCCTATATTTAAATAATTCTTTTGTTGTTCTTGGCCGTCTCCCACTCCCCCTATAATCGTTCAAATGATACTGTTCATCTTTAAACAAAGTTAAAAATCTCGGAAGTGATGCATAATCAGAATCTACCACGTAGCATTTGCTCGTAACATGGTATATATAAATTTGTTATGATATGCAACCTTAAGACAATCATAAATAAAGTTTTTTCTTATAGACAAAGTAAATACCTAGTGGTGGTCAAGGATATTGCAGTCTAGGATTCTTGAGTGCTGCCAAAAGCACCTAAAAATCGTTGGCATTTCCTTCCCACCTAGAATACACAAAAGTAAACTTCATATCAAATGAACAAACACACGTCATATTTTGGGTGGTATTCATTTTCCTGCCTCTAAATGGGATCTGCTGAGACACATGGACGGAAACATTTATATGGGTGCCATCAATATGCAGCCATGTGCATTTATGAAAATGAATATTATACAAGATTATCAACTACATGTATTTGATAATGTAAACTCTATATAAACATCATACCTTGAAGTATCGTTCATGATTAAGATCCATAAGAATTTCCTGTGGGACAACATCAAAGGACGGTGGTTTGATAATCTCTTTTGAGAGTTTGAGAATTGCTTTCAACACTATATTAAAATACTTGCTAATTATTTCTCCTGAACGTTGGAATCTCTCACATAAATTTCTATTGGATTTGTTATGAAAAACCATAGATAAGAAGATCCCAACTTGTTCATCTATCCTAACATACCGACTATCTTTCAACTAACCTTTTGCCCTCATTAATTCACATAGGTTGAGAAAAACATGTCTCTCCATCCTAAAGGCTTCATATATTCTATCTGAAAGTCAATAAACAATCTCCCTTATCCATTCGAGTCATGATAGTTTGTTGTCCCTAATAAGTTCTTTCGTAGGCATGGACATGTCCACCGCAACAATACACAACCATGCTATCAATATGTGAGGATCATCATCATCCAATAATTGTTCATCTGGATCTACTTGCCCATTAGACACACTATTTGATCTCCTTTCTATAGTACCTATATCATCACATAAATACAAGAACATCAATATAGATATCTAAAAAAAAAATCCAATAACAACCAATAACATAAGTCATAGAATGAAAGCAAATCAAATATATAAATCCCAAGCAGTTTATCGTACCCATGGTACCACAAAAGTGCAAGAGTCTCGACATCAATATCTTTAAAAACCAAATATCAAGTATTAACATAAGTCATGCAATCAAATGAAACTCCACGCAATCCACAATACATTTCCCAACATCTACTGAAGACATTGAAGATGTTAATTTCTCCTTTCAGCTGGGGATTTGATGAAAGCCTCCTTCCATGCGGCACTAACACATGCTCGTTCCATTGCTTTGTTATAAAGATCTTGCCCCAACTCAGGCATATTAACTAGGATATCAATGACAATAGACGAGGATCCACAGGTGGTGGTGTGACCTGTGAGATGGCAGAGACACTCACAGATTGACCTGCTTTAGCTTTGATCAGCTCTTGTATAACTTTGGAAGTGTCAGCAAAGCAAAATGAGATACTCTTTTTTCTCCTCTTGGTATTTGGAGTCCTATATAATTTGTACTTGTCATGAACTGGAGTTGCAGTATTGTCACATGTAAAGACTCTCTCATTAATGTGGTGATCACTTAAGTCCTCTGGTTTACCGTCTACATCGCCACCACCATTGTCACCTTCCTCCGGCACCGTTAAATCTTCGGCATTTCATGTGGCATGATCCCCGGTAGCATATGTACCACCAAATACAATACACAACTCGGGATACTGAGGAAAGTCATCCTTCTTGAATTTTGCCTACTCATTATTATCATGCGATTTTCACAATAATGACATATGTCAGCAACATAATCAAACCTTTTAAAACTTATATCTACAATGACATCAAAATAATCAAAATTTAAAAGATACATTGATATAAGATTCCCATATACTTGGATCTTCGACAACTACTATTTTATTCACATTATCTCAATCAAATCCAGATTGTGAAAGAAGCTTCTTAAAACTACAATACTATTTTCTCAGTTTGTTCACCTTGTCCTTCAACTGAAGTAGGCTATATTGGTATCCTGTCTATTTAATGAATTCACCTCGTATGTTATTCCACCTGGCTTTATTGTAAGTAGAAAATGTATCATTTCCCTTTTTGACCTCCTTAACCAATAAACTTACAAGCAGGTTGGTTAAAGGCTCAGTCCACTTTACATTAAATATCTCTTTCTAAGATGCCATTTAACCTTGACCGGTTGAATATCATATGAGTTATGCATTAAATCAATAACATAGTCATGTCGAAGTTACAAGAAATACACACGACCATTCTCAAGAGAAGCAGCAACACAAGAAAATTTGGAAAATACAATCTCAAGCTACAATTTGAGCTAAACAAAGAAGCTTATGCTTCGGCAAAGCTAAAGGCACAAAGAAGGGGAAAAGAAAAAGGGCATAGGGATACATCATCGCCAAAAAAGATATGCATTCTCCATGTCTCATTCTCGAGATCCAAGCACCAAGTAAGAATTAAGCTGAAGCAATACAAGATTCAAGGTTTGAGAATGTGGCATTCACCCATTACTTGAAACCCAATCGGAGCTCAGATTCAATTACCAACAAAAGAAAATGGAATCAAGATCAACAAGTTGCCGAGTTAGTCAAGAGGGTTATAGCCCCGTGAAAAACCATAATCTGTAGAACCAAAATCCAACTAGTGGACCAGCTAAGAAAGGCTTGACAATTGCACCAATCAATCAGCATAGGAACTCCATTGTCCAAATAGGCTCGAAACTCTCCACAAGGCTCTCAACTATTGAAACGAGTAGAACGCAAAGATACGAACGATAGCCAGAAATGCACATGACCAGCTACCACTCTTGGAGGGAGATCCAAGAACCTACATGAGACGAACAACGGAGCAGAGGCGGTAAGGCAATAAGGTGATTGCACAGAGGGGAGCTGAGGAGGGTCGAGCCAAAAGAGATGGAGGGCCAAAATCGACGCGATGGATCAGCACGTCAACCTATACACACGCGCTATGATTTACGGCTAACTACGTAGGGCCAGTGGATTTCTTTGGGAGCTAAGACAAAAAAATCAACGAGAGACATGCTCGCTTGAGCGAGAGCGAGTCCAAATGGGCGAGGGCGACGCTTGCTTGACCAAGCCCTCGCCCAGATCGGCCAGGGCCACACTCGCTCGATGGTGGCAACGGCATCGAGCAAGCCGTTGCCCAGATAGGCGAGGCTAGCGCTCGCTCGAGCGAGTCCTCGCCCAGATCGGCTAGGGCTGCGCTCGCTCGATGGTTGCGATGGCGTCCCTTCCATAGTTACGAGTTTGTAAGGACTCACCTCGAACGAGAAGCTTGGTTGGTGAAGGAGCAGCCATCGTCGTGAAGGAAGTGCCGATGAAGGAGCAGCAACGGTGAAGGGAGGAGTTGTGATGGCGATCGACGAAGATCTTCTGGGAAGTGGAAGCGGGACTCACCACGAGCAATACCTAGCTTGTGATTTTTTATTCTTTTTTTTGTTTCCAGAATCAAGAAGTAACTTTTTTTTATTCTGTTACAAAACTGATTCTGGGAATAAATTTGCGTCCGGGAACAAAAAAATTTACTAAACAGATTTCTATTCTTTTTTTTATTTTCGAAAACAAAAGAATAGACACAAATACTGTTTGGCAAGTTATCAAACAGTCGCTAACCCACTCGCATTGATCTACTCTTTCTCTGCCATCTCTTCTGTCATGGGAAAGTCTTCTTTTTTCCTATTGCAACCATAAAGCTGTTAGCTTTTTCTGTTTCTACTTCTCCTTCTTCTTGGTGTGTTATCTCCTTTCAACAGGATGTTTTGTTTGGCCCTTGAGAAAAATTAGTGGGATTTAGCGAGCAATTTTGCCACTTTGGCTTGCATACTAGTTGAAACTCTTAAGTGACGTTTTTTGCCATTGCATTCTTGATCCTCTCGGGGTCTGTTCCAACTTTTGGTTTTTGCTCGTGTTTTGGCTTTAGATTTGGGGTTTAGAGGGAGTTTTGATCAGGTACTTTGCCGTGACTGTTTTCATCGAACCACCTTGGAACCGGAGCAGACCGACCAGTCCGATTTTAGGATCAAATTGTCCGGTTCCAGGAATTGGGAACTCGACTGGGCGGGAATGAACCGGACCGGAACTGGTTACCCCTAATTAGGATACGATGTTCGATAATCAGTAACAATATGACACTTGTAAATGTGGTAAATTTAATGTTCAAACGGATAAAAACGTGCAAAAGGACACTATCTGTGCCATAAGTTGTGTACGGAGATCACTTTGATGCCATAACTTTTTATCGGATCACTTTGGTGCCAAGTCGGAGAAAAAGAGATAACTTTAGTGACTCTGGCCAAAAAAAGAGCCATGTCAGAATTCCGACGAGCCACGTTAAATTTCCGGCGAGCCATGTCAGCACCGAAAATTAATTAAAAAAAAGCCACGTCAGATTTCTGGCGATCATATCAGTATTGGCACTAAAGTGATTGTTTTTCAAAAAAGTTGGCAGCAAGTGATGCGAAAAAAAGTTATGGCATCAAAGTGATCTCCGTACATAACTTATGGCACTTATAGTATCATTTTGCCGATAAAAACAATTTACAGGTGCAGAGGCATTGCTTTGTAAATAGTGATGCGATATTTTCGCTGGTGCATAACCCTAGGTTTTGAAAAATGTACCGTAAAATTACTCAATCAGTCCTAAACCTATTATATGTATACTAATTCGGTTCTAAGCTTTCAAATTTCACCAAGATAGTCCTAAACCTTATCGCAAAATTACAACGGAATCCTTTCAGTTTATTTTTGCCAAAAATAGTTGATGTGACAGTCTAGTCATTAACGGCCATCCTATGTGGCAGACCACCATGTCAACGATTTATGTCGAAAGTTGGCCGGAAAGATTATATTGGAATTTCGTATAAATGTATAGAACTCAATTAGCAAAATTGAAAAATTTATGAATGAATTAACAACCGGACAAGTAGTTTAGGACCGATTGGACAATTCCCCAAAAATATACTTGGAAAAAATCTTTGCATGTCTATAAGTTTACATAATTAATCATTCAGGAACCTCGAATTTCTTCGAAGTCTAAATAAGCACTCCACTGCACAGCTCATGTCTAGGATCCCCACCCAGTATCTACAAAGGTAAAGAAAGAGTTGGATCCATCAAATTATATTTTTGCTTGCTTTCACACTTGTAACTTCTCCGCTTCTTCTTATTCCAATCAAATACTAACAGATATGCATATGAGGAGGGGAAAATTGTCCAAGAAGTCTTTAACCTATGACACTTTTATCAATTTAGTCCTAAACATTTTAATTGTGTCAATTCAATCCTAAACATTTTTACGTCCGACTAATTTTGGCCAGAAATCGCGGACGTAAATGCCGGCCATCCTACATGGTAGGGCCGGTGCTGGCGTTTAATACTTGGAAGAACACTTTGATATGAAGACATGAACTGATCAGCACATCAAGATTAATCTCGATAGCTTATTACTACTACGCTACGCCTGCGGGCTTGGATTGAAAAATGCAAGCGGACACTAAACCAACACGAGTGATTTCTTCGACTGCTCATCTCAGTCAATCAAACACTTCTCCCACAATGGCGCTGATCCCGAGCGATTTCTTCGCAGACGAAGGACGAGCGTCTTTGATCCTTTCTTGCTCGATATCTGGGACCCGTTCCTGGCCTTACTGATCACATCGTCGACCACCCTGTGGCTGCCCCGGTCGGACGTGTCCAAGGAGGTCGTGCGGTTCTCGAGCGTGCAGATTGACTGGAGGGAGACTCTGGAGGCGCACGTGTTCCAGGCGGACTTGCCAGGGATGAGGAAGGACAAGGTAAGAGTGGAGGTCGAGGAAGGGAGGGTGCTGAGCATCAGCAGCGAGCAGAGGAGGTGATGGACTCGTGGCACAGGTTGGAGAGGGGGAGTGGGCGGTCCTCGAGGAGGTTCCGCCTACCTGAGGACGCAAGGGTCGATCAGGTGAGGGCGACAATGGAGAACGGTGTCCTCATGGTGGTAAGGTGGCAGCGGCGGCAGGGGCAGCGGCAGCGGCAACGCCTGATGTGAAGCCCATTCCGATCACCGGCTGAGGGGTTTTAAATGTGAGCAATGGAGAGAGTGCGACTTTATAGCGTATAAAATAAAGAGGAGAACATCCCAGTGCGAGACTATGAAGTCTATGCATGATACAAATAACCATTGCATGTCCTTTCCTCACATCCGAGGTCAATCCGGTGACGAATTTGATTCAACACTCTGCGTGAACCGTTGCGTGATTTTGTGTTGCGTTGCCTAATTGCGGCATATCTCGCGACACGTGTGAACAGACTTCCTAGTTACTAAAATCAGTGCTAGAATCATAGTGTAACTACAATGATGAACTCGTCAGCTCTTAGAAGAAGAGTTATTATTCAATCTGAACATTTTGTAAATGGTGCTAAATCTTTTTCATAACGGTCGGAGGAAGTAACAAGCATAAGTTGTTCCAAAGTTCTCCCCCGCCTTATTATGGGCAACGCGAGTGTAATTATCGATTATGTACCAGGTAATTTATTAAACATGTACTTCTATCCTTAGCAAATTGCTCCGAATTGTCTCTACCAGTACATATGAGTGAATGTCTGGAAAATCGAGAATTTATTATTGTAGTGGAACACTTAGTTGCTTTGAGTAGTTTATAAAAGTCAATATAATTATTAACTCAATATCGCATTTATGCCAACTCAGTCCTAAACATCATAAACTTTTCAATTTGGCCAATTTAGTCCTCAATATTTTGGTCAGAAATCCCTAACATGGACGTCAATTGTCTTACATGGCATAGCCGACGCTGACGTGGATAATTTTGTAATTTTGTAATTTTTAAAATTTTTAATTTTCTTTCTTTTTTTTCTTTTTTCTCTTTCCATTTTTTTTCATTGTGCTGGCAAGGTCACCGGCGACCCTCGCCCGCCGTGATGGCCTTGTGTGGGGCCTTCGTGGTCCCATCGGTCATGGGCAAGGGCGCAAAGACCCTCACCAGATCTGGGCAAGGCCGCCTCACCTGTGGCCAACGAGGGGTTGCAATAACCTCGCCCAGGGCCTTTGCAACCTCGTCGATCACGAACGAGAGCACAAAGGCCTATCGTGACCTCCCTCGGACCAGTGGAACCGCCTAGGTATTTGGCTAATGGATTACTAATGATTATTATTTAGAAGTCGCTACTAATTAGTTTTGGATGAGTCGATTAGATATCCGAGTAAAGCGTGGGAGAATTATTTTACTTCTACGAAACAAAGATTTAAAGAGTTCGAGGACTTGATTACGCTAATTACCTAACTAATGCCCTTTCGGTACCTAGCTTTGTTCAATTCAAGAAAATGTTTGCCAAGTAGCGTGGATTGATTTTCAATTTATCTATTAACATGTGAGGTGATCATGCGGGTATGCAATAATTATAATAACAATCAACAACCAAGGACGCATTAAATAAATTGCAAGGAAAAGCAAGAATCTAACACTAAGAGATAAGGAAAATGCCATTCCCAACTAGGCTGAAGGGAAATAACAATCAACATGTTGAAGAATAATGGAATGCGCAAATAGCGACCTAGCATTTATCTTTATGAACAAATAACATCATATTGTAAAGCCTTAAGAGCTTATTCAATTTTGAGCACATTTTAGAAGAAAACTACTCAAAATTTATATCATAAGCTTTTCCCTAATTTAAAAAAATAAAAATAAAATTGAATTTTTTTAATTTGAAAATATTTTTAATATTAAAACAATGGACGGACCCGAGTCGAACCTCCCCATCCACAGCTGGACTAGGCTTAGTAAATGAGCCAAGTCTGGCAACCCTAAAAAATTAAGCCGAAAACCAAGCCCGGCCCAGGAAATCAACCTAGCCCAATGAAAAATAGGCCTTAACATGCAACCAAAATAGACTGGCCCAAACGAAGAAAGGCCCTTGCCTGGCCCGGCCCACACGCATACCAGCCAATGCTGGCATGCCATCAGCTGGTCCAACCGCTCGGCCTAGGTTCGACCCGACTAACTCGAGCTCACCTACGTCACGACTCGACTCTTTCTTGGTCGCCCTCGACGGCCGAAACGAACGGCACCACTCGTCTCCGCCTGGTCGCACGCCCATTCCGGCGCCGCCTTGGCCCACCCAGGCCGAGGGCTTGGCCTCTGTCTGGCTAGCCACCTCCACCGGCCGAGACTAGGCTAGGCGACACTTGACTCCGCGCCTGGCCTCAACCAGTCACCTCTTAATACTCACGCCCAGACCGCCGCTACTGGACTGGCTTTGCGCCGCCGGCTGAAGGCCATACCCCACGGCCAAACATCAGGGGAGGGGTTGAGGTGAGCGAAAACCATGAGAGGCCCTGAACAGAAGCAGACATAAGAACACGGTAATAGAGGAAGGCGAGCATCACTCGAGAACACCGATTCGGCGACAAACGAAGAATCAGAAATAAAACTAACCGAGGCATTCTATCAAATAGTTGGAGTGCACTGGCGAAACAAAGAGTTCTCGGCTCAACTGGGACTCGACTTGGGGCCAGGGCTCTTGACAAACAAACAACAACACACACAGTAGCCAAATGAAGAACGGAAGGGGGCCGGAGTTCATGTGAGCCGGATGGCCGCGAACTTCGGCCTAGCATTCCCAAAACTGGGGAAAACATAGCAAGAAAGAGGCAAAACGTGGGTCGACGATGAGGTTCCTACCCGGCTTGGCAATGACGGCCGAAAGACGATCCCGGCACGAATTAGGCTATAGCCAACCGTCTCTATGGGCTAAATTCAGTCGATTTAATTTCTTTAGAATAAGTCAAAGTTGTTTGGTTTGTGAGGAATTTATGTTACCGTCCTAGATTTTAGGAATTGGTTGCTTTTGTTGTTATACTGTAATTATCCGGTTGTTATCGGTGGCCTATTTAAAGGTCTTTTGTTAGATAAATAAAAAAGCAAAGAAGTATTTTCCTCTGAGTGTCTCTTTCTTTATTCGCGGTTGTGCCTCTTTTTGTATCAGTGGCATTAGAGCCTGTTTTCGTAGAGAGTGTTGAGAGTTCAAACACGTAAGAAAAAGTGAGTCACAAAAGGTTGAGAGACAAAAAGAAAGAGAGTCCGTGAGAATACAACAATAGCTCTATTCCGTTTTTACTCTTGCGACAGCAGCTGAAATCGATGGCCTCGGGAACTTTTGTGCAACCAACCATCCCGCATTTTGATGGTCACTATGATCATTGGAGCGCGATGGAAAATTTCCTTAGGTCGAAGAAGTATTGGCAAGTAGTTACCTCTGGAGTTGCAAAACCAGAGGAAGGAGCTATGTTGTCAACAACGCAAAAATCATATCTAAATACATTAAAGCTGAAAGATCTCAAGGCTAAAAATTATCTTTTCCAAGCTATTGATAGATCAATCTTGAAAACAATTCTTTGCAAGGACACCTCCAAGCAAATTTAGGACTCCATGAAGAAGAAATATCAAGGATCAACAAGAGCAAAGAGGCAGCAGCTTCAAACAGTTCGAAATGCTACGAATGAAATTGGAAGAGTAGGTTATAGACTATTTTTCCCGGGCAGTGGCAATTGTCAATAAGATGCGAATCCATGGCAACAAGACGAAGGACGTCACCATAATTGAGAAAATTCTTCAATCCTTGACAACAAAATTCAACATTGTTGTCTGTTCCATAGAAGAAGCTACACTACAAAAAAACATGTAATTTGCGACGGATGAAATTTGCGACGGATTATATTTTCTGTCGCAAATTTGCGACGATTTTTTTTTTCCATCGTAAATTTGCGACGGAATTTTTATCAGTCGCAAATTTGCGACGGAAATAAAAAACCGTCGCTAATTCCGTCGCAAATCTGCGACGGAAAATAGTTTGTCGCAAATTTTCGACGGAAAAAAAAACCGTCGCAAAATTCGTCGCAAATTTGCAATGGAAAATACATCCATCGCAAAAAGTTCGTCGCAAATTTCAGACGGAAAAAAAAAACCGTCGCCAAATCTGTCGCAAATTTGCGACGGAAAATAAATCCGTTGCAAATTTGCGATAAAAACGAACGTCCGTCGCAAATTTGTAGTTTATCAGCCCGTGATATTCCAACCCTATCTCTCTCTCTCGCTTTTCTCCCTCTTTCGTATGTCTGAAATTAGCAAAATTCGCTCACGCACATATTAATCTCGGTGAAGCTTTTGTACCGGTAAGTATCATAGCTAGCTTCGTGACTATTCATCGTTGGATTGTAATTTCTTTTTTTTTATATATGTTTATGTTTGTTTTTTTTTCGTGTCTACATTACCGGTTTAACGACTGGCGACCGGCGACACCTCGCCGGCCTTTGGATGAGGCCGAACGGCCACGCCGTTTTGCGACGAAAATAGTTTCCGTTGCAAATTTGCGACGAATAAATGAAAATTCCGTCGCAAATTTGTGACAGATGAATTCCGTTTCCATCGCACATTAAAAATTATTAAAAAATGATTCTTAAGTGATTATTCTTTTTGGGTATGTGCCTAATTGAAGATCTCGCAATCCAAGTGGACGTTGCAATTCTCATCAAATTGGCCACTTTCTCCTACCAATGGTTCTGTCAAATATTTGGGTAAGTCTTCTTTACATGGTAATTTTTTCTATTTTTGTAATTTCATATTAATTGTTGCGTGAATAACAAAAATTATAATTTCCAAAATTTTATGGTTTTAATTAAGAACAATAGATATGATATTTTAAATATTTTACCAGAATTTTTTATTTTAATACAGACACAATGCAAAGAGAAATAGCTTGGATGTATAATAAGAACTTACCTGGACATCAAGGATTGACAGATGAGTTTCGTACTGGGTTGAAACTATTTTTAGACTTTGCTAGTAATAAATATGAGTTCATGGATGGAAATAAGTTAAGGTGTCCGTGTAAAAAGTGCGGTAATGGTAAATTTCTTGTGTGTGATCAAGTTAAAGAACACCTTACTAGATTTGGGTTTACTCCGAACTATTATAATTGGACTTCCCATGGTGAACCATTTATATCTGATGAAGGATATGGAAGAAGTGATCAATTTTCAATTAGGGAAGAATGTGGCTATTATGAGCAATTGAACCCATACGAGAGAATGGTGATTGATGCAGCTAGTTATAATTTTGTCACAGAATCAAATCATGCAAGTACTAATTTTACTCCTACACGTGAACAAGTGGGTACTAGTCATGCTTCACAATTGGAAGATATAAGAATAACGGATTTTGATGAGATTGTCTATAATGAAACTTTTCAATCTAATCAGTTCTGGGATGTATTAAAAACAGCAGATGAACCTTTATGGACAGGTTGTGAGGACCATACTAAGTTATCGGTGACAGCCCGACTATTAAATATCAAGGCAAAGCATAATGTGTCTGCGAATTGCTTCAACTCTTTTGTTGAAATAATGCGGGAATCATTGCCTCGTGATAACATCATGCCAAGTGATTTTTATGATATGAAAAAGCTAATGGATAACTTAGGTCTTCCGGTTGTAAGGATTGATGTATGTAGTAGGGGTTGTATGATATATTGGAGAGATGATGAAAATGCAGAATTTTGCAAATTCTGTAGCCAACCTAGGTACAAGATTAACAGGAGGCCGGGTCGTAATCAGAAGCGTAGACCATACAAGCAAATGTTTTATCTGCCCTTAATCCCCAAATTATAAAGGCTTTATGCGTCTAAAGCCACTGCTGAACACATGACTTGACATGCAAATCATGAAACAGAAGAGGGTCTAACGTGTCATCCTTCAGATGCGGAGGCATGGCAACATTTTGATAGAACATATCCTGAGTTTGCGATGGAGCCTCGAAACACCAGGTTAGGTCTCTATGCCGATGGATTTGCTCCATTTGGGAAAACAGGAAAAAGTTATTCATGTTGGCCAGTTATCTTAACGCCGTACAATCTTCCACCTGGTATATGCATGAAGACACCTTATATGTTTTTGACATTAATCGTGACAGGGCCGCAAAATCCGAAAAAGTTGATAGATGTTTATATGCAACCATTTGATTGAGGAGTTACAACTGCTATGGGTTGAAGGTGTCCCTACGTATGACGTTTCTATCGATCAAATATTTGTAATGAATGCTGCCCTTCTTTGGACGATAAATGACTTTCCAGCTTACGGAATGTTATCTGGATGGAGTACAGTTGGGATCTTAGGATGTCCGATATGTTTGGAGAGGTCAAAGTTATTTAGATTAAAACATGGAAAGAAGTCCAGCTATTTTGACTGTTACAGATAATTTTTACCGCCAAGTCATCCTTTCAGAAGGAATAAGAAAGAGTTCATCAAGAATAGGATTGAAAGAACGCGTCCACCATTGAGATTGACCGGCAATCAAATTTGAGAGCGTGTGCAGGACTTTCCAACTATTGTTAAGAACCCGCACGGCACGACTTTTGCGTACGGAAGTACACATAAGTGGACGAAACGCAGTATATTTTGGGATCTACCATATTGGAAGGCCCATCTTATTCATTATAATCTTGACGTCATGCACATAGAAAAAGAATATTTTCGATAATGTCATAAATACTGTGATGGATGTCGCCGGAAAAACAAAAGACAACTTGAACGCAAAAAAAGATATGAGAGATATTTGTGATCAGCCAATACTAGCTATAGATGCAAGTAGTAGGGGACCAAAATCGAAAGCAGTTTATACATTGGATAAGGAGCAGAGGCGAGTTGTTTGTCAATGGTTGAAATATGTACGGTTTCCTGATGGATATGTTTCGAACCACGGGAGATGTGTTGATTTGAATGAATGCAAGTTCACAGGTTTGAAAAGTCATGATTGTCACATCCTGATGGAAAGACTAATTCCAATAGCTTTGAAGGAAGTTCTACCGAACTTTGTATGGGGCGCCATTACAGAGTTAAGCAATTTCCTCCATGATATTTGCTCGACAGTGTTAAAAGCATCGCACATGGAAAAACTAAAGAGGGATATTCTAATTGTTCTTTGCAACTTAGAAAGGATATTTCCTCCAGTATTTTTTGATTCGATGGAGCATTTGTTAGTTCACTTGCCTTATGAGGCCAAAGTTGCAGGTCCCATCCAATTTCGATGGATGTATCCATTTGAGAGGTAATTTTTTTTTAAAATACAGTTCAAATTAGTTTATCATATAATATGTTCCGATAAGCTTCTTTCTATTTTAACTAGATTCTTATATCATTTGAAGAAAAAAGTGAAGAATAAGGCACATGTTGAAGCTTCAATTTGTAATGCATATATTGTGGAAGAAGTGACAACATTTGCATCATACTATTTTGAGCCGCACGTTCAGTGCAAGAGGCGAAGAGTAAGCAGAAATGATGAGGCCCCATTAATCCCAATTGCACAGCATTTTCTATTTTCAATTATTTGGGTCGACCAAGCGGCGCATGTCAGTTTCATTACTTATCAGGCGAAGAATTTCATGCAGCCCATACTTATATTTTACTGAACTGCCCAGAGTCGAGCCATACTTTAAGTAAGTGTAAATTTGCAAATATATGTTTTGTGTGTCAAATATTTGCTAATATTTAAATGATTTTTAATATTAGGATTTTCCAAACTTCAATGTTTGGACTACAACCAAATGAGTTTAACTATTTGTGCGATGAACAATTTGCAGCATGGCTCAAGATATATGTAAGTTGCCTATGGACCAAAACTAAGTTATTAAAATTATATACATCATTTAGTAAAATATATATTATTGATTTTGCATGTGTAACCTTAGGTTCATAGTAATTATGATGAAATTAGAGGGCAAGGATTGCTATATCATCTGTCATGGGGTCCACAGTTAAGAGTTCGAAGTTGGCCAGCATATTTCATAAATGGATATAATTTTCATACTCAAGAATATGGAATGGGAAAATCCACAATGAATAGTGGTATGTCTGTTCAGTTATCCAATGGTGGCAGTTCAGAAGATGAATTTTATGGCTTATTGGATGAAATCATAGAGATAGAGTACCCTGGACCATTAATGATGCGGGTTGTGTTATTTAAGTGCACGTGGTTTGACTCCGTCAAAGGAATGAAAGTGCACACGAAGTTCAATTTGGTTGAAATAAATCAGAAGAAAAGGTATATGAAGTATGAACCATTTGTCTTGGCACAACAAGCAATTCAAGTATGTTATGCATCATATCCTAGTTTGAAACGTGACAAAACTAATTGGTGGACTGTATGTAAAATCAAAGCACGAAGGAAAATCGAGGAACGCTAAAAGGATAGAGCCTACTAATAAGAAGAAGTGTGTAACACGGTTGAAATTGAGGAATATAACATACCAACTTTACGAGATTCGTGTGGAGCAATGATAGATATGGATCCAATTGAAATTTGTGAATTAAATGTACAAGAATGTTCAGAATCTGATTTTCAGACAGAAGACGAAGACGAAGACGAAGATTAAAATTTTTGTCGCAAAATACTACAGATGTGTAATTATTAATGCGACAAGTGCTATTTTGGTTGTTATCATTATTGTTATTGTGCTTTTTTATTATTGTTATTGTCGATTATTCTTTTTATTTTAATTGATCGTCCGAAATTTTGTCCCTAAATGCCGACAAGTTAAATATTATTAACGTGCCCTAACATTTCCGATATTCTAATTTCCATTGCAAAATTTGAGATGCCAAAATTTTGGATTGAAAAAAAGATGTAGCAAATTTAGGACCCAAATAAATGAGATGCTAAATTTTTGACCGAAAAAAAGATGTCACAAATTTACAACGATGATTTAGTATGTGCATATTTGCGACGGACTCAAAATTCCCTCAAAAAATTTGCGACGGACTCAACCTGTCCGTTGCAAATTTGCGACGGACAGGTTGAGTCCGTCGCAAATTTTTCAAGGGAATTTTTACCTTTCGAAATTTGTGACGAACATATTGAGTCCGTCGCAAATTTGCGACGGACATATTGAGTCCGTCGAAAATTTTTCAAGGGAATTTTTATCGTTCGAAAATTTGCAACGGAATAAAATGGTCCGTCGCAAATGTTGCGAGGTAAAAATACCTGGAAAAATTTGCGACGGACTCAATATATCCGTCGCAAATTTGCGACGGACTCGAGTCCGTCGCAAATTTTTCGAGGAATTTTTACCGTTCGAAATTTGCAACGGATTTTTATTTCCGTCAAAAATTTTTTATCGGTCGAAAATTTGCGACGGAACTTAATATATAGAAAATCCGTCGCAAATTTGCGACGAAACTCCAGTGTCCGTCGCAAATTTTTCGAGGGAATTTTTACCGTTCGAAAATTTGCGACGGACCTAGAATGTCCGTCGTAAATTTGCGACGGAATAAAATGGTCCGTCGCAAATGTTGTGTGGTAAAAATCCCTCAAAAAATTTGCGACAGACTTAACCTATCCGTCGCAAATTTTACGAGGGAATTTTTACCGTTCGAAATTTGCGACGGACATATTGAGTCCGTCACAAATTTGCGACAGATTTTTATTTCCGTCGGAAATTTTTTGTCAGTCGAAAATTTGCGAAGGATATAGAAAATCCGTCGCAAATTTGCGACGGACATTGAAAGTCCGTCACAAATTTGCGACGGAACCCCAATGTCCGTCGCAAATTTGCAACAGAACTCCAGTGTTCGTCGCAAATTTGCGACTTTTGTACACGCTCCCCCCTTCCCCGACGCTGCCCAAGCCCGATCCGATCTGCGCAGCTCCCTCGCCGCCGTCGCCGTCGCAGCCGTCGCCGTCTAGCCTCGCAACCGCCCCGCAACTCTCCCACCTGTCGCCGCCCAGCCCCGCAGGCCCCCCGCCCATCGGCGATTGCGGGCCAGCCGCCCCGCAGCCCCCCCGCCCGTTGCCTGCCCCCGCCGGTCGCGCCCTCGCCGTCGCAGCCGTCGCCGCCCAGCCTCGCAGCCGCCCCGCAGCTCCCCCGCCCGTCGTCGATCGCCCTGCAGGCCCCCCGGCCCATCGCCGGTCGCGAGTTAGCCCCCGGCAGCCCCCTCGCTCGTCTCCCGCCCCCCCCCCCGGCCGGTCGCGCCCTCGCCCTCGCCACCCTCGCCGCGTCCGAGCAGCGGCCCGAAGCCTCGCCGCCGCCGACCAGCAGACCGACGCCGTCGCCGCCCAGCCTCGCCGCCCTCGCCCGCCCGCCAGGAGCCGCCCCACGCCGTCGGCCAGCAGGCGCCGCCGCCGCCGCCCACCATCAGCCGGCCGAGACTTCGCCGGAGCAACCCCCCGCTCGTTGCTGCCCTCGCCGAAGCACAGCCACCGTGGTAGCCGGCCGGCCGCCGCCGACGCCGTTATCACCATCATCGCCGGCCAACCGCCGCCGACGCCATCATCACCGTCGTCGCCGCCTAACCGACTAGTCACCATTTGGGCCCACGCCCGCGCCGGGACTGTCACTGTTCGATCGGTCGATTTTTGTTGTACTTGAACCAAGTAAGCAACTCCCTAAACCCTAGTTAGTATAATTAGGTAATTAGTCAGCCTTGTTTAGGGATTATTTAGGATCACTTTTCATTGGCTAAGTTACGAGTCTATTTCAGGATTGCATGTGGCTTTGATCGATGGTCGACTGGTTAATTTGTCTATTATGTGGATGATTAAGCGTTAAATGACGATATGGTGATTGATTAAGCGTTTTCACAGAAAATGCTTGAAAATTGAACAATTCTATAAAAAATCATTAAAAATTATGGAAAATTATAAAAACGGTATATGTTGGCAACAAATATGAAATTTGACCGTAAAAGTTTTTTAAAATTTTTAAAAAACCAAAATTTCATAATATCACAAATTGCCAAAATATATTAATGGGATTCATAGTATATTTGTTTGTAGGAAATTGCACGTCATAAACACTCGATATTGGCTCATTGCAAGGAAACATTTTCTCAGTCTTTCTATCAAAATGGTAAGTTTCGTCATGTACATCATTATGTGTCCGTAATACGTGTCAATAGTTCTTTACATATTCGCATAACCTTCCTATTTGTCAGTATAAACGTGGAGGTCACATGCATAGAAGACAAGCCTCTTCCTCGTCCTCGTCCCCGGGACTTTCCTCTTTCCCTGTCCCGTCATCTAACCCTCAACCACAATATGGTCCGTCACAATATGGACACATTGGCCCTTCCTCCAACACTCAACAACATGTTACGGGACTTGGCCACATGCCAACTGAATCTCCTCCAGTTCAATCTCTTTTAGCTCCCTCTCCTTCCGTTCCACCGTATTATTCGGCGTAACAATCGAATATTGATGGAAACACAGGTCAAGAAGATAACCGATTCTTCATATGCCCATTTGGAGATTCGTAAGTACTTCATTTTTATTTTAGTATATGTAATATTTAGGGCTTTAGATATTGATGTCAACTGAATTGTCGATGTTGCACAATATCCATATGATTGCAGATTCACGGATGCTCTGACTGTTGTGAGGGAATTGAACAAAATAGTAAGAAACTTTTGGATGGGAGAGTATATTACTTACATAAGTGTTCCACAAGAAGTGAAAGAAATGTGGTGGAATGAGTTCAAGGTAAGTTTTACATATTTTATTTTCTCACCAATTAAGTTTGGTGTAGTATATTGATGGTCAAGAATGATATAAAGGGACCAAAACATCTCTGTAGTTTTCGATACCTAAAGGACCAGATATTTTTCCCTACATAAACTTTACAAAATCTGTCTATATTTATCTGGTACATGGTTATAAATATGTGATCATCATAATAACTTTCAATTTGTGTTTTTATTCATTGCAGCGGAAGTTCAAGTGGGAGGAAGCGGAAGACAATGAAGTGAGAAGAATTTTCGATAAGAAAATCAGTGATTTTATGCGAAATGTCATGAATAGAGCGAAGATCAAGCAAGTGAAGCCGTCTTTCATTACAGCTGACAATTAGGCGGCAATTAATAGATTTTGGGCATCTGAACAGAATCGGCAACTCTGTGAGCAGAATAAGAAGAATCGATCTTCTAGTTCTAGTGATGGGTCAGCCACATATGGTGGGGGCTCTATCAATATTGCGGAGCATCGCAAACGACTGGTAAGTCTATTAAATGAGTTATAAGTTAATTTAATTCAATTACTCATGTTTACATTTTGTAGGCACAAGAATTGGGGACGGAACCGACATTTGCAGCTACATTTAAACGCACATTTCAAAAGAAAGATAAGACATGGATTGGATATCGAGCAAAAGCTGTTAAGGTATTTAAGGTTATACTTTGACTTATATGTAAACTATAATGAAAACCGTGAATGCTTTCAATTTATAGTAGATATATATAGTGATTTTATTTTCATCTACATTGTTAATGTAGGAAAAATATGATGAACTTTTAATGAGTAATGCTAGTGATAGTGATGATTATCCTGAGTCCGGGCCATCAGCTAATAATATGGCATTATGGATGGAGGCAACAGGTGGGGTGAAAAAAGGGAAAATATTTGGGATGGGATCGTTGTCAAGGATGTACATGTCGAATAATCGTGGAAGTTCATCATCCACTGCGACTGGTCGAAGGAGGTCACGATAGGACGAGCAATTGACCCAAGAAGTGGATCGTCTGAAAAATGTATTTGTTCAGAAGGACGAACAAATAAATAACTTGGAACAACAAATGGCACTCGTTATGCGACACCTTAACCTCAATCGCTATGACGATCCTCCTGTACCTCCATCCAATCTAATAGGTGATGGGCACAATGATAACCAACACATTGATGCCGAGAATGCTGATGATGATGATGATGATGATGATGATGATTTTCTCCAGAGTTTCTAGTTAAAATTCTCAAAATCGGGGGTAAGCTTGCTTCATAATCTTGGTTTTTCATAATTTCACTCATATTCATATGTAAGAACATTTATGTTCGTCCTAAAACGTTTTTTTGTTAACCCTCTTGTTATTTTATAACTAGTTCCACATCCATGCATAAACGCTTTTTTTATATTCTGAACTGATTATGTATCGACATTTTCTCAGGTCTCGACAAAAGTGACTACTTTTGGTGTCCTGTCATCGTACCAAAGCTGCGTCTTCTTGTGTATGATTTTTCTGCATCTTCTATGGTTGTCCCGCCTCTTAGTTCATGTTTTGAATGTATTGTAAGATTGAATATCAAATAATTTCATGTCAGACTCTGCAACTTTCCTTCAGTTATTTGTTTCAATTATATGTCATTGTGGCTGGTTTGTCAGAATCTATGGTTTGTTCGTTTTTCTGTTTCAATTATATGTCATTGTCTCCTTTGTTTGATATGGACAAGAATTTATGGCCGAAATGATGTAAAAATAGCGACGAATATTTTAAGCCGAATTTTGTAATCATTACAGTTCGTCGCTAATTTGTGACGATTACATTTTGCGACGAATTTTGCGACGAAACATTTGCGACGGATTGTGTTTGCGACGAATTTATTTTCGTCGCAATTTTGCGACGAACTTTTAAATTTTCCGTCGCAAAATTTTGCGACGACCTATTAGCGACGGAATTTTTTCCGTCGCAAAATTCGTCGCAAATTCGATTTGCGACGGATTTTTTCAAATTTTCCATCGCAAATTTCGTCGCTAATCCGGTGTTTTTTTTGTAGTGCTATGAATATCGAAGAACTTATAATTGATGAATTGCAGGGTTCCTTATTGGTTCATGAACAAAAATTCCAAGTGCAAGAGATGGAGGAGCAAGCGTTGAAGGCTTCAACTAAAAACCATTTTTCATCATCATCTAATACAGATAAAGAAAGATGGTGCAGTGAGCATGGAAGAGGAAAAGGCAAACGAAACAAAAAAAAATAAAAAAAAATAAAAAATCTAACAATAATCAGTATTATGATCCTCAAGGTAAAGGAAGAGGTCGTGGAGGTTGGCATTCAACTAGTTACGAAACAAAGTCAGTAGACAAATCCAATATAGAGTGTTTCAGAAGTCACAAGTATGGCCATTACAGATCAGAATGTCGAACTAATTTGAATAGACAATGTGGAGAAAGAACTAACTTTGCAGAATAAGAAGAAGAAGTGTCACTTGATGCTGTGTCACGTGAAGGAAGAAACTCAACCAAACATGTGGTACTTAGATATTGGCTGTAGCAACCACATGAGTGGAGATAAAAATGTGTTCAATGATTTGGATGAATCTTTCCGCAATACTGTGAAGTTTGGAAAAAAAATTCCACTGTCTCTGCTAGGGGAAAAGGGAAGGTAACAATTTACACAAAGGGGAATTCTATGCAAACCATCTCAAATGTTTTTTTTTGTCTCTGAGTTAAAGACCAATTTGCTAAGTGCTGGCCACCTACAAGAGAAGGGATATAAGATCTCTATCAAAGGAGGCATTTGCAAAATATAGGATGAAAAATTGGGCTTAATTGCCAAAGTCAATATGACGGAGAAACGAATGTTTCTGTTATATCTCCACAATACTAACCATTCATGCTTCTCCGTGAGATCAAAAGATGAGGCTTAGTTATGGCATTTTCGTTATGGACATCTCATTTTTGGTGGGCTAAGAACACTGCATCAAAAGAACATAGTGACTGGTCTTCCTCAAATTACAGCTCCTTCTCAAATTTGTGAAAAATGTGTTGTTAGTAAACAACACCGTAGTCGATTTCCACAAGGAAAATCATGGAGAGCAAGGAAGACCTTTAACCTCCTTCATTCGGACATTTGCGGGCCAATAAATCCACCATTCATGCTTCTCCGTGAGATCAAAAGATGAAGCTTGGTTATGCCATTTTCGTTGTGGACATCTCATTTTTTGTGGGCTAAGAACACTACATTAAAAGCACATAGTGACTGGTCTTTCTCAAATTACACTTCCTTCTCAAATTTGTGAAAAATGTGTTGTTAATAAACAACACCGTAGTCAATTTCCACAAGGAAAATCATGGAGAGCAAGGAAAACTTTGAAGCTCCTTCATTCGGACATTTGTGGGCCGATAAATCCATCTTCCAATGGAGGTAAACGATACATAATTAACTTCATTGATGACTGTAGCCGGAAAATTTGGGTTTACTTTTTGTAGGAAAAATTTGAGGCTTTTGTAGCCTTTAAAAGTTATAAAGCACTTGTAGAAAAAGAAGTTGGCAACCTAATAAAAGTTCTTCGCACTAACCATGGAGGAGAATACAACTCAAATGAATTTGCAAATTTTTGTAAGATGCATGGAATCAAGAGGCAACGTACAGTAGCCTATACGCCACAACAAAATGGTGTTTGCAAAAAGAAGAATCACACTATTTTGAATATGGTACGAAGCCTTTTAACAACAAGTGGCATTCTGAAAAGCTTTTGGCCCAAAGCAGTCAATTGGAACATTCATATTTTGACCAGAAGTTCCACTCTTACTGTTCAAAAAATGACACCAAAGGAAGGATGGAGCGGCCAAAGACTAGTAGTAGACCATTTCAGAATTTTTGGGTGTGTTGCTTATGCCCAAGTTCCTAACCAGAAGAGAAAAAGCTAGATGACAAGGGAGAAAAAAAATTTCTTGACATTAGTGATCAATCAAAAGCTTATAAGCTTTATGATCCTATCAACCAAAAAAAAATCATTATCAGTCGTGATGTAATCTTTGATGAAGATCGAACCTGGTCATGGAGTGAGAATAGTGCTGGAGATCGTATTCAAGCAGACTTTGATTATGATGAGGAAAGACAACAACCTATGGAGAATGCGCAGCAGCCAACAATCATTGAAACTTCCCCAGAAGATGCTTAAAGTCCATCTGTAGCTGAACAACGACCACAACGCGTTAAAAGGAGACCTGCATGGATGACTGATTGTGAGGTAACTGAAACTGATCAATCTGAAGACCCTCTTACACAATTTGCTCTATTTTCTTATTGTGATCCTACAACTTTCGATGTTGCTATAAAACAATCAAGTTGGCAAGATGCAATGGATGAAGAAATTGTAGCCATCAAAAGAAACAATACTTGGGAGTTGGCAAATCTTCCTAGAGGACACAAAACAATTAGTATCAAGTGGGTTTACAAGATAAAGTTGAAAGCAAATGGCGAAGTTGAGAAGTACAAGGCACGCTTAGTAGCTAAAGGCTATAAGCAAGAGTTTGGTGTGGATTATAAAGAAGTCTTTGCACCTATTGCATGGCATGATACAATAAGGTTGGTGATTGCATTGGCAGCTCAAAATTCATGGCCTATCTTCCAATTGGACGTGAAATCAACATTTTTGCATAGTGACCTGCAAGAATAGGTTTTTGTTGATCAACCTGCAAGATATGTGAAGCCTGGCAATGAACATAAGGTATATAAACTTAAAAAAGCATTATATGGGCTAAAACAAGCTCCACGGGCTTGGTATAGTCGCATTGATGCTTTTTTTTTAAGGAAGGTTTTAAAAAAATGTCCATATGAGCATACTCTTTTAATTAAAATAGGTGATGGAGGAAAGTTCTTTATTGTGTGCTTATATGTGGATGATCTTATTTTTACTGGAAATGATCATGCCATGTTTGACAAGTTTAAGAAGCCTATGATGGTTGAATTTGATATGATTGATCTTGGCATGATGCATTACTTTTTGGGCATTGAAGTGACTCAAACAATAGCGGGGATTTTTATTTCTCAAAAGAAATATGTTCAAGAAATTTTAGATAGGTTTCAGATGAAGAATTGCAATTCCGTGAGTATACCAACAAAGTTTGGTTTGAAGCTTTTGAAAGATCCTAAAGGAAGAAAGGTGGACAGCACCCATTACAAGCAAATTGTGGGAAGCTTGATCTACTTGAATGCAACAAAACCTGATATAATGCGTGCTGTGAGTTTCATTAGTAGGTACATGGAATGCCCAAGACAAATGCATCTTAATATTGCAAAAAGAATTTTTCGATACTTGCAAGGTGCTGCTGCTTATGGGCTGTTTTATAAGAAGGAAGAGAAGTCATAGTTATTTGGCTTTATAGACAGTGATTATGTTGGAGATTTAGATGATAGAAGAAGCACTTCAAGACATGTTTTTATGCTGTGTTCAGGAGTCGTGTCATGGTTCTCAAAGAAGCAACCAATTGTTACTTTATCAACAACCGAAACTGAGTTCATAGTTGCAACTTCATGTGCCCGTCAAGCTATTTGGCTAAGGACGATTCTTGAAGAACTTCAGTTCAAGCAACAAGGAGCAACTTCAATTTACTATGACGGTAGTTTAGTCATTAAACTCTCCAAAAATCCCGTTCTATATGGTAGAAGCAAACACATAGATGTGAAGTATCACTTCTTGAGGGATCTTATGAAGGATGAAGCAATTGATCTTATTTTCTACATAAGTGACGAGCAAGTTGCGGACATATTCACTAAACCCCTCAAGTTGCCTACATTTCTGAAGCTAAGAAGATTGCTTGGTGTTTGCTCGATAGATAATTCAATTTGAGGGAGGGTATCTATGTTTTTTTAAAACTGAATGTCTACAACATCAATTTAAGGGAGAGAATGTTGGCTAGAATCAGTCGATTTAATTTCTTTTGAATAAGTCAAAGTTATTTGGTTTGTTAGGATTTTATGTTACCGTCCTAGATTTAGGAATTGGTTTCTTTTATTGTTATATTGTAATTATTCAGTTATTATCAGTGACCTATCTAAAGGTCATTTGTCAGGTAAATAAAAAAAGCAAAGAAGTATTTTCTTCCGAGTGTCTCTTTCTTGATCCGCAGTTGTGCCTCTTTTTGTATTGGTCTCGGTGTCGCCAAGCTGAGATCCTAGGGAAAACGGCGAATTGAATCCAAACTCCCCTTGCCAAAAATCGAACGTCGTGGAAGAAGGGGGCCGCAGGTTCGGAAGCGCCAGCTAGGGAGCGCTAGTTTGTGTCAAGGACGGCCGGACGACGCTCTACCGGGACCAATTTTCTAGGGGTGAGCGGTTCCCGATCCGGTCCGGTTCCAAGGTGGAACCGGGAACCGGACCAAGAGAACCGGTTCCCAATTTTGGGAACCACGAACCGGACCGGTTGGTTTTAGGACCGGGAACCGGACCCGACCGTCGGTCCGGACCGGTCCAATGGAACCGGTTTCTTAGAGTTTAGGATTTTTTTTTTTATCAAACACTTACGGTTTGGTTCACATTTTACTAATTTTTTTCAATAAATCTATATCAATGAAGTTCACTTAGGGTTTAATTCACATTTTACTAATTTTTGTCAATGAATTTATGATAATGAAGTTCACTTAAAGTTTAGTTCACATTTTATTAATTTTTTTAAAGAAAAAAATAACAAAAATATATATTAAATAGTCGGTCCGGTCCGGTTCCCCCTTGGAACCGGGAACCGGACCGTCCGGAAACCGGTTCCGCTTTTAGGAACCGGGAACCGGATCGATAGTCCCGAGAACCGGACCAAACTCGTTGGTCCAGTCCAGTCCCGATTTGGGCGGTTCAAGTTGCTCACCCCTACAATTTTCGACTCTCTCCCTCTCTCGCTCCTTTCTTGGTCTCTTGTCTTTCCTCGAATCTCCTATTCTTTCTTGTTCCCCCCTGTTCTCTCTCTGTCTCTCTCTCTTAGCCAGTGGAACGATCCACCTGCCCTGTACGGTTGATTGGGGCAGGCGGACTTGCTGCTGGTCGGCAACGTCCGGCCAGAGCTGCTCCTGTCCTGTCCCTCACGTTCCCTCTCTACACCTGCTCTGCTTCTGTCCTTGAATGTGCTGCGGAGAGCGCGAGGGAAAGAGGGGGAGCGGAAGAGGATTGCGGGCCGGTGAAGAAAGAAAGAGAAAGGGGCTAGGCTGGGCCTAGCGGAAAAAGAGATGGGAAATGAAAGAAGGGGGCCGGCCCGGCCCGGCCCGGCCCAATTTTGCCTTCTTTTCGCCTTTTTTTTAAAAAAAAAATATTATAATAGAAAATAAAAATATGTTGTAATAAATCCTATTAGTGCAAATGCACCTAATGTCTATATGTTATGCTATTTAATGAAAATATTTTTGTTTGAGAGTAAATTATCAATCCCTAATTTTCTATACAATAAATTACTAAATGAGATGTCGAAATTTATGTGTTAATAAGGCCCTCGCCAAATCTAAACAACAGACACCTCGCTTGCAATCGGCAGGGCCACAGAGGCCCTTGCTTAAGGCCTTCACAGCCTCGTCGGTTGTGTCTGAGGACCTTCACGGCACCACTGGCTGTGACCTCCTCGCCTAGTTTTGAGCGAGGGCCTCGCCAGTGGCCTAGTGGCTGGCGAGGGTCACCAACAACCCTCTCTAGCCACAAAGAAGATAAAATATTCAAAAATTACAAAAAATTGTTTACGTCAGCGATTTCTGATCAAAATTGACCGGGTTGACAAATATTTTTTGTAGTTTTAAAAGCATGAGCTACGATAACTCCTTAGATTGTCGATACGAAATGATAACTTATGTTTTACTAAATTGGATTTTATTATTGCATGGAAAATTCTACTGACATTTTGAATATGCGACTCATTTTTCCAAATAGTTTAAACAGATGCATGGATTAAAAGATTTTCCCACCCCTTCTCGTGTTCTTGAACAACAACCGTCCTTGTTCTGTTTCACGTCGATAAATAATAATTTATTTGGAGTGAAAAATAATCACTTTTTGCGGTATGTTAATACAGAGATATAACAAGCTCTGCATATTCCAATTAAGTAACTCTCCGAATAAGGTGAGTACATATCCATCTCATATTATAAACAAAGGTTACCAACCTCAAAAAATTCAAGCGGCACCTTATAGAACTTATCCGATCTATCTATCTCCAATTAATCGAGACAAAACGTACGAAATGATGCTGTCTTTTAGGAGAATGTCTTGCCGTCTGCAAAGTCCACCGGACAAAGATCCAAGACAACCTTCTACCGTCGCGTCGTCGGCGTGTACAAATTGCAAAATATAAGCCCGGATTTGTCCGGTGCAAGAATATAAAAACATTCAACCAAATCAAACGGGACACGCCCTGCCCAATTGGAAACGAACAAAAAATTCACAGGGATTGGGGGGGCAACGGGAGAGCCCACGAGCCGGATGGACCGGCCCGAGGTGGTCCTGAGGATTCCGCCGTGGTTTTGGCCCCTTCCTCGGTGCACGTGACGCGTCGATTTCGCAATTATGGCATCACATCAAAACATAGGACATTTGAATAATGCGTGCGCAGAGGCGCAATTTGAATGGGTTCACGATCGCCCCCCTTTCAAAAGCGATTCCATAATAATTCCACTGCTAAAAAGTCAATCGGCCGTTGCCTTTCGCAGTCTCGAACGGCTACTCATTAGCATGCCCTCCTCCTCCTCTTCCTTTTTTTTTGAATGCCATCAAATCGTCAACCACTCCATCGCGTTAGCCGTTGCGAGAACTTTTGCGGACCCTTTTTCCCCTTTTTGGAAGTTCTGGTTTGGTGCCATACTCCCATTGCTTGCAAAGTTATTGGAGTTCCTTTCGTTATCAATCAGTGCATGCTTAGGGAGTTTCCGAATTTCTTGGCATGAAATCTCGTCTTCGATGATACAGTACGTAGGGGAGATCGGTTTAAGAGAGAATCGATTCCCATCCTAGAATAGGAAATCGGATCAAAAGGATCGATTCCCATTTTGTGGAATTGGAAATCGGCCTATCTAATCCTAGAACCAAATTGATCGGTTTGGTCCGATCCCTAGTGGGTCCAAGAACTAGCGATGATGTCTTTTTTTTTTTTCTATTCCTGCAAAATCGGAAGTGTTGTTGCATAGTTTAAACTCTCATTATTTAGTGTTTCTGATCTTTAATAAATGAAAATCTCGGTGGAAAGAAAAAAAGTATGATCAATCACACCTAGAATAGGGAATCAAATCGACAATCACCAATTCCAAATTTTAGGAACTAGGAACCGAACCGGTTCGGTTCGGTCCGGTCCTAGTGCTCACCCTTAGTAGATTTGGTGTTAAAAAAAACCCCGAGATCAAAGCCACATTGAAAGATACCATGAAAGGATCGGGAGACGAGGACGTTTGATGCAAGAGGGAGATGATCTCCAATGCCCATCATGATGCTCTCATCATCACCTTAAAAATGCGATGCGACCGTCGATTATGTTAGATTTTAATTTATTAGAATAATATTTTTTCATCCCACTCTGACTTTGAGCTCCGGTTTACATCGCACTTTATTCGCGTCGTCACCTTATTGTGTATCCATCCCTATATTTCCAGATTTATCCAAGCTCTATCGGATTCAAAATGAAAGAGCCAACACCGCAATAGGAATAAAACAACATCATGTTCGGGCCACCCGACAGAGAGACAATGCCGTAAAATCTACATCTCGAGGTAGGTTTTTTAGGCCTGCACGAATGAAGTTGCCTCAGGATGCGAACAATAAGGCAGTGACTCACTCCCTTCTGATCCTGAACTTGCACACCCTCTCAACTCAATGCCCTCGATTCAAACACTGCGGTGGGTCTCGAGTAGGTGACAGTAGTAACAGTACAGCATGAAGAGCGCAGTAAATCTGTGGAGTTGGGACACCGAACGCTAGTGCTCCCGTCAAATGACCTTTGCTCCCCCACTCTCTTCCTCAAATTCTCGGATTTTTCCTCTTCTTTCGCTGCAAAAAAGATGTGTGCGGAAACGCGAAATACAAAAAGCTTTTCGTTTTCTTCCTGTTGCATCATCTCGAGTTCGTCTGAGGAGGGTGTTCAAGAACCCACTGGCTATTTGCTCCCACTACGATAATTGGTCGGCTGAATTAATTAAACGGTGCCCGCATTTGTCAATCTGATGATGCCACAATAGCGGAAAGAAACATTTTCTTATATGCGCATACCTAATATATTTGTTCTTAACGCAACATGATTTCCCCACCTTTTATGCCCGAGGAAGTGGAGACAGAAAGAACGGAAACCGCAGTGTCTGATGTTATCCATGGGGGGGGGGGGGGGGGGTGTCTGCAAATTGTTTATTAATAATTTGAACGTACTCCCTAAGGTAATCCGAGATTGAAAGAGAAAGAGAGACGTTGGGGTCGCATGCGGGCACTCGGCAGTTACCCTCCTCCTTTCTCTCTCCTCAGAGCTTTAAAAATCAAATTTTTCCACACACAGATGAGAGAGAGAGAGAGAGAGAGAGAGAGAGAGGGAGCATCAGCAACATAAGCGGACATGGCTGCAGTCAAAACCCAAGACCCAGCTTCGGAAAAACCATGAACTCCATTAATCAGACCTCGCATTCTCCCTCGCCTTCCGCTCAAGATCCCTTTTTGAAAACGGAGTAGCGGCGACCCATCTCGTGAGCCCTGCACCATTCCTCTCCGTCGCTCTCCGTTATAGTCGTCGCCTCACTCTTTTCTCGCTCGTCTTGTTTCCTTTAACACGTTTGAAATGGGAAGTTCGGCGAAGAAGAGCGAGAGCTCGAGAAAGAGCAAGAACGGTCGGGACGACTCCGGGACCGAGTCGAGCACCGAGTCCAGAGACTGCAGCTTGAGCTCGACCAGGTCGAGCTCCGAGAGCTCTTCGGCCGAGGAAGCAACGAAGGCGAAAGAGAAGGAGAGAGAGCGCTCGTCGCCTGCTCCGCTGGGTTGGCCCATCGGAAAAGCTGATTTGCACCGGAACTCTGTTTCCTCCGTCAAGGACGATGAAGTCAAAAAGGATGTGGACGATGAAGATTCGAAATTAAAGAAATTGGGCTCAAAACTTTCAGGTTGGTTTAGTTCCGAAGTTTTTTCAATCCCCTTTTTACGCTTTTGTTCTTTATGGTGCTTTTGTTATCTCATTGCTGAGGTAGTGAAGAAAAAAGTCGAGAATTCAAAATTCAAACTTTGGACTTTATTTAGCTACTATCTGTTGCCATGACACTTGAACAGAGCAGAGGAAATTTCCTAAATTCTCTATCTTTACTTCGATTTGGTGGCTAGTGCTTACCCACCTCAGGTTTAATGGTTTTCTGTAAACTTGATCAGAGCTGGACATGATGAAGGAGAGATATGCAAAATTGTTGCTTGGTGAGGACATGTCAGGCTCTGGAAAGGGTGTTTGCACTGCTTTGGCGATTTCGAATGCCGTCACCAATTTATGCGGTATGCCTATTTCTATTTTTGTCTTCAATACTTGTAATGAGACATCACTCTGTGTTTTCTTTTTTCTTCAAGTTATTTCCTTGAGGTCTGTCATGACCAATTTTGGTGCGTTTAACTTATTTTATTCTCATATGAGGCAGGAACTATTTTTGGGCAACTTTGGAGATTAGAACGCTTGCCTCCCGAAAAGAAAACAATGTGGAAAAGAGAGATGGAGTGGCTTCTTTGCGTCACGGACCACATCGTCGAATTGATACCCTCTTGTCAAACATTTCCTGATGGTAGCAAGCTTGAGGTATCTTGATTCTACTCTATTCTCTAATGCTTGTGTAATTGTTTTCGATCTTGTTAACTTAGAGATTGAGGGAAAGAGACTCAAATTTCTGCTACTGGGTTCGAAACACCCAAGTAGTCATATTCAGTGATGAGGTCAATCAAGCTGTTAAGAGTTTTTGGGTTTTATATACTTGTGATTGTAACTTCCTGGCAACAAAATCGACAGATTTAAGGTCTCTTTCTTGGTGTTCAAAAGAAGAATTGATAGCCCAGTTAGTTGATCCCAGTTCTTTGCTCTGTCTGGCGACTTGGCAAAATATAGGAACTTTAGCAAACTTCATTTGAGAATTGCATGTAGTTGAACGCAGTCATTATGGTACTCGAGTACATGACTTTCTATTTAATTCTAATGGTCTGTTGTTGGAAAAATTGAGTTCATTAATCAACTTTGTTCTTGTTCCTTGGTCCGTCCATTTATGGCCAGTTATTTGGACTTGGAACAAGAATTGCAGATGGTGGACGAAAAAGAGTATCTTGGATCCTATAAATCATAATTTTCCTCTCATACTGCTTTTGTTTCATGTTTAGGTCATGACTTGCAGGCCCAGAGCGGATATTTTTATCAATCTTCCAGCTCTTCGTAAACTGGACAACATGCTTCTTGTAAGATATGAATTTCTTTGATAATTGGGAGCATCATACATCAAATATGAGGAAATGACTATGCTTATGCTTGAATCCTTTGCATTCAACAGGAAATATTAGATAGTTTCACAGATACAGAATTCTGGTACGTTGATCAAGGCATAGTAGCCTCAGATGCAGAAGGGTCGGCCTCTTTTCGGAGGACTATTCAACGGCAAGAGGAAAAGTGGTGGCTACCAGTGCCTCGTGTCCCTCCGGGTGGTCTCAGCGAAAATTCGAGAAAGCAGTTAACTCACACTCGTGAATGCACAAGCCAAATATTGAAGGCCGCAATGGCCATAAACAGCATGACCTTGGCAGAAATGGAAGTTCCGGACTCATATCTGGAAGCTCTTCCGAAGGTCTGAAAATATACTGATGCAACTTCTTTGGTTCTTTGTCCTAAATAACCAAACTAATCTTTCTTGATAACACACCCAACTGCATGTTTATTTGGTTTGTTGCTCTATCATGCTCCGATGGTCTCATATTGACTGGTTTTATATTCAGCATGGGAGAACTTCTCTGGGGGACGTCATTCATCGATACATCACTTCAGACCAATTCTCTGCAGAATGCCTGCTTGATTGCCTTGACCTGTCTTCTGAGCATGTTGCGCTAGAAATTGCAAACCGAGTAGAAGCCTCAATGTATGTATGGCGAAGAAGATCTCACCTTAGACCACCAACTCATCCAAACCGATCCACGACGAAGACATCTTGGGAAATGGTTAAAGACCTAATGTTAGATGGAGATAAGAGAGAACTGTTGGCAGAAAAAGCTGAAAGACTCCTGCTTTGCTTGAAGCAGCGGTTTCCATGTCTTGCACAAACTACATTAGACACTAGCAAGATCCAATTCAATAAGGTGATGATGATCTCTGATCTCTCTTCTCTGTAGCGAAATTCAAACCTTTCTTTAGCTTACCAATTTTGTTGATCAGGAGCTATTTTGCTAATAATAAGCCTTGAAACTTTCCAGGATCTTGGGAAATCCATTCTCGAGAGCTACTCAAGAGTGTTGGAGAGTCTGGCGTTCAATATTGTTGCACGTATAGATGACGTGCTCTATGTAGATGACTTGACCAGACATGCAGACAAATTATCTCTGATCTCTGGTGTTAACGTGATAGCCCAGAAGAAGAAGCTATCCATGCCATACTCGGTGCATCTCTCAAGCACTCCCTATGCATCAGCTTTTAGCACTCCAAGCTTTTCCCCGGCGCCCCTGATCAGCCCTATAAGGGGAGAGAGGACTCCTTTTATCGGCAACAACAATAACAATGGCAAGCCTCCCCGCCGTGGTTTTGGAGTTAAACGGGTCCTCACGAATTATCTCGGTGGGGACACGAAGCCTAAGTTATCGGGCAACGGATCTGACGTGTCTTGCCCAGTACTGAGCGCAAGTTCCACAGACTCGGAGTGCAAGAAAGGCTAAACCAGCTTACTTGCTTGAGCTCCTTGAGGAAATTACAGCGATCCACTGTAATTTGGTGTGATTACCATAGGCTCTATACTAGCTTTTAGTTGTGGGGTTCTTTCTTTACTTGTGTCCTGAACTAGTGTGATTAACAAAACTACTCATTTGCATGAAAAGAGCTGTTGCGTCTGTTCTGTGTCACTTGAGATGAAATAGTCATTATGTCTAGTTTGATTGACGAACGGGTTTCTTTGGTTTGTCCTCCTTCATACGCTTCATCCTGAAAATGAGGGCAAAAGAAAGAAAAAAAAACGCAGGGGGCATTCCGAGAATTGAACTCGGGACCTCTCGCACCCTAAGCGAGAATCATACCACTAGACCAAATGCCCAACATTTGACACGACTTGTAAAGTTAAAAAATATAAAAGAGACAAAGCTTTCTTGGTGTATCTTTCATTGCAGCATTGGTAAAAGGCGAGGAGCTGAATTATTTGGTTTTCCTTTTCCTGTAGTCCAAATCCCTGCACAAAGTTGATTTTCTAGTGATAGTGTATATTTATGTAAATTATTTCTTTGTTTTTCTTTCGTCTTTCATTTCCCATTAATTTACCAAGATTAAATGGCAAGAAAAATCCTAAAGGAAAAAAAAGAAGGAATTAGTGTACTAGAAGTCCTAAAATTTATTACGAAAATGCAATTGAGTTCTATAAATTTCAAAACATGCAATCAAGTCTTAAAATTTATTACGAAAATTCAATCGAGTTCTAAAACTTTCAAAAATATAATCAAGTTCTAAAAATTGTAACGAAAGTATAATTGAGTCCTAAAACTTTCAAAAAATGCAATCCAAAAAAGAACTTGATTGGATAAGTTTTAGAACTTGATCGAATTTTGTAAAAGTTATAGGACTCAATTACATTTTTGTGCAAATTTTCGAATTCAATTGTATTTTTTTAAAAGTTTCGGGGCTTATTGCATTTCTATGGCACTTATCCCAAAAAAGAATATTGAGTTTCCTTCACCCCTACCGAGTACGGAGGACAACAACACTGTCTCCTTTCTTTCTTTCTTTGTTTAGCCCACAAGAAACACGGACACTATTGTCGGTCAAATAGCCATCTGCGCACACCTTTGCCTTCACAGCAGCAGAGCTCACGACCCCCTTTTCTTCACCTTCGAGCCCTTCGCCGCCCTCCCTGATCACCCGCGATGGCCGCCGGCACCAGCATCCAGGTGACGGCGCTCGACGGCGTGGTGAACGTGAACTCCATCTTCACCCTTGCCGTCTTCGTCGGGCTGGCGTGGAACCCGTGGGACCCGAGCAACACCCTCAACACGGACCCCCGGTGCGCCCCCGGCCCCGCCGTCAAGCGCGACCTCGTCGCCTTCCACGTCTACTCCTTCAGCTCCTTCCTCTTCTCCAGCTTGGTCGCTCTCACCCTCAAGCAGGTGGGAGTGGTTCCCCACTTTCTCGTTCTGCGCCTTACTCCCAACGCTTTGACATCGAGTGTCCAGTGATGTTGATGAGAAACGAAGATAAAGTTTCGATTTTTTTCTTCTTTGTCTGTCAGGCTATACGGATCACGCGGTCTCCGAGCTACCACCCTGTGGAACATCTCGCTCGGATTAATCGGAATGCTCTGCGGGTCGGGATGTTGGCGTCCGGGGTCGGGTCGGTCTGCGGATCCGTGTTCCTGATGCTGGCCCTGGTCAATGTAGTTCAGATCAAGCTCGGGACTCTGGCTTGCGGGAGCACGCACAGCTTCGCGGCGGTCGTGCCGCTTCTGATTTTCGTCCCCTTGGGGCTTTTCGTATACGTATGCATTGTCTTGTATGCGTTTACTCGATAGGGGTTTGGATAGTTCGTCGTGGTGATGGACATGGATTGCAGAGAGTAGGGGGCCTTTTAGGGGAATGGGTGCTTCTTCTGTCTGTTGTGAGAATGAGGTGGTCGAGTGATATGGCTCTATACTGAGCTGATAGTGTCTTATCTTGACAATTACTTAGAAATATGTTGATGCAATCACTGAAATGCGGAAATCGACTGCCACTTATGCTTCTATTGAATGGTCTAATTGACATCCATCTGTATTCTTGTGTGGACTTATACAGTCGCAGAAGTTTCGAAATCATATCCAAGCGAATTGTGCTCTGATCTGCGAACAGGGGAATGCCTGCAACGCAGTTGCGTGCATCTTGAGCTCTTGTTATTGTCCTGTGCTTCTCCAGTGGTATATAAGGTTAATTTTGTTAATCAATTGGTCTCATTAGTGGCTGTTATAATAGTTTTACATCAGTTATACTTAATCAGTTGTTTATCTACATGAACTGGGGAGAGCTCCATGTCTTCTAGAAGGACTCCAGATAGGAATACGCGTGATCTCTATTACTGGACTGTATTGCGAACTTCCAGGGAAAAACACGAGTTTGTAAATTTTTGGCATTTTGAAGGATGGTCATGCTTCTGTCTTTCTAGTTATATGATTATCCGACAGAGGGAAATGTGAGTGGGGGCTGCCTTGCTAGCCCCTTGTTGTTGGACTGTTTGTTGGGAGCTGTAGATGCATTTGTTAAGGATTTGCGAATGGTACAAAAAGCGGTAAATCATTTTTTTGCCAATTCAACGCAAATCATTTATCGAGTAATAAGGTCTGGTAGAAAAAGTTGTAGATGCAACCAAAGATGCTAGGAAGAACGAGTGTGAATCCATGGAAAAAGATGATGACTTAAGTTGATAGTGGAAGATTTGGGTTAGCCGATTGATATTGTTGCAGTGGAGGATTCATTGCTTGGTGACCTTTGCGATCCGTTGAATTAGATTTAACTGACAATCACTTGAAGGCATGGTTTAGCCGATTGATATCAAAAGACCCTCTATCCTACCTCCCATAGTTGTCTTCCCTTTGTCTCAGAACAATCTTGTTTCCTTGTGTTGGAGCTCTGTATTTGATCCTCGAGTATTGTTAGACTCATAAGAACTATGTATGAACAATAAAGTTCAATGTGGATGCTGGTTGTTGAGACATAGCTGCACTCTAATTTGCGGAGCTCTACATTCTGCTGGTCTAGCTTCAAAATCAATTCCCAGTTGTGTAGTCTCCAAAGGATAAGGCGCATTACCTAAAATTGAACTGAACACACACTTTTTGTTTTGGAATCTTGCCATCACTTGTGCTTGTGCCGGTAGTTTCGAGTAAGCCTAAAATAATTTTATATTGTTTGCATAGGATGATAATGTTAACTTGGTTTTCTTTTCAATGAAATATTGCAAAAACAAATGCATGTGTCTTGCACACTATGTAGGGTAGCTTGAGGAGTACTTGATGTGGTAGCTTGCTATGCTGGCAGCTGCTCATCAAAAGCTTATTTTTCCCACTCCGGATGGGAAAAGCAACAGAATGGCAGCAAAGACTTTGATGATAAGTCACTTTATCTCGTTTGTCTCCGCTGGGTTAAACAATATGAGTGGATCTATATTTGCATATCTGAAGGAGTAGGTGTCGAATAAACAAAAATCAATCTTCCATAGTGCTATCACCACTTTCTTTGTGGTTTACACATGTGATAACTTTTTGTTTCTAATAAAAGCTCGCAGGGTGAGACTCGTTATGCATAGTTGAAGATATGGAAGCTCCAATGAAACAAATTAGCGTTCTGGTGTTTTTTGCAATTTTGGCCATTTCAGGTCTCCAGACGGTGCATGGGGCCGGTGAATGTGGCAAGTCTTCAACACCTGATAGGGAGGCTTTTAAGCTGGCCCCTTGCATGTCTGCGGCGCAGGATGAGACTGTATCCGTGTCAAGCAACTGCTGTGCTCAAGTGAAGAGAATAGGGCAGAACCCAAGCTGCCTATGCGCTGCTATGCTATCAAACACAGCCAAAATGGCAGGAATTAAGCTTGATGTCGCTGTCACCATTCCGAAACGCTGCAACCTTTCTGATCGCCCCATTGGGTACAAGTGTGGAGGTCAGTTTTGCCTTCTTTCGCTTACTGCAGGAGAGTTATTGTTTGGAAACTTGTATCTCCAGATGCATCCAGCGTTGGATGTTACCATGTTGTGAATTATTCAATGCCGCAACCTTTTCTTCTGCTAATCATATGGGATGGTCACCCTTTCTTGTGTTAACATGGTGCTGATCGTGTCTAAGCAATCTAGCTTGATCGAATACACTGACGAAGATGGTCGTTTTTTGGGATAGACCGTCTTTTTCTCCTTATCTCCTTTGTAACTTCTTGTGCATTTATTCGATTTCACTTCATTGCAGTTGTCATGATATCCGAGGACCAGATTTCTTAATTTTCCATTGCTTTGGCTTTTGCAGGTTACACAGTGCCTTAATGATCATGACCGATCGCCAGCTTGCTGCAGTTTGAATCGCTCGATTGTGTTAAAATAACTTCAATAATGTGCACGCTGTAAACACGTAACGGTATTGATGACAAGATGTACTTGCTAAAGCCAGCGATGGCTGGCTAAGTTTATGCCCATCATGTGTTTTCGGGGTTTGTGTTTGAAAAAAGGTTCTCGTATAATGAAATGGATGATCCTAACACTATGTAAACTCACTGAAACAATGATGAACAACAAGGAGGACTCCATCTATTTGAAGAGAATGATCTGTCATATTAATCTACTTCATTGTAGAGCATCTATACTCGAAATTAATATGGTTGGTTATGCTGGACGATGGGGATATTAAAGTATTTCGCTCATGGTAATGGGCAATCATTTCATCAATTCACTAAGGAAAGGTTGTCAAACACTATGGATTTGTTGAACCTCGTAGGGCGGTTTCTGTCCAAATCAGAAGCTTCCAGCTGCTGGATCAGGCGAACATTACTGTAAAGGTTAAGAAATTGTCAAGCAATCAATCTTTCCATTTTGTCTTGAGCGTGTGAAAGTTGCGTTATTGACCAATCGTTGAAAAACTCAGGGAAGCTCTAATCATGAAAATTACGTACCTCTCTGTTCTTAGAGTTAAAATTCTGTTGTGGATGAGCTGGTGGGAATTATTGGCGTGCAC
Organism: Syzygium jambos; assembly: GCA_031216235.1. Lineage (NCBI taxonomy): Eukaryota > Viridiplantae > Streptophyta > Magnoliopsida > Myrtales > Myrtaceae > Syzygium > Syzygium jambos. The sequence goes on along the minus strand of CM062226.1, from coordinate 33,439,116 downwards.
CGACGATTTGGCCCTCTGTCTTTATGCACGATAGTGTAAAGCCGATCGTGCGAGTAATCTTTACTTATTATGCAATGTAAGTTTGGATCCGAGGCGATTGCACAAGTTTCTTAGTAAATGTTCAGTACCGCATATAATTTCGTAGCTAGATTAAATGCTTTAAGTGTATATAGATCGGAATATCGTTGCACTATTAAAAGAAGAAAAAAAAGTAAAGAAGGAAAAGAGAAGAAAAGAAAAAAGGGAAAAATAATAATAATATATAAAATAAAATATTAAAATATTATTAGATATTGTCTACGTCAGAGCCGGCCGTGCCACGTAGGATGGTGGGCATCCACGACAGCAATTTCTAGCCAAAATTAATCGGATGGACTTAATTGACAAAACAGGAAAAGGTTCATGACTCAATTAACATAATTATAAGTCAATAGGTTTAGGATTTTTTGAACAATTTCCTGTTCTCATTGTCTCATAGAGAGAGAGATTGAGCCGCCTCGTCCCTGATGCGACAAAATTGTGAAAAGTTAGGCAAAACAAGCTTCTTTTCTAAGATCTCAAGGTAGAAACATGTTGGGGAGAGAGAGAGGTCGGCGTGTTTGAACTATTCCTCATTTCCTATATATTAAAGAGCGAAAAGGAGTAAACTAATGGAGCATAGTCTTGACTATTGCTCTCTTTCCTCTCTTTGCTTAGCTTGCAGCCTCTAGCAATAGGAGATCTAGATCCATCCGGAGACTAAACAACACCTACCTACCAAAGTCAAATTTGTCCCAACATATCGATGACAACCCACATTCAAACCTCATCATCCGGATTTCTTGTTAATTTAATTTGAAACATTATTTTCCCAATGCAACTCTTTTTTTTTACCACATTTCCTAGTGTTAAAAGGGTAAATGCAAACGCTATATAAAGGGCGAGGGGGCACCCATCCATAGCACAACAAAAGCCCTTTCTCTAGCCAAAATGGCTAAGATGGCCCCTCTCATTTCCACTCTTCTAGTGTTACTAGTCTCTCTTAGCTTGCCCCTAGAGTCTTCAGCAAACTACGGTTACTATTCTCCTCCACCTCCCAAGAAATCTCCTCCCCCGCCGTCCCTGCCGCCTCCGACTCATCCCTATCACTACACATCGCCACCTCCTCCGGTGCACTCCCCTCCTCCGCCAGTCTACAAGTCCCCCCCTCCACCCCCTCCTCATGTGAAACCCTACAAGCCTCACAAATCTCCACCGCCTCCTCCTAAGGAGCACCCTTATAAATACAAATCTCCCCCTCCTCCACCGCCAGTCCCCAAGTCTCCGCCACCACCTCCTCCCAAGAAGCCCTACGTTTACAAGTCTCCCCCGCCACCACCTCCGGTGCCCAAGTCTCCTCCTCCACCGCCACCCAAGAAGCCTTACAAGTACAAGTCACCTCCACCACCTCCACCAGTATCCTCTCCACCCCTTCCACCTCCCGTTTACAAGTCTCCTCCGCCACCGCCGCCGAAGAAGCCCTACAAGTACAAGTCCCCACCACCACCTCCGCCAGTTTACTCTCCACCTCCACCCAAGAAGCCATACAAGTACAAGTCTCCGCCGCCACCTCCACCAGTTCACAAGTACCCCCCACAACCTCCTCCAACTTACTCCCCACCTCCACCAAAGAAACCATATCAGTACAAGTCCCCGCCCCCACCGCCTCCTCATGAGAAGCCATACAAGCACAAGACTCCTCCTCCTCCTCCGGTTTACAAGTCTCCACCACCTCCACCACCCGTCCACAAGCCACCACCCCACCCTTACACTTATGCATCACCTCCTCCTCCTCACCACTACTAGAGGTTGACTGTCGAAGGACTCTCAAAAGGTAAGCTTGCTTTAAGAGTTTGCGCTATTGATCACTCTTTACACGTAAAGTTGATGCTCATTCCTGCAATGGCATACAACAATTTGTGCTGACTCAATCCTATCACTTCTTTGCTAATTTTTCTTACTCAAGCATGTTTTACGTAATATCCGCCTGGTTTTTACCATTCAATCACGTCCAGTGTAATCAAAGGGACAAGAGAAAGCTGATATAAGTCGTACTGACGAAGAAGTTGTGTACTTCTTGTATTGCAGGACACGGTGAGTCCTTATCGAAGAAATAAAGAAAATGGATGCCGAAGAATCTCTATCCAGAGAAGGAAAAAGCGAGAGAGTTTCAGCGTTTGCTTTGGCCATCTGATCTGGAGAAAGAATAAATAGACATATAGATGGTTTTCTTCGTTTTCATGTACTTTGGCTTATTCGTAGAGGGCTTGTCGTATGAATGGCTTTGAGCTTTCAGCCTCTGTGAAAATTTCCGAGGTTGATCCGATCATATAATAAGATAAATGCCGTGTTTTCCCTTAATCGCCTCCTGTCTTCTTTACGACAAGTTAAATTCAAAGTCGCAGCTTGATCACAGGGTACGTCGACCTTAATGTAATGAAAGTACGTAAGCCCCACGTCCATCCAGATGGAATTAAGGAGATTCGTTTCCGTCTAGAATAACCCAAGTTTTGAATCGTTCATTCGAAATTAAGAAATAATCACAACATTCATTTAACACAGTCAAGTTCAAGAAATATTAACTTATACAGACTTCTAATTTCAAGAAATCATGCATGTTTGACGGATATTTTAAGTTCTGATGACATATTAATAATTTCCTAACATGGGATGAAAACTCAAGCCTACCGTCCGAAAGCCGTCATGTCCCATTCTTGTTAATCTATGTGTTAGTCTTGTTTGCTCCGGAGTTAGCAATTTCATACCGTTAATGTTGATTATGGCTAAAAGTTATGATGCCGAAGCGCGATAGAAAATTTGACTGAACAAGAAAGTTCGAAAGAAGAACAATTCGTCCTCCAAATATGATTATCAAATCAAAAATATCAAGTCTGCTGAAAAGAAACCCTAAAACAAGCTTATAAAGAACCAAACCTAACCCTATTAGGAAACGTAATCATCAAAACGTAAAATTACGAAACTGCCATTATTAAATTAACCCATAAAAAAAATACTAAAAAAATAGAAAAATCCATCTAAACAATCTCGAATCGCGAAAATCCATCGTTAATCACGGCCGAAGGCGTGAGTATTGATCAGCACGCCGTTTCGCTTCAGCCCACCAAATTTGAGCTTAATCCGACATCGTTGACTTCAAGCCCGCAGGTTCGTCTAGTAGCATAACGGGTCCCTTAGGTGCATCAAGTTAATTCCATTTGATTTGGAATCGACACAAACTCGTGATTTTCGGGACATAAGTATTTATGGGGGCATGGAGACAAAGGCGAATGATCGGAGATACAAGGAAATGGCCTAGGTAGTGCCTGGACTATTTAGGCCACCGGGCAGGCTCCCGGACAAGGCATAGTAGCTATTGTGTTTTTTAGGGTAGTAGCCGGGTGCCTGGGCCAATTTTGGCAAGCGTCTAGCTCTCGATGCGGTCTAGATCCAAACTTGTTAAAACCCCGCATTTAAAGTTTATTTTAGATGAGAACCTTGTGAAAACCCTAGAGAGATTTTGGGAAACGTCATCCAAAAGAGTCAATAGCATGGAAAATACTCCTCTTTCATGATTGATTTTTCTCAATTCAGATGTTATCTAGAATTGTGAAACACTTGAGCATGATCGTTTTTTGAGTGATTGCAATCTTATGTTTGTCGGTTTTGGTGGAACTACTCAATCGATCTCTTCTCCTAGAGTAGGCACATGTAGATCTAAGAAAATCCGTTATCTTCATGTTTTATTTCCGTAATTTTATTTGTTACTTGAATCGTTTCATTTCTTCGCGCTTTTGTGATAGTTACGATAATTAAGTCCAATAACCATAAAAAATTTATCGAAAGAATTTCTCGCATAAACCTAAAAGTCAATGGTAATAAGAGTCCGACTAATCATAGTGAGAGAACAATGTCTCTATATGATATGGTTATGAGGGGACTCCTTCTGTTGTTTTGGTACGTGAGGGACTTCATTACGTGCAATATGGGCATGAGTTAGCCATGCAAGCGGCGGTGATAGGCCATCGTGCTATCCTCGAGTGAATGATTCAAACAAAAATGGGATAGTGAATGATAGATTTTCAGCTTCACGAAAATGGTTTGAACCAATCGACGGTCCACCTAACAGAGTCGAAAGATTGGACCATATGTGAACGTAACAACATGATCCAACGCACGTTAATCCAAAAGTCCAGATTGCAGATTTTTCTATGTTGAAAGGTCCATCATGACGAAGAAAATCGTTTGTTTTTCCACCTAATCCCCGTACATGAATATTGTCAAACAATGTTGAAGTGAGGTTCATATAATTCATCGATAGAAAAGCGCAGGAGTCCCGCTTTGTATCTTGATTTACGGCATGATTCATTATGCTGGACATAACAAAAAACAGGAAACTCGATTTCTCTTCCTCGCATTATTATCTATTTCGTTATCTTTATATGACTAATCCTAACAATATCAAGCTTATCTTTGCTAGATAATATGGGGACAAAATTATTGAGGAAAACGGGGAAAATAACACGAGAAATTAGGAAATTCCCAGTACGCCAATATCAAGAAAAGCAAGTTTAATTTAATTCGTTTTCGTATCTGGAGAGAGTGAACTAGGGTTTTAACGTTCGTGTGGTTTGTAATTTAGTATTACAGATTCGACTTTTATTTTACTATCAAGTACCTCGAATTATTAGCACTATGAATAGCGACTGAAAATAAATTCACATAATATTATCACTATTATTAAGCTAATTTAATCTGTTCCTTTTTTTTTGGATTAGAAAGAAAAGGAAAGTGATTTTATCCGTTCTGAGTTTCCAATCCAATGATCCCTCTTTCATTTGAATTTCGTAGACCCTTAAAATCTTGGGGCGGTTTTAGGAGACTCTAGTTCTTTCCGTTTATTTTCTTACAAAGCTTGATGTACGCCCGCTCCTTTGGAAAAAAGAAACCCTAAATAGGTTTTTGTCACATCAGTTAGGCATTTTTCTCAATCCTTCTGATTTGATCCTTTGCGATGCTTTGTCCTTTTTCCATCTCTAAATTGAAGAAAAAGGAAGAAACGAGAGAGAAGCCTCCTCATCTTTTCGGTTTTCACGCATGTGGAGTTAATCGCACGCCCTCCTATTGACCATGCATACCTAAGAGAATTTGTGTTACTTGCCCATCTAACGTACAATTCCTATACGGATAATGATACATACAATCTTCGAACTTTGACTCAGTATATAATATGGTCCATTAATTTTTAATTTATTCAATGTAATTCTTAAATTTTTTATACATGTACAATGTGATCTCTGAATTATATGACAATGTTCAATATTATCACTGAACTTAAATTAATGAAATAATAATATTAAATATTTTCATATAGTTTAAGGACTAAATTGAGACAGGACCACATTAAAAAATTGAAAGTTCATGAACGACATTGCACATTAGGCTAAATTTGAAGGACTACATTGAACAAATTAAAAATTTAATAATCACATTACACATTGAGCCAAAGTTCATGGAATATTTGTGTTATTTTTCCATCCTATAACTAACCTAATTCTTTCTAGCATGAATCAATCGTCGATTTCGCCTGTCATTTTCGCTCGAATCAATTTTCGACTTGACTGTTAACACTTTTGACTCGATGCCGACATTTAGAGACGTACGTAAGTTTCCTTAATCGTGCTTATGCATACATGGAGCGCTCCTATTGTAGCTGTAAATGAAAGGCTAATATAGCAGCTCGTCACATGTGCTCACCGACGTGGGAAATCACATGTGCTAGTCAAAAGACAAGTTGTTCTAGACGCCAACTCTAGGAATTAGAAACAATTAGAGTTGAAAATGTATCATTGCATCCGTCCTTATTGACCAGAATATGTCGGGAAACCGACAGATGCATCTGATTTATGCTCTAAATTGAGCCCTCGAGATCCTATAATTTCTTTTCATTATCCAAATCGTTGTCCCTGGCAACTTGCTGGACAAAGAAGGCTCTTTCTCACCTAAAAAAAGCGACACATCTAACTTCTTTTTCTTCTTTTGAGGAAAGAATATTGGGAACGTCAAAAATATGATAAAGGAGAAAAGGGGAGAGATAATGGGAGGAAGAAAGAAAGCTTATATTCAGATCTGAGCACATTCTTAAGGCTCAATCTTAGTTCTCATTCGAATCTCGCGATAACCGAGATGTAAAATTTCCAGACAATATTCTCTTTCTCTGGAGAAGAAAAAGATTAATAAAGAATTAGGAGTGGGGACAGGCCGCAAAGGCCCTAGCAAGAGTGAAAGCTCCATTCCTTTAGGGAGGTTAATTTTTAACCAAACACGAAAAATTCAAGGAAAACACCTCCTTTAAGGTTAACTAAACGAAGGATGGAGCAGCCCTTCAAGCCCCAACACTTTAAGGTTTCGATACATCCACCTGGTTGCGTGTCCTGGCAAGAAATATGTTTTTCGTACACCCACCTTTGTTGTCTTATATCTTTTGAATATTATCGCATTAGGTCTTCTCACGTGATCATAGGGGTGAGTATGATGAACCGCCCGAATTGGGACTGAACCGGCAGATTTGGTCCAATTCTTGAGAATATTGGTCCGGTTCTCGGTTCCTAAAAGTGAAACCTATTTCCGGGCGATCCGGTTCCCGGTTTTAGGGTGGGAACCGGACCGGACCGGACCGATAAATATATATTTATTTACTTTTTAAATTTTTTGAAAAAAAAAGTCTAATCTATTCCCTCTTGCCTTTACCAATTTTTTTAAGGATTGGTTCCATTGGAAAATGGAATTGGTTCCATTGGAATGTGATTGGTTCCATTCGAAAATAGAAAAATAAATACATTTATTTATTTAAAATAGAAAGCCTAATTTAAAAGTACGTGATCGGTTTCATTGGAACCAAACCGGACCGAACCGGACCATCGGTCCGGTCCGGTTCCCGATTCTTGGGTGGGACCGGACCAGGAACTAGGAACCGCTCACCCCTACATAATCATCTTTGGTAGATTGACATCCGTGCGTGAGAGATCATTAATTACATGAAACTATCGTAAGTTTCGCCCTTATAACGGTGATCTGTAGATTTGTTGCTTTGTTTTCTTTATATTCAAAATTAACATAATTGACTTGGTTGAAGAATTATATTTTTCTATCCCTGGAAACTTTGTCGAAACGAAACCTCTTTAAATATGGACGTCACTCCCTGTGAACTCAACTAAAAGAAATTGTGAATGATATTTATATTTATAACTCACTACTCAGAAGCGACTTTCCTTCGATCAAGGATTCTACACGTATGTATATTTTTTTTTTCATTTCGTGATTATGACGATCAGAATGACAAATTTCTTCTGTCATCACATGGAATTGGAGGGAATCCTCTTCAAACCACCATTGATTTGTTTTTCTCTTCATCTCTACTGTATGATTCTGTCATCACATGGAATTGGAGGGAATCCCTCTTCAAACCTCCCATTAGTTTGTCTTTCTCTTCATATCTATCATATGAAAAAGAAGGCAAACGATGTCCACGCCAACACCGACCATGTTACTTAAGACGGCTGATGTTGACTGGACTGCCACATCAAAGATTTTTTGTTAAACTTGGTCAGAAGAACCAAATTGGCTAATCGTCAATACATTTCGGATTAAATTGACACTGAAAGATTTAAAATTGAATTGACTATCGTACAATACGCTTATGACTTTTTGGACAATATTTTCCATTGCAAGCGTTTATTGAGAGTGGTAGATGCTTCGTGATAAGTTTTATCATGTGTCCACGTGGTTTAAACGCTTTGCCTGCTAGTTCTTGTCCAAACAGAAGTTATGGTAAAAGACACACTAATATAATGGCACAACCTATAAAATGTATTTTCTATACGATCCCCGTTCATGGCCATTTATTTGAATTCTCTCGTCATTAATTCGCCTTTCTCTTCGTCGATTCCATGTTATAAATAAAAAGATAAATCATGCGTACATTGCCTGATCATAGGCCATCTTCTATGTTTGATCAGAGGATCAAAATTTGACTCTAGTATTTCTTTTAGTGATCGAAGATAGACTATATAGTACGATAGAATATGACACGGTTGTTCATATAATGCCGGACCTTAATGTAGAACGCAAAGGATCAAATGCAGTTGAATCGTTGGTATATTAGCTAGTTGCGAAACTCGTGCCATCCAATCATATCACAGAGTGTACAGTGACTATGTTCATTTAGGTGTCAAAAATTAAAGATCGATATAGTCCAAATTCGAGGCAGATTTCTCACATTCCACTTCAAGGAAAAGCAGATAACCTTCTTTATTTTTTGGTAAGTTGTATCCCATTTGCAAAGATTCTTTCAACGTCAATTTTATCACGTCCTTCTAAACAGAAAAATGGAAATTTCAATAACTGGAATGGTTTTTTAAATAGGTACACTAGTGCATAAACGCATCACCAGAAAAGTTAGCATCTTGCAAAAATTGAAACGTCAACACCATTTATCATTAAAGAAAATTATCCAAAAAGTCACATACTTACTGCACTTTTGCCAAATCGATCTAAACCTTTTAATTTTTCTAATGGAGTCCTAAACAACTTCATGTTTCGCAAAATTGACTAGAAATTGCTGACGTGGATGTCAACTAATACTAACGTGGATATTTTTTAATAATATTTTGATATATTTTGAATTTTTTTATCTATTTTTTGAACTTTTTCTTTTTCTTTTCTTTTTCCTTCTTTACGTTTTTTTTTTCGGCCGAGGCTCGATGACCCTTGTCAGTCACAAGTTTTCAAGGGCTGGTGAGACTTGCTACCCTCGCACACAGCTAGAGAGGGCCGTGACCCTCGCCGCGCCATGTGCCAGGGCAGTGAGCTCTCACCCAGTGGCCAGGGACGGCCACGATCCTCGCCAGCTGCTAAATGGACTAAATTGACACAATTGTAATAGATTTAAATTTATTTTTTTTTGTAATTTTCCGGAATAGAACGCGAAAGTAATATTCTTTGGAAACCAGACCCCAGGCGCACCACAAGACGGCGAAAGGAAGGATTGCTTGGTATTAGAATTGATAATCCAATGGGCCGGGTTGGTGCGAGGACGGAATGAAATCGTGCCAATTTCTACTCTCTTTGTTTCTTTCAATGTAATATGGTTTCATCGTCATTGTCTAAGAGAACATAAAAATAAGGGATTAGCTAAAGGGTTTACCAGATCGTGGTTTTGATGTCTTCTAGATCGAAGTCAGCGTCGGCTAACTCACTGCAAAATATTTTTGTCGCACAAGCACGTTCTCTCACGTGGAATATGGTGTCTTCTCCATTTGATATGAACATCCTTGAAATGTCCTGAGTTCAATGTTCTCTTTTGGGGTATCGATAGGAGTGCACCTGGACGCGTTGCTGGTTGAGATACATCCGCACGAGTTGCCAGTATTGAGATATTGAATCGCACGGGTAGTAAAAGAGCGATTTGTGAAGTGACTAGACTACACGCGAAATAAAAGATGAGTACTATAATATTGAATGAAGGTACTTTTTAAATTGGGAAAATTGTCCAAAGAGTATTAAATTCATTGCACTCTTACCAATTCAGTTCTAAATTTTTTAATTATATCAATTAGGTCCTAAATATGTACATGTTTTGTCAATTGAATTTATCCAGTCAATTTTTCTTTTTATCTCCATTAGCTGTTGCCAAGCCTCATCGATGGCTTGCAAAGGTCACCAGCGTTAGGCGAGGGTGGCCCTTCACTAGATTGGGTGAAGGTTTGCTGTCGCCAGCCTAGGCAAGTGCGACCCTCACCAGGGGCTAGTGATAGCGGTCCGCGCCTGACGATGACCTCTGCAAGCCATCGACGAGGCCCGGCGGCTGTTGGTGGAAGCAAAAAGGGAAAAAATAGAAAAGAAGAGAAAAGGAAAAAAAATAAAAAATAAAAATAATAACGAAGGAAAAGAGAAGAAAAAAATAATGAAAAATAAAAAAATTTAACAAAAATTATCAACATCAGTGCCAGCCATGCCACGTAGAACGACCAGTGAGCACGTCGGCGATATCCTGCCAAAATTGACAATATAGACTCAATTGACAAAACGTGAAAATGTTTATGATAAATTGGCAAAAGCATAATAAATTTGGGGCTTTTTGCACAATTTTTTCTCTTTCCATTTGACCTCATGGATGAATAAGGTCACATGTTTACGAGCATGATCTTCTGCCTTAACTTTTTAAGAGCACTCTAGAGGACATCGACTTTTTCACGTCAAAATCTTCTAGAGTGTACATTAGTACATGCAATGGGAAGAGTCAAGTAAACATGGCTGGTTACCAGTGAAAATGATTTCTAGGATACAAATGTGGAGATCAATTTTGCCTTCTTTCCTTTACTGATGAACAGGTATTGTTTAGGAACTCGCAACTCCATATGCATTCCACGTTGGGTATTACCATGTTGTAAATTATCCAGAGCCGTGTTGCACATATGTCCAATTTTACTTCTTTGCAATTGTCATGATTTTTTAGCACCGGATTGCTTACTTTTCCATTGGTTTGGCTGTTGCAGGTTATTCAGTCCCTTCATGGTCATGGCGGATCGCTAGCATGTTGCAGTTCTGATCGCTCTAATGTGTTAAAAAAACTACCATGGTGCACATGCTTTTAACGTGTAATGGTAGCGATGATGAAATGTACTTGCCAAATCAAGCAATGGGTGACTTTACGTTATTCCGTTATGTGTTTTCCGGGGTTTGGGTTTAAGAAAAGTTTTTGATATATGGAAATGGATGATCCTAACACCGCGAAAACTTACTGAAACTCTCTGATTATTAATAAAGAGGACTCCATTTATATGAAGAGAATGATATGTGGTGTTGATCTGCTTTATTGTAGAGCATTTATTCTCAAAATTAGGAGGGTTGGTAATACTGGACACTGGGGACGTAAGACTATTTCACCCGTGGTAATGGGCAATCATGTCACCAATAATTGACTGTTAATGAACACTTTGAATTTGTGGAACCTTGTAGGGCAGTTTCTGCCCAAATCAGAAGCTTCCGGTTGCTGGATCAGGCGAACATTATTGTAAATACTGGTATAAATATTCATTACCTTATAAAATTTCATCGCTTAATCACATGTTTTTTAGTGTAAATAGATCGGAATATCGTTGCATTGTTTTAGTCAACATGATTATTGAAAAAATGAAAATGCCGATATTACGATGAACAAGGAAAAAGCCAGGCCCAGAGTTGTAGCTCCGTCCCGGAAGAGAACCTCAAAGACTCTTTTTGGGCCTTTAAATGACATTCGTGTTATCAAACTTGTTCTTCCAAAGCAAAACAGCGATGATGGGTAAATATGAAGTGCAAAAGCTTTTAAAAGTAATAAACGATTTTCATAACGAATCACGCATACGTTTTAGTTAACATTGAGATAAAAAAATGCACATGGCACATCAACTTTATTCCATATCTTTCCATTTGACCTCGCGGCTGCATTTGGTGCATGAAAGTGAAGAATTCTAAAACTCAGTGGCGATATTTCCATGGCAAGCATCGCGGTTCGGAGCACGACCCTTCCGTCCACTCGCTTTTGCTTTCACCTCTCTCGCCATAGCAGCACTTGCACTGCACTCCGAGGGTAGCATAAATTTTCGAGTCTCCTGCAAGATTTACAACATCGCCGATTATATCATTATGAAAGAAAAAGGCCAAAAAAAAAATTGTGGTTTGCATCCTGTACATATCAGTTTGTTTTAAACTCTGGAGTTTAAAGAAATTAATCATGCTGCATATTCTTTGTTAAAGACGTTGGAAATATATCTTCATGCGGAGTTGATGATGGATAACATATGGAGCTGCTGCAATATCTCTTGGGCTCGCGCACATTCCAACAATCATCATCACAAGGAGGCCAAGGTGCTTGAGATCACTCATTGCCAAGTGAATGAACAAGAGCAGATCTCTTTTGAAATGTTTATATGACTAAGAAGGGAATGAAACCCTATCAATTTTATCTCCTAATTAAAGAGCTCTAGATCTTCTAGATAGGAGCCCCGTTTTCTTATGGAAAGAGAGGACAAAGCTATTAATTCAAAGTTTTGGAAGGTTCTCAAACTTTCCTTGCCGTGCAAGAGATGCTATAGGAGAGTTCTTACATGAGTTTTGTCCATGTGCTAAACTAAATTCGGACAGGTGGCGCTTTTTCCCCTGCTCACTTGGCTCAAACACTCCTCCTTTCACAGTATACTAACCATATTACCCCTCATTTTTTCCTCCTTAGAATGATGTATCTCACATAGTCAAGTGTGGGGCCCATTTGAGGTCTTTTTTTTGTTTCTTTTTTTTCTTCCACTTTCCTTCGTCTTTTTCTCGCTTGTGTTGATTCGTACTGCCCGTGCGTCTTCATCTTCCTCCTCCGAGACCTCCATGCACACCGATAACTGTGCGGTCTTTACAAAACCTCACGAACTTCCTCTCTACCTTGCCATCGCCCCTCACAAACCATTGTCACGTCTAATAGAACCATCCCTATGCCAACACAAGGGACATCTTGATCTCCTCCCTCTGCTTCTTGTCTGGCATGGTCCACGACATCTGTTTCCAGTATTCCTCCTTAAACGCTGCGTCGAACTTTGGAGACATGCCCTTGCCACCTCTGGCGATCGTCCCCTTGCTCTACACCGCGGCCACATACTGCTGTACTTTTTTTGCGTGCCTCACATAGTTGAGGTTCGTCAATCTCGCCTTTTCCACCATGTAGTTCAGATTATTAGTGAAGAATAGGTAGGAGAGCGAAATTTCCTTTGCCTTGGTGATGAACCTCTATAGCAGGATAAGGATTAACCACACTAATCATGATCACTCCAATCTTTACTAGTGCAGAGACGGCTTGTAATTCTCTCCGACAATCCTTTGATTCTCACGATGATTTCCGAGCATCGGAACAGAATGATCGAGGTGCTTGAGCCCACGGGCAACACAAGCAAGACCTGAACATGAAGAGGATAATCCTGATGCATCTACAACTGGCCATTCGGGAGGACAAAGTGCTCAACACTCTCATCAAGAAACCATTGCGGGAGACAACGTCATCTTCACATCTGTGGGTCCCTAATCAACAAAACCACCTGGAAGAAGGAAAGTGGACGAAAAAAAGGAAACAAATAAAAAATCCCAAATGGGCCCCACTTTTGACTCTTAGCGAGGGTAATATGGCCAATACATTGTAAAAGAGAGTGTGAGAGACAAGTGAGGAGTGGAAAAACGCAACCCAATTCGGACCATTGAAAATAATGAATTGCGCGTGGGTTTCACGTGAATCCCACTAAATTTGACGATTCAGATTAAATTTAGTATATATAATGGGTTCATGGAAGCCTTGGTCCGCAATAGGACCTCCCGCAACAGTTTATATTGCCATGCATGGTTGTCTTCTTAGTTTCTACGTTGTTTAATTGATTTTGACCTATATGTTTTTTTTCTCTTTCTTTGAGGTGATAGGTCTTGATCTGTCGTGTAGCACATGTCCGGTTTTAACTAGAAAAATTTCCACCTCCCATGTTAGAAAGTCATTCTTCATAATTCTTTTAATCACACGTTGTCACCCAAGATTCAAAATGTCACCAAGCGTCCAGATTGTTTTCCCTTTCGAAACGATAAAACCTGGTCTCTTTAAATGAACGAAAATGTTACATTCTCCAAAAAATGATCACTTGTATCATTTATAAAAATAAATTAATGAAAAATATATTTGCTATCTACAATAATCTTTAGACATAGATTGTCGTCGAAAATAAAAATATTTTCCATCGACTAATTATTTCAAGTGATACAAGCTATCATTTTTAGAAAAATATTTTTCAAATTATTCATTTTTTACGAAATAAATGAAGCCTAAAATTAGGATAAAACGTAGATTGTTATGATCACGTTACAATCATAGAATGGTTTTTAGAGGGAACACCTAGAAGGTCCTCGGGGAGAAAAGGCAAAAATTGAATAGCATATGTGAATGTACCATGCAAAGTGAAGAATTACATCACGAATTTTGTTACATCTTTGAAAAAAATGGATTTTTCTTCCACGCTGTTATATATTTGTAAAAAAATTGGTAGGTTTAAAAAATGTGTTGGGGCTTGTTTGTTTTGTTTATTATTGAGTAAAAAGTAATTTTTTTTTACTTTCCCACTAACTCTTTTAAAATATTATCTAAGTTTCAAAAAGTTATGCTAGTACTATTCTTTTTCCTTTCGATTTTGAATTTGTTTTTGTTTTACAGAGACATCAATGCTTCCCATACTTTAGAATGGTTAACCTCTGTTAAAAGGCAAACCCTATTTGCAGAAGTGAAAAATTCATGAACAAACACGAAAAACCTTTTAAATTAAGGGACGCAATTCATAGAAATTTTACATCGAGTATCCTCGGGTCACTTTCATGTGGAAGATTGTGCCATTTCTAAATTTCTATTTAATTTTAGTTGTTAAATTTTTTATAATGTATGTGGAGATCTGTTAACCGGTGTCACCCACTAGAATGACTAGAAAATCAGCCAACAACAGCAACCACCTTAATTCGCAGAAGAATCATGGTCGAAGTCAAGATTCCATAAAGAAAAGCAGGAGAGAACACAAGAAAATCAATGAACCTAAACTCTGGACTTCCAAGTCCACGTTAGTGAATCAAGGGATGATAGAAATAACATATGAAAAGAGAGAATAAAGAATGACTTCAAAAGGGGAGAGAGCAAAATTACGACGACCCTTTTTCCATAACATGACGACCTTTTAAGCATCAAGAATTTTCCTGTCGAGTGTAAGAACATGGGAAGAGAACAATGCGCGGAGGAGAAACCCTAGTGAAGAACTTTTCTTGGCTCTTGATTTCTCCTCCTCCATGTCTTTAAATTTATAATGTAAAGTTAAGTTATTTACATAAAAAGAAATCTTTTGCATAAGGTTATTATTTGATAGAAGTCTTGGTAGAAAAAAATATGGGTAGAATTAAAAACTAGCTTTCTTGGAGAGAGAGCCTGAGGATTTATAAATTAAGTTATACAAACAACAATCCCTTGGAGAGCTTATCCTTGAAAGCTAGTTATTTGGTTAATCAACTTAAAAGGTTTATAAATGCTTACACATCATCACTTATAATCAATGTGGGACAACCTATTTATGATCTTTTAGCATAATTTTGTAGAGGCTCTCTATAGAATAGATATCGATTTTTTGACATCAAAATCATCTCGAGTCTGCATTAGTATGTGTAATGGCATGAGGAACCGAAATCTCCTAGTCCGCCAAGAAACACTAATGAAGAACTTTTTGTCGCCCTTGATTGCCCTTCCTCCATGTTGCTAAACTTCTAAAAATTTATGTACGTGGCAAGTTTAATTCCTTCATGTTAAAAGAAATCTTCTTCATCGCGTTATTATAACAATATTAAAGTTTTGGTAGAAAAAATATGTGTCCAATTGAAAATTTGCTTTCCCGGAGAGAGAGCCTAATAATATTGTGTTGTACAACTCCCCCATACACTTTCCCCCGAATAAATTTGATTTTGCATTTTACAACTGCCCCGTACACTTTCCCACGAATTAGTTATTGTAAATTGAATTGGACACACAATAATCCCAATGAGAGCGTATCCTTGAAAGCTAGTTATCTAGTTGATAAACTCAAAAGATTTACGAACGTACACACACCATCTTGTACCACCGGTGTGGACAACTTTTATATCATCTTCTAACATCACTTTTTAGAGGCACTCTAGAAAGGAGATATTGACTTTTTGACGTCAAAATATTCTCCAGTCTACATCAGTACATGCAATGGCATGAGTCAAGTAAACATGGTTGGTTCCCAGTGAAAAATATTTCTAGGTACAAATGTGGAGATCAGTTTTGGCTTCTTTCCTTTATTGATGAAGAGGTGTTGTTTAGGAACTTGCATCACCATATGCATTCTGCATTAATATCACCATGTCGTAAATTATTCAGAGCCGCGTTGCATATATGTTCGATTCTACTTCATTGCGGTTGTCATGATTTCTAAGCACAGCATTGCTTAATTTTCCGTTGGTTTGGTTTTTGCAGGTTAGACAGTGCCTTAATGGTCATGGCGGATAGCCAGTTTGCCGCAGTTTGGATCGCTCTAATGTGTTCAAATAACTTCAATGGTGTGCATGCCGTTAACATGTAATGGTAGTGATGATGAAATGTACTTGCCAAAGCCAGCAATGGGAGTTTTTATGTTATTCCGTCGCGTGTTTTCCGGGGTTTGTGTTTAAGAAAAGTTCTTATATAGGGAAATGGATGATCCTGACACCGTGGAAACTTACTAGAACTCTCTGATGATCAACAAGGAGGACTCCATGTAGAACGATACGCGATGTTAATCTACTTCATTGTAGAGCATTTATTCTCGAAATTAGGAGGGCTGGTAATACTGGACACCGGGGACATAAGACTATTCCACTCATGGTATTGGGCAATCATGTCATCAATGAACTGTTATTAAGCACTTTGGATTTGTAGAACCTTGTCGGGTAGTTTCTGTCCAAATCAGAGGCTTCCGGTTGCTGAATCAGGCGAACGTTACTGTAAATATTGGTGTAAATATTAATTACCGTATAAAATTTCATCGCTTAATCAAATGTTTTTGAGCGTAAATAGATCTGAATATTGTTTAATCGATGTAGTTACTCAAAAATTGAAGATGCCGATATTACGATGAATGAGGAAAGAGCCAGGCCCAGAGTTGTAGCTCCGTCCCTGCTCCGTCCCTATCACGTTGCGGAAGCAAATCTGAAAGGCTCTTTTCGTTTTTTGCGACTACTAGGGGCAGGCCTGCCGTCCGTGGTGTCCTACTTCAAGGACTTATCCTAACCCCAGTACATCAAAAGGACTGTGGCCCTGATATTTAGGGACATCGTCGTGCTCTGTCCCTATCATGTTCCTGAAAAGCACTTCTTCATAGGACTAGCCGGGACACGAGTGCCGTTCCTAGTGTCCTAGAGCCGTTAAAAGGGCTGTTCCCCTCACCAGTCCCGAAAGAGGATAGGGGTGACAAGCTGGCTATCGAAGCCGCCTGCCTTTACCGGATAGCAACGACGGCTGTTCATAGTTTAGCGAGGGCGCCCGTATCGCCTGTGCCCTTTCATTTAGCAGCAAGAGTTGCGCGATGCTTCTCGATCTTCATTCGCATATTTTCAGCCAAAAAGATTGGCTTGACGATGACATCTTATAATTCTTCCATTAAGTCGTTTCGTCGCAGCTTACATCATGCCTTGAAGTGAACAAAGAAAAGAAGTAATGAACTCCCTAAAGTCATTGAACTAATCGGTGGTTTCAGAGCACAAAAGTCAATCTCAATGATGAACTTTTGGCGACTTTTGCAATACTTGATTAGAAGAACTCATGGGGGCGGCGAGTGATTAATACGCATCCCAATGAAAGCGAGTGAGAATCGCTTTCTTTTTGGGCCTTTAAATGACATTTATGTTATCAAACTTGTCGTTCCAAATCAAAACGGCAATGATGGATAAATATGAAATGCGAGAGCTATTAAAACTAATAAACGATGGTCATAACGAGTCACGGATACATTTTAGTTAACGTGGATATATAAAAATGCAAATAGCATATCAACTTTATTCCATATCTTTCCATTTGACCTCATGGCTGCACTCGGTCACCCGTTTACGTAGTGCAGAATTCTGAAACTCGATAGCGATATTTCCATGGCAAGCATCGCAGTTTGGAGCACGACCCCTCCGTCCACTCGCTTCTGCATTCACCTCTCTCGCCATCACAGCACTTGCATTGGAGTCCAAGAGTAGAATACATCTTCAAGTCTCCTGCAAAATTCACAACAAGATCACCGATTCTATCATTATGAAAGAAAAAGGCCGAAAAAAATTGTGGAATACATGCTGTACATATCAGTTTGGTTTAAACTCTAGAGTTCAGTAAGAAATTAATGATGCTGCATATTTCTTGGTTAAAGACGTTGGAAATAGATCTTCATACGGAGTTGATGATGGATAACAGATGGGGCTGCTCCAACTTCTCTTGGGCTCGTGCACATTACAAAGATCATCATCACAAGGAGGCCAAGGTGCTTGAGATCACTCATTGCAAAGTGAATGAACAAGGGCAGATCTCTTTTGAAATGTTTATATGACTAAGAAGGGAATGAACCCCTTCAATTTTAGCTCCTATTTAAAGAGCTCTAGCTTACCAAAAAAATAATTTTAAAAAAAAAGAGTTGTAGATGTTTTAGAAGATAGGAGCCATGTGTTCTTCTGGAAAGAGAGGACAAAGCTACTAATTCAAAGTTAATTCAAAGTTTTGGAAGTTTCTCAAACTTTCCATGCCGTGCAAGAGAGGCTATAGGGGAGGAATTATTTTATGAGTTTAGTAGATGTGCTAAACTGAATTCATACCATTAAAAATGATGAATCGAGTGCGGATCTTGGATGAATCCTACCAGATCTGACGATTCAAATTAAGTTTAATGTGTATGATGGATTCATGAAAGCTTGTTCGGCAATAGGAGCTCAACAATAGGTATGCATTGCCATGCATGGTTGTCTTTTCTACGTTGTTTAATTGATTTTGACCTTCATGGTTTTCTCTTTCACTGAGGTGACAGGTCTTGATCTGTTGGGTAGCACATGTCCGGTTTTGACTATAAAAATTTCCCCCTTTCATGTGAGAAAGTCGTTCTTTAATTCTCATGTTGTCACTATCGAATATCTAAATTCGATCCTATCAACGATGCAAGAAAGTAATAAAAATTCACACAACACAAAAATTTACCTGATTTAACAGGGGAGATGTTCCGGCTATTTACGTCCACGGGACCCCCGTGTTGTCCAGTCAATAGGGGGCCTTTCGGAACCGCCTCAAAATCTTTTGGATAACAGAATACAAAATATCAACCTCAACAGTCACACCAAGATTCAAAATTTCATCAAGCTTCTTAATGTAGATTGAATGTTATTCTCTCTAGGGACTAAAACAACATTCGTACTCGATTGGCCTCTCTTATTTACGAGACTAGAACTATTTTATACATGGATGATGCTTCTAGAGTCCCTTTAGGAATTGGTCCTTGAGAGTTGATAGCCATTATACTACAAAGAGTTATATTCTAGTGTTTGAATGTTACGACTATTTCCATGGAAATCAAGACGATTTGTAGACCGTTGTGATCACGTTACAATCTAAAGAATGGTGTTTAGAGAGACCACAATGGAAGACCCTTGGGAAGAAAAGGGAGGGCTTTTAAATTATTGTCAAGGTTTCAAAATTACGGAAAAAAAATGTGTGTGAATGCTCTTTAAACCCTTTCAAATTTGATCTTTTCATGTTTGGGAGAGACATCGGCGGTGGTGCTTCCCACGCTTCATACTGGTTAACCCCTATCAGAAGGCAAACCTTATTTGCAGAAGTCAAACTATTATGAACAAATAAATCACGAAAAACCTTTTAAATTAAAGGACAAAATTCATAGAAATTGTACTCATCACTCCCAGGTCACTTTCACGTGGAAGATTGTGCAGTCGCTCCAAACGTATGTCGCTCCAAACCTTATTCGCAGAAGTCAAACTATCACGAACAAATAAATCACGAAAAACCTTTTAAATTAAGGGAGGAAATTCATAGAGATGGTACTCAATACTCTCGGACAACTTTCACGTGGAAGATTGGGCAATCGCTCCAAATGTATGTCGAGATCTCTTTTAACTGGTGTTACCATCTAAATTGAGTGGGAAATTAGGCAACAGGGCCCGCCACCTGAATTTGCATAAGAATTTTTTATCGAAGTCAAGATTCTATAAAGAAAAGCAAGAGAGAACACAAGTAAATCAATGAACTAAAGTTTGACATCCCAAGTCCCACGTTTGTGCATTAAGGGATGATGAAAAGAACACGTGAAAAGAGAGAATAAAGAATGATTTTAAAAGGGGAGAAAGTAAAAATAACAATGACTCTTTCTCCATAACATGGCGGAGCTTTTATGCATCGAGAAATTTCCTCCCGATTGTAAAAGAACATGGGAAGCAGACAACCCGGGCGTGGAAAAGAAACGCCGGTGAATAATTTCTCTAGAAAAATTACTTAAAAATGTCTTAAACCTATTGCGATTGTGACAATTCAATCCTAAATCTTTATTTTTTGACAATCGAGTCCTAAACCTTTTGCATTCGTGCTAATTACTATCCGACCAATTTTGACCGAAAATCACTGATGTGAATGCCAGGTGGCATGACCAAAAAAAAAACAAGAATGTTGGGTGTCATTCGTCACTCGGCTGGCGCTAATGGTGGCATTTCACCTTCGGCAGCAATGAAAATCCTGAAGGAGGAGGAGGTCCGGCGGAGCTTTTGTGTTAGAATCCACGAATTATCTCTTCATCATCATCCGTAACTGCCGCTCTCCTTCTTGGCAACGTTCCCCATCTTTCTTTCCGCTTCCTTTTCCAAATTGCCCCCCAAATCCACCCGATGAGATTCAAGCAATTTCCGCCGTAATCGTAGCCCAAATTCTCCCCGACATCTCTTAGCTCTTGATTCCTCCTCCTCCTCCTCCTCCATGTTTTTAAATTTCTAACAATCTACGTGCGTGGTAAATTTTCACTTAAAAAGAAATCTTTTTTCATTAGGTTGTTATAACTAGGTAAAAGTCTTGGTAGAAAAAACAGACATTGGTTGAACCAAAAACTAGCTTTCTTGGAGAGAGAAAAGCCGAACGATTTATAGATTAAATTACACAAACAATAATCCCTTGGAGGGTTCATCCTTGAAAGCTAGTTATTTCGTTAATCAACTTACACAATTTATGAATGCAGACACGCCATCGCGTATTATCGATGGGGGACGACTTATGTATGATCTTTTAACGTATAACTTTGTAGAGGTTCTCTAAAGAGTAGATATCGATTTTTTTGCATCAAAATCATCTCGGGTCTGCTTTGGTACGTGCAATGGCATTGAGGAACTAAGATCTCCTAGTCCTCCCAAGAAACGCTAGTGAAGAACTCTTTGTCGCTATTGCTTTCTTCTACTCCATGTCGTTAAACTTCTAACAATTTATGTACACGGCAAGTTTAATATGTCCGATTTTACTTCACCGCGGTTGTCATGATTTCCGAGCACCGGATTCCTTAATATTCCGTCGGTTTGGCTTTTGCAGGTTGTACGGTGCCTCAATGGTCATGGCGGATCGCCGGCTTGCTGCGGTTTGGATCGCTCTAAGGTGCCAGAATAACTTCAGTAACGTGCATGCTGTTAACATGCGATGGGTGGTAATTGATGAAATGCACTCGCTAAAGCCCAGCAATCGCTGACTAAGTTTACGCTCCATCTGTAGAAACCATTTTCAGGAAGCTGCCCCTTTATCCAACTGAACTCAAAACCTTCAACTTCTCTATCACCTTAGGGGCGTGCATAATAATCTTTCGATTTCTCTATTTTTCTATTCTTCTATTTCCGAAAACAGATTTGGAACAGAAATCCGTTTGGCAATGTGATTTTAATTTTTCTATTTTTAGAACAAATTTTTATTCTTGAAATAGGTTTGGAACAGAAATCAGAAGCAAAAATTTTTTACTTTTCTATTTTCGGAATAGAAATGAGAAATAAAAACTCTTCTCATCGCTTGCCCTCACTACTAGCCGGCCGCTCACCCGTTGCCCCATCGACTCCGCTGGTCGCCTCCCATCGCCGCCTACCGTTTGTCGCCGTCCTTCGCCGCCGGCCACCTCTTGTCGCCCACCGTTTGCCTTCCTCCACCGCCGCCGGCCGACCGCCTCCCAACGTTAGCCGCCGCCACCGCCCACCGGCCGTCCCCCACCATTGATTGCCACCGCCCACTGCCGCCCAACACCGGCCACCTCCCACCGCCGCTAACCCGCCTCCCGTCATCGTCCTCCACCACTAGCCGCCTCCCGTCACCATCCTCCACCGCCTACCGCGGCCAGCCACCATCCTCCACCGCTACCCAACACTGGCCGCCTCCTGTCACCACCCACCTCCCGTCGTCGACCGCTTCCCGCTGCCGCCCGCCGGCCGCTCTGGAGAGAGAAATTGTGTCATTATCAAACGAATTTCTATTTCAGAAACAGAAATTTTGTATCGTTATTAAACGCATATTTTGGTTCAGAAACTCGTCGGTGGAATAGAAATAGACAAGCTATGAATTGATTTCTGAAATGGAATGGTTGTCATTCGCGTCCTAAGAAAATCCAAATTTACATCCCTAGTCAAAATTTAGGGCTACGAAGAATTACCTTGGCCATAGTGTCTCGACGAAGCGCCAACTTCTCGTAACCTCGAATCTTATCCATCAAGACCCCACGGTCTTGACAAAATATTTCGGCCGCTTCCCTATAGATCTTAGGGGTGTCAATGGGTCGGGTCGGGTCGGGTTTTCATGATACCCGACCCGACCCGAAATATTGGTCATGTGTGTTCAACCCGACCCGAAACAAGACCCGAACAAGATATCACCGCACGATCGGGCCGGGCTAGGTTGGGTCGGGCCGTGTTTCAAACAATGAATCCTAGATTCTACTTTAGTCAAGTCTCTTCAACTTTTCCCACACGCTCGTCTTCTTGCGTCACTGAGTCCCATCATCCTCCTCCTTCTCCCCCCTTCCTCCACCACCATCGCCAGAAAACCATCTCTCGCGATGTCGTTCAAGGCGGTCAGAAAATCACGAGTATTATCTCAGAATCAAACCTCGCAAGCCTAAACACGACGCAAAAGCGATGACTCCGTTTTGCTCTAACTTACGCTTGTCGATCGTTTCGAACAGGTCTTCTTCCTCGTCGCCGCCGACGTCTTCTCTCTCCACGATCTGCAGCTGGCTTTGCTCCTCGGCTCTGGACATCGACGAGAGAACAACACGAGCCGAAACTCAGGAATCGTCGCCGGCGATCGCATCGCCGAAAAAGGACACGAAGAATCGAAATCTAGCAGAGGAGGTCGTGAAACTCACTTGAGAGACGAAAGCATCTTCGGCGACGAAGCGTGACAATCGACGATGAAGCTCCGTGCGTCTGTGTGTGCTCGCAGGTTGGCTTCTTGCTCCGCGAAGAAGACGAGGACCTGCCACCATAGCCCCGCCCCCTTCCCCTGCCACCGTAACCCCCGCCCTTGTTCCCCCCGCCGGTGCGGCCGCTCTCCTACACCGCAGTGCCGCCGGGGCCGGTCATGCCGATGGCCTTGGTGCGGTTGCCGTCGGACTTGAACTGGATGGAGGATAGAAAACGCAGAAGAGGCGAGAGAGTGAGAGAGAAAAGTGGAAGAGAGGTCTTAGGGTTTCATTGTTTGGGTTGGGCTCGGGTACCCAAGCCCAATAAATCTAAACAATACCCAATTATTTTTATTGTTACCCAAACAAGTTGAGACCTAACCCGACCCAATAAGAAAATTTCGTGTTCGGAACGGGTCAGGTTTGTATTTCGGTTCGGGTATTATGTTTGATTTTGACACCCCTAATAGATCTTTCCCAGCTTAGTGCGCTCGATCCCGCAGTTACACAAAACATGGTAGTTCTCCAGCAACAAATCACTATCGCTCAACAGCATAACGTCGCGCGCAAGGAATGGAGCATATTCAGACGGCTTCAAACCCATACTCTCCAAAAAAGGCTCGAACTCATTAATAGGATGGCAACGCAAGAATCGCGAAACCGACTGAGCGACATCGCCGTCGGTCCTCTTTAACAGGCTTCTCGAGAAAGAAGAGGGCGGTTCCTACTAATGTGGTCTGCGTCCAAGAACTGTAGGCCTCTAGTGGAATGAAAGTAATCCAACAATGCAGCCTGCGCCGGTTTACGAATGGCGACGGGTATTTTACTTGCAGGTTCCTCGATATGGGCAAGTTATTCAGCTGGCACGGGCCGTTCAGTCCTGTAGAGTCTAGGGTTATGAGCGCCATGGACGAAACCAGTGGGACAAGATCGGATTTTTAAGGACGGCTGAGTGGTTTTGGAGAAAATTTGAAACAGCCATTTGAGAATGGACAATGGTCTGAGTTTCTGTACTTGTCTCATGAGTGACTCATCCGAGTATTTTTATAAAAGTGCCGTGCGGTGAAGAAGACGAGAACGAAACAAGCGTAAGTTTCAAGCTTTGAAGCTTCAGAAGAAGAAAATGAGTTCGCGCTAGCTCAGATGGATGATTCTCATTTGAAGCTTCAGTCGAACGGCTTTATTCGGCTCTTTCGGCCAACTCCATTTGAAGAGCAGTGGGAGCTGCGAAAATACTGTTTCCACCCCGTGGGGAGGACGTAGAGCAAGAGCGTCGGAAGCCGTGGCCAACTTCGTGCCGGGCCCAGGCCCCGAATTGGCCGACTACTGTACCGGGCCGGACCTATCCCGGCCCAGTTAAGTGTTCCGTGCTGGCCCAGCCCATTACTGGACCGGGTCGTCGCGCTCGTGCTAGTCCTATCATCTTGCCCGGGCTCGTGCTAGCATCGTGCCGGAGCCATTTTCTCAATCAAGTGCCAATCTTGTTGAAATCCGATGCGAAATCAAGATCGAGATGGGGGAAAATCTTCCATACATCGACGGTGCATGAAACCAACGATACTGCTGCCTACCATCTCTGTGCATCACTGATGGAAACCCACTGGATCTTTCATATCTCCTCTACATCAACAGCAAAGGCCCAAGCTGGCATGCCTGATATGACATCATAAGACGAGTTTGCTGCTATTTCTTTTTCAAAGATCTATCGACCAAGGCTCAGGGTACCCTTCTCAATCTATGAAGTGTTAAGTTCCCAAGTTTCCAAGGATTACCCCCCTCAGTTGTTTTCGTTCTCTTCTCTTCTGGGACTATATGATGATACTCACGCCTTCTCTTTTGGCACATCCTTGGTCGAAGAGAGTCCTCTTCAGAACTTAATTAATGATAGTACAAGCTTTTTTATTTTGTTCAAATCCTGGAGAAAGTAACTCTTGGGCTAGAATTTGTGTTTCTAAGGAAATTTTGAATTAAATTGCTGATTAGCCGTGATCAACAAAAAGAGGTTAGAAAAACCCTGATCAATCTCGTTCTTCGAGCCATATGCTTCTCCGGAAAACAGCACGAATCGAGACTAATAACACCAACAATGAATGGACAGCAGCTCAAGTGCAAGAAATCTTTAGAATCAGCTGCGAGGCAGCAATCAGTTGCACAATGATCGACCGAGGTTTACTTGCCATATATTCATCACTCACATTTAGAACTAGAGATTTGTACTTTCTCCGGTGTGTTCGACCTTCTCTCATTTGCCGAGCAAGCTCAGTTTTGCCATGATGTTAAGGAGGACAAGACAGCCAAGATATTGAAAGACACTTGTGACAGCGCAAGTACTAGTCTAGAAAAAGACCCAAGAATCTCCAGATACATACCTGCTCTGAAATAAATTGCATTCGATAGAACGATCAAAGCAACCTAGATGTCACCACTAAATTAGAAATGATACAGAAATAAGCATTCAAAACTTTGAACTTCCAATTCAGATAGAGAGAGAGAGAGAGAGGGGTCATGCTACACCATTTTTTAGCCGATTACTGCTTGGCACCATAATAAGGATAGCCACCCATCCCCATAGGCGGTGTCGGAGGGACGCCAAGCTGGTCTTTCTTCGCAGCAAGTTGAGGGTAAGTCATTTGAGGCTGTGCCGCATATGGCATAGGTGCCGCAGGAGGGCTTGGGTAAGTGGCACCTAGGTAAGCTGGTGCAGCTTGAGGATAAGGATATCCAGTAGGATCCATGCTAGCATAAACCTTTCCAGTCTGAGGATATCCTGACTGAGGATATCCTGCTGCCATTGGTCCACCCATTGGAACCATTGTAGCAGGTAGCTGTGGCTGTGCCGTTTTGCGTCCATGTGATTCAGCATATTTGACAGTTATGCTCCGTCCCTGAAATGAAAAAGAAAGCCTCATCAAGTGAATCCATCTATCCCATAAAGAGTTGATCAGATAATTCCATCCATCACAGAAAGCCCTAAATTAGGCATGGACGAGTAAGAAATGTAAGGCTTCATGTACGCGAGAACTTGAGTGTTGGAATAAATGATGCGTATAAAACAAATGCAAGAGGCCGATTAGTTCATTATTCGCCTACCCCAAGTAGCTTTTGTGGATCATCGATGGCTCTTTTGGCAGCCTCGGATGTCTTATAAGTAACAAATCCAAACCCACTGCAAACAAGAAAAATATAATGACCATCCACAGGAAAGTAACTGAGATAATCTCAATTAGTATCTGAAGATGAAGAGAGACGCTCAACCGTGATTCAGTTGTATCTTTATCATATGCAACTGAACCTTCTTCAATATCACCATATCTTCCAAAAAAACTGAGCAGCATCTCACTAGTGACATCTGGTGACAACCCACCAATAAATAACTTCCTCTTAGCTAAATCAGGCGTACCACTTGACCCAGTCAGTCCCTCACCTGCCAGATTACAGACAGCCATCCTGCCCTAAATTTAAAAGTTTGTAAGAACCACAATTATTAACTACAAGAGTAAAGAGGAAGTACTACGTGTTTCAACAAACAGCCTGGCTTCTATGTCTGAAATGGCCTAACAATAGATGGCAACTAAATTCTCCTAATCAATTTTCAAAAGGAGGAAACCATCGTGAACACAATAAAGCTCGGAGTTGTTGCTTCTGCAAATAATTATGATATAGCAAACTTAAAGACTTATCTGCTTCTAAGAAGCAAGATGATCTTCCACAGTAATTCTGCCTCAAATTTGATTTATGAAGCATTTATCTAAAATTTCTCTTAATAACAATGCTATGAGATCTCAATTATACACTGCCTCCATTATCGATAGACAACACTTCAAAAAACCTGATTTACAAATTAAGATTTACATTCTCCATCTTTTCTTCAATGAAATGATATAAATACTCACTAATGAAACATCATATATATACAGCAATCTCCACAATTTATCATGCCATTCAACAGAGAGTTTTCGAACTCTAGTAAAGTGTGAGTGAGTACATGTATCAGGGCGAAAAGCTGAAACAGTGAGAAAAGCACGCAGATAGAGAGAGAGAGAGAGAGAGAGAGAGAGAGAGAGAGAGAGAGCACTATAGCATTAGCTGCAGAAAGTGAGAAATTGGTATATACATACATCAATCATTTTGCTAGGTGCCCTCAGTGCAATTCGAGTTGACTCCATATTTTTGTAAGTAATGAAACCATAACCGCGCGACTTCCCTGTTGTTTTGTCATAAATGACAGCACCTTCTTCTATTTCTCCATGAACTTGAAAGGCCTGGAACAAAAAAATGTCCTTAATTGCTTCAAGATAAAAACTCCATGCACAGGACCTCTCCTGAAACTTCAATAATGAGGAGAAAACATCTAAAAGCAAAGCACATTTAAGGAATAAATATCTCTCCCTCGCAATTGTGACAGCTCGCGATGGGGAATTCGAACACAACGGCACATGGACACAATCGGCAAGCAGCAAGCAATGCACTCACAGCACACAAGGTTTCTGAAGTGGTATTCCAGGCCAAGCCACGGACAAAAAGCTTTCGGTGGACTGGATCTGCACTCGCGATACTTTTTATTTCTTCTGCAATCGAATGGTATTGGGATCCTCTTTATTCGTCAACATGCAAACAAACACACATGCACAGGGTCAATCACACGGCATACAGTTCACTAGCACAAACATTACATTATCAGGTAAAAGCATGTATGGAAACAAGACTGCCCTTGCACATAGGCAGACAAAAGTGGAAAGAGCAAAGCTAGCGGCCGAAGCATCCCTCATTCACTATAATCCACGAAACTTTATACAAAAGCTTGAATCAAGGAGGGCCTGATCCCAATAAAAATAAAGCAGCATTGTCGTAATTGAGGAGTGCCACAACAGTATTTTCAGATAATCAGACTTCTACTAGTTTGAATAACGAATTCAGCAAAGTCAGAACCAGACTCGTCCGGACTCAAGAGTCCGAAGGAACAATGTTACCATCAAAAGGACAGCAATAAGCATTGATATGTTACGAGAAATTAACGAAAAAAATATAGGCAGACCCTCTGAGAAACGAAATGCAAATATGGCTATAATATAACCTATCAATGAAAGCGGAGACAGAGCCTCCTGGTTCGGCCATAACTGAAGAAGCCACAAAGATTTGAGAAGGCATAGCAGCTGCAGCTGGTTCTTGACATTACTGGCACATAATGAAAAAACCAAAAAGAGAAGATTTTGTTGCCCCTCATAGACTCTTAAACTCGCGTTCCATCAAATCCATTTAAATCAGCCATGGTGAATTACACTAGACAAAATAATCAAAAACTACGGCAAAACTTACGAGGTTCTGAAACAGACTACGCAGATGAATTCAACAATACCCACAAACCAAATCCCAAAACGAGGAATACCCCTTAAGAATACCAGGTAAACTTCGCATAAATAAAACCCCCACCCCTCCCACTTCCACTCGCCTCGCTGATCAAGATTAATCACTGCTCAAAGCTTGTTCTTTTTCTTCTAATGACTGCTCAAGATTTGTCGACCGATATTCATCAAAGATACCCACCCACCGAACCAGATCACCCGTCGTCATCTAACGATGCTAATCAACGCCGATTGGCGAGATCCAAACGCTAAAGAATAAAGACAATATACGAGATCACAAACGCAAGAAACGGAGCGACAAGAGAGCACGAACAGCTTAGCGAGGAGCTCGACGAGGTGGGGCTTCGCGAGGGGCTCGAGAAGCGAGCGGAGGTGCTCCTCGGAGTCGGAAGAATCGCCATTTCCGGCGGTCTCGTCGAGCTTTCTCTTCTTCAAATCTTCCATTCTTTGCTGCGCTGAATCTGCCCTGTTCCTCTTCAAAGCGTCGCGGCTTCTGCTTCCTCCAGTTCCGCTAGGGTTTGTGGCTTTATTGATTGGACTCCTTGCCGGGGTTTCCACGTCACCCGTCAGATCTATTATCCTCGAAAAATGTTATTTTTTAACTTTTTTTTAAATTAATAGCACAAAAAAACCTAAATTAATTTTCTCACGACAAATTTACCCTCACCATAAAAAAATTCTAAATTAAATTTATTATGAGTGTACAATTTTTTTGTATTAACCCTTTTGTTTATCGATCAAACCCCTGTATTTGATTTAAATTTTATTATTTGAGATAATAAGTCTTGATTTTTGTATGTTTTATCTTTAACTCTCTTCTTTTTGATTTTTGCTCTGCCTATTTACAAAGCACGAGAGTCAAACCTTATACCTACAATACTAATGTTCCCACCTCTCAATTCCTTTATTAGTAGAGCCGCATTCCTATTAGCTCCACCTTTCATGTTAGATAGTCATTCTTTAATTCACATGTTGCCACACCAAGATTCAAAATGTCACCAAGCTTCTCGATTGAATGATCTTTAGTGACTAAGTCTCCGTTTGTTTAGCGGAAAATATGATGTCAAGAAGTTATTTTCCAGGAAAATGATCATATTTTTTTGTGTTCGGCTGAAACCTAAAAAAGACCCGGAAAATATTTTTCGCCGTTTAGTATGGAAAATCTGATCTGATTTTCTTCCTTGGACTCTTTTTAATA
This sequence comes from Syzygium jambos, assembly GCA_031216235.1. Taxonomy (NCBI): domain Eukaryota; kingdom Viridiplantae; phylum Streptophyta; class Magnoliopsida; order Myrtales; family Myrtaceae; genus Syzygium; species Syzygium jambos. Next base: position 33,409,504 of record CM062226.1, on the reverse strand, counting down.
ATTTTTTATTTTATTTTATCTTCAAAAAATTCAAAATTTTTAAATATTTTTTTTTTATTTTTTTATTTTTTTTTCCCTGCCGATCATCGGCCGCCATGATGGCTAGCGACCGACCATCGACTAGGCTCGACCTTGCTCACCCAAGGCCGACGACCTCGAGCGAGGCTGAGCCTCACCTCATCGGCCTCGGGTGAGCGAGGCCGGCGAGCTTTGGAGTGGCCTAGCTTCGCCTCACCTCGCCAGTGTTGAGCGAGGCCTCGCTCTAGCTGGTCGACCATGGGCGAGGCTAGATCTGGCGAGGCCTCACTTGAGGTCAACAAGAGAGGTTGGGCCTCACCCGAGTTCGAGCCTCGCCTGTGGCCAGCGACTGGCCGGAGAAGAAGGTCCAAAAAAAAGAAAAGAAAAGAGAAAAATTAAAATTAAAAAGATAATTAAAAATTAGAGTTTTTTAAAAAAGAAAATTGAAATAATTAAAATGAATGGTGAAAGAACGAGAGGGGAAAATGTTTTCCTCTTTTCAAAAGGAGGGAAATATTTTCCACACTTTTGAAAGTGTTTTGTCCATTAAAGGAAAATGTTTTCCATGATTAGTTATTTTCTGTGAAACGAGCGCCGAGAAACCCAGAAAATGTTTTCCCGAAAGTTATTTAATGTGAAACGAACGGAGCCTAAAAGGATATTTGTACCTGAACAACCTCTCTGGTTTTCGAGACTAGAATTCTTTTACACAGGGATGATGCTTCTAGAGTCGCCTCAGGAATTGTTCCTCAAGAGTTGATGACCTTAGTACTCTAAAAGACATATTCTAGCGTTTGTCTGTTGCAATTATTCGTATGAAAATTAGGAGGAAACGTTGACCGCTACGATCACGTTACAATCGGAGACTGGTCTTAGAGGGGCCACACTGGAAGACCCTTAGGGAGAAAGAGACAAAATTGAATACCATCTATGAAGGTGCAATGTGGAGCGGCGACCTATATCGTGATGTTCCTGTTACATTTTCGAGAAAATGTATTCTTCCTTCTGTGCCAGTACATTTCTAAAGGTGTTGGCAAGTATAAAAAAAAAGAGGATTTTATGGCTTGTCTGTTTACAATCGAGTAAAAAATATGGAACGCGGTTATTTTATGTTAAGGAGGATTCAAATAATTCTCAGAAGGGGCGATTACTTATTAGATTAAAGGGGGAGTAGGTCCTTTATTAATCTTTGCGAATCTGGCGGGACTTCCCGAATGACCGTTATTTTTTTTAATTTTCCGCCATCAACTCCTTGAGTGACTGATGGAAGTAGTGTGATCCACAATTGGGTGGTGGAAGAAAGATCATATAATTAATATCCTATTTAAAGTCTTCGTTGCATGTGGGTACCTTCAACGCAGGGGAAGAATTATTGATGTGAGATGGATCCAGATAAAAAAGGAATTTTTAAAAATATTATTTAAGTTTCAAAATGTTACGGAAAAAATGTACGTGAATGCTTTTTTTTCCCTTTCAAATTCGATATTTTTCATGTTTGGGAGAGACCTCAGTGCTTCCCACGCTTCAGAATAGTTAACCCCTGTTAAAAAGGCAAACCCTATTTGCAGAAGTGAAACATTCATGAACAAATAAATCACGAAAACCGTTTAAATTAAGGGACGAAATTCGTAGAAATTACACATAGAATATTCTCGGGCCACTTTCATGTAAAAGATTGTGCCGTCACCCTAAACTTTCATTTAATTCTAGTCTTTAATTTTTTTATAATGCATGTCGAGATCTCTTAACCGGTGTCACCGTCTAAATTGACTAGAAAAATTAGCCAGCAAAGTTTTTCTCCCCTACCCCAGAGAACACTCTTGAGTTTAACGCCCGAGAGTTTAGACTACGCCTTTTAAGGTCATGCTCGGTACCTCAACAACCACCTTAATTGCAGCCAATAAAAGTAGGAGAGAACAAAAGAAAATCAGCAACCTAAAGTCTGACATCTCAAGTCCACGTTAGTGAATCAAGGGATGATAAAAGAACATGTGAAAAGAGAGAATAAAGAATCATGTTTAAAAGGGGGTAGGGAGCAAAATTACAATGACTCTTTTTCCATAACATGACGGACCTTTTAAGCATCGAGAAATTTCCTGTCAATTGTAAAGTACATGAAAGGGAAGAAGACAACCAGTGCGTGGAAAAGAAACGCTAGCGAATGACTTCTTCTCTTCGCTCTTGATTTCTCCTCCTCCATGTTTTTAAATTTCTAACAATCTACGTACGTGGTAAATTTTCAAATAAAAAGAAATCTTTTTCATTAGGTTGTTATAACTAGATAAAAGTCTTGGTAGAAAAAAAAAATATGGGTTGACTTAAAAACTGGCTTCCTTGGAGAGAAAGCCTAAGGATTTATAAATTAAATTATCCAAACAATATTCCCTTGGAGAGCTCATCCTTGAAAGCTAGTTATTTCGTTAATCAACTTAAACGATTTATAAATGCACATACACCATCACGTATTATCGATGTGGGACGAGTTTTATACATACATGATCTTTTAACATTGCTTTGTAGAGGCTCTTTAGAAAGAAGATATCAATTTTTTTTCATATGCACTTTCCCCCTAATAAATTATCATAATTAAATTTGTACACGCAATAATCCCTCGGAGAACTCATCCTTCAAAACTCGTTATTCAGTTTGTGGACTTAGAAATTTATCAACCACACACCATCATGTATGATTGATGTTGAACACTTTACATATCATCTTTTAACATAATTTTTCAGAGGCACTCTAGAGACGAGATATCGGCTTTTTCTTATCGAGTCTGCATCGGTACATGTAATGGCACGAGTCAAGTAAACATAATAGTTCCCAAAACCCTAAAATGTTTTTTTTTGGTAAAGCCAAAACCCTAAAATGTTTTACCTTTATAAAAATCAAAATCTCTTAGTCCATGAAGAAACGCTAATGAAGAAATGTTGTACGCTCTTGATTTCCCCCCTTCCGTGTTTTTAAAATTTCTGGCAATTTATGTGCATGGCTAATTAATTCATTCACATAAAAAAAGTATTTTTCATTATGTTATCATAACTAGATAAATCTATAAAGTCTACCAAACAAACATCTTGTTTTTTTTGTAAGGATGAGCTCTCCAAAGGTCTATCGTTTGTGCAATCTTATTCCTAGTGTCCAAGTCTCGTCCCAAGAACATCAAAAGGATAGCAACGACGGATGTTTATAGTTTAGCGAGGGCACCCGCATACTCATCGATCCTGAGTTGCGCTTTTCTTTCGAAATCTCTCCTTCTTTACATGTTTCCAACACTCTTTTTGGCCAGAACGATTGACTTGAGGATGGAATCTTATATTTGTTCCGTTTAGCTGTTTCGTTGCAGCTTCAATCATGCCTTGAAGTGAACAAAGAAAAGAAGTAATGAACTCCCTGTAGTCGTCGAACTACTCCTCCTTTCCGTGGACAAAAGTCAATCTTAATGCTGAACTTATAGAAGCTTCTGCGATACCTGATTAGAACTCATGGGGGCGGCGAGTGACTAATACTCATGCCAAATAACATTCACGTTATCAAACTCGATATTTCTCAGCAAAACGGACATGATGGGTACATGTAAAGTGCAAAGCTATTAAAACTGATAAACGATTTTCATAATGAGGCACATATGCGTTTTAGTTAACATAGATATATAAAAAGGCAGATAGCACATCAACTTTATTCCATATCTTTCCACTTGACCTCGCGGCTGCATTCGGTCACCTGTTTGCGTGCATACTAGTGCAGAATTCTGAAACTCAATGGTGATATTTCCATGGGAAGCATCGCAGTTTAGAGCACGACCCCTCCGTCCACTCGCTTCTGCATTCACCTCTCTCGCCGTCGCAGCACTTGCACTGGAGTCCGAGAGTAGCATACATTTTCGAGTCTCCTGCAAAATTCACAACAGGATCACCGATTCTATCGTTATGAAAGAAAAGGGCCAAAAAAAAAGCTGTGGTTTACATGCTGTACATATCAGTTTGGTTAGAACTCTAGAGTTCAGTAAGAAATTAATGATGCTACATATTTCTTGGTTAAAGACGTTGGAAATAGATCTTCATACGGAGTTGATGATGGATAACAGATGGAGCTGCTCCAACTTCTCTCGGGCTCGTGCATATTGCAATGATCGCCATCACAAGGAGGCCGAGGTGCTTGAGATCACTCATTGCCAAGTGAATGAACAAGAGCAGATCTCTTTCGAAATGTTTATGTGACTAAGAAGGGAATGAAACCCTTCATATTAAGCTCCTATTTAAAGAGCTCTAGATCTTCTAGATAGGAGCCACGTGTTTTTATGGAAGGAGAGGAGAGTGCTACTAATTCAAAGTTTTGGAAATTTCTCAAACTTTCCATGCCGTGCAAGAGGCTATAGAGAAGGAATTATTGTATGAATTTAGTATCTATGCTAAACTAATTTAGATCATTGAAAATGATGAATCATTTGTGGGTTTCACGTGAATCTCATCAGATCTGACGATTCAAATTAAATTTAGTATATATAATGGATCCACGGAAGCCTTGCTCGGCCATAAGACGCACGGCAACTGTGCGTATTGTCATGCATGGTCCTCTTTTTAGTTTCTACGTTGTTTACTTGATTTTGACACGCATGTTTTTTTTCTCTTTGTTTGAGGCGATAGGTCTTGATCTGTCGTGTAGCACGGCTTTGCCTAAGAAAATTGCTACCTTTCGCGTTAGAAAGTCATTCTTTATAAGTCTTTAATTCACATGCTGTCACCCGCGATTCAAAATGTCACCAAGCTTCCAGATTGCTTTTCCTTTCAAAACGACCAAATCGGATGTCTTTAAGGTTTCATTTATTTTGCAAAAATAAATAATTCGAAAAAATATTTTTCAAGAAAATAATTTTTTGTATCGCTTAAAATGACTAATTAATAAAAAAACAGTTTATATTTAAATATTTTTGTAGATAGTGAAAATATTTTTTTGTCATCTCATTTTTATAAGCGATATAAATAATATTTTTTAGGAAAATATTTTTTAAATTATTTATTTTTCGCGAAATAAATGCATCTTGAAATAACGAAGATGTTACACCCTCTAAACTTAAAGAACCTCCATACACGATCAACCTCTGGTGCTTTCCAGCTTCCGAAGACTAGACTTCCTTTACACCCGGATGATGCTTCTACAGTCCCCTTGGGAATTGTTCCTCGAGAATCGATAGCAATTGTATTATGAAGAGATATATTATAGTGTTCGTATGTTAAGACTTTTTGTATGAAATTTAGGACGAAATGTATGGTCGTTACGATCACGTTACAGTCAAAGAACGGTTTTTAGAAGGACCGCGCTGGAAGAACCTTGGGGAGGAAAAGAGAAAATTGAATATCATACGTAAATGTACAATGTTAAAGTGAAAATCTATATCACAATTTTCTTGATACATTTTCGCAAAGTTGGATTTTTTTCTTTTGCGCCGGTATATTTGTAAAGGAGTCGGTCAGTATGAAAAATACAGTGGGGCTTGTTTGTTTAAAATCGAGTAAAAAGTACTTTTTTACTTTTCCACTAATCACTCCTTGAGTAACCAACGCAAGTGGTATAATCCTTAGTTAGGCAATGGAAGAAAGATTATCTAATAAGTATCTGATTCAAAGTCTTTGTTGCATGTCCGGACTCATAGGGGTCAAGTTATTGACGTGAGATGGATCTAGAAAAAAGAGAGATTTTAAAAATGTTATGTAAGTTTCAAGAAATTACGAAAGAAATGTATGCGAATGCTCTTTAAACCTTTCAAATTTGATATTTCTCATGCTTGAGAGAGACGTCAGTACTTCCCACGCATCAGAATGGTTAACCCCTGCTAAAAGGCAAACCCTATTTGCAGAAGTGAAACATTCACGAATAATAAATCATGAACAACCTTTTAAATTAAGGGACAAAATTCGTGGAAATTATACTCGAATACTCCCGGGTCACTTTCATGCGGAAGAAAATGCAATCACTCTAAACGAAAGTCAAGCCACTTGAATTTGCAGAAGAATCATGGTCGAATTCAATATTCTATGAAGAAAAGCAGGGGAGATCAATAACCTAGAGGCTGACATCCCAAGTTCACGTTAGTGAATCGAGGGAAGATAAAAAGAAACATGTAGAAAAAAGGGAGATTAAAGAATGATTTTAGAAGGGGAGAAAGGAAATTAACGATGGTTCGTTTTCCATAACGTGACGACCTTTTAAGCATCAAGAAATTTCCTGTCAATTGTAAAGAACACCAATGCGTGGAAAAGAAACGCTAGTGAATAACAAGTTTCTTCGCTCTTGATCGCTCCTCCTCCTCCATGTTTTAATTCTCTAACAATCTATGTACGGGGCAAACGATAATGGGTTGAATTGAAAACTAGAGAGAGCCCAAGGATTTATAAATTAAATTGTACAAACAAGAATCCCACGGAGAGCACATCCTTGAAAGCTAGCTATCCGGTCAATAAACTCAACAGATTTATAAATGCGCACACACCATCATGCATATATTATCGATGTGGACAATGTATACGTGATTAATACTATGCATGTCGATTTAAAATTTAGCTTTCTTAGAGAGCGTAAGGATTTTGTACCGTGCAAGACCCACATACACTTTCCCCTTAATAAGTTATTATTAATTAGATTATACAAGGAATAATCCCTCGGAGAGCTCGTCTTTGAAAGCTACTTATTTAGTTGGTAAACTTAAAAGATTTATAAACTTACACATCCCATTACACATTACCGATGTGATACGACTTACGCACGATTTTTTAACATAACTTTTTAGAAGCGCTCTGATGACGAGATATCAACTTTTTGACGTCGAAATCTTCTCAAGTCTGCATTAGCAGAAGCAATGGCACGAGTCAAGTAAATATGGTCGGTTCCCAAAACCCTAAAATGTTTTGCCTTTCTACAAATCAAAATCTCTCATCCGCTCTTGATTTCTCCTCTTTCACTAAATGAGAAAAGGCAAAAGAATACTTATGTTTGCATGCTGCAAATATTGATTTGTATTGAACCCTAGAGTTTAGTGAGAAATTGATCATGCTGCATATTGTTCGTTAAAGACGCTGGAAATATGTCTTCATACGAAGTGGACAATGGATAATATTGGGAGCTGCTCCGGCTTCTCTTGGGCTCGTGCACATCACAAAAATCATCATCACAAGGATGCCAGAATGCTTGAGATCGCTCATTGCCAAGTGAATGAAAAAGAACATATCTCTTTTGAAATGTTCTTAATACTAAGAAGGGAATGAAACGCTTGAAATTAAGCTCCTAATTAAAGAGTTCTAGCTTGCCCAAAGATAACTTAATTAAAGAAAGAAAAGAGTTCTAGATCTTCCAGATAGGAGGCCAGTGTCCTTATCAAAAGTGAGGACAAAGCTACTAATTAAAAGTTTTGGAAGTACTCAGAACTATCATGCCGTGGAGATGGCCATTGGAGAGAAATTATAAGAGTTTGGTATGTTATTGACTGAATTTAGATCATTCAAAATGATAGATCTCTGACCGTATCCATCAGATCTGATGGTGCATATTAAAGTTAATAATATGCAATGGATTCATGGAAGCCTTGCTCGGCGACAGGACACTCAGCGACAGGTATACATTGCCATGCATTGTCTTCTTAGTTTCTACTTTGTTTACTTGATTTTGACACGCATGGTTACCTCTTTCTTTGAGGTGACAGGTCTTGATCTGCCGTGTAGCACACGTCCGGTTTTGACCAGAAAAATTTCCACCTCTCGTGTTAGAAAGTCATTTCTTCATAATTCGTTTTTTCACATGCTGTCACCCAAGATTCAAAATGTCACTAAGCTTCCAGATGGTTTTACTTTTCGAAGTGATGAAACTGTGTGCTTCGATTGAACGAAAATGTCAAGCTCTCATACTTTCCGGTTTCCGAAGACCAGTATTCTTTTACACACTGATGATGCTTCTAGAGTCCCTTCAAGAATTCTTCCTGGAGAGTTGATAGCCATTACATTAGGAAGAGATACATTTCATCCATGTATTAGAGAATTCTAGTATTTATATGTTACGAGTATTTGCGTTAAAATCACGACTACATGTAAATCGTCAAGTTCACGTTACTATGAGAGAATGTTTCTCGAGGGACCACCTTGGAAGGCCCTTGGGGAAAAAGTGAAATATGAATGTCATATGTGAACGTACAATGGAAAGTGAAAAAGTTTATCGCGGTTTTATTGTTACATTTTAACAAAAAAAAAATTGTGCTGGTAAATTTTTGAAGAACTTGGTAAAATAAAAATGAGTCGAATTAAAAACTAGCTTTCTTGGAGAGAGCCTGAGGATTTCTGTATTGTACAACACCCACAGACGCTTTCCCCCTAATAAATCATTATAAAATAAATTGTGCACGCAATAATCTTTAGAATAGCTCATCCTTGAAAGCTAATTATTTCGTTTTGCCGTGACCCTCGTTTTCCGTTAAGGGAAAAAGAAATGAGTTTAGGGATATTATCTAGTGGTGGGGCAACGGCTTTAGATTAGGTGCGAGTTCTCTCAAGCCCGTCTCTCACACGATATTGAATTTCATTTTAAGTTTTAATTTTAAAAGATTTCTATGTGATATCAGAGTCGCCACTAGTTTATTGGGATCGGTTAGAAATCAAGTGAGATACAGGATTTTTATCTCATTTCCTATGCAACCAATAATTAATTAGGTTTGAGGACTTGGTTTTGCTAATAACCTAATAAGCGCCCTTTTGTTACCTATAACTTGGTGAGATTGTTCATCTAACTAATCAAACATTTTTGTTACCAATTATGGATCCAAAAGGTCATTCGATATCACTAAGTGTTCATGTAATGGTTTTTATGAGTTTATTATGATCCTAAGACTTTCCCTAACCATAGGAATAGAAAAATAATAATCAATGTATTGAAAGTGCATAAATTAAATAATAAGAGGTTGAATTTGTATCACAATAAGTATAGTTAGAGATTTTTCATTGTATATATCTTTTTTTATAAGAGAGTTTGGAGTTAATGACCATACCGTAAAAAAGGAGAAATTCTTGCCAAAACCCTAGCCCGACGCTCAGATGAATAGAAGAAAGACATATTTCTCGGCTAAACTCACAACAACAACCCTGACTTTTTTGAATGAATCTCGGTTGAGGACAAGATTAGGTCAAGAACATCAAGAGAGGAGTAAAATCAAAGATCAAGAGAGATGCTTCTTTATCTTTTTCCTTTTATATTAAAAAGAACACGCGTTGGGAGTACTAACCACGGCGAGAGGAAGTACCATGTTATTTATGGTCAATGGAATTCAACATAAAACAGTCATGAAATATGAAATTTAACCATTAATTAACACTTCATTGAAGTATATATATTCTTTGAGAGGGTGTTTGTAATGGTGATGAATAGTTAAAAGCAATCTACCAATTTGGTAAAATAGCAGGGTTGAATTCTTTTTGAATCAACTAAGGTTTTGGACTTCTATATGATTTTGGTTGTGAAATGGTTAAAAATCAATTATCAGTAATTTTGTTCACCTAATTCTCATTTGAGAGAAAAACACCATTATAAATGGGTGAAATAGACTTTAGAACATTTCGAGTGTTTCGTTATGGGATAATTGACTTCGAACACGGTGGTCTGGTGATGACTACCTATAGAGACGAAAAAACAATCAATTGGTTAAATAATTGCTTTTGATTCGTTGTCATGACCTTGATTTCTGCTCGAATTTGAGCCCGAATAGAATCTCACGCTATACAATTTGGTGTTGGTGATGTCGGATGAGATAAACCCAGATGTGTCTGAACAAAATAGCTTATGAGAAAATTGGAGACTAAGAGTGAGATAGATCCGAATTGGATATAAAAAAATCGTGAAGAAGACCTTTTAAGGAGAACAATCGAACAACACCATCATTACCGTTGAAGGCCTGGAGCTTGCTCTTCCTCGAAGCCAACATCGACCCCGAAGGTGTAACAACGTGCAAACACCAAACAACGGTCGCCACTAGTAGGTGATTACGGCACAATAGCAGCCTGAGATCCCCCCATTTCTTTCTCGTCGTCTGTGCGGAAGTCACGGTCCTTAGACAACCACTGATGGTGGTCGCCACGCCCCAAGTGACATCGCCGCAATGCCTCAATCATCATAGGCTGCAACCACCACCCGCGATGCCGGAACTTCTTCATTTTTTCGTCACCCTTTATGTCCTCTGATTTCTATCGTGCTGCACCACCGCGACAGTAATGACCACCATTGTGGTGGTCGCCAAGAAGATGACCACCGTGGTGGTGATCGCCATTATCAATCGAGACCCATCGTGGCGATGGCAATCCTTAGATTTAGGATTTTCCTGTTGAGTTTTTTTAATGTAATACTTGTTTTTAGTTTTTTTACAATCATATCCTAAGTGCACCAAATACTTGATGAGATTAAATATATTCACATCCATAAAAAATTTCAAGTTCCTCTAATACTAAATTCGATTAAATCCGGCTGACAAAATCAAAGAACATTGTGGTGTGACCTTAATAAATAAAAAAAAAAACTTTAATGTGGACATTCACGTGGGTATCCACATTGGCTAAATTTGCTTCCCGTCGTACTTCAATTTTATCAATTTGTAGCTAAATTTTTCCATACACGTACATGTGGGCCTCCGCATGCTTTACCCGCATCATATTTTGGTCAATCAACTAAATCCGCTCAAATCTATTGTCTGAAGGATTTTAATAGGAAATCTATGAAAGCAAAAGGACCTGACTTGGTGGGATTGTTCATCTAACCAATCAAACATTTTTGTTATCAATTATGGACCGAAAAGGTCATTTGATATCGCTAAGTGTTCATGTAATGATTTTTATGAGTTTATTATGATCTTAAGACTTTCCCTAACGATACGAATAGAAAAATAACGATTAATGTATTGAAAGCGCATGAATTAAATATAAGACGTTGAATTTGTGTCACATTGGGTATAGTTAGAGATTTTTATTGTATATATCTTTTTTTTATAAGAAAGTTTGGAGTTACTGACCATGTCATAAAATAGGAGAAATTCTTGTCAAAATCCTGGCCCGATGCTCAGATGAATAGAAGAAAGACATACTTCTTGACTGAACTCACAACAACAACCCTGACTTTTTTGAATGAATCTAGGTTGAGGACAAGATTAGGTCAAGAACATCAAGAAAGGAGTAAAATCAAAGATCAAGAGAGATGCTTCTTTTATCTTTTTCCTTTTACAGTAAAAAGAACACGTGTTGGGAGTACCAACCACGGCGAGAGGAAGTACCATTTTATTTATGGTCAATGGAATTCAACATGAAACAGTCATCAAATTTGAAATTTAACCATTAATTAACACTTCATTGAAGTATATATATTCTTTGAGAGGGTGGTTGTAATGGGAATGAATAGTTAAAATAAATTTATCAATTTGGCAAAATAGCGGGGCCGAATTCTTTCTGAATCAACTAAGGTTTTGGACTTCTATATGATTTTGGTTATGAAATGGTTAAAAATCAATTATCAGTAATTTTGTTCTCTTACTTTAGAACATTTTGAGCGTTTCATTACGGGCTAACCGAGTTCGAAGAAGGTGGTATGGTGATGACTACCTATAGAGACTGAAACAATAAATAATCGGTTAAATGGTTGCTTTCAATTCGTTGTCATGACCTTGATTACCGGCCGAATTTGAGTCCGAATGGGATCTCACACAATCTAACTTGGTGTTGGTGATGTCGGATGAGAAAAACCCAAATGTGTCTGAACAAAATGCCTGATAAAAAAATCGGGTGCTAAGAGTAAGATAGATCCGAATTGGATAAAAGAAATCGCGAAGAAGACCTTTCTAGGTAGAACAATTGGACGACACCATTATTTGGCATGTCTCCTAAATAATTGGCATAAATTTCGAAACCATTTTTTCTTCTCGAAAAGGCTCTGAAAACGATTTTTTTTCTCTTTTACATTCTGTTACTGGCAATAGAGTCCCACCAACCACCACTTCGGATTTTGCTTATATGCGTGCCGTATATAAATTTTTAATCTTTCGGACAAGGGAAAAAAAACAAAAAGAACATGAAATTCATGGAACGCGTGAAACATTACGGAGTTCTTAGTCTTTTTCAGCGGACGGGCCGGTCCGAATCACGCCGGGTCGGCGGTCGGATCGTCCGCCGATGAACCCCCCATCCCACACGTGGCGAGATCACAGCTCATCCCCATCCCCCGCCCCGCTCGCGCGCCACAAAACGACGCCGGAGCGGATATTCCAAGACAGGCGCCGTCAGATGCTCGGCGACGGGGACCCGCTCCAGCCCTTCCCGCCCCCACCGCAACGCCTCGATCACGACCGCCGAATCCCCCGACCGCGGGGGCCTATGCCCCCTCGAAGTCGACTCAATCGACGGTCGCGATGGGTCGCGGGGACGCGCGTGTCGGTTCGGTAAACTTTGCCCTTGGACCTCGAGCGACGCAACCCGTCACGCCGTCACGCCTCCCTCTTTTCCTTTTGTCATTTTCTTCACATGCGCGAAAATGACGCAACCCCAATCTGAACGATACGACGTCGTTCTCGGACCGCGAGGCGCTGCTGCTTCTCCTCCTTGTCCTTCTTCTGCTTCGACTTCGCTCTCTCCGTTCAAATTACGCACAGCCCAAGGCCGAGCTCGGAAAGGAAAGCGAAATTTCCGAGGGATCGCGCGAGCGAAAGGGGAGGTAAATCCGTCGGAGCTCGCCTTAAATCTGCGAGGTTGCGAGGGCCTTGGCGATGCCGGAGACGGTCCGATCTCGATCCCGCGCGCCGTCCGTCGTTGCTTCCGCGTGAAGCCTTCTTTCCTGAGGGTCGGTCGGAGGACGCGAGCCGGATTCGAGCCGATTTTTGCGGACGCGGAGAGAGAGAGAGAGGGAGAGGGAGGGAGGGGGAGCGATGCAGACGGAGGCGAGGGTCGGCGTTGTGGTGGAAGGAGGCCAGAGAGGGATCGGCTCGGGGCACGGGAGCCTCGCGGCGGTGGACGGAGCGGCGCGCCAATGCTCGCAGCAGCACCAGCAGCGGCAGTCGCAGCAGATCGGGACGGTGGCGCAGCTGCTCGCCGGCGGCGTCGCCGGGGCCGTCAGTAAGACCTGCACGGCTCCCTTGGCGCGGCTCACCATACTCTTCCAGGTTGATCTTTCCCCCTCCTTGGAGTGATTTCCGGTCTTTCTTCTGGTTTGAGAAAACGTGGAAATAGGGTAGGGCTTCCCGTTTCGGCTTGGGCTCGTGTCTTTTGGCTGTAGTAGTCGTGGATGGGAAAGGGCTCGCCGTGTGTGCAGGTTTTGATGTGCTGGTGCCGATGCACCTTTGTGTTGTTCTTTCGATTGTCTTCTTCGTTCCAGGAGAAGGAGAAGAAGAGGCGCGGAGGATGGAATTTGTTTTGTGACATTGATTGCATTTTCCGTTTTTATGTGCGTAACGAGGAGCAGCTAGTTATTCCCCACGGATCTTCAAGAAACTTATTTTAGCTTCTTCTTTTTTCCAAGTTTTGACTCTGAATGATGGAAATGCAGTTGATGTGGTAATTAAGAAGTGGACGGACAATCTTGTCGCATTGACTCAGCTAGGCAATCCATGAGTTTTATCATTGAAAAATTATGCTACCACTTTACGTTTGCGTGGCTTAAAGCCATGTGTGAGTAGGAGACTGTTGATACCGATTCTAGTACTCGGATTTGACCTTTAGTTGGATTAAGGTCGTATATTTGATGCAGGAGTTTGTCGCCAAGGTTCTTTTGCTATAGGTCTTCTTTATTTGGTGTACAGAGTACGGCAATTTAAATGGCTGGATTATCTTTAGTGATATGTGCTATCTAACAGGAAGTATGGATCAAGTTTGTTTGACTTGCATTGTTAGGCTGGATGTCACTGATGGTTAGCGAGGACTGTAGGACTATTCAGAGTTCCTATAAGAGGCATCAAGTTTTTTTTTATTATGACCTATGAAGAAAACCAGGGCATGGAAATATATATTTTATGGCTTAGACATTGCAATAAAATTTAATGCTAAAATCTGCGACTTTTTACATCTTTACTACACATTTATCGTATATTGACAATTTCCCTGTGGGCACCCTCTAACTTCTTCCATTTATGTATTTCATGGAACTTGTGCTTTCAATTGTTCTGTAATTAGAGTGCAAATCAGTGCAAGTGGAGTTGTAGGCATCTAGGATATTGAGTAACGTGCTATTTCTCGGACAGGTATTCGATTGCTGTAATTACCACTATTCGGTCTCTCTGCTGATACTTTTATATGCATTTTTAGGTGCAAGGAATGCATTCTGATTCAGCAACTCTAAAGAAGGCCAGCATATGGAATGAGGCTTCAAGGATTGTGCGTGAAGAAGGATTTAGAGCTTTCTGGAAAGGGAATCTAGTCACAATTGCCCATCGCCTTCCTTATTCTTCTGTAAACTTTTATACTTACGAGCAGTACAAGAAGGTGCTTAACTTGACTAGCTTTTGAGCTGTATGGTATCATCTGATTTTATCGTGTAGGGGTTGTCTTATGCAGCTTTTTGATTTGTTGAATAATCTTTCAGTTTCTTCATATGATCCCGGGAGTGGAAAGTTATAGGGGAAATACGAGTACAGAGCTCTGCATACAGTTTGTTGGCGGTGGTCTAGCAGGAATGACAGCTGCGACAGCTACATATCCCTTGGATCTTGTCAGAACACGTCTTGCGGCTCAGGTATTTCGGTAGACATTTGGTGTAAAGGCCAAGAGCTGAATGCTTTCCTCTTTATGTGTGCTTATGTCTAGAGGTTGATGGAGGCTTCATTTTGCGGGTTTAATTATGCTGATGACATTCTCCTTTTCATGGTTGTGCTACTCGATTCAAAATGCACTTAACTTTAATCAGTTTCTTTATTTTTTTTCCTTTTCTAATTGTGCGGTATTGTCATCAAATTGTTCTGAAGTCTGGTTCGTTCTTACTCATGTTCTGAGAGATAATTGTTGCAATTTCTTGTAGAATTACATGTCTCTCGTTCTTTCGTTCGTTAGTAGTAAATTGTAGCTAGCTATTGCATTATTCATCATTTCTTTTGGTAGGAAAAAGACTTAAAATTTGCATTAATCATCAGTTGCTTTAATAGTGTTTCTACATGTGCAACTTGATTGGGCCACACTTGGTTCTGTAGTTGTCTTTGAGCTTAGAATCTTGTGTTTTTTAGGGACTTCTGCTTTCTCTGTTGCATCTTTGTTGAAACTTTTCACTTGCTATAATTCTTAAATTGCTTTGATGGCTGTGAAGTTGTACTCTGTGAATTGTATGGTTGTCCCCAGTTTGTAGAATGCGAAATTTATTGATCATGCGCTCATACTGATTACTTATTGTTTCAATGAAAATCTGCAGACAAATGTTATCTACTACAGAGGTATCTGGCATGCTTTACGAACAATAAGCAGTGAAGAGGGCTTATTAGGACTTTACAAGGGACTTGGAGCGACTCTTTTGGTATGTGCTTAGTTTTTATTCTGCTTAGTGCTTAGGCTGTATAACTCGATTCTTGACTATTTGTTTGTCATTGTTCCAGAGTGTGTGCCCCACTATCGCTATAAGTTTTTCTGTGTATGAGACCTTGAGATCTTCTTGGCAGTCACATAGGTGAGCCTGAGCACCTTGCCAGTTTATTTCTTTGATGTTGTTTGATTTTGTTTCACAACGCCAATAGTCGCATGAAATTTCTTTTTTCGCATGCTAAATGAGCTTTCTAACAATTCAACCAGGCCCGATGATTCCTTTGTTGCTGTTAGCCTGGCTTGTGGCAGTCTTTCTGGTGTTGCATCTTCAACAGGTGAGTAATCCGTATGACTAGAATATTGCATACTTATGGATCATATATAAGAGCTGCTTCATGAAGTGTGTATTTCACTTCCTTTCTATTTTCTTGAATGTCGTCCTCATAGAATGATTCTCATAATACTAAATCATACGGTTCTGAGTTCTAGGAATTGCTGAGTTTTTTTTGGTTATGGGTTAAATGACTGCTTCTAGTGACACCCTTCTACAGCAAATTTAGTGACTATTCATAAATCTTATATCCTTCAAAGTTTGCACATCTTCAGATTACATAGTTTTAACATAAAACTGAGTAGTTAATTCGTGTAGCTTTTTGTCATGCTTTTGATGCAGAGACACAGGTTGTGGTCCAAGCTCTGCACTAAGTTTCTAACCTGACTGACCCATAGAACCAGAGAGCCAGAGTGGCGTTGTTTTTTATCTGGCATTTGTGGATTTTAGTAAGAAAACAAGAAATTATATCCTGTCTTCCATCTAACTGTATCTTATATGAAAACCTGTGATTAACCTCCATCTCTCCAACATTTCCCGGATTAATCATCTCCCAAGATGCAGTCGGTTCCATGATTTTGGTTGTTATGCAGTCCTCCAAGTGAGAGGTTTCCTCAGTGAGGTATGCTTCTCACTTAGGCTTGCTGAAACAGTTGATTAATGGGTTATGGAATCCTTCTAGCATCACCGTGTATCTCTGAGTTGTAATGTGACTTATTGGGAATGATAGAAATATCCTTTCTTTTTATTTTCTAGTCTCAGCTGTCTCTGGAAGTGCTATATGTGTACTTGGTGAAGTCCTACTGAGGTCCTGTAGTTAATAGATAAATGAATCATAACAAATAAGATGGGATAGGCTAGTGATTCTAGCTTGATAGAGAAGATATGCGCCACAAAGTGTTGACTGCACATATGTTAGTTTGTGCTTCATTGGAACATATGAGTTGTGATTTGTCTGCCAGACCATCCTGGCTGGACATTAACATTTGAAGTACGGAAAGTCATTCTCACGTCATTGTAATTTTGCATACTCATTGGCAATTCTTATACGTATTACTAACTCAATTTCGGAGGTTGCTTTGAGCTTTAAATAGATCCGATCTTGACAAAATTTTTGTGCCGTTATAATCTGCAGCGACATTCCCGTTGGATCTTGTGAGGAGACGGAAGCAGTTGGAAGGAGCAGGAGGCCGTGCTCGGATATATCAGACTGGGATATTTGGTACATTAAAGCACATAGTCCGGAATGAGGGATTTCGTGGTTTGTACAGGGGGATCCTTCCTGAATACTACAAGGTGGTACCAGGCGTAGGCATATGCTTCATGACCTACGAAACACTGAAAATGCTTCTTGCGGACATTTCTTCTGATTTGTAGTGTCGCTGCGAATTCCTGGACGCCATTGGTCGAGGGAGAAGGAGGAGGTGGATCATAGGAGCATGGTGCTGTTTTCACTCCCTCCGAATTGGCTTAGGGTGATTTTATTTGATGAGTTTCCTTATGGCAGTCAAAAGTATCGCATGCTGCCGTTTGGTTCTATTTATCCTTGTATAGCATAGGTGCAACATGTTACACGTCTTTAATTGCCAGCATCAAGAAAGTCACAAATATGCTGCCTCAATGGAAAGTCATTTCTTAGTTCATCTCTCTCTCTCTCTCTCTCTCTCTCTCTCTCTCTCTCTCTCTCTCTCTCTCTCTCTCTCTCTCACAGTTAAAAGGGCTGAGATTGCGCATTCTGTGTGTATTTTGGTCTTTCGTGATAATCAATACTCAATAGCTGACATTTGGTCCAAAGATTATTCCACTGAAGAGAAGGAAGAGAGCAAGTGCTCCACGAATACCGTCAGCGAGACTCCTAATCGTGAACCAATAATATGATAACTTTCCATTCTATTCATTGTGGAGATCCGCTTCCCTTTTTTCGTTAGTTGCACTCATTTTGGTTTACACATGACATCATTTTCGGCTTAAATTTCGGTTTAGACCAATACGATGCATGACGAAACATTCACTGACAAGTTGAAGAAAAACCAATGAAATGTGCTACTTGTTTGAGATTTAGGCCCGAAACAGCTGTTCATCTTCCGTTACCATTTCTTTTAAGTCAAAAAAGCCAAAACTGAATATGAAACCACATAATGCATATTATTAGGCATTGTAAACATGCATCTTTGAGAACCCCGCAAAAATTCATGGGGGCCGTTTACAATTTGCCATGGTCCACTCAAATCTCAGAAGCCGAAAGCATTTCCAATTCACATAAGCAATTGGAGAGGTCGCAATGTGGGCGACGAATGCTTTCACCAAGGGAAAAGACCGGTCAATTTAATGTGATCCAGCGTACGTCGCAGACCGTACTTGTTGACTGCTGCATTGGCAGCCCTGAAACCTCCTCCATATGCCGGGGAGGTGTCGTTGGCGATTTGATGCATGAAAAACTTGCCGAGTTTCTTCTCAGCCTCAGACTTCTCACCTTTCTTGGAAGATGTAGAAGACGAGGAAGCTGCTGATGTAGATGGCGCGTTTCTGTATTCAGGCATGACTTCTGATTCGAGCCACATGTACGATAAAACTTGACATATGCCTTCTTCTACCTCGGGGTTAAGATTACGATAACCTACGAATATAAGTTCAAAAGTTCAAGATAAGCCCCATTTGGAACTGCAACCAACGGAAGATGATGCTGCAGGGTAGAAAGTGTTCACCTTTAAGGCGTAACCATCCGTGCATTAACTCACGAGCAAGAATAGCACCGGTTAGCAACCTATAATCAGCAACAAAAGGTTAGATTTCTAAAACATAAGACAAAATAAAGGTGATGAATACTTGCATTAAGTTTCGCATCTTTAGCATCCTTAACTTTCTTTTTTGAGTAAAGAGGTTTCCTTTCTGCATCCTAAATTTATAGTGAGATCTCAGCTAGTAAAGCCTAAGATAAATACGTTTCCAGATACATGTCAAATTTTCTTATATTCTAGTTAAAAGCGAGGTGGCCTTTAGTACAACAAGGAAAGCCTTCAGAAGCCTGTTATGTCTCCAACAAAAAATTCCTTTCCTTGAGAAAAATGCATCCTTTGATCTATACAAGAAGTTTCATTAGCATAAGACCATTTTTCCGAAAGCTCTATACCGGGAGAGACCCTCTGCCACGGCTCAATGGGACTTCCTAACAACTATGCATTGGAAAAGTTCTCAACGACTGCTCAGGAAGACTCGCCAGATACGTGGCTGTTTGTCAACTCATCCTTAAAAAGTCTTTCTAACCTTCTAATTTTTAAAACTTGAATATAAAGAGCTATTGTGTACTTAATAAATATAATCACTACTTTGCGAAACAAAAGCTTTTCAGTCGCACTTACCTTGGTAGACCATAAAGAACAAGAATGGCCGTAACTTCGCATTTCCTTGTCAACTTCTGGGGTCGAGTTCTCATTCCAACAAGCCTGTGGCCTCCAACTCTGGGCCTTCTGTGAACCTGAACACGAGCAATGAAATGAGTGTAGAATTGGCCAAGTAAATCTTGCTCAAGAATTTTCTCTGGATTTCGTGAAAGCAAAATCAGTAAATGTCCAATATCATACACTGGACACGGTTTGCTCCTCGGAAAGACATAAACCTATCGTCTCAGGCATGTGATGGTTTCCCTGCATATAAACTAGCATCAGGAATGGTGCACCAACTTTGAAAGAAAACCCAAATCTCGTAACACGTCTTACATTTTTTTCTCCAACAATAGCCTCATTAAGTGCTTGTCTTTCAACCAGAAGCATTGGAATTTGCTGATCCAATTTCATGTTCATTCCTTCATAGTAGTCTCTGATCGCATGATAAAGTGATTGACAGTCACCAGTATCCATGATAGCAGATTCCATGCACTCTACGCATAAACTCCGTCCATCTCCCAAAGATATGTATGTTGGGTTCCATGACTGTCAGTAGGTAAAAGAAATAAAAGAATAACAGAAAAAATGAGTACAGTTGCTTCGACACGTTTAAAATTTACAATCCCTAAGATTGTGGGAACAAAGCATGACATTGCTTTTACTTGTGCTACCCTAGACCAGTACCTCCAAACGCTCGCAGCTACAACATCGGGCAGTGTTGTCATGCTCATGCGATGGACAGTACTTCTGGGACCAGAAAGGATGGCATCTATACTCAATCAAACCCGCTCCATTTGTTGGGATCTGTGAATTGAAATAGAAGCTTACTATAAAATCAAAATGCAAAAGACGTAAATTACCTTAATGCTATACTCTCTTAAAATTGCATAAACATAATTAACAAGAACAACTTGGACTCAGCTTCTCTCACTTCGAAAGTATGCATTTTTAACAAATCCCAGGTCTACATACAAAAGGCTCAATGAGCAATATATTTTTTGATGAAATCACTCATTATGTTTTCACTATGTACTTTTCAAAAATTAGAAGCAATCTCTTGTTATCGTAGAGCAATTCGACTTGAGCTACTCCAGTGATGAGTAAGACTTTCTTTAGCTACCAGCATGACCACACACGGGAAGTCAGCATTGTGTGTAAAAGGACAGCTATTGCAGTGATGTACTACTTGAAGAGCAATAAATGTCATAAGCTTAGTAACATCGTCTCTACGAAATGTAAAAACTGCAAAAAATATTTGTCAGGTAAGATGTGGTAGATTGTTCTTACAAATTGATGGCAGACTTCACATTTTGGATGTGCCAACTCCTTGAAGCAAGACTGGTGATAAGGATCGCTTCCTGACAATGAAAACTTCAATCAACAGAAAAAAGGACTAGTAAGGGCTACCAGATAGAAGTTCCAGAATGAGACATATTCATGTCAAAGTTGACAGTGCCAGAGTGATAAAAGAAATACTGAATATTCACATGTATTGTAGACTGTAAATAACTTGAAGGTAAAATCTTAAACAAAAAGAGGAAAGGAAAGATATTTCAAGAGGAACTACTTACGTCATATTCTGTAATGGGGTACCCGCAAGCATGACAGCAAAAGCATTCTGGATGGAAGAAAGTTCCCATACAACCCAAATAGTTGCCATAGCCTATTTCACGGTTGCAGCCACTACATACTCTGTACCGGTAGAACAAAGTCAATTCATGAATTGGTCCAATGACATTTCAAGTCCATAGAACAATAGTGCACATCTGCGGAAATTACTTTTAACTCTTCGCAACAGAACAAACTTGAGGCTCTCTGTCTATAATGACAACTGGGTTAATGACATAATGTTCCGGTTTACCAAAATCAACTTTCGCGTGCTATTTTGGCAAATCCAACATTTGTTTTCAATCACAACCAATGAAGTTAAACCCTCTGGACACCAAATACGCTGAAAATTTTCTTCTAGTTCATGATAACAGATATGCAGAGTAAGATCTGACTTGGTCAGCACTTCAGTCAATTTTGCAAAAATTTGCCGACCTGGTTATGAGGGCGAGAAAAAACCTTTCAATACTTTAGACAGCAACCTTGGAATGTTTAGCGACCTTAGTCTATCAAAGACACACTTTTGACTGCAAATTACCTAAATCTTCCTCTTGGATAATTTTGCATACGTGGGGGAGGAGGGTATGAAGGTCCATTTATACTATCATGAAGCTCCCTAGCAATGTTTTCATCGCTGTCTGTCCGCCGTCTACACCCTGGCAAATCCGCAACATGGTTAGACATTACTTTTTGGAGAGAGAGAGAGAGAGAGAGAGAGAGAGAGAGAGAGAGAGAGAGAGAGAGAGAGAGAATTATTTATTAGCCTTGGACCAAAATATGAAAGTCAAACCTACCATTTTGCCGCCTCAGATCTTCGGCCAAGGAGAGTGCAACTGCTCTGTCAAGGTCCTCTTTTTCCTTGTCACCTCTAGAGTGATCATCCTGATGATGTCATTAACAATAAGAAAGGGGTAAATGGTGAATTCAAAAGCGAAATGCGATAAACATCACAGCATTCGAGAAAGCCAGTCGGTGGTAAATGGTGAGTAATGTTCAGATGAATATTTTCCCAACAGACAGGGGCAATGATGATAAGAATAACAGGGAGTTTACCACTGATCTAGCAGGTGCGCGCCAGACCATGTTTTCGTCGCCTAGATACTGTGGACAACGACTAGACCCTCCTCGCCCAGATCCACTCTTAAAGAGTTTCCCCAGCCATCTCATAAAACGTGATTTTCTCTCTGCGTACGAAGACACAAAGTCCCCTGCTTAACATAAAAACCCATCCAATAAACCCCCGTCTATGAATAAAAGATATTGCGATACACCATTGTAAAAAAGAATAGTGTAACTCATGTCATCTATCTAGCAAGTAGCTACAGAGAACCCATACAAGAGATGGGAGGAAAAAAGAAACGCAGTCCAAACGCCAAAGTCCCATGTAAGGGACGAAAAAAGCAAGAACCCACATGGAGCTGATGGATCAATACAAACATTTCATCGAACAAGTGAGCGGCGACAAACCATTCGACCAAGAAGTACCGAAAACAGGGCCACGCTGCGTACCGTAAATACAAGGCTGGGAAAGATGGTTGACGCTGGAAGAAGGAGGAGCCATGTTGGGAACCGCGAAATATGTACAGAAAGTCGCCGGAATACCCACAGAGCAGGAGCGAAAAGGGGCGGAGTTGGGAAAAGGGAACAGGGCGGGCGGTGGGAGGGCACAAAAGAAGGGGAGGGAAAGGGAGAATGGGGGTGGAGCATCGTTAAAGAAAAGATGATATGGGGGGTGGGGTGGGGCGTCGACGAAAAAGGAAAAGAGGAAAGAATCTCTTCCTCCCTTCTTTTTTTTCCGGGGGCAGACAAGCGAGAACGAATTGTAAGCAAGGGGAGACGGATGAGATGGGTTGGCGAACTTCTCCTTCTGTGTGTGATCTTTTCCCTTTTCCTTCTTGAGGAGGAGCGTGGGGGGAGGGGGTGGGTGGTAAGGGGAGATTCTTGGCTTGAAGAAAGCGATCAAGAAAGTAGCAGAAAGATGTCGGCCGGACAAGAATCTTCCAGGGAGGGAGGCAGGGGCGGGGAAAGCAACGGCGGACGACAGAGAATCGGAAGAGAATTGTCCGCTCGACGCAGGGACGGAGACAGAGAGGGAATGAATGATGTGGAAATGCGTGGAACGGAGGTGGAGAAGAATCTCTTTGGCTTTGGCTACGGCTTTGGCTCTGCTTTTTCTTGCAGCAGGGGAGAGGGGTTGGGGTTCGTCCCCTGCTTTTCTTCTTTCCAGGAGGGGAGGGTTTAGGAAAATTTGAAGAACGGGGGAAGGTTTTTGCCGCGTAATCCGAGGAGCTTTTGAGGTTGGCCAAGCTCTCTTTTATTCTCTTGGCAGGAAGAATAATGGCACATGGATGGCATTTCAATTGATCTTGATTTCATTTTTTTTCCGGCTCGTGATAGATTCTCCAAGGACGTTTTTGCTCATGGCCCGACATATTTAGATGCTCGCTTGCATTCTTCGGTTGTTACTACGTGTAGACGTTTTCGTAATTCGAACGTTAATGTTGTGTATGATAGAGGCACGGCAGGAGCTTGTCGCTCGCCGGGTCAAATCTAGCTGGGAAGGATACTTTTAAACGCGTCGCCCCCTAGGCCAAGAGCAATGGAGATTTATTTTATTCGAAAGTGGATGTTCAATTAGCATGGCAAAGAAGGATATGATGTTTATCCTTTTGCTTTTACGCTCTAATTCAAGATAATCGTTTGAATTTCAAAATTTTGCGAAAAGGGTGCATGTGAGTCCACGTGTCAGCATTTGAGCTTTCTAAAAGTTTCGAGAGTTTCGGGTTTAAAAAAATCGAAATGTGCGGCTTGCTAGAATTAAATTAGGCAAACGGGGTCTTTTCAATTTAGACGAAAACCTTGAGTGTTTGCAAAATCCCAGTATTAGAGTTTCTTCGTTGCCAAATGTCTTTAAATCATATTGCACAAATTACAATTGTCGAGAGTCCTTTTTACTTTTCCTTTCGAAGTCAAGATGATCGTTATCATTTTTTACAAGCATCAAAACCTTCTTTGAGTGGACATACTCTACTTATCGCTTTTACTTTTCGTAAAATTTTCACGGGAGTATCAATTTGGGGTTTTTCGTGATATTAACCCTAAATCTTAATACGAAATATGGCACATGACATTTTCTTATTTTTTTATTCTTGAAAATAGCTTTTTTACTTAAGTTTTAGAGGAAAATTCGTTATTAGAAAGGATTAGTAATTTTTGTATTACTTCAGAGCGCATCTAGCAAGTTTCCTCCTTTGAAAGTGATTGAAGTTGCTTACTTAGGATTGATGACTCTTTTGATACTGATCTGGTCTGGTGCCGCCCCGAGTCAATTTTCGCGCAACGGAACAAACCAGCTTTCTCGGTCGAACGGCCAAACAAGAGCTACCCATCCATGTAAGAAAAAATGATCAGCACCAACAACAACAACAAAAAAAATTTCGGACTTCACGATTCGCAAGATGTAAATAGACCTATCAAATGGGTGATCGGGTCAAGTTTAGGTTAGGTCACAAATGGTCCGATCTAAATTGACCCATTAATCCCTCTATGATCTATTTATGCGTACTGCAATTTTCTTGACCCACACATGACCCGAGTCATATCCGATCCATACCCGACTCGATCTATGTTGTTAAAACACTTCCATATTTTTTTAAATCTTGAAAAACTCATACCTAAACTTATATGAGAGTGCAGAGTAAGCGAGTGTGAGATTAAACGAGGGCGAGAGAAATGATCTGAGTTTAAATGAGTTGTAAACCCATTTACGATCTATTTATGATCCATTTAACATTCATATTATACCTATACCTATTTATTATCCATTTATTAAATATAATCAATTTATTTATTTATTAATATATAGATTAACAAATGAGTTTATGATCTACTTTGGCAGATTTAGATTTAGATGTAAATTCACTTTATCACTCCACCAACGATGGATATCAAAACTCTACAGTTGACATCACTTTCGTGGACAACGGAGAAAGCTTTTTGATCATGAATTGTCAATGAAAATGACGTCTGGAATTTCTTTTGGGGGAACCGAACGAGGGAATAAATATGTGATTTTTTCTTCAGAAAGCCTCGGTTTCTAACTTTGACATTAAAGAAAAATAAAAAAAAAGAATCGTGCTTCCTCAAATGTCAATTGAGAATCAAAATATGTTCCCACTAGCTCGCGCTACTTAAAATTATTCACCGAATTAGCTGCTTCCACTTTCAGACGTCATCGCCCGGGTCACCGAATTTCTTCTGAAAATGACAAATTTTCTTTCGACATTTCATTTTAGCCCCTTTTATTCATTCATTTCATTTATCTATTTTTGGCGTCCAAGCAACGCTGTTATTGTCACTATAGTCAGATTCAAAAAGCGCCTGTTATGTATTGTAGGGACATCCAAAAATATAACTCACACATATATACTATATAGTATGTACTAATGAGCGAGGGTCGCGCCCTCCCTCCAGATTGGGGCCTGTGGACCCTCGTTGGGGACCAGCGGGGCCTCACCCGGGGCTGGTGAGGGTCGCCGAGCTTCAGGAAGGCCCAAACAACCTCTACCAGCCCTTTTCGACGACTATACCAAAGGGCATCGGCGAGAGCTTGGCCTAAGCCGCTGGGTGTGTGTTGTGTGGTTTTTTTTTATATAGTTTATTTTTAAATTTAAGTTTTAAAAAATTGAATTTGGGCCAAAATAACATCGTTTTAATTTTGTGTTTTATAATTTAGTCACGTCATTGCCACGTAGGAAAGAGAAATTTTAAAACAAGTCGCGTCAGCGCCACATCAGCGTTTTTTGTTAGCAAGCCAGATAGTGTTAAACATTAGAACTCGATTAAACTAACTTGACAAGTTTTAAGACGTCATTGTAGTTTTTGCAAGTTTTAGGGCTCAAGTGCACCCACTTTCGTGACAAGTTTCAGGACTTCCAGTATATATATCCCTATATATATGTTTGTGTGAGCACGCACACAAATGAATTTTGGCGATGGGTCATCAAACTCGCAATGTTCTTAGCATCCCACCGCAAATATAACATGTTTTTTTTATACTTATGCAGTACGATTATCCTATGCTCGCCAAATAATTTATAGGACAAGCATGTAGGGAACACAATAAGAGACTTTCTTGCTGGGGAGACAGATCTCAAGAAACCTAAAAAGGCGAAATCCAGGTTGTAGCAAAAATGAAAAGCGATCGCATGGCTGATCTGTGTAAAGGGTAAAGAGAGATTTATTCCATGTTACAACTCGCTCTCGTCGACCAAGTGCATCACAAAGCTGGCCAACGCACTTGATTTTTGCCCTTTTACCATGTGGAAGGGGCAAAAGAAGATCATTTTTCTCTCCTTGTTTTTTTTTTTTTTATTGCCCTTTCTTTCTTTTCTTTTTCAATACAATCGAGAAGCACGAGCACGGAGATCCAACTAATTCGAGGCATGGCAATTTGCACCCAGTTGGAGAGATTTCTACTAGGGGTGCGCAAAACGGACTGTCCAAATCGAGAATCGCCCAGACTGGACCGAACTGACCGGTTTGGTCTGGTTCCCAGGAGTGTCAGTCTGATTCCCGATTGCCAAAAGTGGAATTGGTGTCTAGGCGATTTGGTTCCCGATTCCAAGGAGAAATGGGATTGACTACATATACTTTTTTTTTAATTTCTTCAAAAAATAAGTAAAATTTGAATTAAACTATAAGAGAACTTCATTGAAATAAATTCATTAACAAAAATTAGTAAAATGTGAACTTAATGTTAGATGAACTTCATCGATATGAATTCATCAACAAAAATTAGTAAACCGTTAACTAAACACCTAGGTGACCGATTCCGTTAGACCGGACCAATTCCCGATCATAGGACCAACCGGTACGGTCCATGGTTCTTCATTTTGGGAATCAAGAACCGATCACCTCTAATTCCTTAGTTCTAACATCCCAATCAATTGCACTAACCTTAAGAGGTTTACACTTTTTTTCTTTATTTTTTTTTTGCCTGATGAACTTGAATGTGCTCTCGAAACGCAGAGCATGCCCTCAGCACCGATATGTTGGATTATTTGGTAAAAGAGCTTGCTCATCTTCTTATCGTTGTAGTTTCAAAGTCGTAAAATCATTGTGCCGATGTTGGAGAGAGCACGCCCTTAAGATCGCCTGAGGAGATGAACCGATCAAGGCGTCTAAAAACTGGTCCGAGCACTACCAGACCGCTTAAACAAATAAAAATAATAATCGTGCCGTCGATCCTCATGTGTCCTTATGTTGCGTGTCAATTTATGACGGGTCGTTCTTGAACTGAATATTTCTTTGGCAATCTATTCCAATTACAAAATTTCAAAGCCAGCACCTCGGGATCGATAAGAGCGAGAACATATAAGGACCAAAGGTCATAGAAGCCAGAATTCGTTGGTCGGGCCGGGCCGGTTTAGGCCCAATTTACAGTCTATGGATACAAAAATTATTATGCCCGTTGCAATAGTGTTGCCCAAGCTTGGCATGAAGAAAGCCCAAGCCTAAGATTTAGTAGGCTCGAGTCTCAAACCGATTTTTTTTTTTTAGGGGTCAGATTCGAACCGGGTTCGACAAGTAAAAGAAAAAAAGCAGAAAAAACCATTCTTAAAACCGTCTGAATAGAATGCGGGAAAGATAAATTTAGTGGTCAAATGGAGCCAAGCTATTAGGGAGTAATTCGGGCTCAACTCAATGATTATTTGAGGTTGACTCGCCCTATTTTGAATCAAGCTCGAGTTTGAAGCACTTAATTATTTTCTTGAAAGTCGAGTTCAAACTCACCAGTACTATGCTCGATACACTTGCGAGCCTAAACAGGCCTCTATATGAATTGCAGAAGAGACAAAGAAGGCGCTAAAATCACATATTTAACCCTCACAAACATATATGTAGGGAAAATGTTTGAACTTATAAAATTCGAGGGTCGTGTTCACATATAACTCATATTACAATTGAATTGAATTTGAGTATTTGAATTTTTCCCTTGAGTCGAGCTCGAGCCTAATTCGGACAGTTTCCTTTTACGTGACATTCTTTTTTCTTTTGCAAATGCAAGTTAAGAATGTAATTTTTGTTGCGGCATGAGAATGTCTAATTCTGCGATAAGCACTTAAAGATAGCAAGGGGAGTGAACTCATGGAGCAGTTTCAGCACCAGATCCATCTTCCCTTTTTAGCTTACGACTTCGTCAATAACATTCAATCTTGAAATGAAGCTCCCTTTCGGTTCTTTCAACTAATTTTTTTGACAGATCCACGATGAAATATACTTCTGAACAAAAGAGAAAAGCCTGCCAAGAAAAGAACTTAAGAGAGAGGCTCAATGAAAAGCTCAAAGAAAAGATCGAGCATTGCATGGCATGAGTTTCCAACAATATGTTGCAGCGCATCCTCCTCTTTACTTGGCAAGCACCAAAACCAGGCTGTACCCTTTAAATCATCCGATGCCAATGTGCAAAAAATGCAGCCATTTCCGCTGGATATATTTCAAGGTCATGTCCTCCCGCCTCCTGCTGCGTAAGTTCAATCTAGACGGTGGTAGATCGTGTTTTTGCCTCGGTATCGAATCTTGAAGGTGTGCATAGACTTACAAGTTCGGTTTTCTTACATCGAGTGCAAAGTCGATGTCATCCTATGGCGTTAAAATTGTTTGTCTAGAAGAAGGATTCGAATCTGTAAATACACAGGGTTGCTATGAAAATATTAAGGGATCCGGCCGAATCCGTCATCATCTAGCGCACTGAGATGTCAATAAGGCGAACTCTTCCTTTTCTTTCTGATTAGAGCTGGCTTGTAGCTTGCTGAACAGTGAGCTTGAGGACGAGGGCTATGCAATTGATCTCTACAGGACTGGTTTCGACCCTTTCATATTAATGAGAAGAGATAAGGATATTCTTGATCCCGCGCGCCGTCCGTCGTTGCTTCCGCGTGAAGTCTTCTTTCCTGAGGGTCGGTCGGAGGACGCGAGCCGGATTCGAGTCGATTTTTGCGGATGCGGAGAGAGAGAGAGAGAGGGAGAGGGAGGGAGGGGGAGCGATGCAGACGGAGGCGAGGGTCGGCGTTGTGGTGGAAGGAGGCCAGAGAGGGATCGGCTCGGGGCACGGGAGCCTCGCGGCGGTGGACGGAGCGGCGCGCCAATGCTCGCAGCAGCACCAGCAGCGGCAGTCGCAGCAGATCGGGACGGTGGCGCAGCTGCTCGCCGGCGGCGTCGCTGGGGCCGTCAGTAAGACCTGCACGGCTCCCTTGGCGCGGCTCACCATTCTCTTCCAGGTTGATCTTTCCCCCTCCTTAGAGTGATTTCCGGTCTTTCTTCTGGTTTGAGAAAACGTGGAAATAGGGTAGGGCTTCCCGTTTCGGCTTGGGCTCGTGTCTTTTGGCTGTAGTAGTCGTGGATGGGAAAGGGCTCGCCGTGTGTGCAGGTTTTGATGTGCTGGTGCCGATGCACCTTTGTGTTGTTCTTTCGATTGTCTTCTTCGTTCCAGGAGAAGGAGAAGAAGAGGCGCGGAGGATGGAATTTGTTTTGTGACATTGATTGCATTTTCCGTTTTTATGTGCGTAACGAGGAGCAGCTAGTTATTCCCCACGGATCTTCAAGAAACTTATTTTAGCTTCTTCTTTTTTCCAAGTTTTGACTCTGAATGATGGAAATGCAGTTGATGTGGTAATTAAGAAGTGGACGGACAATCTTGTCGCATTGACTCAGCTAGGCAATCCATGAGTTTTATCATTGAAAAATTATGCTACCACTTTACGTTTGCGTGGCTTAAAGCCATGTGTGAGTAGGAGACTGTTGATACCGATTCTAGTACTCGGATTTGACCTTTAGTTGGATTAAGGTCGTATATTTGATGCAGGAGTTTGTCGCCAAGGTTCTTTTGCTATAGGTCTTCTTTATTTGGTGTACAGAGTACGGCAATTTAAATGGCTGGATTATCTTTAGTGATATGTGCTATCTAACAGGAAGTATGGATCAAGTTTGTTTGACTTGCATTGTTAGGCTGGATGTCACTGATGGTTAGCGAGGACTGTAGGACTATTCAGAGTTCCTATAAGAGGCATCAAGTTTTTTTTTATTATGACCTATGAAGAAAACCAGGGCATGGAAATATATATTTTATGGCTTAGACATTGCAATAAAATTTAATGCTAAAATCTGAGACTTTTTACATCTTTACTACACATTTATCGTATATTGACAATTTCCCTGTGGGCACCCTCTAACATCTTCCATTTATGTATTTCATGGAACTTGTGCTTTCAATTGTTCTGTAATTAGAGTGCAAATCAGTGCAAGTGGAGTTGTAGGCATCTAGGATATTGAGTAACGTGCTATTTCTCGGACAGGTATTCGATTGCTGTAATTACCACTATTCGGTCTCTCTGCTGATACTTTTATATGCATTTTTAGGTGCAAGGAATGCATTCTGATTCAGCAACTCTAAAGAAGGCCAGCATATGGAATGAGGCTTCAAGGATTGTGCGTGAAGAAGGATTTAGAGCTTTCTGGAAAGGGAATCTAGTCACAATTGCCCATCGCCTTCCTTATTCTTCTGTAAACTTTTATACTTACGAGCAATACAAGAAGGTGCTTAACTTGACTAGCTTTTGAGCTGTATGGTATCATCTGATTTTATCGTGTAGGGGTTGTCTTATGCAGCTTTTTGATTTGTTGAATAATCTTTCAGTTTCTTCATATGATCCCGGGAGTGGAAAGTTATAGGGGAAATACGAGTACAGAGCTCTGCATACAGTATGTTGGCGGTGGTCTAGCAGGAATGACAGCTGCGACAGCTACATATCCCTTGGATCTTGTCAGAACACGTCTTGCGGCTCAGGTATTTCGGTAGACATTTGGTGTAAAGGCCAAGAGCTGAATGCTTTCCTCTTTAGGTGTGCTTATGTCTAGAGGTTGATGGAGGCTTCATTTTGCGGGTTTAATTATGCTGATGACATTCTCCTTTTCATGGTTGTGCTACTCGATTCAAAATGCACTTAACTTTAATCAGTTTCTTTATTTTTTTTCCTTTTCTAATTGTGCGGTATTGTCATCAAATTGTTCTGAAGTCTGGTTCGTTCTTACTCATGTTCTGAGAGATAATTGTTGCAATTTCTTGTAGAATTACATGTCTCTCGTCCTTTCGTTCCTTAGTAGTAAATTGTAGCTAGCTATTGCATTATTCATCATTTCTTTTGGTACGAAAAAGACTTAAAATTTGCATTAATCATCAGTTGCTTTAATAGTGTTTCTACATGTGCAACTTGATTGGGCCACACTTGGTTCTGTAGTTGTCTTTGAGCTTAGAATCTTGTGTTTTTTAGGGACTTCTGCTTTCTCTGTTGCATCTTTGTTGAAACTTTTCACTTGCTATAATTCTTAAATTGCTTTGATGGCTGTGAAGTTGTACTCTGTGAATTGTATGGTTGTCCCCAGTTTGTAGAATGCGAAATTTATTGATCATGCGCTCATACTGATTACTTATTGTTTCAATGAAAATCTGCAGACAAATTGTTGACACCTATTTTTGATTTGCCCAAAATTAATTATACAAAATTTAGGAATTAATTTTTTAGTTCCTAAAACACAAAAAAATATTTCTATTTAAATGCATTGCATGTAGAAATTAGGCATATTTGCATTAATAGGGCCTATTAAAGCATATTTTCTTAATTAATCTAAAAAAAAAAAAAATCGGCTCGGGCCGGGTCAGGCTGGGCCGACCCGGCCCTTTTCTTTTCTCTCCTCCTCCCCGCGCGGGCCCAAGGCCCTTCCTCTTTTCTTTTTTCTTTTTCCCGCGCGGCCCAGCCCGCCTTTCTTTCCCTTTTCTTTCTCGCACGGGCTGGGCTTGGCCCGGCCCAGCCCCTTCTTCTCCTTCTCCCCCACGCGCGACCGTCGCTGTCCACGCCCCTGTCTGCCTCTGCTTCTCGTCGTCACGCCGATGCACGGCGGCGCCGCCCCTCGTCATCATCGTCATCCGGCCAGAGGAAGACCGAACGAGCACGACGACGGGACTGGCATTAATTGCCAGTCCCGTCTTCCCCCGGTTTCCCGGCCTCCCCTTATCCTTTTATCCCTCTCCTCCCCCTGTTCCTCTGGATTTTTTCAGCCGCAGCAGTGACGTCCCCCTGCACCGGCCTATGGCCGCGGGATTTGCGGGGCATAGGCCGGTGCAGGCCGTCGTCAGCCGATGTGGGGAGGCACGGGACGCGTCGTCGCCACCTATAAAAGCCGAAGAGAGAGAGGAGCGCCGGTCGGCATTTTTGAGAGAGAAAACAGAGAGAAAAGAGGGAGAGACTGAGAGAGAAGGAGAGAGAAACAGAGAAGAGAGAGTAGTCCGGGAGGGTCTGGCAGGTCCCAGCCGGTCTCGCCGTCTCCAGCAAGCCGACCGGCAACGCCCAGAACACCCCTCGGGTCGGCCATCAGAGAGAGAAACAGGGTAGAGAGAGACAGAGAGAGAAAAGAGAGAGAAAGAGTGAGATTAGAGCGTACCGAGGTCACGCCGGAGTGTGGCCGAGAACCAGTAGCGTCGCCGTCGCCCACAGAGTAGCTGAGAAGCCACCCAGACGCGCCGTCGACCGGTGAGCTCTCCCGGCCGAGTCTCCGCCTCTGTTTTCCCCTGTTTCGGTGTCCGGTGTGGTAGGGACTCGCGCCGGCCGTGTCGCGCGATTCCCGGCCCATACCGTCGTCGGTCCCGATCCATAGTCGCCGTCGGAGGTGAACCCAAGCCGCTGGGATTGACCGGATCGCCGGAGGAGGTCAAAATTCCCCGGTTTTTGTCGCGCCCCCCACATGTTCGACGAAATGCCTCAATCAAGCCCGTTTTTGTTTCGTCGCCGGCCGGTGAACGGCGGTCCTACGGCGGCTCAGGTGAGTGGTATAGCTTGAAGGCGGTCCTAGGGGGACGATTCGGGGGCGGTGCCGGCCTGGGTCGGCCGGCGGACGGCCAATTTTGGCCTCGCCGGTGGATCTCCCCGCGGGTCTGTGGAATTCGGGTCAGACCCGACCCGAATCCGCCGATCCGACCCGGGTCAACTCCCGGGTCGGATCTGTTGACTCGGGTCGATTCTGATCCGACCCGGATCATCCGATCCGGCCCGGGTCAACTCCCGGGTCGGATCCGACCCGATTCGGATCATCTGATCCGACCCGGTCAACTCCCGGGTCGGGTCCGTTGACCGGGTCGGTTCTGGCCGACCCGGACCCGACCCGACCGGGTTTATTATAATATTATAATATTATCTTATTTTATTTTTAAAAAATAATAATTAAAAATTTAAAAAAAATTTTAAAAAATTTTCAAAAAAAAAGAGAAAAAAGAAAAGTTATTTTATTTTATTTTATTTTTTATTTTTTTCTTTTCCGAAAAAAAAAATCCGAAAAAAAAAATCCGAATTTTTTTTTGTAGGACTTATCTGAATGTTTTAATTTATCATAGTATCATTATGCATGTTGTTTAAATAATTGCATAAATTTCTACGTTTAAATTCAACAAGCCTGAAATCGTGTGGTAGTATGTTGCATGTTTTATTATTACCGTCGCGTTGTTATTATGCATGTTTTTTTTATACAATTGCATGAATTGCCGTGTTTTGAATGTCATCTGGCTTAGTTAGGGCTAGAACCATAGGTTGCATGACTGCTAAACATTTCTGATTATGCACTCGTTTGAACACCTTACATGTTAGGAGAAAGGTCCTAAAATCAATCCAAACTGCTTGACAAATGTTTCCAAAAAATGAACAGGGTAGAAAGGTACCGAAAGGGCATTAGTTATCCAACTAGTGTAACCAAGTCCCCGAACCCAGTTAATCTCTGGTTCGTAGGAATAGGGTGATTCTCCCGTCACCTTATTTGGGTTTCTAATCGACCCACCTCAAATCGATTAGTGGCGACTCCTTGGTATAAACCATTTGCTTGTTAAATATTTAAACCTTAAGTCGCGATATGGTATGGGCTTGGGAGAGCCCGAATTAAGTCATAAACCTAGACTTAGGACGTACCAGGCGAGCCCCCCTGCTTTTTGCATGTTGTCCAAAGAGAGCTCGGGAGTTCGGTCGCGACAGACTGGCGACTCCGCTGGGGATCTGTATTTTAAAAGTGGACTTAAGCCAAAATTTTACCCTGTTCAAAATAATTTTTGTTTGGCAGCAAGGACTCCAGGTATGACCCTGACGGTAAGGTGTTATTTGTTCTTGCAGGTCCGAATTCATTGTTTATAAATTGTTGTTGCATGCTTTGATGATTTAGCACTACACTGTTGCACACACAAACCACGCTGCCGGACCTGGGCCGCAATAGGACATTTTAGGATGGTGTTAAGAAAGATACGACCTCGAACGCGAGTCCGCGATGTAGAGGTTGCCTTTCTTTTCCCCGAAATTTATTTCTAAAAAATCGTAAAGAAATATCTTTAGCCGCTATTCGCGTGACTATAAGATATTCCTTTCGATTTGGCCGAGATTAAAAGGACTTGACACCAACGCGAGACTGCGACGGTCAGGCGCCCTTTTAATTTCATTTTGTCAAAGCCAGTCTAAAATAGAAATCGAGCCTCACTCCTCATGTGCATGTCGTTGTGATTGCCATGGCTCAAGAAAAGGTATATATTCTATCCTTTTTCTTTTTTATTATGCAGCCTACTAATTCAATTGATTTGTTATTATTAGGCCACCCGTTGATTGCATTCTATACACGATGGGAAGAAATGATGCCCAATTTGTCCCCGCTCCTAAAAAATTTATTAGCACGGTGGGACCGACGAGACGAGGGATACGTTTGCTGCGGAGATTGTCCATGAAAATAAGCAGCTTCGAGAAAACTGTAGCTTTCCCATCGTTTATAAAATGAGCATCCGGGAAGGGCGCCCTTTATGTTAAAAGCCCCCTTTTGTATATTTCTCTACTATTTATGTTTAGGGGTTTTGGTTTTCTTCCTTAAAAGTGTTTTTGGGTTGTACTAATGTTAATATAACTCGGGCCGATTTTTAAGCTTTAAATAAATTTTCCTGCCCCTTTGTGACACCACCGCGGCCTTTGGCCCAGTGGTATCCGGGGATGAGGCGTAACGGTCCGAGGCGACCGGGGTTCGAACCCCGGGGACGCCGCTTGTAATGTTGATATTAATAAAAACCCTTTTTGCTTATTTTTTCTTTGCAAATAAAGAAAATATGCAATAATATTATGACTAGGTCATAAAATGATTCTTTATCGAGCATTATACTTATTTATATCAGCGTTTTTGCAGGTAGTTGCAAAAAAAATGGCCGAAGAAAATGCCATTCTCAATAAAATGGAGATCGAAATGAAGCAAGTCTTCGCCTTCCTTCGACAGCTCTCAAAACAAGTGGAACACCTGTCAGTCCGCTTAGACCAACTCACCATGACTCCGTCTTGCTATCCAAGACCAGGGGTGATGATTCAAATGGAGCCCTCCAGTGTCAACCCGAAGGGTAAAGATGTCATAATTGACAATGTCCACGAGTCCCCTGATCCTAAGAAATTGAGCACCCTATGCCCAAAGTTCATGCAATGTGAACAATATAAACCCAATATCCCTCCATCACAAAAACAAAACAACCGGAGATAGTTCACTCCCCTCCCAGGATCTCCGTCTCAGATGCTGGCAATACTTCGGAAGAAGGGGCTGCTTTTCACTGAACCAAAGCGACCTAATCCTGAGAGCTTTTCAAATTACAATCCGTCTAAAAAGTGTGATTATCACATGGGCGAGGTGGGGCATTCCACTGATGGGTGCTATACTCTTAAGCACCGAATTCAAAACCTGCTGGACACTGAGACTTTCTCACTCCAGACCGATGAAGGGAATGGGTGCAAGCCCACTTGAGTAGAACTCTTCTCATCTTTTCTGCATGAATCCCTGAGAAAGGGACTATCCTTGTACTTTGTTTTTTATCGTCATTTCTACCGAAAGAAATGTCTTTTTGAACTCTCTCTATCCTGAGATTGTAAATATATGTATTGTGAATAAATAATGTTTTGAGGGCATGAGATGGTATACCAAACCGGCCCGTTGATGATATCCAGTCATGTAAAGGAAAGTGTTCTGAGGCCCAGGCTTCCTCATGCTTCTTTGTTTCTAAGCTTTTGAAAATAAAACAAACGTTTTATCATTTTTCAAAAGGACCAAAAAAGAACAGTGGTGGAAAAACCTGCATACTCATAGCCTTGTTTGTTTTTCTAATTCGCTCATTTCGTGTCTCAGAGCATATTCCTTTTTGATTTGTTATTACAAAAGGGACATTTGGAAATGGCACAAACTGAAGAGTACATCAGACCCTTATGATGCTAGCGGACCAACTCATCTGATAGGGACAGTCCGAGCAAAGATCAGCCAACCTTCAAAATGAAATATGGGGCAAATCTCATCACTTCTAGTGTGAGATATCAACTCCAGAAAGTCAAAGGGAGTGCTGAGCATTCCTTGACACCATGATGAGCGAAACATCATTTCATACAAAAGTCGGGGACAGATCAAGAAGAGATTACCCCTTTTGGAAAGAAAAAGGTACGTCTTATTCCTAAACAAATTTTGAAAATGACATCCCATCCCTTTTCTTTTGCAGATAATGAAATGGGGAACATGCTAGACCCTGACGAGCTAGCAAGCCGGATGGAGCACCAATGCTAGGACCTCTCAAATGAAGCATGACGAAGAAGTGCTTAATTGGAAGAATAAACTATGGGGCATGCAATCCTCCAGTCCATAAAAAAAAAGGGTGTATTTCGTTCCTAAAGTTCACCCACTTTAGAATAGAAATGACACATTCTTCCTTTTTATGTAGGACAAATTTGAGTAAAGATTCTGTGCAAGCAGCTGGAAAGGACTTTGCATATGACAAGATAGTCAATCCTAGTCCCACCAATCATGGAGGTCTCGACGTCAGTCATGCTCACATCGGTCAAAGACCTTTAAAGTAGAGATTAGCTTTGCTGCGAAGATCCCCATGTAAGCAATTGCACATGCCCTGTGCATGTCCGGAATCAGAGGATTTTCGAGAAATACCTCAGCATGTCAGAACCGCGTTGGCAAAGCATGCGCTGATAATAGGAATTGAAGGCACCCCTGATCATAGAGGATCTCATTCGAGCTTCGAGACCAAAGGCATGGAGGAGCAGACTGAGATGGAGAAGGCCGAACAAAGTAAAGAGCATAAAAGACTCTGCTAGCTTTGAAGGCAAAATGGAAGAAGGGTAATCTGTATCGTTCTCAATTTACTCTCAATTATCTCACTTCTAACATAAGCTTATGTTTTTGTCAGAAGGGGATTATCGACATCCGAGAGAACTCAAGATGTTGTCAATCTAATCTCAAATGAAAGGAATCACGAAGGGTAATGTTGTATCGTTCCCAATTCCTGTTTTTTAAAGAACCGTTCATTAACACGGTCTTTCCCATTGCCTTGCAGATTTACTTCATCATTGCAGTACAGGTAAGTATCTCTGTCTCTAAAAACTTTTCTCATAAAAGTACAAAGAA
Organism: Syzygium jambos; assembly: GCA_031216235.1. Taxonomy (NCBI): domain Eukaryota; kingdom Viridiplantae; phylum Streptophyta; class Magnoliopsida; order Myrtales; family Myrtaceae; genus Syzygium; species Syzygium jambos. Next base: position 33,372,152 of record CM062226.1, on the reverse strand, counting down.
GCAAAGAAAGAGGAAACATGTTAAAGCAAATGAATGCTTAGCCTTTCTCAAGTGCATTGCATGTCTTTTGGAAAGAATCTTGCATGGTAATTTTTCCTGTTTAATTCACCAATTCCCTGTGGAAATTTTGACAATTCGACAAGTGGTGTCGAACTGCTCTGGTGTATTGAACGAGGTGTGTCAGGATGATGAGAGGCAACCCTTAATCTATACACGTTCTCAAGTACTAAACCCTTGCAAGACGAGTGAAAAGGTTTCATTTCTACAAGGTGAAGGGATTTCTCGCATAAGGTACGGTAGCCAAAATGATGAGAGGCAGTTCATTTCTCTGGCCCATACACTACCATTAATCCGTTGCTTGACCATTTTTGAGCCCACACACTCGGAGGTTCCTTTTCAAATTACCCCTGTCAAGAACCACACCACATTGGGGCAGCTTGAGGTAAACCAGCCTCATAGGATGGATTCAAACTCAGAAGAAACAAGAAAAACATCCTTTCTTTCCGGTCATCGCCCCCTGGCTTCGACCTCGTTGTTTTCACGGAACCCGCGGCCCTCAACAGAGTCCTCCAAGATCAGCACACCATCGACAACCAGACAGTCGAGGTTAAGAGGGCTTTGTCAAAAGTGAAGCAGCAAACTAATGCTTGTCCAAAATGTCAATATCTTATTGATAACAGTGATATTAAGCAGGACAAGAAGGATGAAGAGTTTGTAATATCTAAAATTTTCTATGATCATCAGCTGCAACAACTCACACGAAGTGAAAAAGATGAATAGAAATTTCCTTGCTCTCACTTGCATTAACCTTTGAGTGTTTTTATTGCAGATGAACTCTCATGATAATTTAAGTGCCCTAGGATGATGAAGAGCAGTTCTTCTTCTATCCCATACACTTATATCCTTTGCTAGCCCAATTGAGCCGACAATTTCATTCCGTACGAACCCAATTGGTGATCATCCCCCACACCGGGGCAAGGCAAAAGTCACCACAGTTTGAGCATCACGGTCCCAAGTACCGAATGAAGATGAAGACTCCAAGAGCCTAAAAACATTGTTATGTTCAACTTTGTTTAGGCTAGTCATGACAACATCAAAAGAACAGCAAAAAAAAATAAATAATATATGCTGAAAACTGGGGGGCATGAAAAAGCAGTGTGCCTGGTAAAAGCAAGGCCAATGCCCATGAATGGAGATCTATGGGCGTGATGAAAGCGCTCTCAAATATCTCAAAGACATTAAGTGGTGTAGAATAGACAACCCCAAAGGGTTGAAACTTGAGTTCTTCTTTGATATAAATTTCTGCTTAAGAACTCTGTCTTGATAAAGATCTGCCACATGATAAAGAAAGACGAACCTATTCTTGAGAAAGCATTTGGGACAGAGATAGAATGGTATCCAGGAAAATGCTTGACGCAAAAGCTCCTCAAGAAAAAGTTGTCAAAGATGCTAAAACACAGGATTACCCAAGAAGCCTTCCAGAAGGATCCTGACGGCGGATAAGAAGACCGGTGACAATGCTAGATGATCACCAATTCTTACCCTTACACACATTTTTGAGCCTAACGATCATTTCGTTCCTCAACTCGCAAACCAAGCCCATGTTACATCCCTCATGAAGTCTCTTCTGACTGGGGCATTTGAATTAACACGGGATTTCAAATGTTTATAAACAACGCTCGAGGAAGTGCGAGCAAGACTATTTTCTATCTCTTTTGCAGGGTTCTTGACTTGTAAACCCGGAGATAATTGCAGAGTATTTTCTTTCATGGCCTTGACTCGGACAGTCTCCTTTGTTAAGCCATTGACCAAGCCTACATTACGACCCTGAGGAAGACCTCTCAGATTGGCAACGTCGTATCGCTTGCGAGAAAAACTTAGACCCCTGTTGATGTGATAGTGGTCAGATTGAGTGTTTTTGATATTCCCGCATTAATGGACGGGACAAATACCCCTTTTCAATGAGAGCGAGTGGAAAGTCCTTTCTGACTGAAGGTCCCTCGTTCATCATCTCGAGAAATTCCACCTTGTGAAAAAATTGTCTTGATTGACCCACGGTGGATGTTTGGTGATGCGAACATGGTAAAATCATCATGCATGAACTTACAAATGCATACTCTGGATTAGCCCAGCTTGTCTATCCTTGATGAATGCATGCATGTTTGTGCTAATCATCTTTGACAATTCAGAGTTCTAATCCCCAGTGATAGAATACAAAAATTCGGGCGCCGGAGAAGCCCTCATTATCATCCCAAGGGAGATGCCCCGGAAAAGGTTGGTTATTCAACAGATGATACATCAAATCTTCGGGAATGTGCCCAGGTAAGTACATTCTACCCTTACCTGATCTCAAAATCATCGGATTTCTTTTCAAACTACCCAGAAGGTAAACCAGGTATTGCTTTGAAAATGAAATGCATCTTGACTCGCGATCAAGATATTTCGTACAATATTCAGGAATAGCCTTAGTTGTCTATTTCTCCAATGAATGCATATGTGTTTGCACAAAGAAAAACTTGTCCGACAGGAGACATGCTCTTAAGAGGCAGGAACGCGTCCAGGTAAGTATATTCTACCCATGCCTAGTTCCAAAAATCCATGTACCTATAATTGTTATGGTACCCTTTGAACATTGGACTGACCCCTCTGTTCACCCTTTTGAGCACGGAACTGATTCCCTCTGTTCACAACAAATCCTTGGGCGAGGACCCCGAGGTGCTCAGCGTTTGAGGTGCTCATCATTTGAGCTTTCCAAGACCTGATGGCGAGGAGCCGGCAGACAAACAACAAATCCTTGGGCGAGGACCCCGAGGTGCTCAGCGTTTGAGGTGCTCATCGTTTGAGCTTTCCAAGACCTGATGGCGAGGAGCCGGCAGGCAAACAACAAATCCTTGGGCGAGGACCCCGAGGTGCTCAGCGTTTGAGGTGCTCATCGTTTGAGCTTTCCAAGACCTGATGGCGAGGAGCCGGCAGGCAAACAACAAATCCTTGGGCGAGGACCCCGAGGTGCTCAGCGTTTGAGGTGCTCATCGTTTGAGCTTTCCAAGACCTGATGGCGAGGAGCCGGCAGGCAAACAACAAATCCTTGGGCGAGGACCCCGAGGTGCTCAGCGTTTGAGGTGCTCATCGTTTGAGCTTTCCAAGACCTGATGGCGAGGAGCCAGCAGGCAAACAACAAATCCTTGGGCGAGGACCCCGAGGTGCTCAGCGTTTGAGGTGCTCATCGTTTGAGCTTTCCAAGACCTGATGGCGAGGAGCCGGCAGGCAAACAACAAATCCTTGGGCGAGGACCCCGAGGTGCTCAGCGTTTGAGGTACTCATCGTTTGAGCTTTCCAAGACCTGATGGCGAAGAGCCGGCAGGCAAACAACAAATCCTTGGGCGAGGACCCCGAGGTGCTCAGCGTTTGAGGTGCTCATCGTTTGAGCTTTCCAAGACCTGATGGCGAGGACCCGACAGGCAAACAACAAATCCTTGGGCGAGGACCCCGAGGTGCTCAGCGTCCGAGGTGCTCATCGTTTGAGCTTTCCAAGACCTGATGGCAAGGACTCACCAGGCAAACGAACAAAATCCAGTCAGTCAAGGCGACCGAAGAAAGGTTCGGGTCCTAGACAAACAATCCCCAGTCCAGGCGACCGAAAAAAGGTTCGGGTCCTAGACAAACCATTCCCCTCCGTCAAGGCGACCGAAGAAAGGTTCGGGTCCTCGACACACAATATCAACTATCTGGAATTACTCTACCCTTCGGCAAGGTAAGTAGCCCCAGGTATGTTTTTATTTGCTTTAGCATGCATCATCTTATCGCATCATAAAAATGAGACTTCAATCTCGCCAAAAATAGCATTCATTAAGCATGCATGGGCAAAACTTAGGTGTCATTTTGTCTTTGAACGTAACCTTTGCGAGCTCAAACTCTGCGAGCTCACCTTCAAAGAGGGGCAGCTGTTGACACCTATTTTTGATTTGCCCAAAATTAATTATACAAAATTTAGGAATTAATTTTTTAGTTCCTAAAACACAAAAAAATATTTCTATTTAAATGCATTGCATGTAGAAATTAGGCATATTTGCATTAATAGGGCCTATTAAAGAATATTTTCTTAATTAATCTAAAAAAAAAAATCAGCTCGGGCCGGGTCAGGCTGGGCCGACCCGGCCCTTTTCTTTTCTCTCCTCCTCCCCGCGCGGGCCCAAGGCCCTTGCTCTTTTCTTTTTTCTTTTTCCCGCGCGGCCCAGCCCGCCTTTCTTTCCCTTTTCTTTCTCGCACGGGCTGGGCTTGGCCCGGCCCAGCCCCTTCTTCTCCTTCTCCCCCACGCGCGACCGTCGCTGTCCACGCCCCTGTCTGCCTCTGCTTCTCGTCGTCACGCCGATGCACGGCGGCGCCGCCCCTCGTCATCGTCGTCATCCGGCCAGAGGAAGACCGAACGAGCACGACGACGGGACTGGCATTAATTGCCAGTCCCGTCTTCCCCCGGTTTCCCGGCCTCCCCTTATCCTTTTATCCCTCTCCTCCCCCTGTTCCTCTGGATTTTTTCAGCCGCAGCAGTGACGTCCCCCTGCACCGGCCTATGGCCGCGGGATTTGCGGGGCATAGGCCGGTGCAGGCCGTCGTCAGCCGATGTGGGGAGGCACGGGACGCGTCGTCGCCACCTATAAAAGCCGAAGAGAGAGAGGAGCGCCGGTCGGCATTTTTGAGAGAGAAAACAGAGAGAAAAGAGGGAGAGACTGAGAGAGAAGGAGAGAGAAACAGAGAAGAGAGAGTAGTCCGGGAGGGTCTGGCAGGTCCCAGCCGGTCTCGCCGTCTCCAGCAAGCCGACCGGCAATGCCCAGAACACCCCTCGGGTCGGCCATCAGAGAGAGAAACAGGGCAGAGAGAGACAGAGAGAGAAAAGAGAGAGAAAGAGTGAGATTAGAGCGTAACGAGGTCACGCCGGAGTGTGGCCGAGAACCAGTAGCGTCGCCGTCGCCCACAGAGTAGCTAAGAAGCCACCCAGACGCGCCGTCGACCGGTGAGCTCTCCCGGCCGAGTCTCCGCCTCTGTTTTCCCCTGTTTCGGTGTCCGGTGTGGTAGGGACTCGCGCCGGCCGTGTCGCGCGATTCCCGGCCCATACCGTCGTCGGTCCCGATCCATAGTCGCCGTCGGAGGTGAACCCAAGCCGCTGGGATTGACCGGATCGCCGGAGGAGGTCAAAATTCCCCGGTTTTTGTCGCGCCCCCCACATGTTCGACGAAATGCCTCAATCAAGCCCGTTTTTGTTTCGTCGCCGGCCGGTGAACGGCGGTCCTACGGCGGCTCAGGTGAGTGGTATAGCTTGAAGGCGGTCCTAGGGGGACGATTCGGGGGCGGTGCCGGCCTGGGTCGGCCGGCGGACGGCCAATTTTGGCCTCGCCGGCGGATCTCTCCGCGGGTTTGTGGAATTCGAGTCAGACCCGACCCGAATCCGCCGATCCGACCCGGGTCAACTCCCGGGTCGGATCTGTTGACTCGGGTCGGTTCTGATCCGACCCGGGTCAACTCCCGGGTCGGATCCGTTGACCCGGGTCGGATCCGACCCGATTCGGATCATCTGATCCGACCCGGTCAACTCCCGGGTCGGGTCCGTTGACCGGGTCGGTTCTGGCCGACCCGGACCCGACCCGACCGGGTTTATTATAATATTATAATATTATTTTATTTTATTTTAAAAAAATAATAATTAAAAATTTTAAAAAAATAATAATTAAAAATTTTAAAAAAATTTAAAAAAATTTTCAAAAAAAAAGAGAAAAAAGAAAAGTTATTTTATTTTATTTTATATTATATTATTTTATTTTTTTATTTTTTTCTTTTCCGAAAAAAAAAAATCCGAAAAAAAAATCCGAATTTTTTTTTTGTAGGACTTATCTGAATGTTTTAATTTATCATAGTATCATTATGCATGTTGTTTAAATAATTGCATAAATTTCTACGTTTAAATTCAACAAGCCTGAAATCGTGTGGTAGTATGTTGCATGTTTTATTATTACCGTCGCGTTGTTATTATGCATGTTTTTTTATACAATTGCATGAATTGCCGTGTTTTGAATGTCATCTGGCTTAGTTAGGGCTAGAACCATAGGTTGCATGACTGCTAAACATTTCTGATTATGCACTCGTTTGAACACCTTACATGTTAGGAGAAAGGTCCTAAAATCAATCCAAACTGCTTGACAAATGTTTCCAAAAAATGAACAGGGTAGAAAGGTACCGAAAGGGCATTAGTTATCCAACTAGTGTAACCAAGTCCCCGAACCCAGTTAATCTCTGGTTCGTAGGAATAGGGTGATTCTCCCGTCACCTTATTTGGGTTTCTAATCGACCCACCTCAAATCGATTAGTGGCGACTCCTTGGTATAAACCATTTGCATGTTAAATATTTAAACCTTAAGTCGCGATATGGTATGGGCTTGGGAGAGCCCGAATTAAGTCCTAAACCTAGACTTAGGACGTACCAGGCGAGCTCCCTGCTTTTTGCATATTGTCCAAAGAGGGCTCGGGAGTTCGGTCGCGACACAAATGTTATCTACTACAGAGGTATCTGGCATGCTTTACGAACAATAAGCAGTGAAGAGGGCTTATTAGGACTTTACAAGGGACTTGGAGCGACTCTTTTGGTATGTGCTTAGTTTTTATTCTGCTTAGTGCTTAGGCTGTATAACTCGATTCTTGACTATTTGTTTGTCATTGTTCCAGAGTGTGTGCCCCACTATCGCTATAAGTTTTTCTGTGTATGAGACCTTGAGATCTTCTTGGCAGTCACATAGGTGAGCCTGAGCACCTTGCCAGTTTATTTCTTTGATGTTGTTTGATTTTGTTTCACAACGCCAATAGTCGCATGAAATTTCTTTTTTCGCATGCTAAATGAGCTTTCTAACAATTCAACCAGGCCCGATGATTCCTTTGTTGCTGTTAGCCTGGCTTGTGGCAGTCTTTCTGGTGTTGCATCTTCAACAGGTGAGTAATTCGTAAGACTAGAATATTGCATACTTATGGATCATATATAAGAGCTGCTTCATGAAGTGTGTATTTCACTTGTTGGAGTTGGCGAATACTTCGGGGACCCTTGTTTCTCACACCGGGTACGCCCACGTGAGCTTAGGGAAACTGAAGTGTTGTCCGACGGCATGTGACCCATGCGTGCGGAATGCGGGGGTTCGGGGGCAGCGCCCCCGACACGGGTGCCCCGCTGCCCGGTCAGCGGGCGGGGGTTCGGGGGCAGCGCCCCCCGACGGGGGTTCCCCGCAAAAATGCATATTATTAGGCATTGTAAACATGCATCTTTGAGAACCCCGCAAAAATTCATGGGGGCCGTTTACAATTTGCCATGGTCCACTCAAATCTCAGAAGCCGAAAGCATTTCCAATTCACATAAGCAATTGGAGAGGTCGCAATGTGGGCGACGAATGCTTTCACCAAGGGAAAAGACCGGTCAATTTAATGTGATCCAGCGTAGGTCGCAGACCGTACTTGTTGACTGCTGCATTGGCAGCCCTGAAACCTCCTCCATATGCCGGGGAGGTGTCGTTGGCGATTTGATGCATGAAAAACTTGCCGAGTTTCTTCTCAGCCTCAGACTTCTCACCTTTCTTGGAAGATGTAGAAGACGAGGAAGCTGCTGATGTAGATGGCGCGTTTCTGTGTTCAGGCATGACTTCTGATTCGAGCCACATGTGCGATAAAACTTGACATATGCCTTCTTCTACCTCGGGGTTAAGATTACGGTAACCTACGAATATAAGTTCGAAAGTTCAAGATAAGCCCCATTTGGAACTGCAACCAACGGAAGATGATGCTGCAGGGTAGAAAGTGTTCACCTTTAAGGCGTAACCATCCGTGCATTAACTCATGAGCAAGAATAGCACCGGTTAGCAACCTATAATCAGCAACAAAAGGTTAGATTTCTAAAACATAAGACAAAATAAAGGTGATGAATACTTGCATTAAGTTTCGCATCTTTAGCATCCTTAACTTTCTTTTATGAGTAAAGAGGTTTCCTTTCTGCATCCTAAATTTATAGTGAGATCTCAGCTAGTAAAGCCTAAGATAAATACGTTTCCAGATACATGTCAAATTTTCTTATATTCTAGTTAAAAGCGAGGTGGCCTTTAGTACAACAAGGAAAGCCTTCAGAAGCCTGTTATGTCTCCAACAAAAAATTCCTTTCCTTGAGAAAAATGCATCCTTTGATCTATACAAGAAGTTTCATTAGCATAAGACCATTTTTCCGAAAGCTCTATACCGGGAGAGACCCTCTGCCACGGCTCAATGGGACTTCCTAACAACTATGCATTGGAAAAGTTCTCAACGACTGCTCAGGAAGACTCGCCAGATACGTGGCTGTTTGTCAACTCATCCTTAAAAAGTCTTTCTAACCTTCTAATTTTTAAAACTTGAATATAAAGAGCTATTGTGTACTTAATAAATATAATCACTACTTTGCGAAACAAAAGCTTTTCAGTCGCACTTACCTTGGTAGACCATAAAGAACAAGAATGGCCGTAACTTCGCATTTCCTTGTCAACTTCTGGGGTTGAGTTCTCATTCCAAGAAGCCTGTGGCCTCCAACTCTGGGCCTTCTGTGAACCTGAACACAAGAGCAATGAAATGAGTGTAAAATTGGCCAAGTAAATCTTGCTCAAGAATTTACTCTGGATTTCGTGAAAGCAAAATCAGTAAATGTCCAATATCATACACTGGACACGGTTTGCTCCTCGGAAAGACATAAACCTCTCGTCTCAGGCATGTGATGGTTGCCCTGCATATAAACTAGCATCAGGAATGGTGCACCAACTTTGAAAGAAAACCCAAATCTCGTAACACGTCTTACATTTTTTTCTCCAACAATAGCCTCATTAAGTGCTTGTCTTTCAACCAGAAGCATTGGAATTTGCTGATCCAATTTCATGTTCATTCCTTCATAGTAGTCTCTGATCGTATGATAAAGTGATTGACAGTCACCAGTATCCATGATAGCAGATTCCATGCACTCTACGCATAAACTCCGTCCATCTCCCAAAGATATGTATGTTGGGTTCCATGACTGTCAGTAGGTAAAAGAAATAAAAGAATAACAGAAAAAATGAGTACAGTTGCTTCGACACGTTTAAAATTTACAATCCCTAAGATTGTGGGAACAAAGCATGACATTGCTTTTACTTGTGCTACCCTAGACCAGTACCTCCAAACGCTCGCAGCTACAACATCGGGCAGTGTTGTCATGCTCATGCGATGGACAGTACTTCTGGGACCAGAAAGGATGGCATCTATACTCAATCAAACCCGCTCCATTTGTTGGGATCTGTGAATTGAAATAGAAGCTTACTATAAAATCAAAATGCAAAAGACTTAAATTACCTTAATGCTATACTCTCTTAAAATTGCATAAACATAATTAACAAGAACAACTTGGACTCAGCTTCTCTCACTTCGAAAGTATGCATTTTTAACAAATCCCAGGTCTACATACAAAAGGCTCAATGAGCAATATATTTTTTGATGAAATCACTCATTATGTTTTCACTATGTACTTTTCAAAAATTAGAAGCAATCTCTTGTTATCGTAGAGCAATTCAACTTGAGCTACTCCAGTGATGAGTAAGACTTTCTTTAGCTACCAGCATGACCGCACACGGGAAGTCAGCATTGTGTGTAAAAGGACAGCTATTGCAGTGATGTACTACTTGAAGAGCAATAAATGTCATAAGCTTAGTAACATCGTCTCTACGAAATGTAAAAACTGCAAAAAATATTTGTCAGGTAAGATGTGGTAGATTGTTCTTACAAATTGATGGCAGACTTCACATTTTGGATGTGTCAACTCCTTGAAGCAAGACTGGTGATAAGGATCGCTTCCTGACAATGAAAACTTCAATCAACAGAAAAAAGGACTAGTAAGGGCTACCAGATAGAAGTTCCAGAATGAGACATATTCATGTCAAAGTTGACAGTGCCAGAGTGATAAAAGAAATACTGAATATTCACATGTATTGTAGACTGTAAATAACTTGAAGGTAAAATCTTAAACAAAAAGAGGAAAGGAAAGATATTTCAAGAGGAACTACTTACGTCATATTCTGTAATGGGGTACCCGCAAGCATGACAGCAAAAGCATTCTGGATGGAAGAAAGTTCCCATACAACCCAAATAGTTGCCATAGCCTATTTCACGGTTGCAGCCATTACATACTCTGTACCGGTAGAACAAAGTCAATTCATGAATTGGTCCAATGACATTTCAAGTCCATAGAACAATAGTGCACATCTGCGGAAATTACTTTTAGCTCTTCGCAACAGAACAAACTTGAGGCTCTCTGTCTATAATGACAACTGGGTTAATGACATAATGTTCCGGTTTACCAAAATCAACTTTCGCGTGCTATTTTGGCAAATCCAACATTTGTTTTCAATCACAACCAATGAAGTTAAACCCTCTGGACACCAAATACGCTGAAAATTTTCTTCTAGTTCATGATAACAGATATGCAGAGTAAGATCTGACTTGCTCAGCACTTCAGTCAATTTTGCAAAAATTTGCCGACCTGGTTATGAGGGCGAGAAAAAACCTTTCAATACTTTAGACAGCAACCTTAGAATGTTTAGCGACGTTAGTCTATCAAAGACACACTTTTGACTGCAAATTACCTAAATCTTCCTCTTGGATAATTTTGCATACGTGGGGGAGGAGGGTATGAAGGTCCATTTATACTATCATGAAGCTCCCTAGCAATGTTTTCATCGCTGTCTGTCCGCCGTCTACACCCTGGCAAATCCGCAACATGGTTAGACATTACTTTTTGGAGAGAGAGAGAGAGAGAGAGAGAGAGAGAATTATTTATTAGCCTTGGACCAAAATATGAAAGTCAAACCTACCATTTTGCCGCCTCAGATCTTCGGCCAAGGAGAGTGCAACTGCTCTGTCAAGGTCCTCTTTTTCCTTGTCACCTCTAGAGTGATCATCCTGATGATGTCATTAACAATAAGAAAGGGGTAAATGGTGAATTCAAAAGCAAAATGCGATAAACATCACAGCATTCGAGAAAGCCAGTCGGTGGTAAATGGTGAGTAATGTTCAGATGAATATTTTCCCAACAGACAGGGGCAATGATGATAAGAATAACAGGGAGTTTACCACTGATCTAGCAGGTGCGCGCCAGACCATGTTTTCGTCGCCTAGATACTGTGGACAACGACTAGACCCTCCTCGCCCAGATCCACTCTTAAAGAGTTTCCCCAGCCATCTCATAAAACGTGATTTTCTCTCTGCGTACGAAGACACAAAGTCCCCTGCTTAACATAAAAACCCATCCAATAAACCCCCGTCTATGAATAAAAGATATTGCGATACACCATTGTAAAAAAGAATAGTGTAACTCATGTCATCTATCTAGCAAGTAGCTACAGAGAACCCATACAAGAGATGGGAGGAAAAAAGAAACGCAGTCCAAACGCCAAAGTCCCATGTAAGGGACGAAAAAAGCAAGAACCCACATGGAGCTGATGGATCAATACAAACATTTCATCGAACAAGTGAGCGGCGACAAACCATTCGACCAAGAAGTACCGAAAACAGGGCCACGCTGCGTACCGTAAATACAAGGCTGGGAAAGATGGTTGACGCTGGAAGAAGGAGGAGCCATGTTGGGAACCGCGAAATATGTACAGAAAGTCGCCGGAATACCCACAGAGCAGGAGCGAAAAGGGGCGGAGTTGGGAAAAGGGAACAGGGCGGGCGGTGGGAGGGCACAAAAGAAGGGGAGGGAAAGGGAGAATGGGGGTGGAGCATCGTTAAAGAAAAGATGATATGGGGGGTGGGGTGGGGCGTCGACGAAAAAGGAAAAGAGGAAAGAATCTCTTCCTCCCTTCTTTTTTTTCCGGGGGCAGACAAGCGAGAACGAATTGTAAGCAAGGGGAGACGGATGAGATGGGTTGGCGAACTTCTCCTTCTGTGTGTGATCTTTTCCCTTTTCCTTCTTGAGGAGGAGCGTGGGGGGAGGGGGTGGGTGGTAAGGGGAGATTCTTGGCTTGAAGAAAGCGATCAAGAAAGTAGCAGAAAGATGTCGGCCGGACAAGAATCTTCCAGGGAGGGAGGCAGGGGCGGGGAAAGCAACGGCGGACGACAGAGAATCGGAAGAGAATTGTCCGATCGACGCAGGGACGGAGACAGAGAGGGAATGAATGATGTGGAAATGCGTGGAACGGAGGTGGAGAAGAATCTCTTTGGCTTTGGCTACGGCTTTGGCTCTGCTTTTTCTTGCAGCAGGGGAGAGGGGTTGGGGTTCGTCCCCTGCTTTTCTTCTTTCCAGGAGGGGAGGGTTTAGGAAAATTTGAAGAACGGGGGAAGGTTTTTGCCGCGTACCCCGAGGAGCTTTTGAGGTTGGCCAAGCTCTCTTTTATTCTCTTGGCAGGAAGAATAATGGCACATGGATGGCATTTCAATTGATCTTGATTTCATTTTTTTCCGGCTCGTGATAGATTCTCGGGAAAAGACCACAAAAAATCCCAAACTTTACTACCTGTGACACATTTACCCTGAACTTTTTTTTTGTGACATCAAAAACTCAAAACTATATTATTTATGACACATTTACCCCATTGTACTTTAGTCCATAGGCATTTTCATCTTTTTTGCTTTTTCTTTTTTTTTTCAATTTTTTTTTCCTTTCCGGGAGGGCCGCCCTCGCCGGTGTCGGGCGAAGGTCGCCTCGCATGGGTGAACGAGGGCAGCCCTCGCCCGACGCCGGGCGAGGGTCGCCTGACGCCCTCGTCGGAAAGGAAAAAAAAATTGAAAAAAAAAAGAAAAAGCAAAAAAGATGAAAATGCCCATGAACTAAAGTACAATGGGATAAATGTGTCACAAATAGCATAGTTTTGGGTTTTTGATGTCACAAAAAAATATTCAGGGTAAATGTGTCACAGGTAGCAAAGTTTGAGATTTTTTGTAGTTTTTTCCCTATATTCTCCAAGGACGTTTTTGCTCATGGCCCGACATATTTAGATGCTCGCTTGCACTCTTCGATTGTTACTATGTAGACGTTTTCGTAATTCGAACGTTAATGTTGTGTATGATAGAGGCACGGCAGGAGCTTGTCGCTCGCCGGGTCAAATCTGGCTGGGAAGGATACTTTTAAACGCATCACCCCCTAGGCCAAGAGCAATGGAGATTTATTTTATTCGAAAGTGGATGTTCAATTAGCATGGCAAAGAAGGATATGATGTTTATCCTTTTGCTTTTACGCTCTAATTCAAGATAATCGTTTGAATTTCAAAATTTTGCGAAAAGGGTGCATGTGAGTCCACGTGTCAGCATTTGAGCTTTCTAAAAGTTTCGAGAGTTTCGGGTTTAAAAAAATCGAAATGTGCGGCTTGCTAGAATTAAATTAGGCAAACGGGGTACTTTCAATTTAGACGAAAACCTTGAGCGTTTGCAAAATCCCATTATTAGAGTTTCTCCGTTGCCAAATGTCTTTAAATCATATTGCACAAATTACAATTGTCGAGAGTCCTTTTTACTTTTCCTTTCGGAGTCAAGATGATCGTTATCATTTTTTAAAAGCATCAAAACCTTCTTTGAGTGCACTTACTCTACTTATCGCTTTTACTTTTCGTAAAATTTTCACAAGAGTACTAGTTTGGAGTTTTTCGTAATATTAACCCTAAATCTTAATACGAAATATCGCACATGACATTTTCTTATTTTTTTATTCTTGAAAATAGTTTTTGCTACTTAAGTTTTAGAGGAAAATTCGTTATTAGAAATGATAAGTAATTTTTGTATTACTTCAGGGCACATCTAGCAAGTTTCCTCCTTTGAAAGTGATTGAAGTTGCTTACTTAGGATTGATGACTCTTTTGATACTGATCCGGTCTGGTGCCACCCCGAGTCAATTTTCGCGCAACGGACTAAACCAGCTTTCTCGGTTGAATGGCCAAACAAGAGCTACCCATCCATGTAAGAATAAATGATCAGCACCAACAACAAAAAAAAAAAATTTCGGACTTCACGATTCGCAAGATGTAAATAGACCTGTCAATGAGTGGTCGGGTCAAGTATAGGTCGGGTCATAAATGGTCCGATCCAAATTGACCTATATGCGTACTGCAATTTTCTTAACCCATACCTAACTCTAGTCATATTCAATTCATATCCGACTCAATTTATATTGTTAAAATACTTCTATATTTTTTTAAATCTAGAAAAACTCGTACATGAACTGATATAAAAGTGCGGAGTAAACGAGTGTGAGATTGAGCGAGGGCGAGAAAAATGATCTGAGTTTAAATAAGTTGCAAATCCATTTACGATCTATTTATGACCCATTAAACATTCATATTATACCTATACCTATTTATTATCCATTTATTAAATATAACCAACCTATTTATTTATTAATATATAGATTAACAAATGAGTTTATGATCTATTTTGGCAGATTTAGATTTAGATGTAAATTCACTTTATCACTCCACCAACGATGGATATCAAAACTCTACAGTTGACATCACTTTCGTGGACAACGGAGAAAGCTTTTTTGATCATGATATTGTCAATGAAAATGACGTCTAGCTGGAATTTCTTTTGAGCGAACCGAACGAGGGAATAAATGCGTGATTTTTTCTTCAGAAAGCCTTGGTTTCTAACTTTGGCATTAAAGAAAAAATAATAAAAAAAAAGAATCGTGCTTCCTCAAATGTCAATTGAGAATCAAAATATGTTCTCACTAGCTCGCGCTACTTAAAAATTATTCACCGAATTAGCTGCTTCCACTTTCAGACGTCATCGCGCGGGTCACCGAATTTCTTCTGAAAATGACAAATTTTCTTTCGACATTTCCTTTTTAGCCCCCTTTATTTATTCATTCATTCATTTATCTATTTTTGGCGTCCAAGCAACGCTGTTATTGTCACTATAGTCAGATTCAAAAAGCGCCTGTTATGTATTATAGGGACATCCAAAAATATAACTCACGCATATATACTATATAGTATGTACTAATGAGAGAGGGTCGCGCCCTCCCTCCAGATTGGGGCATGTGGACCCTCGCCGGGGACCAGCGGGGCCTCACCCGGGGCTGGCAAGGGTCGCCAAGCTTCGGGAAGGCCCAAACAACCTCTGCCGGCCCTTCTCGGCGGCTATACCAAAGGGCATCGGCGAGAGCTTGGCTTAAGCCGCTGGGTGTGTGTTTTGGGGGGTTTTTTTTTTAGTTTATTTTTAAATTTAAGTTTTAAAAATTGTATTTGGGCCAAAACAACGGCGTTTTAATTTTGTGTTTTATAATTTAGTCACGTCGTCGCCACGTAGGAAAGAGAAAATATTAAACAAGTCGCGTCAGCTCCACGTCAGAGTTTTTCGTTGGCAAGCCAGATAGTGTTAATATTAGGACTCGATTGAATCAACTTGACAAGTTTTAAAAACTGATTGCATTTTTTGTAAATTTTAAGACTCAATCACACTCACTTTCGTGTCAAGTTTCGGGACTTTCAGTATACATATATGTTTGTGTGAGCACGCACACAAATGAATTTTGGCGATGGGTCATCAAACTCGCAATGTTCTTAGCATCCCACCGCAAATATAACATGTTTTTTTGATACTTATGCAGTACGATTATCCTATGCTCGCCAAATAATTTATAGGACAAGCATGTAGGGAACACAATAAGAGACTTTCTTGCTGGGGAGACGGATCTCAAGAAACCTAAAAAGGCGAAATCCAGGTTGTAGCAAAAATGAAAAGCGATCGCATGGCTGATCTGTGTAAAGGGTAAAGAGAGATTTATTCCATGTTACGACTCACTCTCGTCGGCCGAGTGCATCACAGAGCTGGCCAACGCACTTGATTTTTGCCCTTTTACCATGTGGAAGGGGCAAAAAAAGAAAATCATTTTTCTCTCCTTTTTTTTTTATCGCCCTTTCTTTCTTTTCTTTTTCAATACAATCGAGAAGCACGAGCACGGAGATCCAACTAATTTGAGGCATGGCAATTTGCACCCAGTTGGAGAGATTTGTACTAGGGGTGCGCAAAACGGACTGTCCAAATCGAGAGTCGCCCGGACCGGACCGAACTGACCGGTTTGATCTGGTCCCTGAGAGTGTCAGTCTGATTCCCGATTGCCAAAAGTGGAATTGGTGTCTAGGCGATTTGGTTTCCGATTCCAAGGAGAAATGGGATTGACTACATATACTTTTTTTTAAATTTCTTCAAAAAATAAGTAAAATTTGAATTAAACTATAAGAGAACTTCATTGAAATAAATTCATTAAAAAAAATTAGTAAAATGTGAACTCAATGTTAGATGAACTTCATCGATATGAATTCATCAACAAAAATTAGTAAACCGTTAACTAAACACCTAAGTGACCGATTCCGTTAGATCGGACCAATTCCCGATCATAGGACCAACCGGTACGGTCCACGGTTCTTCATTTTGGGAATCGGGAACCGATCACCTCTAATTCCTTAGTTCTAACATCCCAATCAACTGCACTAACCTTAAGAGGTTTACACTTTTTTTCTTTATTTTTTTTTTGCCTGATGAACTTGAATGTGCTCTCGAAACGCAGAGCATGCCCTCACCACCAATATGTTGGATTATTTGGTAAAAGAGCTTGCTCATCTTCTTATCGTTGTAGTTTCAAAGTCGTAAAATCATTGTGTCGATGTTGGAGAGAGCACGCCCTTAAGATCGCCTGAGGAGATGAACCGATCAAAGTGTCTAAAAACTGGTCCGAGCACTACCAGACCGCTTAAACAAATAAAAAAAATAATCGTGCCGTCGATCCTCATGTGTCCTTATGTTGCGTGTCAATTTATGACGGGTCGTTCTTGAACTGAATATTTCTTTGGCAATCTATTCCAATTACAAAATTTCAAAGCCAGCACCTCGGGATCGATAAGAGCGAGAACATATAAGGACCAAAGGTCATAGAAGCCAGAATTCGTTGGTCGGGCCGGGCCGGCCCGGGCCGGTTTAGGCCCAATTTACAGTCTATGGATACAACAATTATTATGCCCGTTGCAATAGTGTTGCCCAAGCTTGGCATGAAGAAAGCCCAAGCCTAAGATTTAGTAGGCTCGAGTCTCAAACCGGTATTTTTTTTTTTTTTAGGGGTCAGATTCGAACCGGGTTTGACAAGTAAAAAAAAAAAAACGAAAAAAAACCATTCCTAAAACCGTCTGAATAGAATGCGGGAAAGATAAATTTAGTGGTTAAATGGAGCCAAGCTATTAGGGAGTAATTCGGCCTCAACTCAATGATTATTTGAGGTTGACTCGCCCTATTTTAAATCAAGCTCGAGTTTGAAGCACTTAATTATTTTCTTGAAAATCGAGTTCGAACTCACCAATACTATGCTCGATACACTTGTGAGCCTAAACGGGCTTCTATATGAATTGCAGAAGAGACAAAGAACGCGCTAAAATCACATATTTAACCCTCACAAACATATATGTAGGGAAAATGTTCGAACTTATAAAATTCGAGGGTCGTGTTCACATATAACTCATATTACAATCGAATTGAATTTGAGTATTTGAATTTTTTCCTGGAGTCGAGCTCGAGCCTAACTCGGACAGTTTCCTTTTACGTGACATTCTTTTTTCTTTTGCAAATGCAAGTTAAGAATGTAATTTTTGTTGCGGCATGAGAATGTCTAATTCTGCGATAAGCACTTAAAGATAGCAAGGGGAGTGAACTCATGGAGCAGTTTCAGCACCAGATCCATCTTCCCTTTTTAGCTTACGACTTCAATAACATTCAATCTTGAAATGAAGCTCCCTTTCGGTTCTTTCAACTAATTTTTTTGACAGATCCACGATGAAATATGCTTCTGAACAAAAGAGAAAAGCCTGCCAAGAAAAGATCTTAAGAGAGAGGCTCAATGAAAAGCTCAAAGAAAAGATCGAGCATTGCATGGCATGAGTTTCCAACAATATGTTGCAGAGCATCCTTCTCTTTACTTGGCAAGCACCAAAACCAGGCCGTACCCTTTAAATCATCCGATGCCAATGTGCAAAAAATGCAGCCATTTCCGCTGGATATATTTCAAGGTCATGTCCTCCTGCCTCCTGCTGCGTAAGTTCGATCTAGACGGTGGTAGATCGTGTTTTTGCCTCGGTATCGAATCTTGAAGGTGCGCATAGACTTACAAGTTCGGTTTTCTTACATCGAGTGCAAAGTCGATGTCATCCTATGGCGTTAAAATTGTTTGTCTGGAAGAAGGATTCGAATCTGTAAATATACAGGGTTGCTATGAAAATATTAAGGGATCCGGCCGAATCCGTCATCATCTAGCGCACTGAGATGTCAATAAGGCGAACTCTTCCTTTTCTTTCTAATTAGAGTTGGCTTGTAGCTTGCTGAACAGAGAGCTTGAGGACGAGGGCTATGCAATTGATCTCTACAGGACTGGTTTCGACCTTTTCATATTAATGAGAAGAGATAAGGATATTCTTGAATATTTCAAACTGAGCTATCAAATTGTTCACTGTGTCTTTGATGAGGAACCTCCAGCTGCTGTGGAGCATATTGAAATGTTAGGAAGGCCGTCTAGTGGGCATTGTCGTTTCAAAAGGCAAGTTGAAACTCCTCGAATTACATTGGAATGATTAATTAAAGATGAAATTAAGGAAGAATAAATATTAGGGGGAAAAGTACCGAAAAAGTGTTAAATCTATTGCATTAATACAAATTCAGTTCTAAACATTTCAATTAGACCAATTCAGTCCTAAACCTTTTTACGTTAGTACTAATTCAGTCCATCCGGCTAATTTAGACCGAAAATCGCTGACATGAATTCCGGCCGTTGTGCATGGCCCGGCCAGCGTTGACATGGTTAATAATATTTTGAATTTTTTGAATTTTTTTACTGTTCTTTTCTTTTGTTTTATTTTTTTTCCTTCATTTTGGTCAGCAAGGGCTTGCGGGCCAAAAAGTGCTCACCTGCCGTGGGCGAGGTAGCCCTTGCAACCCCGCTGGCTCTGGGTGCCGCCGGCCAAAATGAAGAAAAAAAAGAAAGAAAAAAAAGTAAAAAATTTCAAAAAATTATGAAAATGTTATTTAAAAATGTCAAGGTTAGCGCTAGTCATACCTTGTAGGACGGCCGGCATCCATATTAGCGATTTTCGATTCAAATTGACCGGATAGACTTAATTGGTTCAAATGTGAAAATGTGTAGAACTAAATCGGTTTAATTGAAATGTTTAGAACTGAATTGGTACTAATACAATAGGTTTAGAACTTTTTCGATACTTTTCCCATATAAAGGGTGCAACGTGGTATGAGTATCATTTGACAATATTGACATAGACTCATAGTACTTGGCTGAAGGATTCAACATATATTTTAGGGTCAAGTAAACGAAGTTCTAAAACGACTGTGTTGAGTTAGCAAACTAGTTGGTTTATAGTGTCATCGTCGTTCTTAATCTTGAAACTAAATGACGATGGCTTTTCTTAAACTCAAAGCTAACTTATTATAATTGTAAAGAACAAGATGTGACTTAAAGATCTTTTTTTTTTTTTGCTAGAAGACTTAAAGATCTATTAAGTACATACTAATGAGCGTAAACAATTACAATTTTTTTGGTTGGATCGAATCCACATTACTAGAGGTGAGCATAGTCCGGGTGGGCGGTTCCTACCCCGGAACCATGGACCGCCCGCTAAGGACTGGTTCCAAAAAATTAGAAACGAGAACCGCCCGTCGGTTCCATGGACCCACCCGAGAACCGAACCGCCGATCCAGTCCGGTTCCCGA
Source organism: Syzygium jambos (assembly GCA_031216235.1). Classification (NCBI taxonomy): domain Eukaryota; kingdom Viridiplantae; phylum Streptophyta; class Magnoliopsida; order Myrtales; family Myrtaceae; genus Syzygium; species Syzygium jambos. Next base: position 33,352,382 of record CM062226.1, on the reverse strand, counting down.
CTGGGTTCATGGAATTAGTCCCACTAAGTTTTCCTGAACAAATCAAAAAATGGACCGGTCTAATTCTTGCCCGTTGGTGGATTATGCTCACCACATGCTACTTTGCTTCACATCGAATACATCCGTAACCTATATTATATATCACACATGAGAGTTTGCCACAAGTTCACAATAGTCAGCAAGCAAACAAAACAACAACTCTCCTATTTTCTTTTTTTTTTTAAATTTTTTTGGTCAAATTTTTTAAATTAAAAAATAAATAAATATATATTACTATTATATTATCGGTTTGGCCCGGGTGGGCAGTTCCACACTGGGAACCGGGAACCGGAACGGTACCCACCGGTTCCGAAATATTGGAATCGGGAACCGGACCAATTCCCTTGGGAACCACCGGTTCCGGTTCGATTCTGGGCGGTCCCGAGCGGTCTGGATAGGTCCCGATTCTTTTGCACACCCCTACACATTACGGTATAATTACATAAATCATAAATTTAATTGCGCATGGATGATTTTTACAAGTCCTATATTTCTCATGTAAAGGAAATTTCATCTCTCAAACAAGGAATACATACAACAAGATTCATCAAGACTTTCATATTAAGGCCATAAAAAACGTAGGAATACCAAACAAGCAACAAGCACAATCGGATGCATTCCAAGACAGCAATACATAATATCAAAGCCAACTTTTAGCAGGAGAAACTCCCAGTAATGGAGCCGATAACAACCTTCGCAGCGATCGTGGCCAGGATCGAGTAAATCCTCTTCCGGTTGTCGCTTCCGCTCGTGGACATCGACGCTCCGCCGTTGATTGGCATGGCGTTATAGATAGTTTGATAGATGACCGGTTGATATTGATAACAGTAAGAAGGAGAAGCAGTAGGAACTCCCACGACGTAACCATACTGCCTGTGATGATACGTAGACGCTGGAGCAGTTACGATCTGGCGACCTGCCACTGGCTCTTGGAACGCGCACTCCAGATGGAGGTCGACGTGGCACGGCTCGCAGGTGTACCGCCAGGAACCGCACACGTGCCGACAGACCGCGCAATTCCGTGGCTCCGCAGGCCTGAGTGTGAGGAGGTGGTGGGGGTGCGCGGCGTGCGCCACCGACGCTGGCAGCTCCGTGCATAGCGGGTGGACGTCGAACCTGCACGCCCTGCACGTGTAGTACAGGCCATTAACGGTATGGCCACAGAGGTCACAGACCATGCCGAGGGACTGGTTGACGAGGGCGAGCGGGTGGGCCGGGTGGAGGTGGGAGGAGAGTGTCTGGTGGCACGTGGCGCAACGTTCGTGGAGGTCAAAGGTGCAGGCGGAGCAACGGTAACGCTTTCCGTGGCCGAGGGCGTTGCAGCCATCGCACACGAACTGCTTGGCGACGTAGACCTCATGGAGAGGGTGATGGGGATGCAAGAAGTGGCGCAACGTCTTGGAAGCCTGTGGTGGTATCACTTGTGCTCGAGAGGTCGTCAATGGTGCCATGCTCTCTCTCTCTCTCTCTCTCTCTCTCTCTCTCTCTCTCTCTCTGATACACTTATCAAGGACTTGAGATCACAACATTGGGATTGACGGAGGAAGAAGACTTCGGTGAAGTCTTCTTTCTATCTTTTTGTTTGTTTGTTGTTGTCGTCATGGGCCTTCTTTTTATTTTAAACGCTCAAGAAAGCTCTCTGTTTGTCTCTCCTTGCGAGAGTGGCGATCTTCGTATTATATTTTTTGTGTCGAGAAAGGGACGGGGGAACTCAAACTGCTTCTAGTCATCCTAGGGTTTCCACCTTTTTTTTTCTGGTTCTATTCTATTTGTATACTGGGCCAACCTCGAGTGGTTTAGGGTTTCTACTTCCAGTTGGTTGGCTTGTGAGCTCTTTTATTATCACAAGGACAATGGTGGAAGTACATATTCAGTCTTTCACATATATGTATACTCGTCGGTTGAGTTTCCATCTCTCTTAGTTAACATTCAATGGTGGAGCGAAAAAATTGAGATAAAGGGGGACTATAGAAGATTCTTAATCATGTTGATATTTATAACTTTTTCTTTTGCAAATTTTCATTTTCTAAAAATATGAGGAGTCTTTGGATCTAGAGGGCGAAGGGCAACGGTAGGTAACCCTACTTAGGTTCGTCACCGGTAACATTTTTTTACCCAAATTGATTTTTGGGTTACAAAAAATTTTAAACTGGTACATTTATAACAAATTTATAGTAAACTCATTTTTGGGTCATAAAAAACCCCAAGCTAATACACCTATGATAACTTTTACCCCAAATTGATATGGATTTCCAAGTGAACTTGTTATGTCAATTGAGTGATTGTTATGTATCATTCAGCTGAGCAATTTTAATGTAAATTCGATAGAAACTAACATAGGGTAAATATGTTATAAGTGTACTAGTTTGGAATTTTTGGTAACCCAAAAACTAGTTTAGGGTAGATTGTCACAGATGTACATTGGGTTTTTAGTGACTCAAATATTAGTTTAGGGTAAATTTGTTATAAGTGTATGGGTTTAGGTTTTTTTATGGGAATAGAGTACGGGAAAGATAGATTTAGGGGTGAAATGGAGCCAAGCTATTAAGGAGTAATTCGGGCTCGACTCAATGATTATTTGAGGTCGACTCGACCTTTTTGAATCGAACTCGAGCTTGAAGCACTTGAGCATCTTCTTGTCGAGTCAAGTTCAAACTTACTAATAATTTGTTCAATATAGTTGCGAGCCTAATCGAGCTTCCATTTTTCTATGTGAAGAATATTTTGCAGAATAGACAAAGAAAACCTTAAAATCACATATTTGACCTTCATAAACATATATGTAGGAAAATGTTCAAACTTATTAAATTTGAGGACAAGTTCGCATATAACTCTATTACAATCGAAGTGAGCTTGAGTATTTGAGTTTTCTTCTCGAGTCGAGCTCAAGCCTAATTCGGACAGTTTCCTTTTATGGGACATTCTTTTTTCTTTTGCAAATGCACGTTAAGAATGTAATTTTTGTGGCGGTGTGACAATGTCTTGTGAGGGGGTTGGGGACGACATAAGGTGATGTTCATAGCAGGCCTAATTCTGCGATAAGCACATGAAATCGCAAGGGCAGTTAATTTATGGAGCAGTCCCAGTACCAGATCCATCTTTCCTTTTTAGTTAAAAATAGCTATGTTAGCATAACAATTTTTGGCCACTGTGAGAGTAACGGTATTTTGTGAGTCATAAATTCTTGAAACTCCCTTTCCGTTCTTTCAACTAATTTGTTTGACAGATCCCCGACAAAATATGCTTTTGAACAAAAGAGAAAAGCCTGCCAAGAAAATATCAGAAGAGAGAGGCTCAATAAAATGCATGATCCCATATTCTGTTCTGGATCGAAAGAAACATTGATATTGTCCTCTTCCGTATTCAGGTTTTCAGAATTCATGTTCAGTTAATAACACCGGAGGACTTGCAAATAGTAGTAGAGCTATCATCCTCGGTGAACTATCATTGTAGGTGCCGCGCACAGAAGCAGAGAAGCTCAAGAAAAAGAAAGAATCGTTAACTACAGTTCCATCTGAAGGTTATAGGTACATATTTACCCTACTTTTCATGTCTGTGTATAGCTTCTTCAAATGTCCATTTAAATTCCCTTTTGGTTAGATACGACTAAGAGCAAGTGACGGAATGATGCTTCACTTTCTGCGATGTGTGTAGGCTTCAAGATGCGCTCCTTTTGTTAAACGGCGAAGTTTATAATGAAACAGACTGAAAAGATAAAACTCATGAAAGAGAAGCTAAAGGTTAAAGTGGAGAAGGAGAGACGAGATCGAGCATTGCATGGGATAAGTTTCCAACCCTATGTTGCAGCGCATCCTCCTCTTTACTTGGCACGCACCAAAACCAGGCTATGCCCTTTAAATCATCCAATGCCAATGTGCCAGTAATGCAGCCTTTTCCGCTAGATATATTTCAAGACTATGTCCTCCAGCCTCCCGCTGCGTAGGTTCAATCTAGATGGTGGTAGATCGTGTTTTTGCATCGGTTTCGAGTCTCCAAGGTGCGCATAGACGTAAAGTCCAAGTTCTGTTTTCTTACATCAAGTGCAAAGTCGATGTCGTCTTTTGGGTTTAAAAGTGTTGGTCTGGAAGAAGGAATTGAATCTGTAAATACACGGGGTTGCTATGGAAATATTAAGGGATCCGGCTGGTTCAGGTCGTCATCTAGCGCACTGAGATTCCGATAAGGCGAAATCTTCCTTTTCTTTCTAATTAGAGTTGGCTTGTAGCTTGCTGAACAGAGAGCTTGAGGATGAAGCAATGCAATTGATCTCTACAAGACTAGATTCGAACTTCTCATATTATTGAGAAGAGATAAGGATATTCTTGAATATTTCAAACTGAGCTATCAAATTGTTCACTGTGTCTTTGGTGAGGAACCTCCGGCGGCAGTGGAGCATATTGAAATGTTAAAAAGGCCGTCTAGTCGGCATTGTCGTTTCGAAAGGCAAGGTGAAACTCCTCAATTAAAATCGGGATGATTAATTGAATATGAAATTAAGGAAAAATAAATATAAAGGGGGAAAAATACCTAAAAAGTACTAAACCTATTGTAGTAGTACCAATTCCATCCTAAATATTTTAATTGGACCAATTTAGTCTTAAACTTTTTCACATTGGTACCAATTCATTTCATTCGGCCAATTTATATCGGAAATTGCTGATGTGAATGCGGGTCGTCCCACATGGCCCAGCCAACGTTGACGTGGTTAATAATATTTTAATAATTGTTTGAATTTTTTTATTGTACTTTTCTTTATTTTTTTCTTTTCTTTTTTTTCCTTTATTTTGGCTAGTGAGGGTCTGCGAGGGCTTGCAGGCTAACAGGCCAGCAAGCCCTCGCCGGCCGCGGGTGAGGTGGCCCTCGCAGCTTGCCCGCGTTGGGTGAGTACCCTCTCCAGCGACCGGTGACCCTAGCCAGCCAAAATGAAGAAATAAAAGAAATAAAAATAAAATAAAAAACAAAAAATTTCAAAAAATTATTAAAATATTATTTAAAAATGTCTAGATTAGCGCTAGCCGTGCCATGTAGGACGGCTGGTATCCATGTCAGCGATTTCTGGCCTAAATTGACCGAATGAGCTTAATTGGTTCAAATGTGAAGATATTTAGGACTAAATTGATCAAATTAAAAAGTTTAGAACTGAATTGATACCAATACAATATGTTTAAAACTTTTTTGGTACTTTTTCCATATAAAGGGTGCAATGTGGTATGAGTATCATTCGACAATATTGACACAGACTCATGGTACTTTGCTGAAGGATTCAACATTCATTTTAGGGTCAAGTCAATGAAGTTCTAAAACGACCGTGTTGAGTTAGCAAATTAGTTGATTTATAGTGTCATCGTCATCGTTCTTAATTTTTAAACTAAATTACGGCCGTCTTTCTTAAACTCAAAGCTAACCTATTGTAATTGTAAAGAACAATATGTGACTTAAAGATCTATCAAGTACATACTAATGAGCGTAAATGAATACAATTATTTTGGTTGGATCGAATCCACACAACGGTAATTAGATAAATTGCAAAATTTATTGCGCACGGATGATTTTGACAAGTCCTATATTTCTCATGTAAAGGAAATTTCATATCTCAAACGAGGAAAACATACGACAAGATTCATCAAGACTTTCTTATTAAGGTCATGAAAAACAGTGGAATGCCAAACAAGCAACAAGCACAATCGGATGCATTCCAAGACAGCAATACATACGATCAAAGCCAACTTTTGGCGGGAGAAACCCCCAGTAATGGAGCCAATAACAACCTTCGCTGCGATTGTGGTCAGGATCGAGTAAATCCTCTTCCGGTTGTCGCTTCCGCTCGTGGACATTGACGCTCCGCCGTTGATTGGCATGGCATTATAGATGGTTTGAGATGACCGGCTGATATTGATAACAGTAAGAAGGAGAAGCAGTAGGAACTCCCACGACGTAACCATACTGCTTGTGATGACACGTAGACACTGGAGTAGTTACGATCTGGCGACCTGCCACTGGCTCTTGGAACGCGCACTCCAGATGGAGGTCGACATGGCACGGCTCGCAAGTTTACCACCAGGAACCGCACACGTGCCGACAGACCGCGCAATTCCGTGGCTCCGCAGGCCTGAGTGTGAGGAGGTGGTGGGGGTGCGCGGTGTGCGCCACCGACGCTGGCAGCTCCGTGCATAGCGGGTGGACGTCGAACCTGCACACCCTGCACGTGTAGTACAGGCCACTAACGGTATCGCCACAGAGGTCGCAGACCATGCCGAGGGACTGGTTGACGAGGGCGAGCGGGTGGGCCGGGTGGAGGTGGGAGGAGAGCATCTGGGGGCACGTGGCACAGCGTTCGTGGAGGTCGAAGGTGCAGGCGGAGCAACGGTATCGCTTTCCATGGCCGAGGGCGTTGCAGCCATCGCACTCGAACTCCTTGGCGACGTAGACCTCATGGAGAGGGTGATGGGGATGCAAGAAGTGGCGCAACGTCTTGGAAGCCTGTGGTGGTATCACTTGTGCTCGAGAGGTCGTCAATGGTGCCATGCTCGCTCTCTCTCTCTCTCTCTCTCTCTCTCTCTCTCTCTCTCTCTCTCTCATATACTTATCAAGAACTCGGAGATCACAATAATGGGATTGACGGAGGATGAAGACTTTGATGAAGTCTTCGCTCCATCTTATTGTCATTCTAGGGTTTCCACTTCCAGTTGGTTGGTTCTTGAACTGTTGGAGGACAATGGTGGAAGTACATTTTCAGTCTTTCTTTTGTATATACTTTCAGCTTCGGTTGAGTTTCTAGCTCTCTTGGGTTAACAACCCATGGTGGATCGAAAAAAAATTGATATAAGAGGTGACTATAGAAGATTCTTAATCATGTTGATATTTATAATTTTTTCTTTTGCAAATCTTTCTTTTTTTACAAAATACGATAAATTTTTGGATCTAGAGGGCGGAGGCCACCGGTAGGTTGCCTCTTGTTAGGGAACGAAGATCTGATGTCTTCTATTCTAGTCTCCTGTGTACTATGTTTTGTTGTACGAATTCGGGTTGGCATAAAATAGAATAAGTTAAAAAAATGGGTTGATACCACGAAAAATCTTAAAATAGTATATATGTGATAAATTTATCCAAAATTGATATGGATTTTCATGTGAAACTTGCCATGTTGATTGAGTTATTGTCATGTGTCATCCAGCTCAGCAATTTTATAGTAAATTGGGTTAATTCCAAAAAAAAACACCAATTTTAGGTCAAGAGACAATTCTGATCCGAACTTTTTTTTGTCCCGTAAAAAAGCACCAACTTTAGGTTAAGGGAAAATTTTGGCCAGAACTTTTTTTTGTCTCGTAAAAAAGTACTAGCTTTCACTTAAATCCCAAATTTGGCTCCCATTGACTGAGAACCATTAATTATTTAACTTGATTATTCCACCTTAACAATAATCCATGTGGCTTGCTGACTGGATTTAAAGCAATATTCATTATCTTATTCTCTAAGCCACAATTTGAAGAATAACGGTGAAACTGTTCGTCTCCTTTATTTTACCGACAAGTAAAAATATCTCCATATTAAATCTCTCTAGCCAAACGTAATTTGAAGCTGACCATCGCCTGTCGACAGACGCCATAGATGAAATTCGCCGATCTCACCACCACAATCTTCTTTCTCAAACAATGGTAAAAGTCAACAAAGGGCTAGATTTGGGATCATGATGAAAGTTGCTGATTTTTTATGAAACAAAAAAAATTGGGGGCAGAATTGTCACTAGACTTAAAGTTGGACTTTTTTACGGGACAAAAAAAATTCAGGCAAGAACTGTCCCTCGACCTAAAGTTGGTGCTTTTTTATGGAACAAAAAAAGTTCAGGCCAAAATTATCCCTCGACCTAAAGTTGATGCTTTTTTTTTTTAATTAAGCCTAGTAAATTTGACAGAAACTAATAGAGGGTAAATATATGATGAGTATACCAATTTAGGATTTTTTGTGGCCTAAAAATTAGTTTGAGATAAATTTGTCACAAATATCCAATGAGTTTTTGGGGATCCGAATATTAGTTTATGGTAAACTTGTCACAATTGTACCGATTTAGGATTTTTTGTGATATTAATAAAAAAAAATCCTCAAAGTATCCTCTCGATTGTAGAAAATTCATCATATGTTTGATGCAACTTAATATAGGGTTGAAAGTTTTTGAAAATCCCACTTTCTCAACGCAATCTCCCGCGGAATCTTCATTCTTTATTTAATTTTTTTAAAATTACTTTTGATTCCTCAAGTAATTAATTTGAAATTTTTTCTGTTTTACCCTGTAAATTGACTTCGTGGATCCTCGTACTAACTTGCGACATTAGCATTAGGCCTACACAACACAGATCCTTTCTTAAGCCCAATGGCCCACGGTTCGATTAAAACTTCCATCTCCGGTTTGGATTTAGGTAGTCTCAACTCTCGGTCCAGTCGAACAGGTTAAACCTGTCCAGACCGTTGACTCGTCTCCCTCATCCCGCACTGGTCCAATCACCTCTAACCGCAGTGGGCCATATTGAAATGCTAAAAAAAGTCCGTCTATTCGGCATCATCATTTCTTAAGGCAAGTTGAAACTCCTTAAATTAATCGAAATGATTAATTAAAGATGAAATTAAGGAAGAATAAATAAATAAATAAAGGGCGCAGGTGGTATGAGTATCATCATTTGACAAAATAGAATCAGATTCGTGGTACTTTGGTTGAAGGATTCAACATTCATTTCAGGTTCAAGTCAAGCCAATGAAGTTCCCAAACGACCGTGTCGAGTTAGCAACCTAGTTGGTTTATAGTGTCGTCGCCATTGTAGATGGTCATCGTTCATAATTTAGAAACTAAATTACGACCATCTTTCTTGAACTTGAAGCTAACTTATTAAGATCATAATGAACAAGACGTGACTTAAAAATCTAAAGATGATTTATTGAGTAAATACACATAGATCTAAAGATGATTTATTGAGTATATACTAATGAGCGCAAACAAATATGAGTTCTTTGGTTGGATCGAATCCACCCGATGGTAATAAGATAAATCACAATATTTATCGCGCATGGGACGATCTTGACAAGTCCTATATTTCTCATGTAAAGGAAATTTCATATCTCAAACGAGGAAAACATACGACAGGTTTCATCAAGACTTTCTTATTAAGGTCATGAAAAACAGTGGAATGCCAAACAAGCAACAAGCACAATCAGATGCATTCCAAGACAGCAATACATACGATCAAAGCCAACTTTTAGCTGGAGAAACCCCCAGTAATGGAGCCGATAACAACCTTCGTAACAGCCTTCACCGCGACTTTGGCCACGATCGAGTAAATTTTCTTCCGCTTGTCGCTTCCGCTCGTGGACTTCGACGCTCCGCCGTCGATTGGCATGGCGCTATAGATAGGTTGAGAGACGACAACGGGTTGATATGGATAGAAGGAACAAGGAGAAGCAGCAGAAGGAACTCCCGCGACGTGACCATACTGCCTTTGATCATAAGTAGACACTGGAGCAGTCGCGATCTGGCCAACTGCCACTGGCTCTTGGAACGCGCACTCCAGATGGAGGTCGACCTGGCACGGCTCGCAGGTGTACCGCCAGGAACTGCACACGTGCCGACAGACCGCACAACTCCGCGGCTCCGCAGGACTGAGCGAGAGGAGGTGGTGGGGGTGCACGGCGTGCTCCACTGACGCCGGCAGCTCCGTGCACAGCGGGTGGACGTCGAACCTGCACATCCCGCACGTGATGTACAGGCCGTTAACGTCCTCGCCGCAGAGATCGCAGACCATGCCGAGGGACTGGTTGACGAGGGTGAGCGGGTGGGCCGGGTGGAGGTGGGAGGGGAGCGCCTGGGGGCAGGTGGCGCAGCGTTCGTGGAGGTCGAAGGTGCAGGCGGAGCAACGGTAACGCTTTCCGTGGCCGAGGGCATTGCAGCCGTCGCACTCGAACTCCTTGGCGAGGTAGACCTCATGGAGAGGGGGATGGGGATGCAAGAAGTGGCGCAGCGAAGCTTCTGGTGGTATCGCTTGAGCTTGAGAGGTCGTCAATGGCTCCATGCTCTCTCTCTCTCTCTCTCTCTCTCTCTCTGCCTGATATATACTGATCAAGAACTTGGAGATCACAATTGGGGCTGAAGGATATAATGGGTGGACCGCCCAAGATGGGCCAAACCCGGCCCGTGATATAATGGGTGGACCGCCCAAGATGGGCCAAACCCGGCCCGTGAGCCACAAGGGCCCACGAGGTAGTTATTTCCCTTTTATAATAGAAAGGCACCCTTTGGAATAAAACGTGACTTTCATACATGCAAACACACTCTTTGAAGAACGTGATCTTCTCTGTTTCTCTTCGGGACGAACTCGAACGCAAAAGACGATCGAAGAACATTCAGGCGCAAAGTGGCACTTAATCTGTGACAATACCGGGTATGTTCATTGTGTGATATGCCTGTACGATCGGTGATACAAGTTTGTTGATTCTCGGGCACGTTTTCCGCACTAATCGAATTCGTTCCGAATATGTTTCGAACGACTCGATCGGGATTGAGTTTTCCCAACATTGGTATCAGAGCCCGCTTACTTGTTTCCCGATCATGCTTATGCATCGTTTGAAGTGTATACTGTTTGTTTTCGTTTTGGCCTCGTTTTTTGTTCGTCTTCGTCGCGTCGCCGAACTGTTCATGCATGTTTCGATTTCTGTTTTTTGTCAAAACTTAAATTTTATTGCATAAACGGAAAGTACTCGTCGAGACGAGAAAATTGATGGGCGGCGCGTCGCCGGAGGACGCCGCACGCGCCCTCACGCGCCATCACGCGCCGGCAAGGACCAGGCGCGCGACGGCGCGTGAGGCGCACGCGCGGCACGCGAAACGGCGCGTCCGTTCGCGCTAACCGCCGGCGATGACGTCAGCGTGACGTCATCGGAAGCCGACCCGGCTGAGCCTGACCCGACCCGAGTTGACCCGAACCGTTGACCGTGACCCGACCCGTTTGCCGTTGACCCGACCCGTTGACCTGACCCGACCCGATTTTGACCCGACCCGGTTACCTGACCCGCGACCGTTGACCGTTGACCGTTGACCGATCAACCCGGTCGGACCGGTCAACCCGGTCGGACCGGTCAGACCGGTCGGACCGGACCGGTTCAAACCGGCAGAATGACTCTTGTGTCTTCTATCGGCCCGTACGAGCTCATTTTAACTCCGATTTGGGCGTTCTTGGTATCGATGTGCTCGTATCGGAATGCTCTACGTTATGGTGTATTCATATTATATTTTTGCTGCACTTATGAATGTGAAAATGCACGATAAACCCTATGTACACGTACTTAGGGGCATATTTTTTTGGCATTTTCTATAGTATTTCTCTATAGTCTTTTGAAATACAAGTGCAAGATCATATGTATATGAATAAGCATTCCTTACCTTAATGTATCATGGATTATAAGTAATCCTTTGTTCTGCATTCGTTGCAGGAACAATGGTACATTTGAGACGCACTCCGATCATCCCAAGAACGGCGGCTCAAAAGGAGAAGCTTGAGAACCTAAGAATCAAGTTAGCTCTTTATCGATGGGACGCCAGAGATGATATGATGACACACATCATCAAGGTCAACAAAATGATACAGGATATCATTTGGAACGGCTTTGTAATGCCGGAGTATGTAATGGTCGGAGCCCTAAAGTGCACTATTCCTGAGGAGTTGGGAAGAATGCTTGATAAGGTTAAAGAAACCTTAAGTGGTCCAAGCTATAAGATGCTTGTGGAGCATTTTGTGCAAGAATACATAAAGGTCGGGGCAAGAAGGACATCAACCCTTGCATTGAATGGGTCTCGGGGCAAATCATGGTCAGGATCTAGGGGTTTTCCGGGAGCTTCTATTTATGTTCCGAAGAAAATAAAACTTTCTGAAGAATTTTATGAGTCATTTCCTGTCTATGTGTTAGATTGGTACACTTGATGTTGTTCTTTTAGGATTTGGATTCAATTTTGTACATGTTTCTAGTTGATGTTACATATTCTTAAACATTTGTGAATATTTTATGATATATATGTGGCTATGAATTTTTTATGTTTTTCATTTTAAAATTGCCATATTATGTGTTATGTTTATGTTTATGTGGGAAGTTCTTTAAAATTTGTGTAACTTTTGAAGAACCAATTTCATTACATAAAATGATTATGTTAATGGTAATTTCAAATTAAGTTTCTTAGACGATGATTGGGAACATAGTGAACTTTCGACTCTAAGACCTTTAGTGAAACTATTCATTAACATAATTAGTTTATGTAATCCTGATGCTGATGAAGCATTAAGATAGGCTTTAATAACTCGTGCGTATGTGTCTGAAATGTTCAGATACGATGGCTTCAGCAACTAAGAACATAGTGGCTGAACTAAATAAGGGAGAAAAATTGAATGGCGACAATTATGAGATTTGGAGTCTCAAAATCCAATATGTGCTGGAAGAGCAAGAGGCACTCGAAGCTCTTAACCAGATTATGGAAGAACCTGAGGAAGGGACAACTGCCCAACACAAGAGGGATAAAGATGCCTTCACTGTTTGGAAAAGAAAGAACTCTCTTGCTCGCATTACGTTGCTAAGCAGCATGGACAATGACATCATGCGAGAGTTCGGACGTTTCCAGAGTGTTAAAGAGATGTGGGCTGCACTGGCATCAAGATTTGGTCGAACTTCTGTGACCAAACTGAGACAACTCACTATCCGTTTCGACTCTTACAAGATGTCTCATGGAAAGACCATGAAACAACATTTGAGGCAGATGTCGAATATGATAAGTGAGCTAAAGGATGCCGGACACATACTCACTGATGAACAACAGGTGCAGGCAGTAATCCGCTCCTTGCCTCAAAGCTGGGAGCATATGAAGATCCATTTGACCCACAATGAGGGTATCAAGACCTTCGAGGATGCTATGCGGCATCTTGAGCTGGAAGAGGATCGCCTCATGGCGGCTAAGCCAGAAACTGATATTTATTTTGCTGGTTCTAGCTCGCATGGAGTTTCGGGCTCCAAGAGGAAGCACCCTGCTGGGTCAAGGAAGTGGAAAGGCAAAGGACCAAGTCCTTCAGGGAAGAAGCCGAGGCTCAACCAACGGGAGAAAGGAAAGCGTCCTTTCAAGAAGAACATTTCAAGAGTGAAATGTTTCAACTGTGGCAAGAAGGGTCACTTTGCTCGCGACTGTGGCGAGCCGAAGAAGGTAGAAACCCTTAGCATTCATGAAAATGCTACTTATGTGTCAAGTTCAGTGTTTCTAACCGAATCTAATCCTTTATGGACTGTAGACTCGGGAGCCACAGACCATGTAGCGAAGGACAGAGAAGCTTTCGTGGAGTTCCGACGAGTACCACAAGGAACGAAGTGGATATACGTGGGGAACAATTCAAGAGTGGAGGTCAGAGGCATTGGCACCTGTCAACTACTTATGCGCGGTGGACGTACATTGTTCCTACATGATGTGCTATTTGCTCCAGAGATTCGTCGGAACTTAGTTTCGGTGTTGGTTTTAGTAAGACTTGGTTTTAATGTAAACTTCCATAATAATGGTGTAAACTTGTGTTTAGGAACAAGTTATTATGGTTCCGGATATTTTTTAGATGGTTTCATTGTATTAGATATTGACTATTATGAAGTTAATATTAGTTATTCCTTATTTACATCATCTGATTCTTATGAGAATGATGTGAACATGTGGCATGCTAGACTTGGTCATATTGGCCAACAAAGAATGAATCGATTGGCTAAAGATGGCTTATTGGGAAATATTAAAAAGGTTGATTTGCCCATATGCGAGCATTGCCTAGAAGGAAAAACAACACGGAAACCATTTGGAAAAGGAACAAGAGCTGAATTTCCTTTGCAGTTAATCCATACTGATATCTGTGGTCCAATGAATATAAAAGAAAGGCACGGGTCTGTTTATTTCATCACATTCATTGATGATTATACTCGATTCGGACATGTCGATTTGATTTCTCATAAGTCCGAAGCTTTAAATTGCTTTAAAAGATTTATGAGCTTAGTGGAAAATCAATTAGACAAGAAAATAAAAGCATTAAGATCCGATCAAGGTCGAGAATATCTGTCTGATCAGTTCAGAAATTTATGTGATGAAAAGGGAATAGAAAGACAACTGACTATTCCATATACTCCTCAACAAAATGGTGTTGCGGAAAGAAGAAACAGAACTCTAATGGAAATGGTTAGATCAATGATGGCACATGCTAACTTGCCCATCACCTTTTGGGGTGATGCTTTGTTGACTGCTGCCTACATACTTAATCGTGTGCCTTCTAAATCAGTTGCTTCTACTCCATATGAGTTATGGACAGGCAGAAAGCCTGATTTAAGCTTTCTAAAACCTTGGGGTTGTGCTGCCTATACTCGTGAGTCTTCTCACAAGTATGGAAAATTAGGCCCAAGAGGCAAAAAGAGTATTTTTATAAGATACTCAGAGCACTCAAAGGGATATGCATTCATAGGTGAGCAAGAAAGCGGAAGTATAACTGAATTTGAATCACGGGATGTCACATTCTTAGAGAATGAGTTTCCTAAAAAGGGCGAAGTAGGTGGTAATTACTCACTATACGAATCTGTGGATCGTGATAGTGAAGTTAGTGGGAGCATTGTGACAAATGGAGAGTTGAATGCAACCCAGTCTCAATTGCAACCACTTAAAGAGACGACACCACCATTATCTCATTCGAGTGGGAGCGCAGTGGAACGTGGTGAATCATCAGGAGTACAGCATTCCATACGACAGTCGAGTCGTAATAGGATTCCCCGTCGACGTTTTGACATTGAAGGAGAAGCCTTCATGATTGCCCCACAAGATGAAGATGAGCCGAAGAATGTGAACGATGCTCTAAAATGCCCTGATAAGGAAGAATGGATACATGCAATGGAAGAGGAAATGAAGTCATTAAGATCAAACCAAGTTTGGGAATTGGTTGACCTTCCAAAAGGACGCAAAGCCATTGGGAACAAGTGGGTTCTCAAAATAAAGCGTAAGGCTGATGGCTCAATAGAGAGGTATAAGGGTCGCCTTGTGGCGAAAGGATATAATCAACAGGAAGGAGTTGATTTTGAAGAAACTTTTTCTCCTGTGGTTAGATTTACCTCTATTCGCCTTATTCTGGCAATAGTAGCTAGTATGGATCTAGAATTACATCAAATGGATGTAAAGACTGCATTCCTCAATGGAGAATTAGAGGAAGAAATTTATATGGAACAACCTGTTGGTTTCATTACAAAAGGCCAGGAGCACAAAGTGTGTCGACTATTGAGGTCGATATATGGCCTTAAGCAGTCTTCGAGACAATGGTATATACGTTTTCACAATGCAATAATGGCATATGATTTTGAAATGATTAATGAAGACAATTGTGTATATATCAAAAGATCCAAAGATCAATTTGTGATCTTATCATTATATGTTGATGATATACTAATTGCCGGAAGTAGTATGGAGTTAGTTAATACAGTCAAGAATTGGTTATCTTCCAATTTTGATATGAAAGATATGGGTGAAGCTGCATACATTCTTGGAGTTAAGATTTCAAGAGATCGCTCAAAGAAATCCCTATCTCTTTCACAAGAGACGTATGTGAATAAAATCCTTGAGCGATTTCGTATGCAAGACTGTAAACCAATAGATACTCCTATTGCAAAGGGCGAAGCATTAAGCGACAGAATGTGTCCTAAGACTTCACAAGAAAAGAAGCAAATGGAACAAGTTCCATATGCTAGTGCTGTCGGAAGCTTGATGTATGCTATGATGTGTACAAGACCAGATATTTGTTATGCAGTTGGAATGGTAAGTAGATACCAATCCAATCCGGGTCAAGCACATTGGATCGCCGTCAAAAGAATCCTGAGATATCTAAAGGGAAGTGCCGACTATGCGCTGACTTATCAAGGAAGTGATCTACACCTTGAAGGCTATACAGATGCTGACTGGGGAGGAGATTTAAAAGAAAGAAAATCTACTTCTGGATACGTATTCTTACTGAATAATGGCGCCATATCTTGGAGCAGTAAGAAACAACAGTGCATAGCCTTATCTACAATGGAAGCCGAGTTCGTGGCTCTATCAGCAGCGGCACAAGAAGCTGTTTGGCTTAGAAGATTTTTGGATCACTTAGGTGTAACTGAGAAAGCTGCAAACCCAGTATTGGTCTATTGTGATAGCCAAGCAGCGATAGCATACACTAAGGATCCCAAGTACCATGGAAAGACCAAACATATAGATATCAAGTATAACTATGTCAAGGACATGGTTGCACGAAAGGAAGTGAACGTGAAGTACATATCTACACAAAGGATGATAGCAGATCCTATGACGAAGCCGATTCCTAGAGAAGTTTTCCATGGTCATGTGAGATCTCTAGGACTGTGTAGAATATGATGTACTGTATATTGTATTTTTCCCAGAATGTTCACTATTAATGAAGTTTGTTATTATCAATGCCTATAAGTTTGTATGACATTTGTGAATGTCGATGCTGAGTGCATTATATTGAAAAGGTATGTCGGACAGATGAGAGATTAGCCCACTCACACGGGTAATCGCCTCTACTCACTGTGTGATGAATAGAGATGAGACAACTTTAAGCTTGTTATCTAGGTGATAATTGAGAGCTAAAGCTTGAAGTATGGACGTCGCCTTAACAGAATGTTAAGATGAGGACATATAGATTATTATGTCCGAAAGTGAAATGACCCACATATTTCACTTTACCTGTCTTTAATGCCAGATGTGAGTTCTGATAGATGCTTATGAATAGAGTAGATTTGTGAACTCAAGTTAGACATTGAGTATGTCTAAACTATCATCTGTACGGTATTGAGAGTAAAGACATACGCTCTATGGGAAAAGGAGATAATACCGTAATACGTATTTCATATTACGTATGCATGAGACGACCGATAAGAGTTGACAAAAATTATGATCTCAATTTTTAAGTCGTGTGAGACTCTTGAGGAAAATAGTTTTTCTCAATTAAAGTGCCCTCACGACTCTTACTTATTCTCAAAATTTCTATTCAGTGTTTGCTATCTTAGGATGTTGCCGATGATCATGATAATTCGGTCTAACGGGGCATTTCTAGAAAAGCAAGTTGGACTGAAATGGAGAGGTTTAAGGAAAGAGGAAGATCAATTTAACTTATGATGTCACATTCTATATTTGTATTCACAGGTCGACCAATTTTGATTTTAAGTAAATCATAATTGTGAATACAATATACGATATACTAAAAGAGATCAAGAGAGATAAAAATGTGACTGATTGATCTAGGGAACTGCATACTAATTCTACTCTGCATAGTGCCCAAATCTGAGCTGTTATATATTCCTAACAGATGTATAACAACGAGCTCTCGTAGTATGCTGGTCGCACGGATTATTTGCCAATATGAACTTTGCAAGAAAGAGAGTTGTGTTTAGCCCATCGTGAGCGAGTGGGAGATGAAGGATATAATGGGTGGACCGCCCAAGATGGGCCAAACCCGGCCCGTGATATAATGGGTGGACCGCCCAAGATGGGCCAAACCCGGCCCGTGAGCCACAAGGGCCCACGAGGTAGTTATTTCCCTTTTATAATAGAAAGGCACCCTTTGGAATAAAACGTGACTTTCATACATGCAAACACACTCTTTGAAGAACGTGATCTTCTCTGTTTCTCTTCGGGACGAACTCGAACGCAAAAGACGATCGAAGAACATTCAGGCGCAAAGTGGCACTTAATCTGTGACAATACCGGGTATGTTCATTGTGTGATATGCCTGTACGATCGGTGATACAAGTTTGTTGATTCTCGGGCACGTTTTCCGCACTAATCGAATTCGTTCCGAATATGTTTCGAACGACTCGATCGGGATTGAGTTTTCCCAACAGGGGCTGATGGAGGAAGACGACTTCGGTGAAGTCTTCGCTATATCTTATTGTTTGCTGTTGATTTCATGGCCTTCTCCTTCTTTATTCTAAACACTCAAGAAAGCTCTCTGCTTCGCTGTCCCTGCGACAGTGGCGTGTCTTCGTATTTATCTCTTTTGTGTCGAGAAAGGTACAGGGAACTCAGGCTGTTTCTGGTCATCCTAGGGTTTCCACTTTCTTTTTTTTTTTTGGTCATGAAGGGTTTCCACTTCCAATTGGTTGAACTCTTTCATCATCCCGGAGGGCGCGAGAAAATATTGCGTGCCTCTAGGGATTCCACCGTGGAAAAATACCCACTCTGGCGCTTAGCTCGGCTCAGTGGCGTGGGAGCGGGAGAGTCTTCCTGACATGTGGGGCGTGGGAGCGGGAGAGTCTTCCTGACATGTGGGCCCTCTCGGACACGTGTCGCCGCGCCAGAGTGGGTATTTTTCCATGGTGGAATCCCTAGAGGCACGCAATATTTTCTCGCCGAGCTAAGCGCCAGAGAGTGGGTATTTTTCCACGGTGGAATCCCTAGAGGCACGCAATATTTTCTCTCCTGCTTTTAGGGTTTAGTTATGGAGCAAATTGAACCTAATTTCTCAATCCGGAGGAAAATTGTGTTGTCGAGCGTCATTTGATTTGTATTTTAAAGGTCGACATCTCTAGCGAGACGAGTTGGATTATTTATTCTAAAGATAAAGCTAAATAAGATTTTCATGCGACAAATGGTCAATATCATTTGAATGATCGATTTCTTTAAAATTGTGACGGTTTATTAATCGTCCAGAAGGTTATGGCATTAAAATGAGAGCCGTAAAAAAGTTATGACACTATTAAAAGGATTTCTCGACCTGATTCTCTTTTACCCATAGAAGATTTAGTCTCACAAAAATCCACGATGGCTTGGCATTTTTCCTCGTGCCGGTTGACTTCGTAATCCCACCCAACTCCAGTCATGCCCACTTAGAATTGCTCGGCGATCATGGCACAAAGAACCAAAACTTTATATGTCGAGTTTGACAAGTTTGGAAAGAGAGAAGTTAAGCCTTTATACCCGCACAATGGGGATCAAAATCTCACTTTCCTCGTTGGTACATGGCAGTTGGAATCCTGAAGTTATATACAATGGAAAACAATTAATGTCTTGGTGACCTAAATTTTCAGTTAACAAGAACCTTAGCGTGTTTTGGTCATTGGATGACGGCACAATTTTGCTCGACTATGAAACCCACTTCTTGCTTTCCTGCCTCGTTGATCTCATGAAGTACTTTCCTGTAAAGGTTGGAATTGGGTTTTCAGCTTCTTGTGACATCCATCAGCAAGACACAGCATCAATTCGTGGAAATTTCCTTCAAACAACAAACCTCTCTCAATCGTACTGCAAAATTCGCAGGTTGACCATACTTTGTGACGGTTCTTGCGGGGCGTCTCTTGCTATCAATGGTTGTGACCGGGTTATGTTTGCTCGTGGAGAAGAGGACAAAGCTCGAGCAAGGGCGGGCACTTTCCGTTGCCGTGGATTGTAATAGCGGTGTTGGCTGGGTCAAAAGAGCAAGACGCCCGAAAAAAAAAAACGTTGACCAGTCAACAAAAGGAAAACGGTGGACCCTAAGCTATTAAAGGGGAAGGGGAGAGCACGCCGAATGAGAAGACAGAAAGAAAGAAAGAAAGCTTTCTGATTGTTAACATGACTTCGACCTGCTCTAATTCTTGCTTAAATTTGAGTTGAATAAACATTTATCGGGAAAATTGTCCAAAAAGTCCTAAACCCATTGCACTTTTGCCAATTTAGTCCTAAATCTTTCAAGTTTGCCAATTGACTTTTAAACATTTTCACTTCTTGCCAATTGAGTTCAACCGGCCAATTTTGACAGGAAATCACTGATATGGACACCGGTTGGCCATGCGGCGCTGACGTGGACATTTTAAAATAATAGCTTAATAATTTTCTGAATTTTTTATGGTTTTTTTCTTTTTTTTTCCTTTTCTCAGTTTTTTTTTTGGGTTTTGGAACTAGGGCCGGTGAGGGTGGCCGGCCGTCCCTCGCTAGCTCTGGGCAAGGGCATTGCGACCCTCGCTAGCTCTAGGGCCGGCGAGGGCCGCCAAGCCCTCGCCTAGCTAGATTTGGCGAGGGCATTGTGGCCCTCGTTGGATCTAGGCGAGAGCTCGCGCGCCCTTGCTTAGGCTAGCGAGGGCGTCGCAGTCCTCACCCAGAGCCAGCAAGGGTCGGTTGGCCACCCTCGCCGGCCCTAACTCTTAAACCCAAAAAAAAAAACCATAAAATTCAGAAAACTAATAAAATATTAATTAAAAATGTCCACATTAGAGATTTCCGGCCAACATTGGCCGGATGGACTCAATTGGCAAGAAGTGAAAAGCTTTAAGACTAAATTGGCAAAAGTGCAATAGGTATAGGACTTTTTGAATAATTTTCCCTACATTTATCCTAGCAAGCTTTCCATCGAGTTCATGGGTCGTCATGAGTAGTTTAAATTAATTGATTACATCTACAGTAGCATTTTTCAAGAAGAAAAGCTGACGTGTTTTACCGAATTTTTTGACTTCCAACAGCATTAGGTCGGAGTTGTGAGGGTAATACCCATATAAATCACAGGGAAAGAAGCATGTGAAAGACTAATTGAGAAACTTGTCTGATTCTTTCGACGAGAGAACCTAGAAGAAGGAAAGTTTTTGCACCTGAAACGAGTTGAAGTCACTGTTACTTAGTTCTATAAATTCATCTCACAGAGGTAGCTGCTCTGTTTGATGGATGAACCTCAAACTCGAAATCAGGAAATAGATCAGAAGTATACTGGACATGAGATGAGATGCGCAGCATAAAGATTCAGAATTTCAATCGAAGTAAGAGTGAACTGTAAACAATCAGTTTATAATCTGCTTGAATGGTGTATCGTACATTTGTTTTTGGCAATGTTTATAGCAACATTTCCATGATCAATAAATACCTAGTCTCGGCAATTAGATATACACTGATTTTCACTACTGCTGAAGAGGCAGGAGCGTAGTGACAGATGTGAGAACTGGAGTAGCTTCATCTGGCATAACTGAGAAATGTCAAACGCACTCCAAAGATTTTCTTACTTTCTGGCGTGATCCTGCAAGAGTTCATCAGCGATCCCTGTTCGCTATTGTCTTTGGTGAATCAGTCAACTAATACAATACATATGATACATCTTTACGGCAAAGAGTAGGTTAATTGATCATAATATTCCGTCACATCTATTTTATTTTCTGAAAAGTCATAATGTGTTGCTGCTTGGCATTAGGAGCCATGATCTATGTTGCTGAACAGGAACTAATTCTTCAATAGAAGACGATTCTATTCTTTGTGCTGATGGCTCATATGAAGTGGAAGCCTCGCATGTGCCAAGTGGAAGCTCAGGCACCGGGACTTCTCACTGAAGAAATCTGAGAACTTGTCCTACTTTTGGCCTTCTCTTCGGATTTGGATGCACGCACCACAGTCCCAGCATCATCAAGCATTCCATTGCCTTCCTATCGAAATTCGAATCCAATGTCTCGTCAGCTGCTTCAAGCATGTTTCTAGCAAGGTACAGCTGCCAAACCAACTTGTGTAGGGAAACGTGAAATTCTCCTTCCTGATAGGTCCTCCTACCTCATGCGATTTCTAGAGCGACACCCTGAAGCTGAACATGTCGGATTCTTTAGTGACCTTACCTTCACTCATATATTCTGGCGCCAAGTAACCATATGTCCCTACCACATCCGTCATTTGTGTCCTGAACCAAGGGTCAACGAGCTCAGCCACTCTACAGTCTCCGAGCTTAGTGTTGAAGTTCGTGTCGAGTAATATATTGGTGGCTTTTATTTCTCTGTGGAGTACACACTGAAGCCCTGAAGATAGTTGAGGGCTAACACCAGCCTTGAAGCTATCTTGTACCTCACATCCCATGGCAGATTTTTTCGAGTTCCAAAGAGATGATTATCAAGGCTACCATTAGGCATGTATTCATAAACAAGCAAAAACTCACCTTCGTCTTGGCACCATCCAATGAATTGCACCAGATTTCGGTGTATCATGCGGCTTATTATCTTCACTTCGTTGGTGAAAACCTTCTCTGAATGTTTGGATTCTGCAAAGATTCTTTGACGGCAACTCGACTGTCTAAACGGTTCAAAAATCCTTCGTAAACCTGGCTGGACCCTCCTCGGCCTAGTCTTCGATCATTTGCAAAGCCATTTGTAGCAACAAGCAACTCTTGATAAGAGAATTGCAGTGGCAATGCTACTATCTCTTTGTCAATGTGAGTAAAAGCCCGAAACTCACATTTTTTCCTAATCTTGATCATAAATAAGCAAGAACCTGCTGAAATAACTAGCAAGAGACATGCTACGGGACCAGTGATAAATGTTATAATCCTATACGTCTTCAAGTTTACCCCCTTTTTTGACGAATTCGCCGATAGGGAACGTCCAAGTTTGAAGTAAATTCCCATGAATTGATGCTATCTCTCTTGGGAGAGAGGCCAAAAGAAGCTGAGAATCCAATCGCCACAGATTTAGGAAGAACTTTAGCAAGATCAATTTGGCAAGAAAGCGAGAAACTTTTATTATCTGAAGAAACCGGCTTGTCATCAAATGACCAGAATACATTAAGATTCTTGCTAGTAGAATAATAGGTCACCATAACATCAGTTGCATTGCGGCTGTGTGATCTAGCATTCCAACCAGCATAAACAAGCAACGAGAGTGAGTTATTGTTGATTCCGATGTGCTGCATCGGAGGATCATACTCCAAGTTCACCCAAGTATCGAACTCGACCATGACGATTTGGTTCCGAGGCCCATCATTAACCATGCTTGCATTGAACAATCCTAAAAATCCACCAGCTGAGTTAGGGGGGACTGGGAAGCCAACATGAGCAAGAGAAAAGGCAATGTCGTCACTATATTAAGTGGTGTCGTAAGTATCGATGGTGAATGAGAAACGAGTAAAGAAGTTTGCTTGTCTCCCTGCATTAGAATCCTATATATCGATGGGTTTGGAATACTGAACGTGGCCTACTTGAAAGTTATAGTATGGTGGGGCATTGCCATTGGTTAGATCAATGGATCTATACGCAATTTTTGCAACTCCTTCATATAGTATGTTGTTTGGATTTGTGTCAAAGCTACTTATATTGAAGGAAAGAGAACTGACAAAGGGGATAGCAGGATAGTTGCCAACGAAGAAAATGATTAAGAGAGTGCACAAAGAAAGAGAACAAGACATAGTTGCGAGGAGAACTGTATTTCTTTAACTGTTTAAAGATGAGGTTTGCACCGTTCAACTGGTTTGAGATGGTGTGCTTTATAATGAACCACACAATCCTAAAACATTCAAAACAGCTTCTTTGCAGATTCTGCTGAAGTTGTTGGACAAGAGACATTCTTACTAAGAAAATATTAACTCAGTCACTTGGTCTTTCTCATAACTAATATAACGTCAACTGCTTCTAGAATGTCACTCCTCCGCGTGGTCCCCATCTTCAGCTGGAAATGCTCCATGGGAAAACCGTGTATACACGTTTTCTGTTGCTTGGTTTGGTTATGGAGCATATTCAACCTAATTTCTCAATCCGCAGGAAAATTGTGTTGCCGGACAATGTGATTTGATTTGCATCTTAAATTTGGGAAAAATACACTAGAAGTGTTATAACTTTCGTACGACGCTCACTTTAGTGCTGAAACTTTTCATTGAATCACTTAAATGCCACTATTTGAATAAAAAAAAAGATTAGTTAAGTGCCAACTCTTACCGGAAATCTGACGTGGCAATATTTTATCAATTTCTATAACCAATATGGCTCGCCAACGTGCCCAGTCAGCAACAATAGCCCTAAACGACGTCGTCTACATTTTTGCCCCAAATATAGGCCCTAATTTTGGTTTGTAGACAAAACTAGGCCAAATTATGGTTCTTGTCCAAATTAGGATTTTTTTTCAATTTTCAGACAATCAAAGAAGAATAAAAGGTGGAAGATGATGAGGTACTGATGAAGATGAGGAAGGTGATGAAGGCGTCGCTTAAGTCGAAGCTGGATATGGGCTCGTCGACCTGTCGGATAGGGGCTCATCCCCAAGTTCACACCATTGATTCTCGACTCCACGGCCATGAAGAGCTCCATCTCCAGATCAGGAGGAACATGCTGCTAGTCGATCTCAAAATCTGCAGCCATGGCAACGGTGGTTCGACCAGAGTTTCCTTGCAAACTCAATATACCCCCCTACCCCCCCCCCGTCCACAGCGCAACCAAAGGCAATTGAATTTGGCAAACAGCAAGAGAACGGAAAAAATAAACAAAACGAAATAGAAAGTAGAAGACAAATCGGAAAGGAATCAAAGTCATATTTAGAATCTATCGAACTACATGGAGAAAATTTGAATTGTGGTGCACTGCTCTCCACTGTCGTCATTGAATGAGAAAGCGAAGAAGATTGAACGAGAGTGAACGACCATACCACATGGTTTATGGAGAGTCCAGCCACCTCATAGTCCACATTGGACTTGTTTTTTAATAAAAAAAAACCACGTATGAATTATCATTTAATTAAAAAAGCCACGCATGACTTTTGGCCAGAATTTATCGTCAGAGTCACTTAAGTAATCCCTTTTTTTCCCAATGCGGCACTTAGGTGATCCAATCAAAAATTTTGATATCAAAATGAGTGTCATGTAAAAGTTATAGCACTTATAACGTCCTTTTCCCCTTAAATGTTGACGTCTCTAACTAGATGGATTATTTATTCTAAAATAAAGTCGTATAAGATTTTCAAGCGACGCAAGTGGTCAATGTTATTTGAATGAGCAACTTTTTGGCACTTTATTTATTGCTTGAAAGATCATGACACCAAAGTGAACGTCGTAAAAAAATAATGGCAATGTTAGTAATTTCTCCAATTATTTGAAGGGAGTGCGTCAGACCAAACTGTGAATGCAATAACATGCTCTTGGACAGATTTCCGAAGGCACAAGTCAAAAGGCACATGTAGGCTATATGTTCAAAGTACCGTGCCATTTTAAACGTTTTTTTTTTCCTTATGTTTGTCAAGTTTCAACATTGACTTTCACACATTGTCTTCTTATATTCCTCTTTTCAGTGCTAGTGATTCTAAAATCGATTTACCAAATAACGTGATATATTATATTTGGTTCTTTGAACAAGTGAGTTATATTCAAGAATCCATAATAAATGCCCGCCTTACTTAATAAATCGCTTTCATTAATCAGCCTTGACTTCGCTCAAACGTTACCATTTCTATTTTTAACTACACGAATCCCCAAATTGAGGGATACGAGTGTTTTTTTTTTCGTCAGTACCCTGAATTTGGTGATTAATCGATAATGGCAACATACATTAAGATTTCAGGATAGACAGATCTAGCAGTTCAGTCAGATCATAGAGTTAACCCATTCTTTGCTACTGCATCATCCCTAGCGTCAGACCTCTTCACTTCAATGTACCTCGCTTCAATGGCGATGCAAAGGACATACTCTTTGGAGGGCATGCCAGGATCCTATAGAGCTCCGTCAATCTCACCGTAACTGACGGTCACATGACTAGCAGTGCAGGTCGCCTCCAGTATTCCAATCGCTTGTATATATGGGATTCTTTAATGGGAAGGGAAGTGGATTTCTCGATCTATTGTCTCTTTCACCATCGAAAGATTTAGTCCCCCTTCCTTGCTCCGGTTGGCTTTGTAATCCCACCCAACTCCAGTAATGCCTACTTAGGATTGTTCGATGAGAGCACCGTGGATCATGGCACAAAGAACCGATGAGAATTTGAGCCTTTATACCCGCACATTGGGATCAACAGATCACTTTCCTCGCTGGTCTATGGCAATTGGGATCCTGAGTTATATAATGTAAAGCAATTAATGTCTTCGTGACCTACAATTCCAGCTACCAACAACCTTAGCGTGTTTTGGTCGTTCGATGACAACGCAGCTTTGCTCGACTATAAAACCAACTTTTCGCTTTCCTGCCTCATTGATCTCATGAAGTACTTCCCCGAAAAGGTTGTTATTGGGTTTTCAGCTTCTTATGACATCCATCAGCAAGATACAGCATCAATTCCTGGGAATTTACTTCAAACTTGGATGCTGTACGTCAGCAATAGACTAATGCAACCCTTTCTCTATCAAACTGCAAGATTCGCAGATTGACCATACTTTCTGACGGTTCTCGAAATCAATGGTTGCAACCGGTTATGCTTGCTCTTGGAGAAGAGAAAAAAGTACAATTCTCGAGCAAATGGGGGCACTGTCAGTGACATTGATAGAGAGATAAGGAAGCGTTTCCAATGAATTTCTCTAATCACGAGTCATTTGCAGCTACTAATGGCTTTGCAAACGATCAGAATCTTGGCCAAGGAGCGTCTGGCTGGGTTATAAAGGAAAGCTGTGCCGCATAGATCATCTAGCAGCTGTCAAGAGAATCTTTCTGAAGTGGCATTAAAAGTGGCTTGCCGGCATGGGTTACATTTTTTGTTCTTACCGCTTGTCTTTCTGAAGTGGCATTATTTCCTAAACTTGACCCATTCTGATTCTTAACACGACTTTACGACCTGCTCTGATCCTTGCTTAAATTTGAGCTGAATATACGTCTATCCTAGCAAGCTTTCCATCGAGTTCATGGGTGTCATGAGCTGTTTAAATTAATTGATTACATCTACAGTAGCGTTTTTCAAGAAGAAAAGCTGACGTGTTTTACTGAATTTTTTGACTTCCAACAGCATTACGTTGGAGTTGTGAGGGTAATACCCATATAAATCACAGGAAAGGAAGCATATGAAGGACTAATTAAGGAACTTGTCCGACTCCTGGAAGATTGAAAGTTTTTGCACCTGAAAGGAGTTGAAGTCACTATTGACTTAGTTCTATGAATTCATCTCACAGAGGTAGCTGCTCTGTTTGATGGGTGAACCTCGAACTCCACTGTAGGAAATAGATCGGAAGTATACTGAACATGAGATGCGCAACAGAAAGATTCAGAATTTCAATAGAAGTAAGAATGAACTGTAAACAGTCACTTTGTAATCTGCTTGAATGGTGTATCGAACATTTGGTTATGGCAATGTTTATGGCAACATTTCTGTGATCAATAAATACTCAGTCTCGGATATTAGATAAACACTGATTTTTTTTAACTGCCTGCTGAAGAGGCAGGAGCACACTGACAGATGTGAGAACTAGAGTAGCTTCATTTAGCATCACCGAGAAATGTCAAACGCACTCCAAAGATTTTCTTGCTTACTTCCTGGTGTGATCCTACAAGAGTTCATGAGCGATCCCTGTTTGCTATTATCTTTGGTGAATCAATCAACTAATACAATACATATGATACATTTTCCGAAAAGTCAAAATGTGTAGTTGTATGGCTTTAGGAGCCATGTTCTATCTTGCTTAACAGGAACTGAATTCTTCAATACAAGACGATTCTATTCTTTGTGCTGATGTCTGATATGTAGTGGAAGCCTCGTATGTGCCAAGTGGAAGCTCAGGCACTCGGACTTTTCGCTGAAGAAATCTGATAACTCGTCCTGCTTTTGGCCTTCTCTTCGGATCTGGATGCACGCACCACAGTCCCAGCATCATCAAGCATTCGATTTCCTTCCTATCAAAATTCGAACCCAATGTCTCATCAACTGCTTCAAGCATGTTTCCAGCAAGGTACAGCTGCCAAACCCACTTGTGCAGGGGAACATGAAATTCTCCTTCCTGATAGGTCCTCCTATCGCATGCGATTTCTAGTACCACGACCCCAAAGCTGAACATGTCAGATTCTTTAGTAGCCTTACATTCAATCAAATATTCAGGTGCCAGGTAACCATATGTCTCAACCACGTCCGTCATTTGTGTCCTGAATCGGGGGTCAACGAGCTTAGCCACTCCGAAGTCTCCCAACTTAGTGTTGAAGTTTGTGTCGAGTAATATGTTGACGGCTTTTATATCTCTGTGGAGAACACACTGTTCTAGATCTTCATGGAGATAGTTAAGGGCTACTGCCAGCCCTGAAGCTATCTTGTACCTCACATCCCACGGCAGACTTTTTCGAGTTCCCAAGAGATGATTATCAAGGCTACCATTAGGCATATATTCATAAACAAGCAAAAACTCACCTTCCTCTCGGCACCATCCAATGAATTACACCAGATTTCGGTGTACAATGCGACTTATTATCTTCACTTCGTTGGTGAAAACCTTTTCTGAATGTTTGGACTTTGCAAAGATTCTTTTGACAGCGACTAGCGATCTAAATGGTTCAAAAATCCTTTGTAAACTTGGCCGGACCCTCCTTGGCCTAGTGTTTGATCATTTGCAAAGCCATTTGTGGCAACGAACAACTCTTGATAAGAGAATTTCAGTGGCAATGCTCCTATCTCTTTGTCAATGTGAGTTAGAGCCTGAAACTCACATTTTTCCCTCATCTTGATCATAAATAAGCAAGAACCTACTAAAATAATCAGCAAGAGACATGCTACAGGAACTGCGATAAATGTTATCAACCTATATATCTTAGATTTTACCACCTTTTTCGATGTATCTGTTGACGGGGGATGCACAACGTCCAAGTTTGAAGTGAACTCCCATGAATTGAGGATGTGTCTCTCCTTAGCGATGCCATACAAAGATGAAAATCCAATTGCTACTGATTCAGGAAGAACTTTAGCAAGATCAATTTGGCAAGAAAGAGAGGAACTTTTGTTATCTAGAAAAACCGGCTTGTCATCAAATGACCAGAATACACTAAGATTCTTGCTAGTGGAATTGTAGGTCACCACAACATCAATTGCACTGCCGTTGTGTGATCCAGCATTCCAACTGGTATTAACAAGCGACTTGAGTGAGTTGCTGTTGATTCCTATGTGCTGCTCCGGAGGATCAAATTTCGGGTTGTACCAAGTATCGAACTCGACCATGACAATTTGGTTCCAGGGCCCATCATCAATTGTGCTTGCATTGAACAATCCTAAATATGGACCACTTGAGTTAGGGGGGATTGTGAAGCCAACAGGAGCAAGAAAAGAGGCCATGCCATCATTAAATCCATTGGGGTCAAAAGCAGTGATGGTGATTGAGAAGCGAGAAAAGAAATATGCTTGTCTCTCTGCAATAGAATCCCATAGATCGATGGGTTTGGAATACTGAATGCGGCCTACTGGATGGTATAGTTGTGGGAAAGTGCTGTAGGTTAGTTCAACAGATCCAGACACATTTCTCGCATCTCCTTCGAGCAGTATGTCACTTCCATTCGCGTCAAAGCTACGTATATTGAAGGAAAGAGAACTGATAAAGGGGATAGTAGGACGGTAGACAAGGGAGAAAAGGATTAAGAGAGTGCACAAAAAAAAAAGAGAACAAGATATGGTTGTAGGGAGAACTGTATTCTACGACTGTTAAAGATGAGGTTTGCACCGTTCAATTGGTTTGAGATAATGTGCTTTATAATGATGACCATACATTCCTAGAACCAAATTCTTGACACGTTCGGAACGGCTTCTTTGTAGTTTCTGCTAAAGTTGTCGGACGAGGGACTCTTGAGTGGCTGCATCTGGAATGTCACTCCTACACGTGGTCCCCATTTACATCTGGAAATGGTCCACGAGAAAAACCGCGTGTAAACATTTTAAGTTGCTTTTAGGGTTTAGTTGTGGAGCAAATCGAACCTAATTTCTTAATCCGGAGGAAAATTGTGCTGCCGAACAATGTCATTTGATTTGTATCTTAGATGTCGCCACGTCGGATGATTAATTCCAAAATAAAGCCACATAAGATTTCCATGCGACACAGATGATCAACGTCATTTGAATGATCGATTTCTTTACAATTGTAGCACTTTATTAATCGCTTGGAAGTTTATGACATCAAAATGAGCACCATAAGAAAGTTATGACACTGTTAATAGGATTTGTCGACCAGATTTTCTTTCACCTGATCAATGTGATCCCACCCAACTCCGGTTGTGCCTACTTAGGATTGTTCGATTGGCTCAAAGAACCAAATTGAATTTGTCGAGTTCGACATGTTTGGAAATAGAGAATTTGAGCACCGTGGATCATGGCACAAACAACTTCCCTTCTGTCGCACCCCAACTCCTACAAATACAGAGACCTTAACGTGTTTTGGTCATTCGATGACAACAAGCTTTGCTCGACTATAAAACCAACTTTTCACTTCCCTGTCTCGTTGGTCTCGTGAAATACTTTCCTAAAAAGGTCCTAATTGGGTTTGCGGCTTCTCGGGACATCCATCAGCCAAACACGGCATCAATTCGTGGGAATTTACTTCAAACAGCATCCCTCTATCAATCAAATTGCAAAATTCTTCGACCAGCAAAATTCGCAAGTTGACGACAGTTCTTGCAGCAAAATTCGCAAGTTGACCGAGACCCACGAAGTTTCCGTGACGCGTACGTGTGACGTGTACTTGCAAAGCCCACTCTCTTTTTCCTTTTTCTTCTTCTTCTTCCTTTCTTTTTCCTTTCTTTCCTCTCCGCGGTTCTCGGTCTCTCTCGGCATCTCCTTTTCCCTTTTTAATGAGTTGAACGTCCAATTTTCTTTTTCTTTTTGCTTTTCCACCTTTTGACTTTTTGACTTTGGAAACCCATATTTTACGGTTTGCAAAGCCACTAGTAGCAACAGACATGCTGCAAGAACTGTCGTCAACTTGCGAATTTTGCTGGTCGAAGAATTTTGCAATTTGATTGATAGAGAGATGCTGTTTGAAGTAAATTCCCACGAATTGATGTCGTGTTTGGCTGATGGATGTACCGAGAAGCCGCAAACCCAATTAGGACCTTTTTAGGAAAGTATTTCACGAGACCAACGAGACAGGGAAGTGAAAAGTTGGTTTTATAGTCGAGCAAAGCTTGTTGTCATCAAATGACCAAAACACGTTAAGGTCTCTGTATTTGTAGGAGTTGGGGTGCGACAGAAGGGAAGTTGTTTGTGCCATGATCCACGGTGCTCAAATTCTCTATTTCCAAACATGTCGAACTCGACATATTCAATTTGGTTCTTTGAGCCAATCGAACAATCCTAAGTAGGCACAACCGGAGTTGGGTGGGATTACATCGATCAGTTGAAAGAAAATCAGGTCGACAAATCTTATTAACAGTATCATAACTCTCTTACGGTGTTCATTTTGATGTCATAAGCTTCCAAGCGATCAATAAAGTGCCACAATTGTAAAGAAATCGATCATTCAAATGACGTTGATCATTTGTGTTACATGGAAATCTTATGTGGCTTTATTTTGGAATAAATCATCTGACGTGGCGACATCTAAGATACAAATTAAATGACATTGTTCGGCAGCACAATTTTCCTTCGGATTGAGAAATTAGGTTTGATTTGCTCCACAACTAAACCCTAAAAGTAGCTGAAAATGTTTACACACGGTTTTTCTCGTGGACCATTTCCAGATCTAAATAGGGACCACGCGTAGGAGTGACATTCCAGGTGCAACCACTCAGGATATTTTTTCAGTAAGAGTCCCTTGTCCAACGACTTCAACAGAAACTGCAAAGAAGCTGTTTTGAATGTGTCAAGAAGTTGTTTGTGCCATGATCCTTGACGTAGCTAATGAGCCCTTGGGGTCTTGTTTTGATTAGAAGCATACGGGATGCTTCATGATGGTGGTTTCTTGTTTGATTAGAAGCAAATGTAATGCTTAATGTGTTAAGCGATAATGTAATTTTTTTATGCGGAAAAATTATGTAATCCAGAATCTTAGATCTTCATGATTTTTCACAATAAGATGGATGAAAGCATATATTTATCCATAGCAATGCCCTTTGGAATGATTGCTGCAGAAAACGGAAGGAATGAAAAAATCTGATTTCTTTCCCTTAACCCACTTTTTCCTTAATATATTTTTTCTATTGGAGGATAAAATTCAACGTTCATTCTCTTAGGTGAAGAGAGTACTGGACTCTATTTATACAGTCTATCAATTGGTGTCTTCCATCAAAGCACATTCCACTTCATAAGAGTCGCACCTCTTCAAACGATATGTTACTTCTCAATAGAATTGCGTCTTTTCATCTTTTTCATAAGCCAATACGTTTTAGCGCTTAAATAATTATAAAACCATTAATTAATAACATCATGTGGGCCCCAATTATTCTTACATTCTCCCACTTGGCTCATATGACCTTCTTTTCATGGTTTAATAAAGATCATAATGTGTACAACAACATTATGCTAAAATCTTTCTTAAATTGGCTGTCACATAATAATCACAATTAAGTAAAGAAAACTAATGCGAGTCATAGAGGTCGTATGTCATTAATCGACATAGTCCCTTCTATGGACTACAGTGATAGAGCTTTCTACTTAACATGATCCATAAATGAAAAGTATAGTAAGGGTCCAACTATAATGTCTCCATTAGAGACTATCCTGTTGAACATCAATCTATTTCCATCATGTATACTAAATTAAAAATAGGAAATATAAAAAAATACATAAAAGAGCTCTGAGTGTCAAATAAATAAACTTAATGCAATCATCATACAATCATTAATGACGTCAAATAATACCCATCCTTTCAACATGTTCATTAAATATTTTGGGCGGCAGTCCTTTTGTCAAGGGATATGCAATCATAAGATTGGTACTAATGTGCTCAATTGACACTCTTTGTTTCTTAACTTCTTCTTTAATGGACAAGTATTTAATTTCCATATGTTTAGCACCCTTAGAGTACTTGTCATTCTTGGAGAAGAAAATTGCTGCAAAGTAATCACAATAAATTTTCAATGGCCTGTCAATGCTGTCAACAATAACAAGCCCTAAAATAAAGTGCCGCAGCCATAACCCATGAATAGTGGCCTCAAAGCATGCCACAAACTCAACATCTATAGTGGATGCAACTAAGTCTGAATCTGAATATCTAATTACCTCAAGATGATAAGATCTTTTATAAGTGAGCATATGATTCTTAATTCCTTGCAAGTATTTAAGAAATTTATATTTGCCCAGCATTCCGACAAAATTCGATAACTTATCTGATATAAGTTTGAGCATATGTTAAGCTTCTAACAACAAGTGCATAAGGAATACTTTTCATTTGCTCTTGCTCCAATTCACTTTTCGGGCAATGTATAAAGCTAAATTTGTCACTTTTCTGAATTGGAACTACTCCTGCCGAACATTTATTCATATTGAATCTCTCTAAAATTTTATCAATATAGGCTGTCTGAGATAACCCTAACAGTCTTTGTGATCTATTACGGAATATTTCTATTCCTATCACAGATATTGCCTCTCTCATATCTTTCATTTCAAAATTCTTAGAGAGAAATTTCTCGGTTTCATTTAATAAATCAATATCATTAGTAGCAAGCAAAATGTCATCAACATATCAAACTAGAAAAATAAACTTACTCCCATTGATTTTCATATTTACACCAATCAATTTTATTTTTCTTAAATCCAAAAGAAGTTATAGTATCATTAAACTTAAGATACCATTGTCGGGAAGCTTGTTTAAGTCCATATGTTGACTTCTTTAACTTATACACTATGTGTTTCTTTCCTTTAATTGAAAACCCATCGGATTATTCCATATAAACCTCTTCATCTAAATTTCCATTAAGAAAGGTAATTTTGATATTCATTTGGTGTAACTCTAAAACGTAATGAGCCACTAAAGCTATCATGATTCTAAGTGAATCTTTCTTGGAGACCGGTGAAAATGTCTCCTTATAGTCAATGCCTTCTTTTTGAGTAAAACCTTTAGCAACAAGTTTGGCTTTATATCATTCGATATCGCTTTTTGAGTCGTGCTTGGTCTTAAAGACCCATTTACACCCGACCTTTTTACATTCTTTAGGCAATTCAACAAGATTCCAGACTTGATTTTGATCCATAGATTTTAACTCTTCTTCCATGGCATTAAACTATTTAGTAGAATCATCACAGTCATGGCTTGTGAAAGTAAACCTGGATCATTACCAATTCTTAAATCAATTTTTGACTCGTGTAGATAAACCACATAGTAACTAGAAATAGCCGACCTCCTTTTTCTTTGAGATATTCTTAATGTTATTTCTTGTGGCTCAACTACTATAGGCTCAATATTGACATTTTCATTATGGATTGTTTGATCATTTATTTGTTATTCTCGATTATTGTTGGGTTGAACTATAATATCATAAACAACTTTAGAAGTTTTGGGTATAGGAACTTCCACCCTAACTTCTTGAATGCAAACATCACGCGTTATTTCACTCCCATTAATGTCAACATTTTCAATGAACCTAGCGTTTCCAGATTCAACATTTCTTATACTATGATTAGGATAGTAAAATCTATATCCTTTGAATTTTTCTGCATAATCAATGAAATAATCATTGGTCGTTCTAATATCCAATTTCTTTTCATATGAGTTGTAAACTCTTACTTCTGCCTGACAACCCCAAACATGCAGGTGTTGTAAATTAGGTTTCCTTCATGTCCACAGTTCAAAGGGAGTCTTTGTAACTACCTTATTAGGAACCATGTTTAATAAATATAAAGAAGTCTTTAATGCATACATCCACAAGGATAAGGGTAAAGATGAATAACTCATCATACTCCTAACCAATTTCATCAAAGTACGATTATGCCTTTCTACTACACCATTTTGTTGTGGTGTACCTAACATCATGTATTGAGTACAAATACCATGTCTTTCAAAGAATTTAGCAAATGGACCTAAACATTATCATGATTCATCATAGTTTCTATAATATTAACCACATCTATCCGACCTTACTATTTTCACATTTTTATCAAATTGACTCTCAACCTCTTTAATAAACACCTCAAGTGCATTCATTGATTGAGATTTATCATGCAATAAATAAATGTAACCATAACGTGAAAAATCATCGATAAAGATGATAAAATAACATTCTCTACCAAAAGATGGAACATCAAAAGGACCACATATATCAGTGTATATAATTTCAAGAAACTTTGTGCTTCTTGTAGCACCTTTCTTAGTGTCTTTTGTTTGTTTACCTTTAATACAATCAATACACACTCCAATATCAATAAAATCTAAATTCGGAGGAATTTCATTATTCACTGATCTTTGCATTATTTCTTTGGATATGTGATCCAAACATTTATGCCACAAATAAGCAGAACTCTCATAAGCTAAATTGCGTTTAGTGCCAACATTATGATGCAATGTCATTAAAGTCTCAACAGAAGCATTATCAAGTTTAAACTTGTAGAGACTATCACATAAAATTCTAGTTTTGATAAGATTATTATTATTTTTTTTTTTTTTGAAAACCCAGGGAACCCCCGCACGGCCGACAGCCGAGGAGTAAACCCTGGGGGCGACACGTGCTAGCCACCACACACGTGCCACGGGAAGATTATTATTCTTAAATAAACTAAAAGATCCATAACCAAACTTAAAAGAAAATCCCGCTTTATCAAGTTTTGGCAAAGAAACTAAATTGGGGGAAAATATAGATACATAAAGGGTTCGAAACAAATCCAAATAATGCCCAGTATCTAAGATCAAACGATAAGTGCTAATGCTTTCAACTGGAGCTTTGTTTCTATTCCCCGTGAACACATGGTTCTCATTTGGCTTTATGGTTTGGATCAAAACAAATCCTTGCATCGTATTTGTAATATGAGTGGTGGCACCAGAATCAATCCACCAAGTATTATGAGGAACTTCAATGAAGTTTGATCCAAAATATACTAACTCACAAGGCTTATATTTCTTTGTTTAAACCAAGCTTTACGCTTCGAGCAATCTTTCTTCATGTGTCCAATTTTATTACAAAAGTGACACTTTATAAGATTGCATTCCTTTTTGTGGATTTGAGAAGCCTTAGGAGAGTCATTTAGGTTGTGTAATCCTTTCTTCTTGCTATTTCCACCTTTCCTTTTGGAATTCTTTTCAACTTCTTGATGATTTAAGAGATTAACAGAATGAGACTTTTGATTCTTTATCCTTATTTCCTCTAGAACAAGCATACTAATACTAGCCAATTCATTTACATTCCACTTGTCCTTTATAGTATTGTAATTCATTTGAAATAGCCCATATTGTTCATGAGATAAGGAATTAAGTATGAACTGTACTAATGTACTAATCCACGTTCATTCCTAAAGTCCTTAATTTTGCTACGAAGTTTGTCATATCAAGTACATGCTCATATATGGTACGTGAACCATCATATTTCATATGGTCAAAGTGCTCATCAATGTACCAGCAAATGACTTATCAGCAATTTGAGAACGGTTTTCCACAAATTTCATAAATTCCTTAGCACTGTCAACTTTGGGAATAGTGGTTTTTAAGTTGTTTGCAACTGTCATTCGCATAAACATTAAGCTTAACCCGATCGATCTTTCCCAAGCTTCATGGAAAGACTTTTCATTATCGTTGCTCTCATCAGTAATAGCAGCTAGTTCCTCAACTTGAAGTGCTAAATCAAGATCCAAGACACCTAAGTGAAACTGGACTTGTCCATTCCAATTAGAAAAATTCATTCCATTGAATAAAGAAACAGACGAAGCATGCGAATGAAGAGAAACAAGTACATATACTGCAAATATGCAAGAAAACACTCATACAATAATGCTTTTAGAATATCACATAATCATATTCAAATTAAACAATACATGTACATCATGGTTCTCCTTTGGGTGATCATTCAATATACAAACATATAATAAACCATAATGATGCTAGTAGCTTTTATTTGGTAATTATAAAGACACCTCATTAAAATTTATTTGATATCTTTGGATATACAAACAAATTTAACAAGACATATGAATTACCAACTATTAGATTCATGAATTATAAGAAATTGATTAACCTTTGGGTTAATCCTGAAGTTCTTACAATAAATGAACTTCAATATATACCTATGACTCCTATAAGGATATGTAACATATCAATTTCGGTCACAGCATCAATTAATCTTGGGTAATTGAATAAAACATTATAAAATTTCAAAAATTCAAGAAATTATGGTTCAACCACTTTGGTGACTAACAAACTACTCATAATTGAATTTTTGAAATTGTAAAACACAATAATTGTCAAAATATTCAAGAGACCTTAAGGTTCGGTCACTTTGGTGACCAACAAACCATTCATAAATTGCACGCAGGGGCAAAACAGTAAATTAATGAGACCAAAGGCAAAACTGTAACACCCATGGCCCACTCGTAACGATATTGTCCGCTTTGGACCGGTGCCTACATGGTTTTGTTCTTTTGGGCTTCGCCCGGAAAAGGCCTCGTTACAAGTTAGGACAAGTGCCACCACATATGTGGCACTTCACCTCACCACACACAGGCGATGTGGAATTTGGTTCAATCATGTCCCCTTCACCATCCTCGAAGCCTGCCAGGAGCTGCTCCTACCACTCCCGCCCTTGCAGGACCGAGTTGTTACAGGCCCATCAGCTTCCACCTAGTTCGTCCCCAATCCACACACTTCGAGCTGGGCTTGGCTTGACTCTAATACCATTGTGACGCCCATGGCCCACTCACAATGATATTATTTTGCTTTGGGCTAAAGCCCGCACGATTTTGTTCTTTAAGGCTTCACCCGAAAAAGGCCTCATTACAAGTTAGGACAAGTGCCACCACTTACATGGCACTTCACATCACCACACCTAGACGATGTGGGATTCGATTCATTCATGTCCTTTTCGCCATCCTCGAAGCCTGCCAGGAGCCGCTCATTATCGAAGCCCTCTGGCCCCGGCAATCACTCCCCACCCTCACAGGACCAGGTCGTTATAAAAACAATAAATAATTCGATCAATGGCAAAATTGGAAAATCACGCGGGGAAGGGCAAAACCATAAAATTAAGCGAGGAAGGGCATAACTGTAATTTCATGGAGAGGGCAGCAGGCGCCTGCACGGCACGCGTCGTAATTGCCACAAGGTGCATGAAATGAAAGTGCCTGATCTGCAACCATAGCGCGCACATCACGCGTGTGGATCCATGCACCTGCAACCATAGCGATTGCATGGATTCCACATGCCTTCTTCATCGCGCAAAAGTCCTAGTTTTTTTTTCTTTCTCGCCTATTCGCCGATTTTTCTCCAATTCCGCTTCCACCAAAACCATTTCAACAGTAGGCAAATAACAAGAAAAGGGCCAACATCATTCGGCGAATCTAAACCCGAAAACCATAATCGGAAAAATCATGAGATCCTAAACCATGCTCTGATACGAACTATTAAGCAATAACACAATTCTTTTATGCGGAAAAATTCTGTAATCTAGAATCTTAGATCTTTATGATTTTTCACAATAAAAGAAATGAAGACGTACCTTTATTCATAGCAATGCTCTTTGGAATGATTGTTGCCAAAAACAGAAGAAACGAAGAAATTTGATTTCTCTCCCTTAACCCACTTGTCTCTTTACGTATTTTATCTGATGGAGGATAAAATACAACGTTCATTTTCTTAGGTGGAGAGAGGACCGGACTCTATTTATACTGGCTATCAATCGGTGCCTTCCATCAAAGTATATTCTACTTCGTAAGATCATACCTCTTTGGATGAACCGTAGCTTTTCAACAGAATTGCGTCTTTTCATCTTTTTCATAGCCAATACATTTTTAGCACTTAAATAATTAATAACATCATGCAGGTCACAATTACTCTTACATGATGATGGTGGGTTTGTGGTGTACGCATTCGAATCCTAAGGGGAGACCTATGGCCTCTTTAGTTTAGCTTTTCCAAGGAGCTTTGAGCTTCCAAATCCTCTTGGGAAAAATATGAGGTATTTAGCAAGTGTTTTTGGGATTCCATTGGCCAAATGCTAGCCTTGGAAAAGCTGAAAGCCCAAAGCCCAAAGCCAAAAGCAAGGACTTGCTTTAAGCTTTCAGCATTTTCGGAATGCTATTGTGGGGGTTTAATGACTTTTTTTCTTTCCATTAATTGCCCTCATTGATAATTGTGTGTTCCACTTTTGCCCTAAAAAATATTGTTCATCTTTTTCAACCCATCATCTCTGTGCTCGGTTGCTGAGTAGTCGAAGTCAAGTCGCCAGTCGCCAAGGTCAAGGTTGGCTTTTTTAACGGCATTGTCATCTGTCTTTCGCAACCCTTTGTGGCAGTCACCAAGGTCGCGCACATGGCGTCATGCATCCTTTGCAACCCGGCGTCGCACATCCTTCGCGGCCCTCACCTGGGTTGCTTCGACTGTCGAAAGGCCGAATCTAGGTCGCCCGGCGGTCGCACAACCTTGGCGTTGCCTCGCCTAGCATGGCGCATCCTCCGCAACCTAGCGTCACGCATCCTCCGCAGCCTAGCATCGCACATCCTTTGCGGCCCTCTCGCCTGGGTCGCTTCAACCATTGAAGGGCCAAATCTAGGTCGCCTCACTATCGCGCGACCTCAGCGTTGCCTCACCTAGCGTCACGCATCCTCCACGTCCCTCGCCTGGGTCAGTTTGATTATCGAAGGGCCAAATTTAGGTCGCCCCGCGGTCGCGTGACCTTGGCAGCCCATTGCTTGGTGTGACACGATCAATCTCAGGTACCACATCGTAGCCAACGCGAGAAAGTTAGGGTATTGATGGATTGAGGCTTTCGGATTGAGGATTTGCAAAGAAATGGGGGATGAGAGAGATGCTGCAAACTCAAGCCTCTTCAGCGAAGGAGATGAACAGTGCCATTGTTTTTATTTTCTGTTTTTATTTAATTTCAAAGTAATTTGCGACAAACTACGCCACAAAGTCACTAACCAAAGGCATTTGCTTTGAGCAAAATACCCTTGAGCCAAAGAACCTTGGGGAAATGACTTTGCATTTTCTCAAAGTTAGCCCTGGAGTAGCAGAAGCGACGAGGTTTCTTTGGCTAGAAGTCCCAGTACCGGAGCTTACATTTAACGCGTGCGAAGAACCTAGTTCGTATCACCATCTGCAGAAGATTGCTCTATCCTGGAATCCCTCGGTCCATTTTCAGCAAGATATATCTTGGCTTATACAACTATGCAGGTACAAGGTTCCTTGTGGGACAGAAACCGGAGTATGTAATTTTTTGCCGTGATCCAAATTGGCAGTACGAAAAGAATTTCCATGTAAATTACAAAGTATGCATCAAATATTCCTATTGTTTAACGTGTTCTACAGGCACTCTCTCTCTCTCTCACTGTAGATCAAGTTCATCATCCTGTAGAACTGTTTCTTCTTCTATGGTAGTGCAAGCATCCAACGGCAAGAAACCAAAGCCCCTTCACAGGATTTCGAAGACGCTTATACACATGACCTACCAACTAAGGGTAGGAGAATCGCAAGACTTCCTGATTTTCAGAGAGATCGTTCAGGATTCTATGGAAGTACTGAACTTAGTACATCCACACCATCTTGATGAGGAAAAAGCACTAAATCACGGCGACATACATATTGGCTGTATAAAATTCAGAGCTGTAGAGGTAACGATGATTGGAGTAGGAATCACACTTACGCAGCAGGGTGGATACATTACATTGACGAGGGAGCTCAAGTCCATACATTCCGACTATACACAGTCATCAGCTAAGCTGAGGATCTAAATCCACAATAAGCAAACTGAATTTAACAAGCAAGATTAGACAAGCCAGGCAAACCATGCTATAAGCTCCACCTCTCAACTAGCAAAGATGGAGCTCAGACAAGACTATTACATCTTGTCCAAAGATATATGCCTGGTGAGACAAGACATTCACTTCTTTTTGTCCAGGAAGCAATGGCAAAGAAGTTCCTACAAAAATGGGAAATGTCCTAACCTTGAATGAGATCAAAATTGATCATTACCTAAGCGGCAGGGTAATTTTCATATTGCAATACAAAATTCAGTTCCCACTCCCGTAACAATATTTGCAACAAGTTCCTCGAGAGAGTAGAGAATGGAAACATTAACTTTAAAATGCCATAAATTCTTCAATACAACCAAAGAAGAAAGAGTTCAGACCCACCGGCAGTGCTTGTGGGCCAACTAGGGCTGCGCTATTTCATTTTAGTTTGCTCTGGGTGTCGCCCATTCAACACGAAGGATGAGGTTATCATAGCCATATCCATTGAGCTTATTGATGGCCCTCTCAGCATCCTCTTTGTTTACGAAGTTGACAAAACCGAAACCTCTGCTCAAACCTGTCTTCTGATCAATCGCAACATATATACACACGACTAACTGGGCCAAATGTGCGGAACAGTTCAAGCAGATCGGGCTCCCGAGTGTCCTCCGACAGATTAGTTACACGGACAGAGTTCTCTTCATTCCTACGCCTCATCTCCGTCCCGGTTCTCTCTGCCCCTGCTCTCATGCTTGGGGGCACATAAGCTCCCTTAGTGCTTGTTGTCTCTGCTGTCGCAGGCTTATCAACAAAAGTCTCAACTGGTTGAGTGTTGACACCTAAATTTTGCTTAATCAATTAGGGTTTTATTGCATAGAAAATTAGGGCTTAATTTTTAACCCCTAGAAAAAAATGGATTTCATTAAATTGCATGGCACATAGACTTTAGGCACATTTACATTGTTAAGGCATAGTAGAATATGTTTTGCTTGTTTAAATTCAAAAAAAATAGTATATAATAAAAAAAATAATAATAATAATAAAGTAAAAAAATATATAAAAATAATAATAAAAAACATGATAAAAAATTTTCAAAAAAAAGGGGGGGCTGGCCAGCATTATTCAATGCTGGCCAGCGCGGCACCTCTCTTAAAAAAAAAAAAAAAAAAAAAGGGGGAATGACCAGCATTGAATAATGCTGGTCACGCGTTCCCCCTTCCCCAGAATATTCAATGCTTCTGGGGAAGCTGGAACGAAGCGAACGAGGCGCAGCCATGGAGGAGTCAGAAGCGATGGCGGCAAGGCGGAGGGAGTAGGACGCGGCGCAGGCTTCCAGCCTACATCAGACAGATCGGCAGTCGTCTTAGCTAAAGATGGACTCGAACGGTCCCGAGAGGAGACCCAATTGATGGCAGAGACAAAAAATGGAGAGGGCGTTCGGATCGAAGACGTTCTTGAGCCGAAAATGGAATGGCGAAGGTCGTCGGGGTGGAAAGCTGAGAGAAAGGGAGGCCCCTCTTTCTCTCGGCGCTATAAGGAGAGACAGAGAGAGGGACACACGGGGAAAAAGAGTGGGGAGCGAGAGAAACAGAGAGATCGGAGAAGAGAGACCCAGAAAGAGTGGGGAGCGAGAGAAACAGAGAGATCGGAGAAGAGAGACCCAGAGAGAGTGGAGCGGAGAGTGAGAGAAAGAGGGCGATTCGAGGTCGAACGGTCTTCCACCGACGACCGCCGCGCCTCGGCTGTGGCCAGTGAGTCCCTTTCCGCACGGTAGGTCCCAATCCCGAGCGTTGGCCGGGTTTTGTTTCGTTTAGAGTTCGAATCGTGGTCGAGTTCCCGAGGATCCCGGCTCGGAAGCGCGCGGGGCAACCGGACATAGCCTGGTTCGAGCTCGCCCTTGTTCGCCGCTGTCCGACCGGGTAGGGAGAGCCGCAATCGGCCGCCACCCTTCCCCTGTTTTCTGCTTGCACTCTGTTTTCTCCGGGGTGGTCACTGGCCGGAGCTCGCGGCCGTCCGGCTTGCGCGAGCTCCGGCCCGTGAATCCTCGTGCTCGTTCCTGCTTCTTCGCGTGTCCGGTGTCGATGATCCCGGTCCATTTCGAGTCTCGTTTGTGCCGGAAATTCCCCGTTTTCATAAGCGCACGCCAACTGTTCGTTGTTATGCCTGAACCATCCTTCTCTGTTTCATTGCGTTTTCTTTTGGGAGCTGGTCGCGGCGGCAGTAACGCGGGCGGAGCCCCGCGAGTAGGACGGCGGTCTGGGCGCGACCGCGAGGTGAGGTGAGGCGGCCAATTCCCCGTCGGGATCCGGCTGTCTCTCGGCCGGGCAGCCTGCCAGTCTCTCGCCGAGGCTCGGCCGGTCGATCCCAGGCGGTCGCCCGTCGCCGGCTGGCAACTAGGCTGGAGGACGCCCACCGCCCTTCGTCGGCGCGGCGATGCGGACCAAGGTGGGGCGTCGGCCGCGGAGGCCGGAGCTCGGGGAGGCCGGAGTCCGTGCGTGTGGACGCGGCCGTGAACCGGGTTAGGCGAGTCGGGTCGGGCGCTAGGGTTTGCGCGTGTCGGGTCGCGGCCGCAAACCGGGTCAGGTGAGTCGGGTCGGGCACGCAGGTGACCGGGTAGGGTTTGCGAGTCGGGCCGGTTTTAATTTTTAGGGGTTTTGGGCCTTTCGCGTTTGGGCCAGAATTAGGGAATTTGGGCTGATGTGTTGTTTTTTTTTTATTATAGTGGGCTGGGCTTTTATTTAAAAAAATCTCGGGCTGGGCCTTTATTTAAAAATTTTTCGGGAAAATTAGACCGGGCTCAACAAATGAGCCCGGTTCGTCTGTGGACCCGGGCCGGCGTGCCCGGGTCGGTCCCGGTCCGGGTCGGATGTGGAGATCCGACCCGGATCCGTTTTTATTTTTATTTTAATATTGTATTATTTTAATATTTTAAAATTAAAAAAGATTTTTAAAAAATATTTTAAATTAAAAAAATTTTAAAAAGGAGAAAAATCCGAATTTCATTATTATTTTATTTTATTTTTATTTTTTAAAAAAAATTCCAAAAAAAGAATTTCAAAAAAAATATTTTATTTTTTTAATTTTTTTTAATTTTTATTTTTTTTGAAAAAAAAAAAATTTCAAAAGTCAGAAAATTCATTTGGGTCTTGGAATTGGGTTTGCTTGCCCTATTGTGTGATATTTGATTGCATGTCACCTGGTTCACACACTTTGAATTGCGCATTTAATTTAATCTCATGTGTGGTTAATTAGGTATGTCTAGGCTTAGATATTAATCGTTGCTTCCCTCAGTCTAGTTAAAAACTGGAATTTTGAGATTTCCGATTAGCGAGAGCATATTAGGTGGTAAATTGAACAAGATTAGGTACCGAAAGGGCACTAATTAGCCGATTAGTGTAATCAAGTCCCCGTACCCATGGAATCTCTGGTTCGTAGAAGTGAAGCATTTCTCCCGCGCTTCGCTTAGGTGTCTAATCGACCTACCAGAAACTGATTAGTGGCGACTCCTAGTTGAAATCGGTTTGCATGTTAATAGCTTAAATTTAAGTCGCGAATTGGTATGGGTTTGGGAGAGCTCGAGCTAGGTTTAACCTAGCAATCCATTAGCCAAACCCCCTCAGGCCACGGGGCCGTTTCGGGAAGGTCGCGACAGCTTGGCGACTCCGCTGGGGACTTTTGTGGACTTAGGCCATTTTTCTTGTTTATATACATCCCTAACGTGAATGTTCTCGCCGTTAACCCTTTGTTTTGCAGGTTTTGAGATTTAGGGAACTAATGTTTATTTTTTGGAAGTTGGAAGCATTGTTTGCTTATACATTGTTGTGCATGCTCTAGATACTTTAGCACTACACTATTGCACACACAACCATACTGCCGGACCCGGGCCGTGATAGGACGCTTTAGGATGGTGTTAAGAAAGATACAACCTCGAACGCGAGACCGCGATGTAGAGGTTGCCTTTCTTCTCCCCGAAAGTTCTTTCTTGGTGTCGTAAGCGTTTATCCTTGTCCGCGAGACCGCGCGACTATAGGATATCTCTTTCGACTAAGCCAGAGTTAAGAGGGCCTGACACCAACGCGAGACTGCGACGGTCAGATCACCCCCTTAACTTCACCTTGTTAAACTGTTTAGATAGGAAGTGAGCCTCACTTCTCATGCGTGTGTCCTTGCGTTTGCCATTGTTCTCGATAGAGTAAGCCTTTTATCTCTCCTGCTATGCAATTTATTTATTTCCTTTTGCTGGTCCATGGCAAATTAGGTCGATCGTTAGTCTCAATTTATATGCGATGGGGAGAGCCGATGTCCAATTCATTTCCACTCCCAAGAAAGAGCTCATAGC
Organism: Syzygium jambos; assembly: GCA_031216235.1. NCBI lineage: Eukaryota > Viridiplantae > Streptophyta > Magnoliopsida > Myrtales > Myrtaceae > Syzygium > Syzygium jambos. The sequence continues at coordinate 33,307,487 of CM062226.1, read as the reverse complement.
GTGGTGGGATCAGCTGGATCAAACAGGCCAAAGACAGGTCGAGGCAAGGATCGGTCGTCTTCTCCCATTGCTCAAGATTAACATCCATTCTGGGGTCATGCAAGCGATACCGCACTTCTGGTGCCCTCAAACATCGACTTTCATATTTGGAGAGTTCGAGCTAACTCCGACCTTGGAAGAATATAGCATTGCCATTGGAATGCCTCTTGGAACCGAGCTTGTCAAGCCACCCATAGGTATAGATCCCATCTCCGAGTTGTCACAATTTTTGAGAGTTAGGGCCGAGGTGGTGAGGAAGGTCGTTAAGGCTAATTGTTATGCGTGCCCATTCTCATTTTTGGCCGAGTGTTTTTCAAATCAACCAATAGCCCAAAGGAGTAGGATTTTCATTTTAGCCTTCGTCGGGTTGATCATTTTTCCTCATCGTAAGAATGCCATAAATCCTTCAATTGCTTGGGTGGTCAAACACATGTGTGCCGGATTAAATTATGTCAACATGATTTTGGCCGAAACATTGTTGTCCCTTAATCGTTTTAAACAAAGCGGAGAAAAAATCATGCGAGCTTCCCCGGAAATTCTGCAAATTTGGTTTCTTTCTCACATAAGAGGATTTGGGCACCTTATGCAATTGTTTCAAGTAGATGAGTTTAGGCACCCAATACAGAGGTTCCAGGTCTTAGAGAAGCATTCCCCTGACAAAGAATATTCCCGTTGGATAAATTTCCTAGTAGACCCCGAACCCAAGGCATTTCTATGGCATGCTAAATGGCTCCAGGTCGAGGAAGCCCGCTTCGCTCACAAGTTTGCCAACCCGATCCCACTGCTTGGTCTCTCTGGCGCCACCTCCTATTACCCGTACAGGGTGGCCCGCCAATACCGAGCTCTACAAGAGATTCCGCCGCCTCTCAAGACGGAGATGTTCCAGGCCCGTTTCACCCGCACAGACTACGACTACTTCGACGAAATCCGTGCTATTGAGATTGCCTGGAGTGAATGTCGTCCTGAAAGAATCGTCGTGCCTAAGACGCTAAATGGGGAGGAGGAGATTCACCACGCCTCCACGTTCTACATCCGCAACCACCGTATTCCGACCATTCTGCGACCACTGGTCCCGGAAGTAACGGACAAGCCCGCCCAGAAGGCGCAAATTGAGCAGCTTGAAAAGAGAGTGGAAATGGATAAGACTCGCATCTCGAAGCTAACTCGGGAGAACAAACGGCTCCGCAAAGCCGCGGGTTCCGCATCGCATATAAAATGAGTCGCCCTGAGATGTTTGAGATGGCACTTTCACTAAATTTGTCCCCTTAGTTTCTTGTTTAGGAAGTTCTATTGCTTTTCTAGTCTCAATGTTTAGGAAATTTCGTTTTTCTTATGTCCCAGCAATTTCATGTACTTTCTTTCTTTCTAATTTCGAGGCTTAGGAATCGTTATGTACCTTCTTTGTTTCAATGCAAGAAGAATCTCATTTTCTGATTTCAGTGCTAAGGAGAATTCATTTATCGTTCATAACCTCGATGTTCTTAAAAAAAAAAAAAATATTTCTCTCGAGGGACACAAAACGCTTAGACCATTGCCATGGGCCAGCCCCGCATTTGAATTATGTGCTCATGTATACTCATTTTTCAGGTGTTCGCAAATTGTCTCAACGCACGAAGAAAGAAGCTGAGAGATCAAGAGGCCGGGGAAAGAGATCTTCCGGTGATCGCGGTGTCTACACCAGGTTCGACAGCCTGCCAACGCTCCCTTCCTCCACCAAAGCAAAGCTACGGCCTCCAGGCAGTCGCCGATCCGGACACGATCAAGGGCCACGCAAATGAATATCGAGGAGCAGAACGCCCGTTTCGCCGCTCTCGACGACAAGATCAATGATCTCGCGACTCAGCTTACTCGATTCGCCGATGATATGAGGGCCGCATTAGCAGCACCGAATGATGGTCAAACCATGCCCCAAGCTATTCCCGAGCCGGTGGAGGGGCCTGCAAGAAGGAATGTTACTGAAGAGGCATTAGGTTCCACGCCCGTGGTAGTCGAACTAGACCCCGTCTCAGAAGCCGTCACCGCTCGTTTGGAGGAGGAACACAACAAAAGGTTCGCAAAGATAGAAGAGAAGCTCCGTACGCTGCGAGGATACGAAGAGCATATGATCGAGGACCTGTCTCGATATGCACAGATGAGTTTTCCTGAGAAGTTCAAGATTCCTGACTTCACTAAGTATGATGGGACCGGAGACCCGAAGATCCACTTGAAGTACTATTTGAACAGGATGGCAAGGTATGCCCAGAATGTCCCGTTAATGGTTCAGACCTTCCAAGAAAGTCTGACAGGACCTGCACTGCAATGGTTCGTGTTGTCAGAGCCCGAGAAGTTCGAGAAATGGGAGGAACTAGCTGAGGCGTTCGTCCTGCAGTACAAGTACAATACCGAGATAGCCCCTACGCGCGAAGTGTTGACCCGAACTGAAAAGAGGAGGAGTGAGTCTTTCAGAGCCTTCGCTCAAAGGTGGCGTACTCTCGCCGCTCATGTTCGACCTCCGCTCACAGAAAAAGAGCTGCTAGATCTTTTCCTCAAGACCCTACCTAGTGATTTCTATTTAAAGTTAGTGGGTTCGGGATGCTTGACCTTCTCCCAGCTGGTAGATGTTGGGGAAAGGATAGAGGGGGCCATGCATGACGGTAGATTAGGCGAAGGGATTAGTCGAAAGGTCCCAAATAGGAAGGAAAAGGATGTGGAAATCGCGTATGTACAAGCGCCGATCGTGACAAGGCCCTCCGCCTCGTCCTCCCAAGGCTCGTCTGTATTTCGAGAGAGGGCGTACCAGAATCAGGAATTTAAAAGGAGAGCACAGAGACAGTTCACTCCCCTACCTAGGCCACTATCCAAGTTGTTGCCCATGCTGTTGAAAAGGGGGATGATAGCTAAAGAGGTGCCTCGGGATAATCCTCCAAGATTCCCCGGGTTTGATTTGTCAAAGTCTTGTGAGTTCCATAGGGGCGAGAAGGGTCATGATGTGGATGACTGCTTCATTCTCAAGATCAAGATTCAGAATTTACTGGACAATGGTATTTTATCCTTTAAGGAATCGACTCCTAATGTTCAACAAAACCCGTTGCCCAATCATGCTGAGAATGTCAATGTAGTTATTGAGAAGGGTGACGAAAGTAGGCAGACATTTAATGTGGATGCTCATAGACTTTATAAATTACTAGTGTCAGCTGGACACTTTGAAGACGGGGAGGATATTCCGTTGAAAGAAAAATTGAAATGCATCACCCAGATGGTGGACATGGGAGTAATCTACAGTACGAAGGAAGATAGTATGGCAACCATGGCAGCTGTTCTTAACTCGTTTCACGAAAAAGAGTCGGAAGAGACACTTGCTGAGCCTATAGAGACTGACAAGTTGCTTAATGAGGGTGCTTCAGAAGGTCTAGTTGTGACCAGTAGCGAAGGAGAAGATGTGTATGAGGAATTTGGGCCTCAAGATAGCAATGTGGATTGGAATCACGAGTTCATAAAGCTCGCTCGTGAGAATGGGGAAGTGGTCGACACACTGGATCAACCCAGTGGCAAGTTTGACTATCTTGTGAAGTATTCACCGCCACCCAGTTTCTTCATCAATCCCCAGGATGTCGTTCCCGATGGATGGGGAGGTATGGACGACCCACTTGAGCCCGAGGAGATGGTTGGCATGATTACCCCTGTGGTGATTGACTTGTCTGTCGAGGGGGATTTATGGGCGTCGGACGAGGGAGGTGTTGAGCAGTTAGTCGTTGACCTGGCGGCCGAAGAGTTCGCTACCCTAGAGATCGATGATAGCGTCATGGAGCCAATGGTGATTGAACTCTCGCCTGAGGACGAAGAAGATATAATAATAGACCAAACCCCGAGTTACGACCCCAAGGCAGTTCCTTGGAATTATAAGACAAACGAAGTCGATGCCGTCACACGGTCAGGCCGTTGCTATGCACCTACAGAGGTCGTTGAAAAGAAAGCTGTCTCAGATGAGGAGGCCAAGCAATTCTTGGCGATTGTGAAGACGAGCGAATTCAACATCGTGAATCAGTTGAGAAAGATGCCAGCCCAAATCTCTCTTTTGGATCTCTTCAAATCATCCGAAAAGCACAAGAATGCACTGCTCAAGGTTTTGAATGAAGTGCACGTCCCTGAGACCATCGATGATACCCAGTTGGAGGAGTTTGTGGGGTCTATCTTGCTGAAAGATCAGATTTCTTTTGCCGATGAGGATTTCCCTTCAGAAGCTCGTAATCATACCAAGGCGCTGCTTATTTCAGTTAAATGTCGTGATAGAATGGTAGCGAGAGCGCTAATTGACAATGGGTCTGCACTAAACATTTGCCCACTCGCCACCCTTCGTCGTTTGGGAGTAGGTGAAGAGAAAATTCTGTCATCTAAATCTACCGTTCGAGCTTTTGACGGTATGAAGAAGGAGGTCATCGGCGAGGTCGAGCTTGAACTACTGATTGGTCCGGTTCTTTTTCTAGTCAACTTCCAGGTCCTGGATATTCCTAGTGCATTCAATTTTCTGCTGGGACGACCGTGGATACACACCGCCGAAGCTGTGCCCTCGAGCTTGCATCAGAAGGTTAAGTTCATCGTGGATGGGAAGTTGGTAACCGTTCACGGAGAGACCGATTTTAAAGTTTTCCATGACACTGCGATTCCGTACATAGAGCCTGAGAATGAGGCTGAATCAAGCTACCAGACTTTTGAGCTAGTGTCGGTAATCCATGTGCCTGTGGGGACCATTATGCGCAACCCGGAAGTGGCTAAGCCTTCGATGATGTCGAGTAGGGTTTTACTCGAGAACGGTCATATTCCTGGAACTGGCCTAGGACTACATGGACAAGGCATTAAAGAGCCTATTCAGGCTTCCAAGTGGCGTAAAAAAGTAGGCCTGGGTTATCATGGTAGCAATTCTAATGGCCCAAATAATCATGAAGAACGAGGTGATTTCGAAGGCCGGGCTAATCGTGGAGGTCGTGGTGGTCCTGGAGGCTATACTAGCTGCAGGGGCCGTGGAGTCAACGGAGGTCGTGGTGACCATATAGGCCTAGCTAATCATGGAGGCAATGGAGGTCGTGGAAATCTATTCGGATTAAAAGAGGGCCAGAAAGGTTTACTCCTTCCGGAGTTGAAAGAGATCTTCCCAGGTCCGCCCAAGCTGCTGCAGGAAGAGGAGGCCATCCTTGGCCTAGCCGACTTGTTCGAGGAGGAGTTTACTTGTGTCATCGTGGGAAATGAGGAGGCTGAGTCCTCTACCGCTACCACCAACCCGTCTGAGTAGGGATGCTGTTTTTTTTTTTCTTCCCTGTTTCGTTTAGTTTGAGTCTGTGTCTATCCCTTGCATGGGAAGTTTGTTTAGGTCTAGCTGCTGCTTTCCTTTGTAATCAAAATCTTGGACTGCGAGCCGTCGGTCCAAGACCTTGAGTCATGTAAACGGCCTTATTCTGCTGGTAGAATCATGATCATGTTTTATTAAAGACGTGCGGAAGTACCCAAACCAGACTGATGATGATGCTTTGAGGCCTGGACTTCCGCACGCTTCCTGGTTTTCAAAATCATTTGCAAATAGAGACGTCCAAGGATATGAGGACGTTTCTTTCCTTTTCAAAACTCTTTCAAAACAACTTCAAAACACATGCATATCAGTAGCTGCAGCAATATTTGTCAATTTAATTACTAACCTTCTTTGTGGCAGCTCAGGCATAACATATCGCATGATCATGATAGGTGCATATGTGAGTCGGATTCGCTCAACGAAAATTCCTCGGGGACCGAGGATGACAAGGATGACTGTGACCGAAAAAGCATCGAGCAAGATTGGATTCGGCATGAAGAGTCTAAGCCGTTGACCGTAGAGCCTACGATCACAATAAACCTAGGCGATTCAGAGAGTGTTAGAGAAATCAGGATTGGAGCTGGCCTTTCTGAGACCAACATCAAAAGGATGGTTGACCTTTTAAAAGAATACCAAGATGTGTTCGCATGGTCATATGCGGATATGCCAGGGTTGGATAAAGAAATTGTAGAACATGCTCTACCAACGGACCCGAGTATTCCGCCGAAGAAACAAAGGCTCAGAAGAACAAAGCCCGAATTATCCAAGAAGATCGAAGAAGAAGTCATGAAGTTGCTGAAGGTGGGCTTTATAGAAGTGTCGCGCTATTCGGACTGGATCGCCAATGTAGTCCCTGTCATGAAGAAGGATGGTCGGGTCAGGGTTTGTATTGACTACCGCGATCTGAATCGAGCAAGTCCGAAAGATGACTTTCCGCTGCCTCACATCGACGTGTTGGTCGACAGCACTGCGGGGTTTGAATTATTTTCTTTTATGGATGGATTTTCTGGCTACAATCAAATTCGGATGAAAGAAGAAGATAAAAGTAAAACCTCCTTCATTACTCCTTGGGGAACCTTCTGCTACAAGGTAATGCCCTTCGGCTTGAAGAACGCCGGGGCAACATACCAAAGAGCAATGGTCACCTTGTTTCACGATATGATACATAAAGAGGTGGAAGTCTACGTAGACGATATGATTGCTAAATCCAAACACGGAGAGGACCACATCGAGGTGTTGCGGAAGTTGTTTGACCGACTCCGAAAGTTCAAGTTAAGACTCAACCCCGCCAAATGTGTGTTCGGGGCAAAGTCTGGGAAATTACTGGGGTTCATGGTCAGTAGTCGAGGCATTGAAATTGACCCAGCGAAGGTGAAGGCCATTTGTGACTTAAAGCCCCCTTCTACCGTCAGAGAGGTTCGGAGTTTGCTGGGGAGACTGAACTACGTGGCGAGATTCATTTCTCAATTGTCTGAGGCAGCTAAACCTTTTTTCAAGCTTCTGAAGAAGAACACCAAAGTTAAGTGGGGTGCTGATTGTCAAGAGGCATTTGAGAAAATAAAAGAATATCTTTCTCATCCGCCAGTCCTGGTGCCACCTGTCCCCAGAGTGCCATTGATACTCTACTTGACTATTCATGAGGAGTCATTGGGGGCCCTGCTAGCTCAGAAGAGACCAAGCGATGGCAAGGAGTGTGCAATATACTACCTCAGTAAGAAATTTACTTCGTCCGAAATAAATTACCCAGGGGTTGAAAAGACGTGTGTGGCTTTGGTGTGGGTATTGCACCGCTTACGCCAGTACACACTTCATCATCGGATCCTGCTTGTAACTGAGAACGACCCCATCAAGTATTTGCTGGAAAAGCCTGCGTTAGCTGGAAAGTTAGCAAAGTGGCAAGTACTGGTATCCGAATTCGACGTCCACAGCATGACGCAGAAATCTGTCAAGGGGAGAGCTATAGCTGATCTGTTGGCAGAAAACGTTGAAAGGTCAGAAGACCATCATCAGTCAGATCCCATAGAGGAGCGTGTTTCAGAGATAGTGAGCGATAAGTGGACTATGTACTTCGACGGCGCCGTTAACCTTGCTGGTTCGGGGACTGGGGCAGTTCTTATCTCCCCGACGGGTCAACATCACCCTGTGGCCGCCAAGTTAGTATTCCCTTGCACCAATAATATCTCAGAATACGAAGCCTGCGTACTGGGATTGCAATTGGCCGTCGACATGAAGGTTAAGAAGCTGCAGGTTTACGGCGATTCCGCCCTCATCATTCTTCAGACAGAGGGCCAATGGCGAACCCGCGACTCCAAGTTGATTCCTTACCACGAATTCCTCGAGGAGTTAATAAAGAAATTTGAAGAGATTTCTTTTGAGTATTTACCCCGATCGCAAAATCAGTTTGCCGATGCCCTGGCCACGTTATCATCGATGTTACAGGTCATGGAGGGGTTAGACATTGAGCCACTGAAAATCGAAATACTGACACGTCCGGCTTACTGTTCGGCGATCGCAGATGAACCTGATGAGAAGCCATGGTATCACGACATCATGAATTATCTTCAAAGGGGTGAATATCCTCCTGGGAGTGGACTAACGGATCAGAAATACATAAGGAAGCTGGCATCAAAGTTCTTCATTAGTGGCGATGCTCTTTACAAGAGGTCCTTTGACTCAATCTTATTGAAATGCGTCGATGCTAGAGAAGCCAACCAGTTGATGAGGGAAATTCATGAAGGAGAATGCGGTCCGCACATGAACGGTCATCTCTTGGCCAGAAAAATCATGAGACTGGGTTATTTCTGGATGGCCATGAAGACCGATTGTATTCGGCACGTTCGTTATTGCCATCGGTGCCAAATCTATGCAGATAAAATCAACGTACCGCCAAACGAATTGCGCCAAATGTCCGAGCCATGGCCTTTCTCAATGTGGGGGATCGATATGATTGGGCCAATTAATCCCAAGGCTTCCAATGGACATCGTTTCATCTTGGTGGCCATCGATTACTTTACCAAGTGGATCGAGGCAAGCTCATATGCCAATGTCACTGCCAAGAATGTGGTCAAGTTTATTCGCCGTGACATCATCGCTCGCTATGGAGTCCCGGAGGCGATCATTACTGACAACGGCTCAAATCTGAACAACAAGATTGTGGATGGCTTACTCGGCGAGTTTCGTATTCGTCACTTGAACTCCTCACCTTACCGCCCACAAATGAATGGAGCTGTGGAGGCGGCCAATAAGAACATAAAGAAGATCTTGTCAAAAACTGCTGACAACTATCGAGACTGGCACGAACGGTTGCCCTACGCGTTAATGGCATACCGAACTTCGATCCGCACTTCGACGGGGGCGACTCCTTTCTCGCTCGTTTACGGTATGGAAGCGGTTTTACCCGTGGAAGTCGAAATCCCTTCATTAAGGATTCTCTCACAAGCTGAGCTCTCTGAGGAGGAGTGGGCTCAACAGAGATGGGATCAGTTGAATATGATCGATGAGAAGAGGCTAAAGGCTCTATGCCACGGTCAATGCTACCAAAAGCGAGTTGCCAAGTCTTTCAATCGCAAAGTTCGGCCTCGGCACTTTGAAGCCGGAGATCTTGTACTAAGGAAAGTGCTGTCTGCCACACTCGAATTAGGTGGGAAGTTCGCCCCAAATTACGATGGTCCATATGTCGTTAGAAAGGTTCTGCCTGGGGGTGCTCTGATTCTTGTAGAAATGGATGGCCAAGAGTTGCCAAAGCCTGTAAACGCCGATTCGGTGAAAAAGTATTTTCCTTGAATGAAATCCAAGGCCCGAAAGCCATTTTCGATGCAATCCGAATCACTGTAGGGTATTCACATCATGCATATCATGCATACATGCATACATGTTTACATTGTAGGCCCCAAACAACCCACAAATTGATCATCAAACGACTGAACTGTCTTGACGAGCATCCAGTGAGCTAATTAAGGGGTTACCAAGTCACCAGGCTACAGGTAAGTACCTTCTTCTCAATACCAAAGGATTGTAAAATCGAAAATTTGCTTCAAAAAAAAAAAAAAGAGAAAAAAAGAAAAAAGAGGAACAAAAAAGCACATCAGTCGAAACTCTAAAAATAAACTTTTGATAGTCATCTCGATGCCTGGTGGGACATTCATTTTGAATCAAAATTCCCTGTGGAGATCAATCAACTCAGCTGATCCTGGCGAAACAAGAGGAAATACGTTAATCATGCCAAGCAAGAAGCACTTAGGGTGAGGAAAGGCAAGCCATTCCCAAACACGTCCCACAAACACTTTGAGAGTTGAGTGGAAGAGAAAATTAGTGTTGTTTAAGAGCAAGAGATTCATTCGCAAGTAGTACATGGATCGAAATAAAAGGAGGCATTTCCTTCTTCTATCCTATATACTACAGGTGATCATAGCTAGCATATTTGAGCCATTAAATGTGAAGAGTTTGCGAAATACCCCTGTCAAGAACCACCCTACAACAGGGCAAATTTGGAGGTTTTGATTGACATGCTTTGGAGGAAAAGATGAGAAAAACCTCTTTGCCCTTACTTGCATTAATCTTTTGTGGTAACTTCAGGTGAGTCCTTATGGAAGCTTGAAACATCCCAAAATGAAGAAGAGCATTCATTTCTCTATCCAAACACTCATACCATTTGCTTAGCCAAGTTGAGCCTGAATATTCTCTTCTAAAGCCCAAACGGTGATTGTCTTCCCACCTTGGAGAAAGGCACATTATTTACCATGGCGATTGGTGCTTATGTCACAATAAGTAAAAAAAAAAGAGGGATCTCGAAAGTCCTAGGAGCTCAAAAGATTCAAATGAGCAAAAGTCAAATGAAAACTAAGGGGGCATGAAAAAGCAGTGTGCCTGGTAAAAGCAAGGCCAATGCCCATTGAAAAAAAAAAAAAGAGCAAAAAATAGCATCGAGAGAAGAATTCTTTCGCAAGAAAAAGTGTCAAAAGCAAGATGCTTGCATTAGAGAAAAGAGCAAAGCTCTTACATTAAAATGATTAGTCAATGGGCTTTCGAGACAAGTTGAGCTTCAAAAGTTGAGCGCCTTCAAAAGATTGACTGATGTGGTAATGATGCCATGGTGATCACCAACCTTTAAACCCTCTTTGAAAATTTCTGAGCCTTTCGAGCTTTTACCCAAACCAATGTTACAACCTTCTCCAAAGTCTCTTCCGATTGGGATGGTTCAAGCGGAATTTGGATTCCCCAAACAAGTTATTGCTTGAAGAAGTTGGGGCAAAATTGTCTTATCTCATCTTAAGGTTTCTTGACTTGTAAACCTGATGGAGATGCTGATTGAAAGTTATTTCATTCCTTAGCCGATGATGCTTATCCGTTGTCGAAACCATGACTAAACCCACATTACAGTCATTTAAAAGACCTCTTGGATCGGTCAATGCGTGCTTATTGCGAATGATTCTCGAAGCCTTCGACACTAACAGTGTGAGGTATACAGAGAGAACATGCATATCTCCCATATCAATGGATGGGAGCAAACAGCCTTCTTTGAGAGCTCGTGAGAAGCCCTTTTTGACTAAGCAACTCTTGTTTGGCATATCTAACGAACCCCTTCGCATGAGCCAGGGTCTTTCTGGCCAAGGTTTATCTCCTAAGAGAATTTGATGATCAATGGCATTTCCCAAACCCAATAGCAGTTTTGTGACATTGAATGATGCTAAATGTCTTCTAAACAATTGAAACCGGTCTGATTTGCCCACGCAATCTATGCTTTGTTGGTGATGCTATTCTTTCGATAGTGTCCTTCATGACGTCTGAATGGTATCAATCTCGCCTGATATGCTTTCCCTACTAAGGTATTTGTTATGACATGTTCCATTAGATGTGCAGTGGCCATTTCGGAACCTTCTTGATCGATAGGCTCACAACCTCGGAATCGCACGGTAAGGTTTTACAGCCCAGAGCACCTTTATCGACCTGGCGAGCTTTCGCAGCCCAGAGTCCTCCTCTTTCCTTGCCCGGCGAGCTTTCGCAGCCCGGAACACTTTATCGACCTGGCGAGCTTTCGCAGCCCAGAGTCTTCCTCTTTTCTTGCCCGGCGAGCTTTCGCAGCCCGGAGCACTTTATCGACCTGGCGAGCTTTCGCAGCCCAGAGTCTTCCTCTTCTCTTGCCCGGCGAGCTTTCGCAGCCCGGAGCACTTTATCGACCTGGCGAGCTTTCGCAGCCCAGAGTCTTCCTCTTTTCTTGCCCGGCGAGCTTTCGCAGCCCGGAGCACTTTATCGACCTGGCGAGCTTTCGCAGCCCAGAGTCTTCCTCTTCTCTTGCCCGGCGAGCTTTCGCAGCCCGGAGCACTTTATCGACCTGGCGAGCTTTCGCAGCCCAGAGTCTTCCTCTTTTCTTGCCCGGCGAGCTTTCGCAGCCCGGAGCACTTTATCGACCTGGCGAGCTTTTGCAGCCCAGAGTCTTCCTTTTCCCTTGCCCGGCGAGCTTTCGCAGCCCGGAGCACTTTATCGACCTGGCGAGCTTTCGCAGCCCAGAGTCTTCCTTTTCCCTTGCCCGGCGAGCTTTCGCAGCCCGGAGCACCCTTATTGACCTGGCGAGCTCTCGCAGCCCAGAGTCGCTTTCTTTACATGGCAGGACTTCGTGTAGCCAAAAACCCGTTTTTACACGGTAGGGCTCCCTCCTCTTTCAGTCGCAGGCCCGTTAATAATTTCATGCATCTTCTCAAGCCCTCCCTGAACAAAATTTAGGTGTATCTTATCTTTGAAAGGAACCTCTCCGAGCTCCCCTTCAAAGAGGGGCAGCTGTTGACACCTAAATTTTGCTTAATCAATTAGGGTTTTATTGCATAGAAAATTAGGGCTTAATTTTTAACCCCTAGAAAAAAATGGATTTCATTAAATTGCATGGCACATAGACTTTAGGCACATTTACATTGTTAAGGCATAGTAGAATATGTTTTGCTTGTTTAAATTCAAAAAAAATAGTATATAATAAAATAATAATAATAATAATAATAAAGTAAAAAAAAATATAAAAATAATAATAAAAAACATGATAAAAAATTTTCAAAAAAAAGGGGGGGCTGGCCAGCATTATTCAATGCTGGCCAGCGCGGCACCTCTCTTAAAAAAAAAAAAAAAAAAAAAGGGGGAATGACCAGCATTGAATAATGCTGGTCACGCGTTCCCCCTTCCCCAGAATATTCAATGCTTCTGGGGAAGCTGGAACGAAGCGAACGAGGCGCAGCCATGGAGGAGTCAGAAGCGATGGCGGCAAGGCGGAGGGAGTAGGACGCGGCGCAGGCTTCCAGCCTACATCAGACAGATCGGCAGTCGTCTTAGCTAAAGATGGACTCGAACGGTCCCGAGAGGAGACCCAATTGATGGCAGAGACAAAAAATGGAGAGGGCGTTCGGATCGAAGACGTTCTTAAGCCGAAAATGGAATGGCGAAGGTCGTCGGGGTGGAAAGCTGAGAGAAAGGGAGGCCCCTCTTTCTCTCGGCGCTATAAGGAGAGACAGAGAGAGGGACACACGGGGAAAAAGAGTGGGGAGCGAGAGAAACAGAGAGATCGGAGAAGAGAGACCCAGAAAGAGTGGGGAGCGAGAGAAACAGAGAGATCGGAGAAGAGAGACCCAGAGAGAGTGGAGCGGAGAGTGAGAGAAAGAGGGCGATTCGAGGTCGAACGGTCTTCCACCGACGACCGCCGCGCCTCGGCTGTGGCCAGTGAGTCCCTTTCCGCACGGTAGGTCCCAATCCCGAGCGTTGGCCGGGTTTTGTTTCGTTTAGAGTTCAAATCGTGGTCGAGTTCCCGAGGATCCCGGCTCGGAAGCGCGCGGGGCAACCGGACATAGCCTGGTTCGAGCTCGCCCTTGTTCGCCGCTGTCCGACCGGGTAGGGAGAGCCGCAATCGGCCGCCACCCTTCCCCTGTTTTCTGCTTGCACTCTGTTTTCTCCGGGGTGGTCACTGGCCGGAGCTCGCGGCCGTCCGGCTTGCGCGAGCTCCGGCCCGTGAATCCTCGTGCTCGTTCCTGCTTCTTCGCGTGTCCGGTGTCGATGATCCCGGTCCATTTCGAGTCTCGTTTGTGCCGGAAATTCCCCGTTTTCATAAGCGCACGCCAACTGTTCGTTGTTATGCCTGAACCATCCTTCTCTGTTTCATTGCGTTTTCTTTTGGGAGCTGGTCGCGGCGGCAGTAACGCGGGCGGAGCCCCGCGAGTAGGACGGCGGTCTGGGCGCGACCGCGAGGTGAGGTGAGGCGGCCAATTCCCCGTCGGGATCCGGCTGTCTCTCGGCCGGGCAGCCTGCCAGTCTCTCGCCGAGGCTCGGCCGGTCGATCCCAGGCGGTCGCCCGTCGCCGGCTGGCAACTAGGCTGGAGGACGCCCACCGCCCTTCGTCGGCGCGGCGATGCGGACCAAGGTGGGGCGTCGGCCGCGGAGGCCGGAGTCCGTGCGTGTGGACGCGGCCGTGAACCGGGTTAGGCGAGTCGGGTCGGGCGCTAGGGTTTGCGCGTGTCGGGTCGCGGCCGCAAACCGGGTCAGGTGAGTCGGGTCGGGCACGCAGGTGACCGGGTAGGGTTTGCGAGTCGGGCCGGTTTTAATTTTTAGGGGTTTTGGGCCTTTCGCGTTTGGGCCAGAATTAGGGAATTTGGGCTGATGTGTTGTTTTTTTTTTATTATAGTGGGCTGGGCTTTTATTTAAAAAAATCTCGGGCTGGGCCTTTATTTAAAAATTTTTCGGGAAAATTAGACCGGGCTCAACAAATGAGCCCGGTTCGTCTGTGGACCCGGGCCGGCGTGCCCGGGTCGGTCCCGGTCCGGGTCGGATGTGGAGATCCGACCCGGATCCGTTTTTATTTTTATTTTAATATTGTATTATTTTAATATTTTAAAATTAAAAAATATTTTTAAAAAATATTTTAAATTAAAAAAATTTTAAAAAGGAGAAAAATCCGAATTTCATTATTATTTTATTTTATTTTTATTTTTTAAAAAAAATTCCAAAAAAAGAATTTCAAAAAAAATATTTTATTTTTTTAATTTTTTTTAATTTTTATTTTTTTTGAAAAAAAAAAAATTTCAAAAGTCAGAAAATTCATTTGGGTCTTGGAATTGGGTTTGCTTGCCCTATTGTGTGATATTTGATTGCATGTCACCTGGTTCACACACTTTGAATTGCGCATTTAATTTAATCTCATGTGTGGTTAATTAGGTATGTCTAGGCTTAGATATTAATCGTTGCTTCCCTTAGTCTAGTTAAAAACTGGAATTTTGAGATTTCCGATTAGCGAGAGCATATTAGGTGGTAAATTGAACAAGATTAGGTACCGAAAGGGCACTAATTAGCCGATTAGTGTAATCAAGTCCCCGTACCCATGGAATCTCTGGTTCGTAGAAGTGAAGCATTTCTCCCGCGCTTCGCTTAGGTGTCTAATCGACCTACCAGAAACTGATTAGTGGCGACTCCTAGTTGAAATCGGTTTGCATGTTAATAGCTTAAATTTAAGTCGCGAATTGGTATGGGTTTGGGAGAGCTCGAGCTAGGTTTAACCTAGCAATCCATTAGCCAAACCCCCTCAGGCCACGGGGCCATTTCGGGAAGGTCGCGACATTGAGCAAGGTCCTTGTACGGACATCTCGAGGTCCATTGGACCGGATCAATTCCCGATCATAGGACCAATCGGTACGGTCCACGGTTCTTCATTTTGGGAATCAGGAACCGATCACCCCTAATTCCTTAGTTCTAACATCCCAATCAGCTGCACTAACCTTAAGATGTTTACACTTTTTTTCTTCATTGTTTTTTGCCCTGATGAACTTGAATGTGCTCTCGAAACGCAGAGCATGCCCTCACCACCGATATGTTGGATTATTTGGTAAAAGATCTTGCTCATTTCTTTATCGTTGTAGTTTCAAAGTCGTAAAATTATTGTGTCGATGTTGGAGAGAGCACGCCCTTAAGATCGCCTGAGGAGATGAACCGATCAAGGCGTCTAAAAACTGGTCCGAGCACTACCGGACCGCTTAAACAAATAAAAAATAATAATCGTGCCGTCGATCCTCATGTGTCCTTATGTTGCATGTCAATTTATGACGGGTCGTTCTTGAACTGAATATTTCTTTGGCAATCTATTCCAATTACAAAATTTCAAAGCCAGCACCTCGGCATCGATAAGAGCGAGAACATATAAGGACCAAAGGTCATAGAAGCCAGAATTCGTTGGTCGGGCCGGGCCGGCCCGGGCCGGTTTAGGCCCAATTTACAGTCTATGGATACAAAAATTATTATGCCCGTTGCAATACTGTTGCCCAAGCTTGGCATGAAGAAAGCCCAAGCCTAAGATTTAGTAGGCTCGAGTCTCAAACCGGTATTTTTTTTTTAGGGGTCAGATTCGAACCGGGTTTGACAAGTAAAAAAAAAAACGAAAAAAAACCATTCTTAAAACCGTCTGAATAGAGTGTGGGAAAGATAAATTTAGTGGTTAAATGGAGCCAAGCTATTAGGGAGTAATTCGGGCTCAACTCAATGATTATTTGAGGTTGACTCGCCCTATTTTGAATCAAGCTCGAGTTTGAAGCGCTTAATTATTTTCTTGAAAGTCGAGTTCGAACTCACCAATACTATGCTCGATACACTTGCAAGCCTAAACGGGCTTCTATATGAATTGTAGAAGAGACAAAGAAGGTGCTAAAATCACATATTTAACCCTCACAAACATATATGTAGGGAAAATGTTTGAACTTATAAAATTTGAGGGTCGTGTTCACATATAATAACTCATATTACAATCGAATTGAATTTGAGTATTTGAATTTTTCCCTGGAGTCGAGGTCGAGCCTAATTCGGACAGTTTCCTTTTACGTGACATTCTTTGTTCTTTTGCAAATGCAAGTTAAGAATGTAATTTTTGTTGCGGCATGAGAATGTCTAATTCTGCGATAAGCACTTAAAGATAGCAAGGGGAGTGAACTCATGGAGCAGTTTCAGCACCAGATCCATCTTCCCTTTTTAGCTTACGACTTCAATAACATTCAATCTTGAAATGAAGCTCCCTTTCGGTTCTTTCAACTAATTTTTTTGACAGATCCACGATGAAATATGCTTCTGAACAAAAGAGAAAAGCCTGCCAAGAAAAGATCTTAAGAGAGAGGCTCAATGAAAAGCTCAAAGAAAAGATCGAGCATTGCATGGCATGAGTTTCCAACAATATGCTGCAGCGCATCCTCCTCTTTACTTGGCAAGCACCAAAACCAGGCTGTACCCTTTAAATCATCCGATGCCAATGTGCCAAAAATGCAGCCATTTCCGATGGATATATTTCAAGGTCATGTCCTCCCGCCTCCCGCTGCGTAAGTTCAATCTACACGGTGGTAGATCGTGTTTTTGCCTCGGTATTGAATCTTGAAGGTGCGCATAGACTTACAAGTTCGGTTTTCTTACGTCGAGTGCAAAGTCGATGTCATCCTATGGCGTTAAAATTATTTGTCTGGAAGAAGGAATCGAATCTGTAAATACACAGGGTTGCTATGAAGATATTAAGGGATCCGGCCGAATCCGTCATCATCTAGCGCACTGAGATGTCAATAAGGCGAACTCTTCCTTTTCTTTCTAATTAGAGCTGGCTTGTAGCTTGCTGAACAGTGAGCTTGAGGACGAGGGCTATGCAATTGATCTCTACAGGACTGGTTTCGACCTTTTCATATTAATGAGAAGAGATAAGGATATTCTTGAATATTTCAAACTGTGTCTTTGATGAGGAACCTCCAACTGCTGTGGAGCATATTGAAATGTTAGGAAGGCCTTTAGTCGGCATTGTCGTTTCGAAAGGCAAGTTGAAACTCCTCGAATTACATTGGAATGATTAATTAAAGATGAAATTAAGGAAGAATAAATATTAGGGGGAAAAGTACTGAAAAAGAGTTAAACCTATTGTATTTATACAAATTCAATCCTAAACCTTTTAATTACATTAGTATCAATTCAGTTCATCCGGTCAATTTAGGCCGGAAATCGCTGATGTGGATTCCGGCCGTCCTACATGGCCCGGCCAGCGTTGACATGATTAATAATATTTTAATAATTTTTTGAATTTTTTTACTATTCTTTTCTTTTGTTTCATTTTTTTTCCCTTCATTTTGGCCAGCGAGGGTCAGCGAGGGCTTGTGGTCCAAAAAGCACTCACTCGCCGTGGGCAAGGTAGCCCTCACAGCCCCGCTGGCTCTGGGTGAGTGCCACCGGCCAAAATGAAGAAAAAAAAGTAAAAAATTTCAAAATATTATTAAAATATTATTTAAATATGTCAAAGTCAGCGCTAGTCATGCCTTGTAGAACGGTCGGCATCCATGTCAGCGATTTTCGACTCAAATTGACCGGATAGGCTTAATTGGTTCAAATATGAAAATGTGTAGAACTAAATCGATTTAATTGAAATGTTTAGAATTGAATCGGTACTAATACAATAGATTTAGAACTTTTTCGATACTTTTCCCGTATAAAAGGTGCAACGTGGTATGAGTATCATTTGACAATATTTACATAGACTCATAGTACTTGGCTGAAGGATTCAACATATATTTTTGGGTCAAGTCAATGAAGTCCTAAAACGACCGTGTTGAGTGAGCAAACTAGTTGGCTTATAGTGTCATCGTCGTTCTTAATCTTGAAACTAAATTACGACGGCTTTTCTTAAAGTCAAAGCTAACTTATTATAATTGTAAAGAACAAGATGTGACTTAAAGATCTTTTTTTTTTTGGCTAGAAGACTTAAAGATCTATTAAGTACATACTAATGAGCATAAGCAATTACAATTTTTTTGGTTGGATCGAATCCACATTACGGTATAATTAGATAAATCATAAATTTAATTGCGCATGGATGATTTTGACAAGTCCTATATTTCTCATGTAAAGGAAATTTCATATCTCAAACGAGGAAAACATACGACAGGTTTCATCAAGACTTTCTTATTAAGGTAATGAAAAACAGTGGAATGCCAAACAAGCAACAAGCACAATCAGATGCATTCCAAGACAGCAATACATACGATCAAAGCCAACTTTTAGCTGGAGAAACCCCCAGTAATGGAGCCAATAACAACCTTCGCTGCGATTGTGGTCAGGATCGAGTAAATCCTCTTCCGGTTGTCGCTTCCGCTCGTGGACATTGACGCTTCGCCGTTGATTGGCATGGCATTATAGATGGTTTGATATATGACCGGCTGATATTGATAACAGTAAGAAGGAGAAGCAGAAGGAACTCCCACGACGTAACCGTACTGCTTGTGATGACACGTAGACACTGGAGCAGTTACGGTCTGGCGACCTGCCACTGGCTCTTGGAACGCGCACTCCAGATGGAGGTCGACATGGCACGGCTCGCAGGTGTACCACCAGGAACCGCACACGTGCCGACAGACCGCGCAATTCCGTGGCTCCGCAGGCCTGAGTGTGAGGAGGTGGTGGGGGTGCGCGGTGTGCGCCACCGACGCTGGCAGCTCCGTGCATAGCGGGTGGACGTCGAACCTGCACACCCTGCACGTGTAGTACAGGCCACTAACGGTATCGCCACAGAGGTCGCAGACCATGCCGAGGGACTGGTTGACGAGGGCGAGCGGGTGGGCCGGGTGGAGGTGGGAGGAGAGCATCTGGGGGCACGTGGCACAGCGTTCGTGGAGGTCGAAGGTGCAGGCGGAGCAACGGTATCGCTTTCCATGGCCGAGGGCGTTGCAGCCATCGCACTCGAACTCCTTGGCGACGTAGACCTCATGGAGAGGGTGATGGGGATGCAAGAAGTGGCGCAACGTCTTGGAAGCCTGTGGTGGTATCACTTGTGCTCGAGAGGTCGTCAATGGTGCCATGCTTGCTCTCTCTCTCTCTCTCTCGCTCTCTCATATACTTATCAAGAACTCGGAGATCACAATAATGGGATTGACGGAGGATGAAGACTTTGATGAAGTCTTCGCTCCATCTTATTGTCATTCTAGGGTTTCCACTTCCAGTTGGTTGGTTCTTGAACTGTTGGAGGACAATGGTGGAAGTACATGTTCAGTCTTTCTTTTGTATATACTTTCAGCTTCGGTTGAGTTTCTAGCTCTCTTGGGTTAACAACCCATGGTGGATCGAAAAAAAATTGATATAAGAGGTGACTATAGAAGATTCTTAATCATGTTGATATTTATAATTTTTTCTTTTGCAAATCTTTCTTTTTTTACAAAATACGATAAATTTTTGGATCTAGAGGGCGGAGGCCACCGGTAGGTTGCCTCTTGTTAGGGAACGAAGATCTGATGTCTTCTATTCTAGTCTCCTGTGTACTATGTTTTGTTGTACGAATTCGGGTTGGCATAAAATAGAATAAGTTAAAAAAATGGGTTGATACCACGAAAAATCTTAAAATAGTATATATGTGATAAATTTATCCAAAATTGATATGGATTTTCATGTGAAACTTGCCATGTTGATTGAGTTATTGTCATGTGTCATCCAGCTCAGCAATTTTATAATAAATTGGGTTAATTCCAAAAAAAAACATCAATTTTAGGTCAAGAGACAATTCTGATCCGAACTTTTTTTGGTCTCGTAAAAAAGCACCAACTTTAGGTTAAGGGAAAATTTTGGCCAGAACTTTTTTTTGTCTCGTAAAAAAGTACCAGCTTTCACTTAAATCCCAAATTTGGCTCCCATTGACTGAGAACCATTAATTATTTAACTTGATTGTTCCACCTTAACAATAATCCATGTGGCTTGCTAACTGGATTTAAAGCAATATTCATTATCTTATTCTCTAAGCCACAATTTGAAGAATAACGGTGAAACTGTTCGTCTCATTTATTTCACTGACAAGTCAAAAATATCTCCATATTAAATCTCTCTAGCCAAACGTAATTTGAAGCTGACCATCGCCTGTCAACAGACGCCATAGATGAAATTCGCCGATCTCACCACCACAATCTTCTTTCTCAAACAATGATGAAAGTCAACAGAGGGCTAGATTTGGGATCATGATGAAAGTTGGTGATTTTTTATGAAATAAAAAAAATTGGGGGCAGAATTGTCACTAGACTTAAAGTTGGACTTTTTTACGGGACAAAAAAAATTCAGGCCAGAATTGTCCCTCGACCTAAAGTTGGTGCTTTTTTATGGAACAAAAAAAGTTCAGGCCAAAATTATCTCTCGACCTAAAGTTGATGCTTTTTTTTTTAATTAAGCCTAGTAAATTTGACAGAAACTAATAGAGGGTAAATATATGATGAGTATACCAATTTAGGATTTTTTGTGGCCTAAAAATTAGTTTGAGATAAATTTGTCACAAATATCCAGTGAGTTTTTGGGGATCCGAATATTAGTTTATGGTAAACTTGTCACAATTGTACCGATTTAGGATTTTTTGTGATATTAATAAAAAAAAAATCCTCAGAGTATCCTCTCGATTGTAGAAAATTCATCATATGTTTGATGCAACTTAATATAGGGTTGAAAGTTTTTGAAAATCCCACTTTCTCAACGCAATCTCCTGCGGAATCTTCATTCTTTATTTAATTTTTTTAAAATTACTTTTGATTCCTCAAGTAATTAATTTGAAATTTTTTCTGTTTTACCCTGTAAATTGACTTCGTGGATCCTCGTACTAACTTGCGACATTAGCATTAGGCCTACACAACACAGATCTTTTCTTAAGCCCAATGGCCCACGGTTCGATTAAAACTTCCATCTCCGGTTTGGATTTAGGTAGTCTCAACTCTCGGTCCGGTCGAACAGGTTAAACCTGTCCAGACCGTTGACTCGTCTCCCTCATCCCGCACTGGTCCAATCACCTCTAACCGCAGTGGACCATATTGAAATGTTAAAAAAAGTCCGTCTATTCGGCATCATCATTTCTTAAGGCAAGTTGAAACTCCTTAAATTAATCGGAATGATTAATTAAAGATGAAATTAAGGAAGAATAAATAAATAAATAAAGGGCGCAGGTGGTATGAGTATCATCATTTGACAAAATAGAATCAGATTCGTGGTACTTTGGTTGAAGGATTCAACATTCATTTCAGGTTCAAGTCAAGCCAATGAAGTTCCCAAACGACCGTGTCGAGTTAGCAACCTAGTTGGTTTATAGTGTCGTCGCCATCGTAGATGGTCATCGTTCATAATTTAGAAACTAAATTACGACCATCTTTCTTGAACTTGAAGCTAACTTATTAAGATCATAATGAACAATACGTGACTTAAAAATCTAAAGATGATTTATTGAGTAAATACACATAGATCTAAAGATGATTTATTGAGTATATACTAATGAGCGCAAACAAATATGAGTTCTTTGGTTGGATCGAATCCACCCGATGGTAATAAGATAAATCACAATATTTATCGCGCATGGGACGATCTTGACAAGTCATATATTTCTCATGTAAAGGAAATTTTTTCTCTCAAACGAGGAATACATATGACAAGATTCATCAAGACTTTCGTATTAAGGTCATGTAAAACAGTGGAATGCCAAACAAGCAACAAGCACAATCAGATGCATTCCAAGACAGCAATACATACGATCAAAGCCAATTTTTAGCTGGAGAAATCCCCAGTAATGGAGCCGATAACAACCTTCGTAACAGCCTTCACCGCGACTTTGGCCACGATCGAGTAAATTTTCTTCCGCTTGTCGCTTCCGCTCGTGGACTTCGACGCTCCGCCGTCGATTGGCATGGCGCTATAGATAGGTCGATAGACGACAACGGGTTGATATGGATAGAAGGAACAAGGAGAAGCAGCAGAAGGAACTCCCGCGACGTGACCATACTGCCTTTGATCATACGTAGACACTGGAGCAGTCGCGATCTGGCCAACTGCCACTGGCTCTTGGAACGCGCACTCCAGATGGAGGTCGACCTGGCACGGCTCGCAGGTGTACCGCCAGGAACTGCACACGTGCCGACAGACCGCACAACTCCGCGGCTCCGCAGGACTGAGCGAGAGGAGGTGGTGGGGGTGCACGGCGTGCTCCACTGACGCCGGCAGCTCCGTGCACAGCGGGTGCACGTCGAACCTGCACACCCCGCACGTGTAGTACAGGCCGTTAACGTCCTCGCCGCAGAGATCGCAGACCATGCCGAGGGACTGGTTGACGAGGGTGAGCGGGTGGGCCGGGTGGAGGTGGGAGGGGAGCGCCTGGGGGCAGGTGGCGCAGCGTTCGTGGAGGTCGAAGGTGCAGGCGGAGCAACGGTAAGGCTTTCCGTGGCCGAGGGCATTGCAGCCGTCGCACTCGAACTCCTTGGCGAGGTAGACCTCATGGAGAGGGTGATGGGGATGCAAGAAGTGGCGCAGCGTCTTGGAAGCTTCTGGTGGTATCGCTTGAGCTTGAGAGGTCGTCAATGGCTCCATGCTCTCTCTCTCTCTCTCTCTCTCTCTCTCTCTCTCTCTCTGCCTGATATATACTGATCAAGAACTTGGAGATCACAATTGGGGCTGATGGAGGAAGACGACTTCGGTGAAGTCTTCGCTATATCTTATTGTTTGCTGTTGATTTCATGGCCTTCTCCTTCTTTATTCTAAACACTCAAGAAAGCTCTCTGCTTCGCTGTCCCTGCGACAGTGGCGTGTCTTCGTATATATCTCTTTTGTGTCGAGAAAGGTACAGGGGAACTCAGGCTGTTTCTGGTCATCCTAGGGTTTCCACTTTCTTTTTTTTTTTGGTCATGAAGGGTTTCCACTTCCAATTGGTTGAACTCTTTCATCATCCCGGAGGGCGCTGGTGGAAGTACATGTTCAGTCTTTCAGTTGAGTTTCCATCGTCTCTCTTGGTTAACATTCCATGGTCGACCCAGAAAAATTGATATAAGGGGGGGACTATAGAAGATTCTTGATCATGTTGATATTTATAAATTTTTATTTCTTAAAAATACGATAAATATTTGGATCTAGAGGGTGGAGGCCATTGGTAGGTAGCCTTGCTTAGGTTCATCACTGGTAACACTTTGTTGATTGAACGATAGTAGTATGGTGATAGCAGAGAGTAATGTGTAAAACGGTAAAACCGGTGTATGATCGACCGGCTCTTATTAACGGGACGAAAATTTGCCATCTTCTATTCTAGCCTTGTGATCTCGGTACACTAGTTGGAGACAAGGCGACAAAACATATAAGTTTGCATTTAGTCGTCCGAATTCAGATCAGGACAGAATGAGATACGACGGGAAAAAAAGAAAATCTTCTGAATACCATTCGGATTGTAAAAAATTCATTATATGTTTGGTGGTGCAACCTACGATAAGATTGAAAGTGTTTGAAATTTTCACTTGTCCAGCGCAATCTCCCGCGGAATCTCCATTCTTCATTTATTTATTTTTAAAATTTGTTTCGATTGCCCAAACAATTAATTTTGAAAATCTTTTCGCTTTACCCTGTAAAATCGACTTTACGTGGATCCTCAAACTCACGACTGCGACGTTAGCATTAGGCCTGCGCGACACAGATCCCTCGCAAGCCCAACAGCCCTCGGGTTCGATCGAAACTTCCATCTCCGGTTCGGGTTCAGGCAGGCTCCGCTCTCGGTCCGGTCGAAAAGGTTAAACCTGTCGGGACCGTTGACTCGCCCGCCCCCCTCTTCCCGCGCCGGTCCAGTCACGCGCCCCTCCCTCTTTCCCTCGGAGTCATCGTCGTTGCGTCGGAACTACGTTCTAGGGCTCGTTCTTCCAGCAACAATCGCAGAGCAAAAATCCCCACCAAAAATCTCCATCATCCGTCGCGCGATGGCACTCCTCCGTACCTGATCGAGCGCCCCTCTTCTTCGCCGATCTCCTCGCAGCTCCGTCGCTTCCTTCGCATGGAGGATTCCTACACCAGCCTCCCCACCAGCCACCTGCTGGGCTCCGTCCCCGTACGGCCTCCCCTTCTTCCTCCGGCTTCTCTCCTCGTTTTCTTTGTCGATGTCGACGTGGGTCGGTTCCGCGGGGTGTTTTTTTGGGCGTTTGATGGGCATTTCCTGCATCGACTCGACTCCTTTACGGAATCGCTGAGTGGATGTAGTGCAGTCCTCGTGTGTGCGCGTGATCTTGCTTGTTGGTTTGTTGATGATTTTTTTCTCTTGCGCATGTTTGGTTGCATGGCATGGCGAATTGAGACGGAAGTGATGCGTTGCTCTGTAGTTCTGCTTCGTTTAACAAGGAAAGAATGGGTTTTTACTCGGTTCTGGTTTGAAATAGCGATAAACTAGTTAGAGCCCTCGCGCTCGCTTGCAATGTGAGTTCGTTTGGAGAGGAAGATCTTTTGCTTTTCCGTTGGTGTAGCGTCCGTATTTTCGAATCTTTAATCAATTGGGACTAAATGGGGGTTCTATGGTGAGCTGCTGTCCCTAAGGCTTCTTCCTCAATCTGCTTTATATGGCCCGGTGCCTAGCAGCTGTTTACTTTGGTCCATAAACACAATGGTCTTCGATGGCAGTGTTATGAATGGCTTGTTAAAATTTCAATCCACATGAGGTACATTTGCTCTGGTGGGGTAAATTGATTGGTTTGTATCTTTCTCTGGTCCCATTTGCATTTTGTCCGTAAGGACAATTCGGGATGGTATGAGGATAACCATTTGCTCATTCTGACAAATTTGTAGTGCTCATTCCGGCAGTTCTTTATAAGGGGGGCAACTCTTTTGGCTTTGTTAGCGTAACATTTTCTCGCCTTCTCCATATCTTGTGAAAACGGACTCTATTCTTTATGCGCTGTTGCTTAATCTGTTTGTTCTTCCTTCTTTGGATTTGTGATCTTTACCCTTTTGATCGTAACCCTCTTCTTTGCTTTTCTATTAACCTACAATATGCAGGCCGTTGTTGATGATGCATCAAGTACCATTAACTATGAAGGTATGAGATTTTGTTACTCAAATCCTTTGAGACAAGCGAATGTCATCTATTCTACTCATGACAGTCGCATGGTTATATCATCTGTTGTTCTGCTGTGATCTTTCTGCAGTACCAGAAGCAAATATGCAGACTTTTCCTCCAAGTAACGGAGGAGACAGAGGGCGTGGCTATCAATCTCTCGCAGGTCCAAGTGGTATGGCGAGGCTATCAGTATTCTTGTATTTTTTGGATGTTCACCTTACGAAATGGTTGGAGAGTAGTATCCAGCATTTGCGTTTCTTACAGACTTGAGGTTTGATTGTTTAACTTTAGATGTGGATATGGGATGAGTTGGTGTTAGTCATACAATTCCTCCAAACTGTTTGCCAAAGTTAAATAGATTATGTGATCATTGAATCATGGACTTAAATTTTTTTTTTATCATGGTTAGTATGTTATGATTGTCGATATTATACCAATCTTTTTTTTTTGGGGTAAGGATATTATGCCAATCTTTTTGTCAGTCTGACTTGAAGAATGCCAATCGTGAACTCTATTTTTATTTTCTTATTCTTAATTGACCCATTAGTGGTCATCGACCAAAATTAAAATCAGTATTGTCAGATTTCTCTTAGCATCTCTCATCTAGAATGGCATAAATCTGTTGCTCTGGAGCATAATGGCAATTCATGTCAAATGAGCAAATTCAAATTCTCTGTATCTGCTGTGCAAATGTGATAGTTTGATCCTTTTCCAGGTTCTTCCGTCCTTGTCTCTTTAGCTTCTCTCGCTGTTTACAATCATTTTGCACATAAGACACTGCCTAGGTTCACCTGAGACAAAAGAAGAAAAGGTTGATGTCACAGCTTTCTGCATTGTGTTTAAGGTTTATGGTGCATGCAACATGACCCCAGTTCCCGGGAGCTGCTTTTCAGTGACCTATGTTAGTTTAGTCTCGTCTTCTTGATGAGATGGAAAGTGTGTGGGATTGAGTTGGTACTCACCCTAATTTAATAGGGTGAAAGGCTTTTTTTGCAATTTACCTTTTCTTGTCCAGGATTCATCAATATGGCATTCTCTGGTTACTGCCAGAATGTTTGTCCAGCTATGGTTGAACACATATGTGTTAACTTCACTCTTATGATCTCTTTTTGATATTAGTAATGAGTTTTCTTTTAGTTGACAGTTGATATTAGCAAAGTCTTACCAACTTTTCTTGCAGAGATGTTTGAACAACAACCCGCAAGCAACTGGAGAGGAGTCTTTAGCATCTCATCCTATACACAATACTTCAATGTTGATACGGATGTAGTGTTAAACAGATTGCTGGGTTCATTGTTCCCAACTAGTGGGGATTTTTTCAGCAAGATCGATGCAAATCCAGATCTGTGAGTCCTTCCCAATTGTTGTATATCTTATCTTTATTTTTTCATTAATTCCTCTGCTGTGCCTTTTGGTCCTTTTGTTGGTGGGGAGTGTATACAAATTTTCCGTTGAAACAGATTAATAATTGTCTCCAATTTGCATTGAATAAACGAGAAGAAAAGAAAAGGAAATCCGGTTCCCTAATACGCCATGCATTGTAGAAAATTAACCGCTGTGCAGTATCTTGATTTGTAGAATTGTGAGAATTCTGTCTATTTCACACTTTCACTTTCATCATCATAAATGATTATGCTGGGAAATGTTTAGATGAGTACCTAATGGCATGTTGTTAAATTCTTATATTGGTTAGATATGGGCCTATCTGGATCTCCACTACATTGATATTTGTGATCGCTGCCCTTGGAAACTGTGCTACCTACCTCATGGAAAAGAATTCTGACACAAGTACTTCATGGAGCTTCGATGTTGGTTATGTGAATCTTGCGGTGTGGTCAATTTATGGTTATGCCATTGTGGTTCCGCTAGGATTCTACTTCTTGCTTCAGTATCTTGGATCAAATGCCAGCCTTATACGGTTTTGGTGCCTGTGGGGATACTCGCTCTTCATCTTTATTCTGAGCTCTGTAAGTGTCTGTTTATATACTGTTTAATGGAGCATCCATCAATCCCTCCCAGCAGCTTTTCTCTAACATCTCGATTCTTTTGAAACATTTTTGTGGAATAATTTTGCCACAATTTGCTAGAGTTAGGACTTAAATAACTGCTATAGATAATTAGACCCCTTTTGGAACTCATTTGATATGCTAGATGAATTTTCCAAGGCTTATTCAGAGAAGAACATGTTCTCCTCATATGATATATCTCTCGTTTGACTTTACATTATATTTTAGAATCTTGGCAGCTAAGGGTGCGCATGAATATCATTTTGTGCCCGGGAACAATTTCTGAACAGAAATGATTTTTTTTTATTCTGTGCTCGGAAACAATTTCTGAGTATTTGAAGGCGTTTGATAAACTGTCCAAAATTTCTATTCCTAGAGTAGAAAAGAATAGAAATGCGTTTGGTAAACTACACAAAATTTCTGTTTCCAAATAATATTTTAATAATATTTTGAATTGTTTATTTTTTTTTGGTATTACCCATTTTCTTCTTTGGCCATGGCCGGTGGCCGGCTGCCGGTCGCCGGCCCAATGAAGAACAACACAAAAATAAAAAAAGAAAAATAAGAAAAAAAAACTGAATTCTCGAAATTGTACCGAGAAACAAGAAGCAACTTTTTTTTACTTCTTGTTTCTCTTCCAAAACTGTTTCTCGGCACAAATTTTTGCAAAAATGTGCCCGGGAACAAAAAGTTTACCAAACGCATTTCTGTTTCCAAACTATTTCTGGGAACAAAAGAACAGAAATTTTCACTATTTGGCACGTTGCCAAACGCGCCCTAATCTTCCTATTTCACACATCCCTATTCCATTGCTTTGACTGGGATATCCGCGCCATTACTTGTAAACATCTGTTCTTAATGAGGAAGGGGAGCCTTGGTACAATGGTAAAGTTGTTGCCGTGTGACCTGGAGGTCACGGGTCTTGGAAACAGCCTCTTGAAAAAAACTGAAAGTTAACGCTGCATACCACTGGACCCTAAGTGATCCGACCCTGGTCGGATCCCGCGCACTGTGGGAGCTTCCTGCTCTGGTTGCCCTTTTTTCTTCATGAGACTTATCGATTGTCCCGACCATATAAATGATTTCTGTGCCTTTGGTGCACTCTTGAAGGTTTTTACAGAACAGTGGCTAAATGTTATTTACTCTGCGTAGCCTGAACTTATGTAAACCCTTGACGGTTGTCTAGGCTAGTATATGAATATGCAACTTGTTATCTGGTTAAGTTATCTAACACAAGCAATATTTTTTCTTCCAGTTTCTTTTGTTGATTCCGCTTGAGCCTCTCCGTTGGATCATCATACTCCTTGTTGGTGGGGCCTCGGCTTGCTTTGTTGCTTCGAACCTCAGGTCATACATGGAAGGGAACGATCTTACAATTGTAGTGGTAGCTGCGTTTTTACTGCAGATGGCTCTAGCAATTTTCTTCAAGGTCTGGTTCTTCGCATGAAGACCCAGAAAGATATTTCTCAAGGATCAAATCCCGTCTACTTCGACTTTTGTCTCTAGTGACATTTGATCTGCTGTCTAGCTGACTGGATCTCAACCGGCGATGAGTCTCTTTGAGTTTCCAGGTCATTTAATGAGTGGCATTGTATTGTATCGATGATCTCGCTGCATTGAATCTGAGAGGATGAAATGTTGAGGACGAACCCTTTAATACTTCCACGGAGATAGGGCTTTGTATTGCATTTTCCATTGTTTCTCATCGGCTATTAGGGTGATAGTTTTGGCCGGCTGATAACTCCTCTTTGAATTCTGGAGCATTGCATGTGGAAGTCGGGTTTGTAAATACGGATCTGCCTCTTTACAAGTAATGGTGCAAACGTGCAGTACTCAATCGACCATGCGTGGTGGGATCAGCTTTTCCATGGACTTTTTAGTCTGGTTTGGACTTTGCTCTTGGCGGCAATTATACGAAGATGACACGTTGTATTGCACGTGGTTGGTAACTTGGTAATTGACAAGGGACATATCAGGTCTCAAGGGTTCTTCATCAAAAGTGGAGGCCGACCCTTTTTAAAATTCACTTCATGACTATCAATTTGGACTTTGTCCGTGTATAAATCCTGAGAAAGAGTGTTCGTCCTATTTTCAACTGCAACTTGATGGTTTTTGGATATATGGGCTTTGATTTGTCTCCATGGATGATGCTGTTTCATTGGGTTGTATGGCTTCAAAAATGATGCATCTTTATGTGATTAATTATCGAGAAACGAGATCAGAACCGATTGGGGTGGGGGGGGGGGGGGGGGGGTAGAAGTTGAAATTCGAGAGGCAATGAAAATGGCTGTTGATTAAATACTAGATCGATACACTTTATCTGGCTATTCGTACTAGGAGTTTATTTAGAAATATGTCGGTGAAACGAACCTACTACTCTGAGTCCATCACAAAATCAGCACAAAATCTATGAACGAAGCTATTTCTGTGAGATCTTGAAGTTAAATCTTTTTACTCTTGACCGGTTTTCCCTCGAAGTCGCACCCTAGCAATGAATTCATAGGATCATCGCCTAAAAAGATTGAATGTAAATGACTACCCACATACGATTGATTCTAAGGTCCCCACTTGTATTTCTTTTTTAAGGGAAAAAGTCACTAAAAATCCCAAACTTTACTACCCGTGACGCATTTATCCCGAACTTTTTTTTGTGATACTAAAAACCCCAAACTATGCTATTTATGACACATTTACCCCAATGTACTTTAGTCCATGGGCATTTTCGTCTTTTTTGCTTTTTCTTTTTTTTTTTTCCTTTCTGGCGTCGGGTGAGGTCACCTCGCCTGGGCGAGCGAGGGCGGCCCTTGCCCGACTCAGATGAGGGCGACCCTCTCCGGCATAGGACAAGGGCCGCCCTCGCTTGCCAAGGCGAGGGCGGCCCTCGCCTGACTCAGGCGAGGGCAACCCTCGCCCAACGCTGGCGAGGGTTGCCTTCGCCGAATCTGGCGAGAATGACTCTTGTCGGTGTCGGGCGAGGGTCGCCCTCCCTTGGGCTAGCGAGGGCGGCCCACGCCCGACTCAGGCGAGGGCCCCCTCGCCGGAAAGGAAAAAAAAGGGAAAAAAAATAAAAAAACAAAAAAGACGAAAATGCCCATGGACTAAAGTACATTAGGGTAAATGTGTCACAAATAGCATAGTTTGGGGTTTTTGGTGTCACAAAAAAAAGTTCAGGCGAGGGTCGCCCTCGCCTGAGTTGGGCGAGGGCCGCCCTTGCTCGCCCAGGCGAGGCGACCTCGCTCGATGCCGGTGAGGGCCCTCTCGCCGAAAAGGAAAAAAAAAGGAAAAAAAAATAAAAAAAAAGACGAAAATGCCTATGGACTAAAGTAAATTGGGGTAAATGTGCCACAAATAGCATAGTTTGAAATTTTTAGTGTCATAAAAAAAGTTCAGGATAAATGTGTCACGTATAATAAAGTTTGGAATTTTTGATGACTTTTTTTCTTCTTCTTTTTTTTATAATTCCATGATCTAAAAAGTCCAGCTCGCGATTGGGTGGGGGGGCTGAATCAGTCCACAGATAGGGAAGGGATCGTGCCGGCTCGATCTCGGGTCAAAAAGCTGACCCCACCAATTCCGTTCCAGCGGTTGAAATTTTTGGCCCGAATCTATCGCATGCGCGCCGTCGTAGTCTAGCAGCAGCAGCCCCCCCAACCCCAACCCCAACCCCAACCCCACTACTTTTGGGCTCTGGGTCGCCGCCGCTAAAATCACCGGCGGTTGCACGGACGGGAGAGATCGTCGGCTCCTTTCAAATCTGGAAAACAGGTGAAGCTCGCTGTAGATTTCCGTGCTTACGTGGCGAGCTGTCATTGCGCGTTCAGGAGGAATCAGATCAGCGCGGGCGTACGGTTTCGGTTTTTTTTTTGTGGGGGGGGTTTTGGTTTTGGCGTTTTCTCCAGCCGAGCAAGAGATAGGGAGAGAGAGAGACGTGTCCGTCTTTGTCATCCTTTACTCGGGCGCTGCATAAAAACCCTACTACTTCGGCAGATGCCGACGCGCACCACCGGGACGACGCGGCAGGGCGAGCTCGAGGCGGCGGTCGGGAACAGCATGGACTCCACCCGCGCCTTCGTCAGGGACGTCAAGCGCCTCGTCGTCAAGGTTGTTGTTTCGTCCGCTCCTTCTGCTCGGAATGCTTGCCGGTTTGCTGTCTGTCTGTCTGTCCGTCCGTTTGTGTTTTGTTTTCTCGGGAAGCGCTCCTCCTGGTCTCGTGTTCTTCTTCCTCCGTGTCCGGGCGACTTATGATTCAGGTTGTCGGGAGACTGGATTGAATGTGCGCGCGCGCGGTCGACGCCGGCTCTCATTTTGGGCGAGAGCTGAACTTTGGCGGGAGAGACGATCGATCGCCGACCGCGGCGGCGTTTGGTGGTGGTGTTGGTTTGGTGTGGGGGAGCGGAGGAAAAATCTCAGTTTCGTGCCTTCTTTTTAGGAGCTCGTCGATAGCAAATGTAGATGTCAAGATTGCTTTTTTTCGGCATTGTTCTTTATATGGATGGCGCTGAGGCTTTTGACC
Source organism: Syzygium jambos (assembly GCA_031216235.1). Taxonomy (NCBI): domain Eukaryota; kingdom Viridiplantae; phylum Streptophyta; class Magnoliopsida; order Myrtales; family Myrtaceae; genus Syzygium; species Syzygium jambos. The sequence continues at coordinate 33,275,769 of CM062226.1, read as the reverse complement.
TGTTCGATCGTGCGCTTTTTATCTCTTGTTTTTATTCTGATTATGGTGTGGCAGGTCGGTACTGCGGTTGTTACTCGAGCCGATGGGCGGTTGGCGCTCGGAAGACTAGGGGCAGTATGTGAGCAGGTACACCACCTTTACCCGTTTATGTTTTCCGCCGGGTTGAGAAAGATTTTAAGTGCCGCGTAGTAATCCGCTGTTCCTGAGCAGATAAAAGAATTGAACTTGCAAGGATACGAGGTCATTCTGGTCACGTCTGGTGCTGTTGGCGTCGGTCGCCAGAGGCTTAGATACCGTAAGCTAGTAAATAGCAGGTTTGTATCGCAACCCATACCGCATTTAATCGTTTCTTCATTTCGGATTATATAATTTATTCGCATTGCTTAGTTGGAGAACTCACTTCTATCTTCCAATGATACAACTGGGAACTGATAAATGAATTTTGCTTCCATCTGTTCCAAACTTTGTTCAAATGGCATATTTGAACGAATTATATTGGACTTCCATTCTTCTAAAGCCAATAAAAGTTCTTAGAGCGGGCATTTGCTTTGTGTTACAGCTTCGCTGATCTCCAGAAGCCACAGGTTGAACTTGATGGGAAGGCTTGTGCAGCTGTCGGACAGAGTAGTCTTATGGCCTTGTATGATACCTTATTCAGCCAGGTGATTGAATAATTCTCTATGTTCAACTTATACAGGTTTTCTTATGCTCTGTTTGGGCACATGTCTAATTGGTTTCGCCACCATTTCCTTTAGGGCTTATGGATTAAGATGCTCTATGTCCTTTCTTGTGCAGTTGGATGTTACATCAGCTCAGCTTCTTGTGACAGATCATGACTTTGGGAGTAAGGACTTCAGGAAGCAACTGAATGAGACCGTGCAATCATTGTTGTCTCTGACAGTTATTCCTATATTTAATGAAAATGATGCAGTCAGTACGAGGAAAGCCCCGTATGAGGTATGCTCCTTTGCTTCGGTACTTCGTAAATGTTGAGTTCGTAGATGAATGTCTCTTTTCTTTTGTTAACTTCCTAGCCTCGGTGAACAAATGGAGAGAGTTCATCGAGCATCTATTATTGTTGAAACTGCATTTGGCAAATTCCTTGTAAAAGTCTATTGACATATGTTCTTTTTGCAGGATTCGTCCGGCATATTCTGGGATAATGACAGCTTGGCAGCACTGCTTGCTTTGGAGCTCAAAGCTGATCTTCTTATATTACTAAGTGATGTTGAGGGTCTTTATAGTGGCCCACCTAGTGATCCGAAGTCCAGATTAATTCGCACATACATCAAGGAAAGGCATCAAGGTGAAATCACCTTTGGAGATAAATCTCGTGTAGGGAGAGGTGGCATGACTGCAAAAGTTAATGCTGCTGTTAACGCAGCAAAGGCTGGTATCCCTGTGGTCATTACCAGGTATTGTCAACCTGGTTTTGTCTGCATGCTTGTCTTAGTTCTTTGAGATAAAATATCTATTTATAGCGTTGGACACTATTGGTAAGATGCACAATGATCTGCATGATGCTGTGTAGTGCTTTGAACATATAGTCTTTCTTGATCAATAGAAAATCAAGGTCGATATTTTGAACAATCTCTTAGTGCAAACCAATCTCTCCACCGCCACCCCCCCTCCCCCCCCTCCCCCCGCTTCTTTCCTTTATACAATATCCTTTTTTTGGTAAGCCCGTGGTTAAGCTAGATGCAGTGCTTGGAATTTGATCAATTCACTAAAAGATAGTAGGCCTGTTTTAGTACTTGCCGAATTGTGTAATGACCTACTTTTGTTTTTTCCATAGTGGTTTTGCTTCTGGAAATATCCTTAAGGTTCTTCAAGGAGAGGATATTGGTACTCTCTTTCATCGGGATGCACATTTGTGGGTACAAAGCAAAGACGTCAGTGCAAGGGAGATGGCTGTCGCAGCCAGGGAAAGTTCACGGATCCTTCAGGTGGAATCCTTAGCTTTGTGGTTTAGATTGTGTGTGATTGTTTTGCTTAATACCTTCTTTTAAATTGATAAAACTTGCTAGATTTTGGAGTTTTTTTTCCCTGCATAGCTGATGGGATTGAACAATTTCTAGAATTTCCTGTCTAGCAGCTAGTGGTTTGTTAAAGATGTCATGTCTTAGATATGTCCACCAGCCATCTGGAAGCTTGTAACTAATTTGCAGAACAGAACCTCTGAAAGATCTGGTCTGTACAGTTGTTTACTCAGTGCTTCTTTCTCTTGACTTTTTATTCAAATGAGGGGCACATTCTTCTAGTTCAGCTTGCAGGGGAAGACGGTGGGTCTTGATTATTTTATTTTTCATGGACGGTTCCAAGGGAGCTGGTGTCCACACCAGCTAGACACTAGCTCCCCAAGGTCCAAAAATTTCTAATATCATATGCTTACTAAGTTAATATAATAATTTTATTAGTCTTTCAACAATCCCAAACCCCCCCTCTCCGGCCCGAATCCTACCGAAAGATAAGCTTTGATGCCTTTCACTACGGAGTTTAAACTATTAGACCGTACTTTTCCTTTCCAGGATCATATTGTTTTACGATTTGTTAATTCTTTGTTTGTTCTACAGGCCATATCATCTGAGGATAGGAGAAAAATCCTGCTTGAGATAGCTGACGCGCTTGAAGCAAATCAGGAACAGATAATGAATGAGAATGAAGCTGATGTTGCTGCTGCAGAAAAGGCAGGATATGAAAGATCTTTGATTGCTCGGTTGGCTCTGAAGCCTGGAAAGGTCGGAGATTTGAGTATCTATTTAGTCATCACACCCAGTAAGAAGTTGTCTCAACACATCAATTTTTTTTTTCCTGAATGCAGATAACAAGCCTTGCCAATTCTATTCGTGTACTTGCAAACATGGAAGATCCAATTGGGCGTGTTCTGAACAAAACAGAGGTAAAAGAAGGGGTCTTAAGCATTTCTTGCTTGGACTTCTTTATTCTCTAGCATGCTATTGCCTGCATCAACCTCTTTTTAGAGTTTGTTTTACGTTAAACAACCGAGAAAATCATCAACATAATGATTATGGAGTGAGAATGGGACTAATGGTTGTTGACTTACTAGAAAAATAGGTCTTCTTCATGCGAAATCCCGGTGATTTTCTATAGCTTTACTCATTCTTTTGTATTGATTTTGCATCCAGCTGGCTGATGGGCTTGTCCTAGAGAAAACATCATCTCCTTTGGGTGTCCTGCTTATTGTTTTTGAGTCTCGACCTGAAGCTCTAGTTCAGGTAATTACTCTTTCACTCTTTCAAGGAGTGCTTTTTGGCAATTTATCAGGATCTTTATCTCTTGGGAGGGCCCAAATGTGGGTCTAATCTGGGCTGCAAGGGTAGGCATATTGTCTTAATATGTTATCTTGATTTTTGAAACATTGGAGCAATTTAAAGTATCTCACGGAAAATGGTCCAACCTTAATAGGTAGTGCACAGTGATACTCTTGTGCTACATAAAAGCTTGCTTGACCTCAAGTACTTATTGTGTCCTGGCGTATGGATCAGCGACTGTCTATGCTTCTAAAATGAGGGGCAATTGCATGAAGCTTTGTTTTGAAATGGGTTGAAAATCCAGTAAAGCTTGGATATGCATGTTGATAGTTGACATAGATACAGAGCTCGCGCACAAGGACAAGTATTGCTTTTACTTCTTAGGTTGGTTATCTGTGTGTGTTTTTTGTAGCAATATTTAGAAGTCTGATCTTATTTCTTGATATCACAAAGTAGGGATGCGGTCAGACTTCATACTTAATGTTTTTTATTGTGTAACTGAGCTATAACTAAGCTAATAACGTGTATGAACAATTGTCATTTTTTTTAATTTTCTAATATTGTGACAGATAGCTTCATTAGCTGTTCGAAGTGGGAATGGGCTACTCTTGAAAGGGGGTAAAGAGGCCAAGCGATCAAATGCCATTCTGCACAAGGTTTAATTCATATAAGTTTATTGATTACAATTTTATTTTGATATAGTCCGGTCAGCAATGAAATTATTGCATCACGTTTCTCATATTCTCTCAAATCATAAGGTCATCACTGATGCTATTCCAGACAGCATTGGTGGGAGACTAATAGGACTCGTAACTTCGAGAGAGGAGATAACAGATTTGCTTAAGGTGAGTAAATATGAGTGAGGAACATCTGTCTAATCTCTTGGCATCTATTACCATGATCAGTTGGGGAAATCAAGTCTCTGAGGAATTGTTGTGTATCAGCTTGATGATGTTATTGATCTTGTAATACCAAGAGGGAGTAACAAGCTGGTTTCCCAAATCAAGGAATCAACCAAAATACCTGTTCTTGGTCATGCCGGTGAGAAAGAACCCCCATGATAATTTTCTATTTCATCTTATCTCTTACGAGAAGAATGTGATTGTTGATCGATTGCATTTAATCACACTGTTTGTTTGCTAGATGGAATATGCCACATTTATGTTGACAAGTCCGCGAACATGGAAATGGCAAACCGCATCATTGTTGATGCGAAGGTAGATTATCCAGCAGCCTGCAATGCAGTGGTATGTAGCATATGCTTGTTTCTTTATTTTCAATTAAAATCCTGGAAGGGCTTGCTAACTTGCAGCTATTGTTTGGGTTACTCTATGATTCTGTGATATTTATTATATCTGCTTGGAAAGATATAACCCCAAGTTACTATACATTGTGAGAAAATTACTACAATTGAGAAGGATAATGTTACAGGATACTATTGCATTGCCGGGTGACTGTAGATGTACTGGATTTGTATACGTCTTTTGTTGCTTTGGACAGTTGGACTTTGGCTTACGTCCTAGTGCTTTCTCTACTTCCAGGAAACACTTCTCCTCCATAAAGATTTGGTGCCAGCTGGTGGACTTAATGCGATTGTGTTTGGGCTTCGGAGCAAAGGTACTAGGATGATGAATTTTTGTTGATAAATCCCACTTATTACTCGAGTGGAAATGTGTGTAAGAAAGCTCTAAAATTGAGAAAGTTTACACATGTTAGGCATGGAATGTTGAATTTATTTTCTCGTCCTCATTTCATAGGGTGAATTTGCCTTTTTCAGTGCTTTTCTTGCTGGAATCACTGAAAGGTTTCAGATTTCAAGACAGCTTACTTCAGTCCTATTATTTTAAATTTTGTTTTTACTGTCTCCAAATGCAAAAGAATTTTGTGGTCATTATTGTCTTATCATTTTACAGCTAGAAAACGAAAGTAGGTGCAGTATGCTAACGCCATTCTAGCAACTTCGGTGACCGATGCTGTCCAAGTACAGACAGCTATGAGCCAGCGCTGAAGCATATATAGTGTGCATTCCCTCGATACAGTTTGCATATTGAAATCTCTGATGCAATTGCTTAATCTTTTGCAGGTGTTACTTTATATGGTGGACCAAAAGTGAGCTCCATACTGAATATCCCACAGGCGCAGTCCTTTCATCACGAGTACAATTCAATGGCATGCACCATTGAAACTGTAGATGATGTTCATGAAGCCATTGATCACATTCATCAACATGGAAGGTACTTAGATATCTCTAAATTTGAAATGTTGGGTGGGAAGCCTGCCAGAAGCAAGGAAAATATAGTGGAAGCTGGCCAAGAAACTGACTATTGCCCTGCTTTTGCCAGTGCACACACTGATTGCATCATAGCAGAAGATGACGAAGTTGCGGAAACCTTCCTAAGTCAAGTTGACAGGTATGAGTTCTTCTGTAACTTTAAACTCTTGGGTAGGCACAACTTTCTGAAGACACCAATCATATACTTTATATCGATGCGGAAAACATATTCTTTGATTACCGATATGTCCTTCACATATGCTGCAGTGCTGCTGTTTTTCACAACGCCAGTACGAGATTCTGTGATGGAGCACGATTTGGACTGGGTGCAGAGGTACTAGTCTTACTTTTCGTCAATTTTGAACTGTAATAAATTGGATCGTGAACATATTCTTCTGACGAGCACTTTCAAATGGCCTCAATAGGTTGGGATAAGTACGAGTAGAATCCATGCTCGGGGTCCAGTTGGAGTTGAAGGATTGTTAACCACAAGATGGTAGGATTCTGAACTAGTTTTTTTTAGTTCTGGTTATCTGAAACAAGAAGAGGAACCAAACTATTTGACCCATTCCCCAATAAGTGTACATCCATTTATATTGAATATACACATGGTTAAAGTACAAGTATGTTCATAAATGAAATATGGCAAGTTAAACCATGCAGCAATGCCATTATAATGCCGGATGATGTTGCTTTTGTTTCGGGTATTCTGGTTTCATGTGAGTCGTTGAAGTGCCTTGTCTCTTTAATTGCAGGATTCTCAGAGGGAATGGACAAGTGGTGGATGGTGATAAAGGGGTCACCTACACCCACAGAGACCTCCCCATCCAGTCATAAGTTGTTTCCAGTGGGGTGCAACCGTTGCTGCTGCTACTTATAATTTATTCACCTTCTTGAAAAGGGGAAGGCAAGTGCAGCTGATTTACAGATACCACTGTCATTGTAGAGTGTAGTTCGGGGTTTGCTTGTTTACCAAGCTTCCGGGAGAAGAAGAATTGTTCGCCTCTGTCGATTCTGGAGTTCACTTGTTTACCAAGCTATCCAGAGAAGAGGAATTGTTCGCCCCTGTCGATTCTGGTCTTGGCAGTTGCAGCTTTTTAAGTTGCCATATGTTTACTGCTGGTATTCTGGAGTCTTATTGTGGATTTTTTTTTTTAAATCTTGCTAGCGATTTCTGGTCAGTCATTGCGGTTGTACTTCCCAATTCTTCTCTAATTGCGGCAAGGTTTGTGCTTTGGTGCCAAGTTTTACTTCTTCGTTTCGTTAATTCCATTTTTCTTTGCCGATTACAAATTTTTTCTTTACCCTGTAAATCGACTTCGTTTCGTTAATTCCAAGCCATCATCGTCTGCTTTGCCGAGGGGTATAGATGGCTTGGAAAGCCAAAGAAAATAAAGTTTGTAATCTACCCAACTGCAGCAGTCAACTTCCGTTTTCTGTACTCTCCGGTGTATGCGATCTCCCGTTTCCTCACCAGCTTTGGATTTGCAAGCTCAGGATTTCTGCTTCGGTAATTTCCAAGCAGAGTTAAACAATTTCCTAAAATCTGCCCCAAATTTCGTAATTATTCTCTCGGTCACAGATAGGAGACCGTCGATGATGATTCCACGTCAACAAACACTTTTCCTCGATGGGTCAAATTTCTGCAATTTCCAGAATCGGACCCGGGCACTTCTATTACTGTCATAGGCAGCTAGTCTTAGTCAACAACAAAATGTCTACATGTAGACCCGCAGCATTTAAAGGAACAAGAGCAATAAAAAATTAGAGTTGTCATTTTATCGATAATTTCAGCTCTCTCGATTAAAAATGTTCGCATCAAGCAGTGGACAACGCTTGGTAGTCTACATCCAGATGGAATAGGCTGCCGCAACGGAGGATCTTGAACCAAAACTGAAGACTGAAAAACCCTACCAAGTGACGACGCCTCCTCCAACAGAACTATGCCTGGACAAACTTCTTGAGGTTCTTCAACCACATCAAGTACTCTCTGCTGTCTTTGTTGATCATGTATTCATGCAAGAAATTGGTCGTGCTGGGCTTGATTCCTCTGATCTCTAGATACTTGTGGAATGCTTTCTGCAGGTTCTCATCCAAATCCCTGGAAATTTAGGAAAGCACGAGAGAAAATGTAATAGTTAGGTCGATGGAATGTGTATGACAGTAATAAGGCCAATAACGAACTGTATCTTACAGAGAAGGGAAAAGAAAACTGAAAACGAAAAGAGCTTACTGAAAATCAGGTCCTTCATAAGCAATTTGGTCCTCAGAGTTTGCTGGATTCTTAACGGCCAAGCTGTCGATTACGATTTCATCGGGGTAAGCAGTGCAGCAGAATTCAATAAATTGCCCATTACCCTTGGCAACGCTTACGACCAGAGGAATGCTTGACTGATTAGCCTTCTCATCGTCACCATTCTCGTTGTCCTCACCGCCATCTTCTCCGGTCACAAGATCAGGCATGCTGACCTCAACTTTTATCTCTTCACCCTGATACTCCCTTGACAGAGTAATGGTTTGAAATCCAGGCTTGTCTTCGATTTCAAAGGGGAATCCACCTGGTGCCTCTTCAACCTATTAACCACATCATAAGTTCAAAAGGAAATGTGAATCTCTTAACCGATAACTCCGTTTCATTTTTTGTAATTCTTATTTAAATTGCATTTTGCTTCGAATCTTGAAAGATAGGATCGGTTGGTCTCTCCAAAATTAGTATAGCAAGTTTTTCTCCCCTAGCAGGCTAACACATCCTACACAGTTTCGCATAACCAAAACAGGAGCGAAAGCATATTTAACAGCATGATCCTTTGTAGCAAATTACAAACCACTTGGGTCTAGGAACTTGTCTCTTCTCTTCCTTAAGCTAGGTTTGCTCCTCTGCAAACAAATAAGTTTTGATCATTCCCTTAAAAGAATTCCATCCTTTTTTCTCTGCCCGGTTCTCAGCCACTGTTTTACTAGATGACACAAGTTTCTCCATGATCCTCTGTTCTCTCTAACGATCCCAGATTAACGGGTGCGCATATCCAGAAGGAAAAACCTCAGCTACATTTGCACCTACAAAGTTCACTCGATAATACAGAAACAAGACTCAGCAGCTTATGCCGAACAATCATCTGCGTTTCAAGTGAGTCTCGACCTGGAATTCGTGTCTTCATCAGCATATATTATTTTATCACGCCAAAACGAGACTCAGCAGCCTACCACGGCGAAATGATCTCCTCCCCCCCACAATTCCTCTCAGAATGGCATCAGACACGCCGACAAAAATTCTCCCTTACTTCACATTTCGTTAGAGTGCAAACACCGTTCAAGAGGACATAATCAAAGGCAACAACATCGAGGCATCGTCAAGCTCACCCGGTCGTGTTCGTCGGTTTCCTCGGCGCACTGGATCTCCGAGTCGAGGACCCGGAGGAGCGTCTCGTCGGAGCTCGGCCGCTTCGTGGAGTAGCCGCGGGTAGGCGGGAGCGGACCGAGGCGAGGCTCGCCGGCGGCGGCGTGGGGAGCGATCCGCGCCTGGTGAAGAGCGGCGAAGACGGCGGAGCGGCAGCTCCGCTGGCTCCGGAGAGCGCGGGCCGCGAGGGGCGCGAAGGCGGTGGCCGATCGGCGGAGAATGGAAGAGAACGCCATTTCTCAGTAGTTGCAGGAGAGAGAGAGAGAAAGAGAGAGAGAGAGAGTGAGGGTTTACGGGGTTTCTAGGGTTTAAGGACGGAAGGGGACGGACAGAAGCGAACGAGAATGTAGGGTTTTAGAAACGAAGTCGGTGAAAAGAAGAAGGGTCGAGACGTCGGGCCGGTACGGCGCGTCGAAGGGCTGGGCTGTCAAGTGGGCCAGTAGAGGCCCGTTTAGGATGATTATGGGCCTCTGGGTTTCTATGCTGCAGGCCCATTGAAAAAAGGTGCTTGGGCTCCTTTCAGAATAGAAGAGACACGACCTCGCGTGCTTTTTTTGTTTAGGGGAATTTCGAACGGGGAAGGTCCTTCTGAAACGGGGTCGTTTTCTCGTAAGAGCCTCGGGAGTGGATATTGTCTCGAATAAGCCCACGAAGTGGACAGCTGAGTCTCGAATAAGGCCCTGAGTAGGGCCATCAAATGGGTGAGTCGGGTTCGATTTTGAGTTGGATTGAAAATGATCCAATCCAAATTGACTCATTTACTATGGGTGAATACGGTTCCATATTCCATACATGTTCTACTTGGAACTTAGAACTTACCTGCTGAAATGGGTTTCTCATTTATTGGAATCTAAAATCTATCACGAAACCTGCAACCTATCTTATCACAAATCTGAGGTTAATTCCAAGGTCCACTCATGTTCCACCTGTATTATTAATTAAACAATTGTAATGAATCATTACTTTTAATGATCACCATTTACTACTATAATTCATTGATTACAACTTATATTTAGACACATGAATAATATAAAACATTACTAAAGTAAAAGTCTCTGTCATAAAATGGAAGCTTAGACTAATAGTTTCATATTATTCACTCATCATCGAATGATATGGAATACCGTAAGATCACGTCAAGACATAGAAAAAATACTCAAAAACTTGTACAAGGTTCCACCTTCCTAGAACCTTGTGGAACCTTGAACCTATATCATCAAAACATGTTTCTTAACCGGTACCTGATCCGACCCATTTTGAATATAGATAACCCATATAATGGCTCAACCCATCAAAGATAAGTTGATAAATGAGTGCACGACCCATTTTGACAAATTTAGCCCTGAGCTCTCCCGGCTTGCGTGTGCAAAGTGAAGTGGCTAGCAAGAGTCACCTAGAGGGGGGTGAATAGGTGATCCTAAACAATTCTATAAATTTATGCGGAAATAAAACAAGTTACAGAAGAGACTGAAAAAGATTCAGATTCAAGTCAGGATAAAGTGCAGAACGTAAAGAAGGAGATAAGGAGAAGAGAATCTGCACACAAGTTTATAGTGGTTCGGCTTATAGTAAGCCTACGTCCACTCTCCACGCTGACAGCCTACTGGCTGGATTTCACTATGTAATCAAGAGGAATTTACAGAAGCTGAGTGATATCACTCTTGTGTATGATAGGACTCTCTATCTCACACAATCACTCTTACAGTAACCCTCAAGATCTGAATGTTTTAGCTCACAAAGACAAGACAAATGATCGGAGAATGCTCAGACTTTGGACTTGATGATTCTTGAATCGTGTCTTCTTCTGCTGCTCGTGGTCTCCTTAAATACTCCTCTGCATCCACACTAGCCGTTGGGCATCTTGCCGAGGATCATCTTCCAATCTACACCTTGGACAGATTTGTTAAGGATTGAGTAGCCGTTTAGACAGATTCTGAATCCCGCTGATTCTGTTCGCCCATACAATCAGAATCTTGATTTCCATAAGTAGAGATTTGTCCGTTGTAAACCATTCTTGTCTTAGTATTTGATTGTCAATCAATTTGATTTAGATTGAACAAATCAAACCTTTCCTTCTTTGAAATCCATGCCAGATCACTAGCTGTTATTCTTCGTTCTGAATTTTGCTTCTGAAGAATTACTGCGTCTTCGTCTTCTTCTGAAGAAATTCGCTTCCGAAGAATTACTGCGACTTCGTCTTCTTCTGAAGAAATTCGCTTCCGAAGAATTACTGCGACTTTGGCTTCTTCTGAAGAATTAAGCTTCTGAAGAATTTCTGCGTTTGTCTGCGTCTGAAAAATTTCAGCGACTGTCTGCGTCTGAAGAATTTCAGCGACTTTCTGCGTCTGAAGAATTTCAGCGCATATATATATTCCTGAAACAAAATTAGTTCAGATTATAACAGAAGGTTTTGTCAACTTCAAAATTAGTAGGAGTTTTCCTCAACAATTTCCCCCTTTTTGATGGTGACAAAACTTTCCTGCAGATTGAATCAATATAGATCAATATAGATTTAGAGTATGAATCACGGATAGAAAATGAAAGAGCAAACTCTTGTTGATATCTGTGTCTTTGTTTTCTTCGTATGAACCTGCATGTTAAATCTGCATAACTTCTCCCCCTTTTTGTCATCAGCAAAAAGAATAATACGAAGAATGAAGCATATATTAAGTAAATAATCAGTCTAACAAGAAATAATAGTTATATTACAGACCAACTAAGAGAGAAATGTTTGTCAAGAAAAAAATCAGGCTAATTTTTCGAAGGAGTGCGAATCAATTGAAAATTTTCCAAGATTGAGACAGCTTCCTCAATCCTCGAACTGCATTCCCCCACTGCTTTCTCCAGCTCTGCTTTGTCTGCTGCCGCTCGAAGTTGCTGAGAGTGGTTGTTTTCCTCAACAATTTTCTGCAGATTTTTTACTTCTACTTCCAGCGCAGACTATTTGTTTTTGATCTCAAGCAGAAGAGAGAGAATGTTCTGATTGTTGGAAGACTGTTCTTGGACAGATTCTTGTTCATGCTGATCGAACTCCCTTGTTGCCTTCTGTGGAATATCCCTTGCTTCCTGTGGAATCTCCCCCTGAACAGGTGCTTGCTGTTCAGAAACATGATATGTAGAAGTTGGTTATGAGAAAATAGGAACATGTTCTGTAGCACTAGCATTGCCTACATTAGGGTTTTCTGCTTCTGCTTCTTTTTCATCACGCAGAAGAGTTTTTCTTTTCTTATATACCCTTATTGAATCTGGAGATTCCTTCCTCTTACTTGCTGATTCTGCTTCCTTTCTCTGAATTGTCCTTCTGACACTGGTCTTTTCAGCAGATTTAGATTCAGGCTTCTGAACCTCTTTTCCCTTTGATCTTTCCCTTAGATCATCAAACTGTTTCATTTTTGAGATCATTCTTTCTCCCACATACATACAAGGAACAGGACTCAGCCGTAATTCATCAGGAATCGAAATCTTCAGGTACATAAAGATTCGAGTGATTAAGGTACCATATGGCAATTGCCCCTTGTCCTTGTGTAATGCTCTGTACATATGAAATATTATGATGTGAGGAAGAGAAAAGGGTTGACCTGTCAAGATAGCCCAAATGAGCTTGATTTCAGATTTTGAGAGGTCAGTTTTAGAGGCTGCCTTAGGCTTCAGGCAGTTGATGATGACCTTGTGCAGAATTACAGATCTTCTTGATAAGTCAGAGTAGGAAAGGTGCTGCCTTGATCCAAGATCAAAATCTTGATTTTCAGAAACAGTCTTGACAATATCTTCAGAACTTACTGTCAGAGGAATAAACTGTGAGTGTTTGGCTCCAATGATCCTGGCCAAGTCATTTGCCCTTAGATCATATTTCTTGTCACCCACAGTAAACTGGAGCCAGTGGGGCGACAGAATGGACAGATTAGAGTAAAAGTAAGCGGTAAGTTCATCATAAACATCAGCACTCTGAAGGCAGAATTCAATAATGCCTATCTTTTCAAAAAGGTGCTAAATTGAAAGTCCAATCTTCTCCAAGTAAACGAAATCCACAATTCTGTGGTTCATTACCCCTCGAGCAAGGAACAATTTGTAACAAACCTGATGTTCATTGCTTCTAAATAATTTACCAGTTCCTGGCAATCCAGACGCTATTCCCACTTTCATTTCAAACAACTCAAAGAGTCTAGCATCATCTTCGGGAACCACAAATTTCAGCGTAGATTTAGGGCTTACTGATTTTGCCGACAGAGTAGATGACTCTCTGACCTTCTCTTTCCCTTTTCTAGAAGGAGGCTTTTGTGGTGTCGTGCTAGCAGGGGTTTGATTTGTTCTAGCAATAAACGCAGAATACTCCATAGTAAGATGTTCTTCAGACCGAAAGCGATTGTCTTTAAGACATTTGAGAAGAGCCGAAGAGGAGGCATTACTTCTCTTTAACCTCTGATAATTTTTCCACATATATTTAATGCTGCTGAAAGTGAAATCTGTTTTACCCGACGGAGTCCACGAACGAGGAGGTTGAGTCGCTTTACCAGTTTCTCCAAGTTGTTCTGTTTCCGTGTCTGAGATGTCCATGACCTCTGGTGTTGCAGTAGACTTTGAGTCCTGATTCAGAATGCGAGACGATCTTCTCTTGAAAGGCATGATGATTCCTTCTGGGACGAAAAGTTCGGATCTTTAGGAGGAATGAGGACGAGGAAGCTCTCTGAGTCTCGAAAACGTTTGAGTAGAAAAGCGAGGGTTTTGAAGAGAGTCGAAAAGGCTTATAAAGGTGAAGGACGGCTTAAAAGGTTATTTTTAGAAAGTAAAAATAGGCCAAAGTAAAATAGGAAGGGAATATATTTTCTAAAGCATAAACGATCAGAATAAGATTAAGATAATATTCTAAATGCAATTTTCCGAATAGATTAAAATACGTACCTGATTTACTTCTAAAAAAGTCAGATGTGAAGATATCCTGTCAAAAATATTCCCGCCAAAAAATTTAAACTAAGTACGTACCTTTCTTGAGAGTCTGAGAAATGTTCAGACCGAGACTCTTGAGTCTGAAAAATATTCCTGTCTGTCAAACACTTCACAAAGGATAAGTAATGCACAGTTCACTTCTAATGTATTCAAACGAAGATTTTTCAAGGGGTTTTGTGAATATATCAGCTAATTGATTCTTAGAATCAATATGTTGAATATTCACATCACCATTTTGAACATGATCTCTAATGAAATGATGTCTTATCTCAATATACTTGGCTCGAGAATGGAGAATGGGATTCTTAGTGAGATTAATCGCACTGGTATTGTCACATTTGATTGCCACATTTGAGTCTTCAACAGCAAAATCTCGCAACTGTTGCTTTATCCACAGAATCTGTGCACAGCAACTTCCTAAGGCTACGTATTCTGCTTCTGCTGTTGATAGTGCGACTGTATTCTGCTTCTTTGAATACCAGGACACTAGCATGTTTCCAAGCAATTGGCATGTACCTGTAGTACTTTTCCTGTCCACTTTACATCCAGCTAAGTCAGCATATGAATAACCAGTAAGAGTAAAATCTGAATTTTTGGAATACCAAAGACCCAGCATTGGATAAGTTTCAATGTATTTGATTATCCTTTTTACTGCAGAGAGATGCGATTCCTTTGGATCTGACTGGAATCTCGCACACATACAGACGCTAAAAAGAATGTCAGGTCTAGATGCAGTAAGATATAATAGAGAACCTATCATGCTCCTATATACCTTCTGATCAACCTTTTTACCATTTACATCTTTGTCTAACTTGGATGCTTGAGACATTGGAGTGTCTGTCTTCTTGCAATTTTGCAGACCGAACTTCTTGACTATCTCCTTGGCATACTTCTCTTGGCAAATGAAAGTACCATTTTTCATTTGTTTCACTTGTAAACCAAGAAAGAACGTAAGTTCTCCCATCATGCTCATCTCGAACTCGTTCTGCATATTCTTAGAGAATTCCTTACAAAGTGATTCGTTAGAAGATCCAAAGATAATATCATATACATAAATTTGAACAAGTAGAAAATCATTACCTTTTCTCTTAACAAATAGAGTTGTATCTACCTTACCTTTTGTAAAATCATTTTGCAGAAGGAAATTACTTAACCTTTCGTACCAAGCTCTGGGTGCCTGTTTCAGACCGTAAAGGGCCTTTTTGAGTCTGTAAACACTATCAGCTTTTCTTGGTTCTTCAAAACCAGGTGGTTGTTCCACATATACTTCCTCTTTAATGTAACCATTCAAGAAGGCACTTTTCACGTCCATCTGAAAAAGTTTAAAGTTATGGAAACAAGCATAAGCTAATAATAGCCGAATGGCTTCTAACCTTGCAACTGGTGCATATGTTTCATCATAGTCAATGCCTTCTTCCTGAGAATAGCCTTTTGCAACCAGGCTTGCCTTGTTTCTTGTAACTTTTCCTTTGTCATCCAGTTTGTTTCTGAATACCTATTTTGTTCCAATTACTGGATGGTTTTTGGGTCTTGGCACAAGCTCCCAGACTTCATTGATTCTGAACTGCTGAAGTTCCTCTTGCATAGCTTCTATCCAGCTTTCATCTGATAAAGCTTCTTCAACATCTTTTGGTTCTATTTCAGATATCAATGCCAAGTTGCTGATGCTCTCCCTTTGTCTGGATCTTGTCTTGATACCATCTTCTATATCTCCAATGATGAGATTTTTCGGATGACTGGACTTATGTTTCCAGTTTTTGTCAAATCTTTCCTTCTGAATTTCTGCAGACTCTAAGTTTTCTGATTGAGTCTGTATATTGTCTTCTTTTCCTTTGTCCATGTGATCTTCAATCTTTTGAGATTCAAGATGACCCTCTAAAGATACTTGAATGTGGGGAGGTGATTCAGATTCATCTTTGTGAATCTGAATATTTTCTTCAAACTTCACATTCATTGTTTCTTCCACAGTTTGAGAATTCTTGTTGAAAACTCTATAGGCTTTGCTTGTGGTGGAGTATCCAAGGAAGAGTCCTTCATCTGCTTTCTCATCAAACTTTCCAGGACGATCATTTGGATTCTTAAGAATAAAGCATCTACATCCAAACACACGAAAATATGAAATGCTGGGCTTCCTACCTTTGTAAAGCTCATATGGGGTTTTCTCAAGAATGGGTTTGAGAAAAACTCTGTTGATGATATAACATGCTGTAAAAACTGCATCTGCCCAGAAATGAGAGGAAATCTTGCTTTCAATCAACAAGGTTCTTGCCATTTCTTGCAAAGAACGATTTTTCCTTTCCACAACACCATTTTGTTCTGGTGTATATGGAGTAGAAAAATTATGTTGAAAGCCATTTTCCTCACAAAATTCTGAAAAACTTTGATTTTCAAATTCTCCCCCATGATCAGTTTTAATGCAGGAAATGGTATAGCCCTTTTCATTTTGAACTCTTTTTGCAAATTTTGTAAAATATGAAAATGCTTCATTTTTATGTGCAAGAAAGAACACCCATGAAAATCTTGTGAAGTCATCAACGATAACTAAACAATACTTCTTACCACCAATACTTTGTGTTCTGGTTGGTCCAAACAGGTCCATATGAAGAAGCTGCAAGGCTCGATCAGTAGAAACATGATGTATAGATTTGAAAGAACTTCTTACTTGCTTTCTTAGCGTGCAAGCATTGCATAAGTCTGTCTTTTTGTAGTTCAAATCTGGCAAACCTCGAACCAGTTTCTTGCTTGAGATTTTTGAGATTTGTTTCATACTGATATGTCCCATCCTTCTGTGCCAAAGATCTTCATCCTCCTTGATTGAGATTAAGCAATTATTGGAGTTTGGATTGACATCCAGAAGATAAATATTGCCATGTCTTCTTCCTGTGAATGTTTGAGAAGAATCTTTGCTTGTTCCTGAGCATGTGTCTTCTTGAAAGTTGATTCTGAAACCTGTATCACAAAGCTGGCTTATGCTAATCAAGTTGTAGTGGAGTCCTTTTACCAATGAAACGTCAACTGTTCCTTTGCCAATGATTTTTCCTTTAGTGTTTCCTCCAAAGGAAACTTTTCCACCTTCCAGACTTTGAAGATTAGCGAATATGCTTGGATCTCCTGTCATGTGTCTGGAGCATCCACTGTCCAGGTACCACTTCCTTTTTCTCTTTGTGGTAACCTGCAAGAAATACAACATCTCAAGTTTTCTTTGGTACCCAAACTTATTTGGGTCCTAGAACATTAGTATAGGCTGTCTTAACAAAATCTCTTCGAATAGGTCTCCAGACCTTAGGACATTCATTCTCAAAATGTTGTGGATCTCCACATTTTGAGCACTTGAGTGCACTACGGCCAACAGGTTTTACGAAATTCCTTTTGAAATGGTTTTTATAAACTTGTCTAGGAGGTCTTTGTCTTAATCTCTCCTTGACTTTAGGAAAATCAATCAAGCTGTCACTTTCCTTTTCAAATCCAAGACCAGATTTGTTGTAGTAAGGAATTTGAATGGAAAGGATATGCTTCAAGGTTTCTGATCCTTTTGAAAACTTGCGAGTAATCTCTGAAATTTCCTTTTTCAAAACAGAGTTTTCTTTGGAAAGAAGATCTCGATTTTCCTTGATTTGATGAAATTCTTTTTGAAGGAAATCGATTTTCTCCTTTTGAGAAATATCCTGTTGCCTTAGTGAAGAATTTTCCTTTTTCAGAGAAGAGATTCTTTTAAGAGCAGTCTTGAATTCGAAGCATAAATCATCAATATAATTTGATACTTCAAAAGACATTTCAGAAGGTCTTACCTCGATTTCCACTTTGGGGTCAGAATCAGAGTCTGAGTCTGAATCTGTTTTTGCCATTAAACAGAAATTTGAGATGTCTTCATCACTATCTTCGCATTCTGTGTCACTCCAAGTCTCTGCTTTTAAGGCCTTCTTTGCTTTCTCAAATTTAGTCTTCTTTTTCAGAAGTGGACAGTTAGGCTTGATATGTCCACGTTTCCTACAGTGAAAGCATATTATTTCCTTTGATCTCTCTGTCTCATCGAAGGGTTTCTTCCCTTTGAGGTTTCTTCCTCTGATCTTCATCCTTTTGTACTTCTTTATGAAGAGAGCTAGTTCCTCATCATCAACATTTTCATCTTCTGAATCTGCATCAGAATCAATGTTAGTTTTTAAAGCAATTGACTTATTACCTCTGGTTTCAATCTCTTCATTTCGTTTCTCAGTTTCATATGATTGTAGAGTTCCAATCAACTCATTCACTGTTAAAGGCTTGATCCTCTAAGTCTCACGAAGAGATGTTTTGATGTTATCCCACTGATCTGTCAGTCCTCTCAGAAGTTTTTTGACCTTCAATGCATCTGGGACTGGTTGTCCTTGATAGGCTAGACCGTTTACTATATCAGTAAACCTGTCATAGAAATCAGCAATCAATTCTCCATGCTTCATTTTGAAAGATTCATATTGACCAAGCAAGATATTGATTTGTGTTTCCTTCGCTCGATCTGTTCCTTCATAAGTAATATAGAGAGTATCCCAGATTTCCTTAGCAGAATCACAAGCAGAAATTTTTTTATATTCAACAGGAGATAAAGCACAGTAGAGAGAATAAATTGCTTTTGAATCTGAAGTTTCTCTTTTGGTTATCTCAGCTTGAGATAATGGAGGATCTGCTGATTTGCTTGCATCTGCCTTTTCTTTCGAATCTGAAGACATTGGTTTGACTCCATTGATGATGACATCCCATTGCATATGGTCACATGACTTAATGAATGCCTTCATCTTGTTTTTCTAGACACTATATTCCTTGCCATCGAAATATGCTGGTCTGTTGTTGCTTTGACCTTCAATGAGTCCTGGAGCACCATAACTAGCCATGTAGATCGTTAGCTCGGAAGTAAAACACTTCAGTAAAATGAGCAACCTGCTCTGATACCAATTGAAGTGGCTAGCAAGAGTCACCTAGAGGGGGGTGAATAGGTGATCCTAAACAATTCTATAAATTTATGCGGAAATAAAACAAGTTACAGAAGAGACTGAAAAAGATTCAGATTCAAGTCAGGATAAAGTGCAGAACGTAAAGAAGGAGATAAGGAGAAGAGAATCTGCACACAAGTTTATAGTGGTTCGGCTTATAGTAAGCCTACGTCCACTCTCCACGCTGACAGCCTACTGGCTGGATTTCACTATGTAATCAAGAGGAATTTACAGAAGCTGAGTGATATCACTCTTGTGTATGATAGGACTCTCTATCTCACACAATCACTCTTACAGTAACCCTCAAGATCTGAATGTTTTAGCTCACAAAGACAAGACAAATGATCGAAGAATGCTCAGACTTTGGACTTGATGATTCTTGAATCGTGTCTTCTTCTGCTGCTCGTGGTCTCCTTAAATACTCCTCTGCATCCACACTAGCCGTTGGGCATCTTGCCGAGGATCATCTTCCAATCTACACCTTGGACAGATTTGTTAAGGATTGAGTAGCCGTTTAGACAGATTCTGAATCCCGCTGATTCTGTTCGCCCATACAATCAGAATCTTGGTTTCCATAAGTAGAGATTTGTCCGTTGTAAACCATTCTTGTCTTAGTATTTGATTGTCAATCAATTTGATTTAGATTGAACAAATCAAACATTTCCTTCTTTGAAATCCATGCCAGATCACTAGCTGTTATTCTTCGTTCTGAATTTTGCTTCTGAAGAATTACTGCGTCTTCGTCTTCTTCTGAAGAAATTCGCTTCCGAAGAATTACTGCGACTTCGTCTTCTTCTGAAGAAATTCGCTTCCGAAGAATTACTGCGACTTTGGCTTCTTCTGAAGAATTCAGCTTCTGAAGAATTTCTGCGTTTGTCTGCGTCTAAAAAATTTCAGCGACTATTTGCGTCTGAAGAATTTCAGCGCATATATATATTCCTGAAACAAAATTAGTTCAGATTATAACAGAAGGTTTTGTCAACTTCAAAATTAGTAGGAGTTTTCCTCAACACAAAGCCGACCGCGAAGGAAAAAGAGAGAACTTACATGGTGGGTGGACTCTCTGTTCAATCATGGATCGTCTGAAAATAATCAAAAGACGTTTGTTTCAAAAGGGTTTAGGTGAGTTTTCCGTGACTGAGGTCGATTAAGACCTTACAGCCGACGAGCTTCTGCATGATCCATCACGATAAGTGGACTCGAGAGGCATTAGACACGCCGCCAACGAACTTCTGCATGATCCATCCCGATAAGTGGACTGGAGAGGCATTGGACACGCCCCTCATATCGCAGTGGTTGGCTTTGGAGCGTTT
The DNA here is from genome assembly GCA_031216235.1 of Syzygium jambos. Classification (NCBI taxonomy): domain Eukaryota; kingdom Viridiplantae; phylum Streptophyta; class Magnoliopsida; order Myrtales; family Myrtaceae; genus Syzygium; species Syzygium jambos. The sequence continues at coordinate 33,255,607 of CM062226.1, read as the reverse complement.
GTTAAGTTTCTTAGTCCGCAGTAGTCGTTTGAGATCGTTGTCCTTATCTTAGGTGTCTGCTACTTTACAGAAAAAATCGATCAATTATTTTATAAAAAACAACAACCGAATTTTAAATACGACATAATTGAATTAGCATGTGTAAGATCGGACGGGCTTAGGCTGAACTGATAAGCACTGGAATGGCAGCCGATGGCTTCAATTATAGGACCCAGACTTTTCAAAGATTTTCAGCTCTAATTGTCCTTTTTCTTTTAATTAAAGTTACTAATCTTTTGTTTCTTTGCGATGATTATAGTTGCCATTTCACATCACAAAAGGATGCGCCAGGCTGGCATCGTGCTTTTCTCTTCTCTCTCTCTCTATTTTTTGTGAATTTCCAATAGGGTGTGCTGTTTTATTTAAATAGGGAAAATCATTTCTTTATTTGAGAAGGACATGCGTGAATCGCGTGGATCTCGGTCCCCCTCGTCTTGAAATCCCTAAACAAAGTGACCTTTTATTCCCCCGAGTTCAATAGAATTAGTGGAAGAATCAACGCAAATGGTTAGGCATAACTCATAATCAACCATGGCCAAAACAAGAGTAGTTCGGAGACCAGAGCGGGACATCAATGCTAATTAGCCGATTTATCAATGCTAATTGATCAAAGCCCTCATCCGGCATCAATCGCGGTACAATGATCTTCACACTCATAGAAGATGCTCTTTATTTGTATATTTTATCAAGTGTTTTTTCCGATGGTTTCATGCCGATTGCTTCGTCCGCTCTGGAAAAATTATTATATCAACAATAAAAGTCCTTGGTCATGGCATGTATTGAGAGTATCCGTATTATATTGATGAAATCGCTATCAATTAGACATTGTCCCGCGATTTATAGCCAAGCCCCCTTTTAAAAAATGACATTATGAATCTCAAAGGTCTTGAATTAGACGACTAACACGATGATTATTAGGCAAAAATCCTAATATATTGATGGAATTCGCACCCTTGTCATACGATTCCATTGTAGACACGTACTGCTGAGGTGTGACTGGGACAGGGCCAGCTACAAAATCCTCTGGTTCAAAAGAATAATTATCAATCTTCAACTACTTCGAGGGGAAATATATGTACTGCGGAGCAATATACAATAGTCACAGCCCACAGGTTGACAGCCAAATTGCATTGTTTTCGGAATAATGCAAGCTCCTTGCACCACCTCACCGACACCAGAAGCTACTGAGCTCATGCATCATGCTTAGTCAGCTGTCTCTCTCAAACAAGAAAAGAAGAAGGGAAAATGTTCACAGGCATCGATCCAGCAGTGCATTAAATGCACATTAAGATGCGTGCAAAGAAAACTACAAGGCATTCATCCATGTCCAACCCATTCAGATCAGTAGCCGAGCTGATGCTGTAAAGATCGCCGTTTGTTCTGCACAGAGCGTGTGCGGAGAATGCCCGAGATCTGTGGATCTTGCTATTCATGAATTGTGCTTAACAAGCTACGTCCCAAGCAGTCTTGAGAAGAAAGGGAAGTAGCAGTCATTCTGATTTCTGAATTGTCCATCCAAAAGACAAACATAAATCAATCAAGATCTTGGCATGGGGCCACTCCTCATTATGTGACTTTTGTCATTGGAATTTGGGCCCCATGCACGTGCCACAATTCATGCAGCCATCACATGGCCCGCGGGCCCAATGGAGAGTTGCTTTACGGAGCACTCGCACCAATGAATACAGGAAACAGGCAGTTGTCGAAAGAAATGGAGTATCCAGCTAAGAAAATATGCGTAGTCTTCCCTACACAGTTCTGCTAAAAGGGTCAGAGCGACCAACCCATGATTAAACTTTATTTCTATACATGTTCTAGAGATTACAAAGCTCACACCAATCATAATTTATGCCCTTACACTTCACAAGACACTGACCCTCCAACATACATGAGCTTCCAACATCACTCCACTCCCAACTTTTACACTAGTGCAAGAGAAAGCGGAAGGGGCAAAACATGAACAGACAAAGAAAAGAACAAAACACCTTCTTTTTCCCTTTTTGAACTTGGATAGAATACAAACCCTAAGCATGCTCTACTTGCCCGAAAATCTTACTCTCACATGACGATCTCCGGTTTCAAAATACTAGACTTGATCTCCTTGTGTGGTAGGACGACGCCTCCATTGCTGTAGATTTCATCCCCGACATGGACATCTTCCCCCAGAATAGTCATGTTTTCCACCCTGGCCCACTGCCCGACCGTCGAGTGCCATCCTATGATGCTGCTGGAAATGCAAGCATGCTTCTTGATGCGGACTCCGCGCATGACTGTGCAGCGAGATAGTCTAACTCCCGATTCGACCACACAGCCTGGACCAATTGCCACATCGGGACCAATCAAACATCCCTCGCCAATCTTAGCGGTCTCGTGTACCAAGACGTTGCCGACAATGTGGGGTCCAGTTGCCAATTTCTCTGATGACTTCTTTCTGATTGAGTCAAGGTAGAGTCTCAGCCCTGTGATGTAATCCCTCGGCTGTCCAATGTCCATCCAGAACCCAGGTAATACCATAGCATAGAGCTGCTTCTCGGCCGCAATCTTGGGGAAAACCTCCTTTTCGATGGAAGTAGGCCTCAGTTGGATCCGATCAAGGACTGATGGGTTCAGCAAGTATATTCCGGCATTAATTTTGTTGCCAACAAACAGTTTTGGCTTTTCCACAAATTTCTCAACTCTACCAGTTGACCCTTCCATGACCACCACACCATACTTTGATGGCTCATCCACCTGCACGATGAAGGACGGAGTTTTGGGTTCTTGTCAGTGTGCACATAATCATTAGCTTTAAATTTGTCCGCTCAAGGGAAGGAGCATAAAAGAAGGAGGAATGACTGAGTAGGACATTCACCTTTGTTACCATTATAGAGGCTTCTCCTCCATGGGCTTTGTGGAATTCAATCATTTCTTTGAGTGGGTATTCGCTTATAACATCACTGTTGAGAACAAAAAACGGTTCACCAGAATCATCCAGCAACTTGTCCCTCGCCAAAGCAAGAGGGCCAGCAGTTCCAAGTGGCTCAGTCTCTTGTGAGCATGTGATCTTAATCCCAAGCTTGGTCTCAAAGTCTTTCAAGAAGTTCAGCATAATCTGAAAATCAAAGAGTATACCAAATCATCAAACTAAACAAACACCACTCACTTAACGAGTACCATAGACAAACATATTGTTGAAACATTCACCTCTGGTTGGTAATTGATAGCCAAAACCACTTCAGTCACTCCAATGGCCTTGAGTGCCTCTATCTGTACATTCCAAAGAGGAATAAGCTTAAGTGCATGACAGAAAGCAGCCACAAAGGATGAACACAATTAAGGACATAGATTCTCTACATCAAGAAATGAGTATCATCATCTGAAAAATAAGAGATTCAACTTCCAAAACAGTCTGACCGAAAGAAAAAAAAGAAAAACTTCTAAAACAGAGTCCGAACTATCCGAAATAACTATGATCAGACGTCTCTCCTAAACAGCCAGGCATCAATAAGATGCTATATCTTACTTGGTAGAGAAAAAGCAGGTCGATAATCTAGCAAATCATCCAAGAACATGGTAGATATAGCTAAAACCGGTCTGCAGCCAATAGTGAATTTACACTAGGATTACAGTCTTACTTTACTCGCAGGCTGAATACATCTCACAACACAACCAAGATAAAGTTATCTTCAAGGATAGAAGAGCAAACATGATTATACAGCATCAGAACAGAATCTTGAACAAAAGGATCTGAAACAATACCTGATGCAGGATCATGGGTTTGTTAGCGAAGTCAACAAGTGGCTTGGGGACACTAAGTGTCAGAGGCCTCAACCGAGTCCCAAATCCACCAACAAGAATTAGAGCCTTCATTATGATGCTGTCCCTAGGTTCCTGTAGGTTACAAAAATCTGTATATCAGAGGTGGCTTGAGGTAGAATACTGGCGTCTGCAATCTTGTATATGTTTATAGGAAGATCAAATCGCACACCCTTCCTCATATACTGACACGAAGGGAGAAATGGCTCTAATAAACTCCTAGTCGATATCAGTAAAATTACGAGGCAATGTCAACAAGCAGGTGCTCAGTGACAAGTGTTTCTAAAGCCGTAAAAAGATGCCAGATGCAAATAAAAACAACACCAATCTATCAAGTCACAGATAAAATACCACAGAATACTGATTAAAGATATGACAAAAGATTCACGCAAGCACCGCAGCTTACATCACCCCATTTAAAGTGCTGGAAAAAGCACACTGGTGGTAGGAAACAAATTCCAGCTGCAACACAGCCCGGAGTTATAAATGAGAGAAACGAATGAGTTTGTCTACAATCAAATGCTAACAGGAATTCGCGGTTATGAACCGAGACTCAAAATGACAAATATACCTCAAATGGAAAACAAACCAATAACATGTTATTCAGTTTATTACTACGACATCTTACATTCACTACCTTCAGTCATTATCGACAAAGCTCATGTTAAAGCAAAAACTCAACAGACCGCATGCATAATTCTAAGCCTAAGACAAAATCACTGAAATAAACAAGAACTATAGGGACTCAGCAGGGGGAATGAAAGGGTGTTGAGCCGTGTATGTGAAACGGATGTGGCTACATATCGACAAAAGGAACACTCACACACCCAAGTGGCTGGATCGGATTCCGGTTCACAAGAACCAGCAGCAAATAAGAGCAGATCTAACAAAAAAAAAAGCTTCGTTTTTTTTTGCAGCTATTGAAGCTAAAATACGCTTAAAAATGCCCGTTTCAAATGATTGAGGGAAGATGCACAGAGACGATCCATGAATTACTTACACCACCGACACTTCTCAAAAGCTGAAAATGAAAGATGCAGAAAGAGAAAAGAGAGAAGAAAAGAAAAAGGGGGTATGGAAATGTCAGTCGTAAAGCCAAGACAAACAACGGAGAGAGCAGTTTCAAGATAAGCCCATCATGCATGTGGGGACAAAGCTTTCAAATTAACAACCTTTCCTCCCAACAGAGACAACAATCAAAGGAGAAACAAGAAAAGAAAATCTCAACCCAATCAAACCCAAACCCAAAATCCAAAACCTCCCATTTACATTACCCAGAAGCGATCAAATCCCGGCAGAAGCGAAGGAACGACCTCGCCAAACCAGTCAGCATTCCATCAAATACCTGGAAGAATCAACCGGATCCGGACGGCGGAAAGGCCACAGACCCGAGCCGGAAGCCAGTCGGGCCGTCGGCGAGTTGCGGCTCGCTGCGGCGGAGACAGCCCCCCCGGCCGGAGGAGGAGGAGGAGGATCAGGGGGCGGAGAATGATGAGGAGCGAGGAGCGAGGGGGCTAGGAGAGAGATTGGTGGGTATTTATATGTGCGGACTCCATTAACGAACACTCAAAGCCTCCTCTTCGCATCCTCGCGGGACACGAGCGAAATTATTACGGTTAAAAAAAAAGAGAAAAAAAAAAAAGAGAGAGGAGAAATTCGGAAACTGCGAAGGTTTTTTGCCTTTTTGTGTGGTCGACGGAAATTCGGGGAGCCCCGGAGTTGTTTCGCGGTGGTTTCTGTTTTTGGCCGCTTCGAGAGGATGGGGATAAAATTGTACTTTCCCTAATTGCGGGTCGAACAAAAAGAGGGGAAAGAAGTGGTTGTTGATAATATTCCTCTTTTATGGAAAATGTGTGGACTTTTTTATAGGGGAAAAAGAAAAGGTAGGTTGATGATGATTGGGCGATATGATTGTGATTTTTGTTTTAGCTAATTAATTTTGCTTCGTTTTTAATAAAAAATTATGGCTATCGCATGAAAGTGTGCGGGTATTATTTCATAAAGAATAGCTTATATAGTCACGACTCAATTCGGATCCATTTATTTATTTTATTAATTTCTCATTTTTCAGATTTGATTGGAATAATGGATAACTTACTTTAAACTCTCCAAATACGATATATGAGAAGCCATGGGCGTGATACTGGTGTTTTTAGTAAATTGAGCTTTTTGATAGTGACTTTTTTTCGTTTGACAAGGCAACAAAAGACTGCTTCAACTTTTCTAGAGGTTTTATTAATAAGATTGACAAATTTTAGAGAAATAGATAAGAGAGAGTTTCAAAAATATTTGGGTTGTCTACTGATTCAACTATTATCTTCATCGTAGAATATGCAGATTTCCTTATCCGGTATAGTTATGGTTTTCAATCAATCCTTTTTTGATAGCAACTCAAGAAAAACCTCTTATCATCCATTATTAGCTTGTTGCTCTACGATAATTATTGTAGTTTTTATTCACAATTAAATGGATGTTCTTGGATCATGTAAGCGACATTTAAAATGATTGGATTTCAAAAGAAAAAAAGATATAGAACCAAAAAGATTGTGAATTACACTCCATTTTAGATAAGCTGGGATTTCAAATTTATTTATTTTAAGATTTCTTGTTCAAGAAGGAACAACATAGAAATAAATACGAGAGTGGAACAAGAAAATTTAAAAATCACGGGAAAATCATCCAAGGGGCCACCATTCATCCCCAATTCATTATAAATAAAAAAAATTAAGCGAAAAAAGACATTATAAAAATTGCATTTTATGATGGGGTCACATGCAACTTCGCACTAAGCTAGTACAAAATAGGAAGCGTTTAGGAAATGTTTCCCACGAGCGTAAAAGTGAAGGAGCATATTCCTCTTATGTATTCCTTTGTCGAGCCACCTAACTTGAGTTTCTTTTATTTTTTGGCCAAGAATTAAGAAACCCTAAAGCTAGAAGATGTTGACTTCGGATCCAAGTTGACTTTGGTAATTGATTAGGTTAAAAACTTGGCCATATGGCAATTCTAGATCAAGACCATCATCTCATTATGGAGCAATTAAACCAGGACTCTAGATGAAACAGGGTGCTAACTATCCAGTATCCACCTAGAGCCAACAATGCCATTGATGATGCTTAGGTTAATCACTAATCTCCATGTATTTAATGTGCAATACACGTGAACTAGATGACCCATGAATTGTTTGCGTAAAGGATATCATGCGAATTGGGTCATGAATTGCACCCGGAGTTTTGGCCGGGGATGTCCCAAGCTACATTGAATTGATGATGCTTAGGTTAATCACTATTCTCCATGTATTTAATGTGTAATACATGGGAACTAGAGGCGTGTTTGGCAAATTGCCAGATAGTAACTATTTCTGTTCTTGTATTCTCAAAATCAGTTTTGGAACAGAAATCCGTTTGATAAATATTTTGTTTTCGAGCACAAATTTGCAAAAATTTGTTCCCAGAATCAGTTTTGGAACATAGCTTCTTGATTCTAGGAACAAAAATAAAAAATGAAAAAGAAATTTTTTTTTCTTCTTTTTCTTGACCTGTGGTCAACGAGGGTGAGGGCAGCTGCCCTCGCCCAGGCAACTAGCTGCCCTTGCTGGATCTGGTGAGGGTGGCGGCAAAGGTCTAGCCCTCGCCAGATCTGGTGAGGGTGGCGACGAGGGCTACCCTTGCCCAGGCGGCGAGGGCCGCAACGCCCTCGCAGGCCCTGGCCTGTGGCCGGTCACTGGTGCCGACGACCTGGCCATGGCCAAGGAAGGGGAAGGGAAAGGGGAAGAAAAAAAAAGAAAAAAAAGAGAGAAATATTAAAAAATTCAAAATATTATTAATAAAAAGAAATTTTGTGCAGTTACCAATTGCATATTTGTTCTTTTTCTATTCCAAGAATAGAAATTTTTGGCAATTATCAAACGCCTTCAAATGTTTAGAAATTGTTTGCAGGCACGAAATAGAAAAGAATCATTTCTGTGTAGAATCAGCTTCCGGGAACAGAATGGTTGCCAAACGCACCGTAAATGACCCATTAATTTTTTGAGTCTAGGACATCGTATGAATCGGGTCATGACTTGCACGCTGAGTTTTGGCTTGAGATGTCGCGGCTCCCTGAGCTATGTTGCGATTTGACTTATTGATTCGTGACTTCGTTTAATTTTCAAAGTAAAGTGTCAATCATCACAAGATAATGAATTGAAGGTTGCTTCTTTTGTTAGAAGGAAAGAGCACATTTGAGAATAATAATGCAACAAAGAGCAATAAGGAATTTGCGTATCTATTTCGAGGTATTATAATGAAAAGTATATCGACCTATTTATAGGTTTCATGATATGGTTATCTCAGGCAATAAAATCAAGATATGCGCAATCAAGAGAGATATACGTGCAATCTTGAGTAACAAAGAGAATTAACAGTAATATCACATTTGTCTCATAGGTAATTGTCCTATAAAGTTGCGTTTGGTGGTTTGGATTTGAGTCTGGATAGTATAATAAATTATCCTATTCGGTGATTGGCAATGTCTTTCGGATATGATATACTGGATAAAATGCCAAATAAGAAATCCGAGGGAGGGGGTGGGATTAGCCCGGATTAGATAAATTTTTTTTGCAAATAACTTAACGAGCGCTATTTTCCAATGAAGGATGCCCATGAATTACTAAAAGAAATTGTCACAAGAACTCAGCAGATTCAAAAGGTGTATTTCGTGCAAAGCTTACTGGAATTAAAACAAACAAAAATGAGATGCGCAACAAACCCCATGAATTGAAAGGTGCACCGGTAGATCATTCAGTTCGACTTTTTCCCAAGCAGGTCTCATTTTTACAAACAGAAATCCAAGGAAAGAAATATCTTCACATTTGAAGAGGGACGCATTGGAAGACAAGGTACTGCTAGAGGAAGTTCCTCATAAAGTTACCAGCAACAAGAAAACCGAGAGAAAATAGGTCAAAATAAATCCACGCAAGCTTTCATTTTCTCCGAGGGACAATCAGGATGAGAATCAGCACTCAATTGACAGAAATGAAAATTCACCATCAGAGGTAAGATCATCTCCACATAATTACAGAAGACAAAGCTTGCATCACTTCCCTTTGCCTGTCAATGTATTAACCCAAAAAAGATTTGTCGAGAAAAAGATCTCCCCGAGTAACTAGCAATAAGCAAGCCATGTCAACATGAAGCTATTAACAGCCCAGCTCTAGCCAAAAACAAGGACGAGAGAGAAGGTACTGGGAACACATTCCCAAAAGGTTTTGTTGATCGATGGGATAATTCCCAAGTCCAACATTTCACAGAACTCGGATGGCGGGCTCCTAACCAAGTCCATTAAATCAAGAAGACTAGGCAGCGTAGGAAGCTAGTAATTTTGCGCAAGGAAAAGGAATTTTTGACGAGGAAGATATCTTCAATTTCAAGAGATTTCATTGTTGTTTGAAGAAGCACATCCTGATATCCATGTTATATCCAAATATTTATCAAACACATGATAGAATATTTCACAATTCGAAGGACAATCCGGAGTATTTCTAATCCCCTCTTATCCTTTTTTATCCTATCACAATCCGTGTTCGGACAACCAAATACAGCCTAAGAGGATCGTAAAAATTTCTAATATAACATTGTCGAGAAGCAATAAACCACCTTGAATTCTAGAGAGAGAAACAACCATCAAGAAAGGCTTTCTTGATCTACGTCCGATTCTAGCGGCGGATCATTGACCACAAAACAAAGGAGAGAATCAGATCTGGGTCTCGAACATGCCACCCTTCAATTAATATCAAATTTGACTCTGATTTCTCCTTTTCTTTTCCTCGTTTTTCTGGTCAGCCGCATGCAAACATGTGCCTATACCGCAGCTTCTCCCCTTTATTGGTTTATTTATTTATTTGTTGGAGATAGTATATGTGAAATGAAAATAATTAGGTATTATAGGTCAAAACCCAGCGCAGGACCGTGTTAGGATGGTCCTTGCTTAGGAATTAGATGCTACAGAAGTGTAAACTTAGATCTGGAGGGGCTTCTGTCCTCGTAGATGCCTTCATTGGGATAACCTAACACAAGAAATGGCGTTGACTTTCTTTTCATTGTCCCCCTTTGACCACGTACCAAGTTATGGCTATGTTTGGTTAAGATCCTCTTTTTAAGGTATTGGGCGGCTTAAAGTTTAAGGTCAGAATATTCTCGTAGTGCTGACGCATATTACCTAAAGTTATGCCCGGATTTTCCTTTTTCTTTTTCAGGATTTCCGCTCCTAAATCTATAAATGTCGACGGAAGTTCTGCGTCAAAAGATGTGTATGTGGACAATGTCGGATGATCTCGGGCCGCCAACTTGTATTCTTTTTATGATTAGGGTTTCCATCAAACACTTTGATGCCGATCGTGCAAGTTTCGGGCTGTAAAGGAAAGGGTTGCAATGACCCAGATCAGCAAAGGGAACAAGGATGTATCTGCTGAGAGAAGCATGGGAGGTCTTTCTTTCGTTGGCGTATCTTGAGGTGCACAATTCACTATTACTTTGCGGAAATTTGAGCCATAGGATCTGGGGGGACGTGGACCGATTATTAGCCTCGATTAGGGGTAATTTATTTAACGTATAATTAAGGTGACCACGATCATACAACTCTTGGTTCTTGGGCTGTCGGTGTGGTTAATGACTAGTTTTCTAAATTGATCACAAGGGCTTAATTTACTAATTTGCTACGTATAATAGTCGCCCGCTTCCCAAGTTACGTGTGTTCTAGTGGACATAGGCCAATTTGAAAATTTTGTTATAGGTTAAATGCCACATCGGGACACAAAAGTGAATGCAACCAAATTGAGTGAAGAGTCTAGTTAACTAGCACTCAAAACTCCGTCGAGCTTGAGATGTGATCGGTTGGTTTCGTCAGGTTTGAGTACGCCGATTCACTATCTTTCTAGCTCAAATTAGATATAAAGCATGCGGGTTTTTATCAGAAAAAAATTAATCATCATTGATGCTTGCTTTCTTTGCAGTTTAGGACAAAGGTCTAATAATTCTCGTAGAAAAGACTTTCTTCGTGTCGTATCAAATGTCTGGTATTAAAATACCATGAACCTTCATCTCGTAAAGAAATCAAAAGAGATGTCACCGAGAAAATACTAGGTTTTGCTATGCAATGACTTGTCAGATAGAAAACTTACTAAAAAGACGTATTAATTGAGTGAAAAACCAAATTTCTGTGGCATTGGTCCATGACCATATGCAGATGCCATATGACCAGCATCAGAACATGGGCAGAAGCAGAAGCAGAATCCTTTCTTCCCTCTTCTTTCTCCTCCTCTCTCTCTCTGTCTATTCTTTACCAACTTCATATCATGATGAATCTGTGTGCCATCATTCGGTTCCAATCTGGTTTTCATTCAAATCAGAAAGAGAATAGTCAAGGTCCTATGTATGTCTTATAGCGATGTTGTGATTGCATTGACCAATGGGTTTAAGACTCATTCATCAATTAACCCCTGATCTGCCGAACAAGGACGAGCCACCTTGTTATCTTGACCCGGACACATATTGCCCGCATGGCTTGTTTATATGACTATTATTTTTAAAGGGTATAACAAAGTGGGGATTCATGTACATGGTTATCGGGAGCGTCGGCAAATTTTCAATTTACAAGTCGGAGCTTGTTCATTCAAATCCCATCGATTACATGTATACTATTTAGAGTTAGGATCACCCACAATAGCCAAAGTACTGAATTTGATTGTTTTCATAAGACTTGCATAATGTTCTCCTGATCTCCAAGAAGCCGGGTTTTTGAACTCATACCCCTGATTTGTCAGAACAAGGTGTAGCCCTTCACATGATATGAATGCACTTGCACCTTCTTCCTTAGGTCAGAATTATAAGTGCCTTTTCGGGTTAGATAATTTTTGAAGTGGACATATACAGCAATTTCGAGGCCACATGAGGAAACAACACGTGTCACTCAAAACGTTTTTTATTACAAAAAAATAAAATAAAATCCTAATGCAAATCCTTTCTTTGTTTCTTTCATCTTATTTGTGTCATGCCATTCTATCTTATAGAACAAAAAGTTTTTTATTGGGCCCAATAAGCAGGCCCAAATACATAAAGCGGGCAGCATGCCCGGCCCGCCCGTCACAACGCATTGTTCTACAGTAAGCCCGGATCCACCAGCCTTTGCGGGCCCGAACACGTCATCTAAGCCCGCCCGAACGATGGTATATCTTTTCCTCCTCATCCTTTTCCTTTTCGACTTCCCTTCGTCGTCGCCACGCAAAACCCTAGAACTTCACCGTCGCCACCCGACCTCGCTCGATTTCTCCTTCAGCTCTACAGCATGGCGTTCGACAGGAACGGATCGGCGGCGCCGGCGAAGCCGAGCAAGCTCCGGTGGGGGGAGCTCGACGAGGACGACGGCGAGGATCTGGACTTCCTGCTGCCGCCCCGCCAGGTAGTCGGCCCGGACGAGAACGGGATCAAGAAGGTGATCGAGTACAAGTTCAACGAGGACGGCAACAAGGTGAAGATCACCACCACCACCCGGGTCAGGAAGCTCGCCAAGGCTCGGCTCAGCAAGAGCGCGGTGGAGCGCCGGAATTGGGCGAAGTTCGGGGACGCCGTCCACGAGGACGTCGGTGCCCGATTGACGATGGTGTCCACCGAGGAGATACTGCTCGAGAGGCCTAGGGCTCCTGGTATTGTCCTAGTCTTTTTTTTTTTTGGTTCTCTTTCTGGTATTTTCTCTCTATGAATTACTATGTTGCAAAACTGTGGGATCGCTCTGTGGAGTTTGTGATTGAATTTGCATCTATAGTTGGTGCTCAGCATATGAACTCCCTAATTTTCTTCCATAGACATCTCTTTTACAGTCAATTGAATTGGTTTTTGGAGAAGAAATCTGATAGTTTGTCTTCCTGAATCTGTCCAATTACATCATGATTAGTTGATATTCTATTGGGGTTGAATTAGATCTCCCTGACGAGCTGATCTCTAAATCGGCTGCTGGAGAAAGCAATGTGGAAAATTTGAGTAAATTGCATTTGTATTTCATGGTGAGGACATATGTACTTGGCATTTTTTCCTGCTGATGAAATCTCTCGGTTTGATAAGGCTTTAAGTGGGAGTGAGTTGGCAATCTCAAGTGATATTGTTTCTTGAAGGAATCTTTATAGGTCCAAGGTTGGTCAGTTCTTTGTCTAATAGAAGGAGATCTTGATGACAGGTACTAAAGCTGAAGAATCAAAGGTAGCTGGGGATAACTTGGCTCAGCTTGGGAAAGGAGGTGCTGTTCTCATGGTTTGCAGGACTTGTGGTAAGAAGGGTGATCACTGGACCTCGAGATGTCCGTACAAGGACCTTGCTCAACCAGTTGAGACTTTTGTTGACAAGCCTGCGACAGCAGAGACAACAAGCACTAAGGGAGCTTATGTGCCCCCAAGCATGAGAGCAGGGGCAGAGAGAACCGGGACGGAGATGAGACGTAGGAATGAAGAGAACTCTGTCCGTGTAACTAATTTGTCAGAGGACACTCGGGAGCCTGATCTGCTTGAACTGTTCCGCACATTTGGCCCAGTTAGTCGTGTGTATGTTGCGATTGATCAGAAGACAGGTTTGAGCAGAGGTTTTGGTTTTGTCAACTTCGTAAACAAAGAGGATGCTGAGAGGGCCATCAATAAGCTCAACGGATATGGCTATGATAACCTCATCCTTCGTGTTGAATGGGCGACGCCCAGAGCAAACTAAAAGGAAATAGTGCTGCCCTAGTTGACCCACAGGCACTGCCGGTGGGTCTGAACTCTTTCTTCTTTGGTTGTATTGAAGAATTTATGGTATTTTAAAGTTAATGTTTCCATTCTCTACTCTCTCGAGGAACTTGTTGCAAATATTGTTAGGGGAGTGGGAACTGAATTTTGTATTGCAATATTAAAATTATCCTGCCGCTTAGGTAATGATCAATTTCAATCTCATTCAAGGTTAGGACATTTCCCATTTTTATAGGAACTTCTTTGCCATTGCTTCCTGGACAAAAAGAAGTGAATGTCTTGTCTCACGAGTCATATATCTTTGGACAAGATATAATAGTCTTGTCTGAGCTCCAGCTTTGCTAGTTCTGAGGTGGAGCTTATAGCATGGTTTGCCTGGCTTGTCTAATCTTGCTTGTTAAATTCAGTTTGCTTATTGTGGATTTAGATCCTCAGCTTAGCTGATGACTCTGTATAGTCGGAATGTATGGACCTGAGCTCGCTTGTCAATGTAATGTATCCACCCTACTGCGTAAGTGTGATTCCTACTCCGATCATTGTTACCTTTACGGCTCTGAATTTTGTACAGCCATTATGTATGTCGCCATGCTTTGTGCTTTTTCCTCATCAAGATGGTGTGGATGTACTAAGTTCAGTACTTCCATAGAATCCTGAACGATCTCTCTGAAAATCAGGAAGTCTTGCGATTCTCCTATCCTTAGTTGGTAGGTCATGTGTATAAGCGTCTTCGAAATCCTGTGAACGGGCTTTAGTTTCTTGCCGTTGGATGCTTGCACTACCATAGAAGAAGAAACAGTTCTACAGGATGATGAACTTGATCTACAGTTTAGAGAGAGGGAGAGTGCCTGTAAAACACGTCAAACGATAGGAATATTTGATGCATACTTTGTAATTTACATGGAAATCTTTTTCGTACTGTCAATTTGGATCACGGCCAAAAATTACATACTCCGGTTTCTGTCCCACAAGGAACCTTTACCTGCATAGTTGTATAAGCCAAGATATATCTTGCTGAAAATGGACCGAGGGACTCCAGGACAGAGCAATCTTCTGCAGATGGTGATACGAACTAGGTTCTTTGCACTCGTTAAATGTAAGCTCCGGTACTGGGACTTCTAGCGAAAGAAACCTCGTCGCTTCTCCTACTCTAGGGCTAACTTTGAGAAAATGCAAAGTCATTTCCCTAGGGTTCTTTGGCTCAAGGGTATTTTGCTCAAAGCAAATGCGTTTGGTTAGTGACTTTTTGGTGTAGTTTTTTGCAAATTACTTTGAAATTAAATGAAAACAGAAAGGAAAAACAATGGCACTGTTCATATCCTTGGTTGAAGAGAGGGCTTGAGTTTGCAGCATCTCTCCCATCCCCCATTTCTTTGCAAATTCTCAATCCGAAAGCCCCAATCCATCAATACCCTAACTTTCTCCCGTTGGCTGCTGTGTGGTACTTGAGATTGATTGTGTCACACCAAACAATAGGCTGCCAAGGTCGCGAGGCCGCTGGGTGACCTAGATTTGGCCCTTCGATAGTCAAAGGCTGCGCATGGCAACCATTTTGTACTTGAAAACAGATTTTGGTAAAAAATGATTTTTTTTTATTCTGTACCCGGGAATTGATTTTGAGCATTTGAATGCGTATGGTAATGGCCCAAAATTTCTATTCCTGAAATAGTAAAAGAATAGAAATGCATTTGGTAACGACATAAAATTTCTTTTCATTAATAATAATTTAAATATTTAAATATTTCTTTCTTTTCTTTTTTTCTTCTCATCCTTCTTGGCCATGGCTGGTAAAATATTTTTTAATTAATAATAATTTTATTAAAAATAAATTTTTTATTTTTTTGGCCATGGCCGGTAAAAAATTTCTTTATTAATAATACTTTTATTAAAAAAATATTTTTTAAATTATTTTTGGCCATGGCCGGTAAATTTTTTTTATTAATAATATTTTTTTTTATTTTTTTTGGCCATGGCCGGTAAAATATTTTTTTTAATAATATTTTTTAAATTATTTTAATAACAAATATTTTTATTGAAAATATTTTTAAATTTTTTTTTGCCACGGCCTAGTCGCTGGCCATGGCTAGTAAAATATTTTTTTTATTAACATTTTTTTATTAATAATATTTTTTATTAAAATATTTTTTTCCTTTTTTTTTGCCATGGCCTGGTCGCCGGCCATGGCCGATAAAATATTTTTTTATTAATAATATATTTTTTTTCATGGCTTAGTCACTAGTCATGGCTGGTAAAATAATTTATTTTTATTCATGGGCGGTAAAGTATTTTATTAATAATAATATTTTTTATTAATAAAATTTTTTATTAAAATATTTTAATCTCGCCAGATATGGCGAGGTGGCTCTCGCGTCGGACATTGGAAGCTACATTAAAAATCAATAAAAAGAAGAAGAAAAAAAAATTGATTCTCATTTTTGTTCCTAGAATCAAGAAGCTACTTTTTTTTTATTCTTAATTCTACTTCAAAACTGACTCTGGGCACAAATTTGCAAGAATTTGTGCGCAGAATCAAAAAAATTTAATAAACAGATTTCTGTTTCAAAACTGATTCTGAGAATAAAAGAATAGAAATTTTCACTATTTGACCAGTGCCAAACAGGCCCAAAGTGACCCAGGCGAAAGTCATGGAGGATGCGTGACGGCAGGTGAGGCAACGCTAAAGTCGTGCGATAGTGAGGCGACCTAGATCTAGCCCTTCGACGGTTGAAGTGACCTAGGCAAGGGCCGTGGAGGATGTGTGACTCTAGGTTGTGGAGGATGCGCGACGCTAGGTGAGGTAACACCAAGGTTGCGCGATCGCTAGGCGACCTAGATCCGGCCTTTCAACGATCGAAGCGACCTAGGTGAGGGCTGCGAAGAACACATGACGCCGGGCCACAAAGGATGCACGGCGCCAGACGCGTGACTTCGGTGACCGCCGTCAAAGGGTTGTGGAAGGCAAATGACAATGCCGGTAAAAAAGCCAACCTCGACCTTGGCGACTAGCGACTTGACCTTGACTACTCAACAACCGAGCACAGAGATGATGGGTTGAAAAAGATGACCAATATTTTTTA
This sequence comes from Syzygium jambos, assembly GCA_031216235.1. Classification (NCBI taxonomy): domain Eukaryota; kingdom Viridiplantae; phylum Streptophyta; class Magnoliopsida; order Myrtales; family Myrtaceae; genus Syzygium; species Syzygium jambos. The sequence goes on along the minus strand of CM062226.1, from coordinate 33,238,951 downwards.
GGGCAAAAGTGGAACACACAATTATCAATGAGGGCAATAATAGAAAGAAAAAAAGTCATTAAACCCCCACAATAGCATTTCGAAAATGCTGAAAGCCCAAAGCAGGTCTCTGCTTTGGGCTTTCAGCTTTTCCAAAGCTAGCATTTGACCAATGGAGTCCCAAAAACACTTGCCAAACACTTCATATTTTTCTCAAGGGGATTTTGAGGCTCAAAACTTCTTGGGAAAGCTAAATCAAAGAGGCCATAGGTCTCCCCTCAGGATTCGGATGCGCACACCACAAACCCACCATCATCATGCAAGAATAATTGTGGCCCGCAAGATGTTATTAATTATTTAAGTGCTAAAAAAGTATTGGCTATGAAAAAGATAAAAAGACGCAATTCTGTTGAAAAGTTACAGTTCGTCCAAAGAGGTGTGATTCTTACGAAGTAGAATATGCTTTGATGAAAGGCATTGATTGATAGCTAGTATAAATAGAGTCTGGTCCTCTCTCCACGTAAGAGAATGAAAGTTGTATTTTATCCTCCATAAGATAAAATACGTAAAGAGACAAGTAGGTTAAGGGAGAGAAATTAGATTTCTTCGTTCCTTCTATTTTTTGCAACAATCATTTCAATGAGCATTGCTACGAATAAAGGTACGTCTTCATCTCTTTTATTGTGAAAAATCATAAAGATCTAAAATTCTAGATTACAGAATTGTTCCACATACAAGAATTGTGTTGTTGCTTAATAGTTGGTAACAGATTATGGTTTAGGATCTCATGATTTTTCTGATTATGGTTTTCGAGTTTAGATTTGCTGAATGATATTGGTCTTTTTCTTGTTATTTGCTTGTTGTTGAAATGGTTTTGTGGAAGTGGAATTGGAGAAAAATCGGCGAATAGGCGAGAAGGAAAAAAAAAACTAGGACTTTCACGTGATGAAGAAGGCATATGGAATCCACGCAATCGCTATGGTTGCAGGTGCGTGGATCCACACGCGTGACGTGCGCGCTACGATTGCAGATCAGGCACGTTCATTTCATGGGCCTGCGCTGCAGTTAAGGCACGTGCCGTGCAGGTGCCTGCTGCCCCCTCCACGAAATTATGGTTATGCCCTTCCATGCTTAATTTTATGGTTCTGCCCTTCCCCGCGTGATTTTCCAATTCTGCCCTTGATCGAATTATTTACTATTTTTGTAACGACCTGGACCTACGAGGGTGGGGAGTGGTCGCCGGGGTCAGAGGGCTTGGACAAGGAGCGGCTTCTAGTAGGTTTCGAGGATGACAAAGAGGATAGGAATGAATTGAATCCCACATCGCCTAGGTGTGGTGATGTGAAGTGCCATGTATATGGTGGTAGGGGTGAGCATGGTCCGGGTTGGGTCGGTTTACCCCTTAACCCTAGGACCAACTCGCACAGTGTTGGTCCTCAATTTTTGGGATCGAGGACCGACCCTATTGAGCCTAAGATCGAGGACCGGACCAACCCAATGGGTTCGGTCCGGTCCAGGGTCAACCCGGGACCAATCGATAATTTTTTTATTTCATTTTTTGTACCAGGTTTAACCCGGGACCAACCGACCCAATGGGGTCGGATCGGACCGAGCGCGGCGAGTGGCGAGCAGCAAAAGACTAGAAGCGAGCGGGACGAGCACTTTCAATAAGAAGACTGCAACCCACAAGATGCAAGGAAATTAACCGAAAGACCAACATTTTCACAATCAAATCACTAGCAAATGTCAACAAAGGGAACATGCAATATGGTCTTCAACGCCCACAAAGTTCACAACTTCACAAGCTTCACATCAAATACATCCGTAGCTTATATTATATATCACACATGGAAGTTTGCCACAAGTTCGCAATAGTTAGCAAGCAAACATAATAACAACTTTCCTATTCTCAGGAATCAAAAAAGCAAGCAACTTATTAAGCTTTGAGAGCTCTTTCACTTCAAGTTCCAACATCCTGAAAAGAAAATAATAAGTATAGATGAAACAAGTTTGAAATAATAGTGTTTACAATTTACAGACACTTTGTATTAAAGAATATGAACTTACGCATGAATAAAAGCAGCAAACAACTTCTCAAGCTTTGAGTGCTCTAAAATTCCAAGTTCCAACCTCCTGAAAACAAAACAACAATATGTATAGTTGCAGATGATCACACAACATTAGTTATAAATTAGAACTACAAATTGAAATCAAACAATTATTGAAAAATCTCACCACATATATTCCTTTCGCTTCAACTTGTAAACTCTATGTATTGTTAATCTCCACGTTAACATGATTCATATCTAATAAAAAGAAGATATTAAATAAAGTATTCACTCATTAGATATACGAAATAATTACAAGATGAAAAGATATGGCCTTACCCAACTCAAACTTTTCCGCATTCTCGATGCACTCTTCAACATTAATCGGCTCAATAACCGCTCTCAACCGATCTTGAGTGCAAATCAAAGCTTCCAAGACTCTAGGAGTAAAAGAACTTCTAAAGCCATCAAGCACACGACCAGATGAACTAAAGGTAGACTCTGAAGCAACAGTAGTTACAGAAACAAACAAAATATCTCGAGCCATCATAGATAGAATTTTAAACTTTTGACCGGTCATGCTCCACTACATCAAAATGTCAAGATCGCGAGCCTCTTTAAGTTCAGCTTTAAGATACCGATCGAGTTCAGATAAGTTGCCCTCAGACTTCTTTTTCTCCTCATTAAGAAAGGCTTCATATGATGGCTCTTGCACGTAGAAATCCAAACTACAATCTTCCCCTTCATTTCCCTCATCGCAATAAGGATCGCAACTACTACCAGCACTAGTAGAACTCTAAAGTTGACCACCCCAATTCTTATCACAAGACCCAAGAGAAGATTTCTCATAAAATTTAAACAAACGTTCCATGGCGCACTTCACCTTATCAAACATCTCATCAACTATTGCAATATCATCATAAATGAGTCTACAATAATACCTCACATAATTCATTTTTTTTTCTAGGATCCAATGCTACCGCAATCAACACCATCATATTCACTTTCTCAAAACTCCCATAGTATTTGTCAAACTTATCTTTCATTTTCGCACCCATAATTCTCACCCTAGGATCGAAAGCCTTCGCCACTTCTTTTAGATAATTGAATAAAGAAGCTATTCTCTCAAAATAATCATTTGAAGTGATATACAAAGTCCCAGACATCTTGTTGGTGGCATCATAAAACTTCTTCAAAAATTTGCAAAGAATAATGGCATTTTCCCAATCAACACTAGTTGGAGTATCGGAGCTAAGCTCAGTTGAGAAAGAAATATCTTCTTCATCCATCCTTTCAAAAGCTTTTCTTAACTTTATGGCGGTGTCTAACATTAGGTAAATAGAGTTCCACCTAGTGGAGACATCAAAACAAACTGAACCCTTATAAGTGCTCCTTGTTTTCTCAATGCAATCTTGAAATGCTTTAGCTCTCATGGGAGAACTTCTTACATACCTAACAACGTTACGAATACATGCAATAGAATCGCATACCTCAGCTAAGCCATCCCTCACAATCAAGTTTAATATATGAGTCGTGAACCTCATGTGTAAAACTTCACCATCTAAGATCAAAAGTTTATCTCTTGCAAACTTTTCTTTCAAATAACCAATGGCAACATCATTCGAACTAGCATTATCCACAGTGATTGTTGATACTTTTTTCTCTATTCCCCACTCGTAAATGCATTTCTCAACCATTTTCCCAATATCCCTACCCTTGTGACTAGGCAACACCACAAAATTGATGATTCTTTTGTTCAATTTTCAGTTTTCATCAATAAAATGTGCGGTGAGACATAAATAGTTCAAATTCTGAAGGGAACTCCATATATTAGTCGTGAGTGCAATTCTAGAATTAAGCTTATGAAAGGAAGCCTTCAAACTCTTTTTTTCACAAAAATACAACTTCATAAAATCTCTAACCACCGTAAATCGCGACACATGCTTAAAGAGAGGTTGTAATTAATTGGTATACTTACGAAATCCAACATGCTCAACCATCGAAAATGGTTGTTCATCAATTATAATCATTCGAACTAGCATTTCCCTACATTTCTCCTGATCAAACTTCTATGTCGTTAAAAAACAAGCATTTCCAGTACTAGTATTTCCCCCTATCATTTGATTCCCACATACTTTATGTGATGCAAACAATTTTTGCTTCTTGTCTATATTGCGAGGATACTTAGGGCACTTTCTCAAATGTTTCAACATAGTTGAAGTGCCATTATCAACATGGTACAAATACTTAGTCCCACAATAATTGCAAAACAATTCAAGTTTCCCGTTCGCGTCAGTTTTGCCTTTACGAAAATGAAGCCAAGCTACTGATTTTCGCTTACTAGACTGAGGACAAAAACCAGATACCTTATCTGTATTGGATGCCTCTTCAAAGTCATCTTCCCCTCCTCCATGTTCTAGTGATTCTGATTTAATTATTGGTGTTATCTCATCATAGGATTTCTCTACTTCCATTGACATGTTAATAGATCACCTGCTCAAATCAAGCAACATGTCATTAACGGATAAAATTTAAGGTCATCAAGATTCAAAACTAAAGCCAGAAAACCCATCTAAACGACTTCGAAATGCAAAAAAACGATGTCGATCACGGCGTATCCGTGACAAAACTTATCATGACGGGTAGACTTGATGAGTCTTGTTAAGCCTCCCAACCAGGCTTGAAGGTGAAAAAACATTGAGACCATATAAGAGATCTCAAGCACTTGTTAACTGAATACTTCACAAAAAAAAAGAAATTTACCAACATAGCAAACTTAATCGAACATAAAATGGTATTCTTGAACAAAAAAAAAAAGAAATTCACCATATAGTATTCTTGGTATTTTAAAAATACCAAGAATACCAATTCTAGAACACCAGCAGCTTGAACATACTAGTGACTAGTAAAAGAAAGCATCTTTTTGGGCATGGATGTTCCAAAATTTTGCCCTAAAGTTCTACCATCATGTTAACAAAACTGAGAATCACTCGTGAGATAAGAGAGCATGGCTCATCAAGGCAAGCATTTATAAAACTGCACAAGTACCAGAATGTTTTTCTTTTTATTCAGCAAGCTTGATGCAATTTAGCAGTTGCTATCATACACAAAACCAAGCTTTTAGAAGGGTTCAAAACAAACCTACAAGATGCAAATCACCAAAAGAATATCGGTGTAAGAACAAGCTAATCTCACTTGTGTTCTCTGTTCGATTCTCTGGTCTTTTTTTCTACTGTCGGGATTTATTCAGCAAGTCCAAGAAGAAGATCTCTTAATAGGTAAAGGCTCATCTTTCCTTAGAAGTTGATAGTAATCGACCCACTGACAATGACTTCCAAACAAACTCAAGTTCATGATTATCTATAGATCCCAAACATGCTCAAAGACTAGGCTGAAAAGGCTTCATGCAAACAAGTGGATGACATAAAGAAATTGCAGGAATTGGTGTTTCATCATGTGTATGCCTAGTAATTAATCTGAACCAACAAAGTCCAGCTTACAAGATAACAAAGAAAATCAAAGGGACTCCCGAATATCAAGTTACCCATTAGAAGAATCCCAACTTGACCAATCACATTAGGATACATGTCATGTATTAGTATCTTTGTTTTACCATTTTATAAGTAATTGCCACAAAATAGTACATCAACAGAAAACAGAAATCTCTTGGTGATGTTAACCGACTTTTTCTGAGGGAAAGTATTCAAATATAACAACACCTAACAGCTTGAACGTCTTAAAACCTAGGTAATATCAACTCACCCTGCATTTCTCTCACTATTCTTCTCTCACCTTGCCAGCAACAATTTGACAAGGTTTCCACTCGATGGAGACTGCCGGTTTGGTGCAATTAAGCAAAACAACAGAGGTGACTTGCTCATGAAGAATTCAAGTAGGTGAAATCTGGAGGGTAAGAGGAGGCTAAATTTTATGAAAATAAGCGGGAAACACTGGCTTCATTTGCTTGTCCTCTTCCAAGGAAATCATTCCCAAGTGCGAAGGATCCTCCAGCATCATCTTCGCTACCAAATATCCTACTATAGACCATGTTTGGTACTTTCTTGCTTGCTTGCCAACATATCTACCCGTTTTACCATCATAAAACAGAGATGCTACCAAAGACCCATCTAAGTGCATCATTTTGTAAATGATTTTTAATGGGTAGTTTCTCCAACTAAACTACCCATTTACAATCCACTAACCCAGAGCAGCAAATGTAGAGGAAAAACTGGCGAATTTGACCAACCCACGTCGAGAATCGCACGAAATAGAGACGCTACTGAAGCACCGAAACATGCGAAAGGGGAATTCACACGAAATCGAGATGCGACTGAAACACGCGAAAGAGGAATTCATGCAGCATAACATCCAAAGCCCAGCAAAGTGCGCAGGTTTCTTCGTACACGTACACCCCCACTATCAGGCGAAACGAAGCCACACCCCGCAGAAAATCGAGAGAGCAGCAAATGCAAAGGACAACCGGCTAGAGAGAGATAGCGAGAGAGCAGACCTGGCAGTAGCAGTGGAAGAGACGAAGACGGAGACCGGCGAACCGATGGAGAGGGAGACCGGGCGATGGAGACGGAGACGGTGAGAGTCGGAGAGGAGAGAGTATCGGAGATTGAGACTTGAGAGGCGTCGACCAAGAGTGATTGAGTGAGCTTGTGTTGTGAGAGAGTATCTTGATTTAGGGTTTTGAATTTTTTAAATTAAAAATTAAAAATATTATATTATATATATTATACCATCCGGTCCGGGTGGACGGGTAGGCGGTTCCACACCCGGAACCGGGAACTAGACCGGTACCCAACCGTTCCAAAAAATTGGAACCGGGAACCGGATCGAAACCCTTAGAACCCACCAGTCCTAGTCCGGTTTCGGGCGGTCCTAGGCGGGTTGGGCGGGTACCGGATTTTTTGCACACCTCTATATGGTGGCACTTGTCCTAACTTATAACGAGGCCTTTTCCAGGTGAAGTTGTAACGTCCTGAATTCGACCCACTTTCGGGATTAATAAAATAGATGGTTATTCCTCATTTCATTTTAGTAAGTCTCGCTCGGAATTGATCATTCACAGGATACTGACCAATATGGAATGGCGAACTAAGAATTCGGTATGTGGACCTAAGAACTCGACCGTGAATCGAGTCCGATTTCGGGGATCGACGAGGGAATATTTTGTGCCAATGTGGGCCGGTCCAAGGAGAGTGACGGATTTGGTTTGGCCAATGATGTACAATCGAATCGCGGGTGAATCCGCACGATCGAGAGCACGCGCAACGAACGATCTCGAACTTACTCCGAACGATCGCGACCCCCGGAACTAGTGATAAACCCTCGTGTCTTCTGGAAAATCGACATCGTCATGACTCGAGTAACTTTAGGTCGATACGCGTAACCCCTAAACAGCCGCCCGTTCGTGAGAGACGCTAAAATCGCAAATTGAACGAAATCGATCGTGGAATTGAGTCCGGACTTCGTTGTCGAATTTCATGGGCGTACACGACTCTTTTGCAAGGACGACATCATTTTTATGTGGCTAATAATATTTGGGGTCAGTAGAGTTGAAAAATGAAAAATTGACTCGAGACCGGAAAATTACCGTTTTGCCCTTGTACCCCTAAGTTGGGATTCTGAATTTTGGGAGATTAAATTGGATTAATTGAGTCTCAATTATTGATGGAAATGATGGACAAATGTGCCCCTAAGATATTTTGGCTAGATTGATCCAAGCCCTAGAAGTGAGGGCAAGATGGTCTTTATTGGATAGTTGGTCAACCACCGCCACTAGCTAATGTGTATATCTCTCTAGTCTCTCTCTCTCCTCCCATTTCCTCCTCCCCAAGCCTGCCGGCCACTCTCCCTCTCTCCCTCTTCCGTGAGCTCCCTCTCTCCTTCTTGGCTGCGTGCCGCCCGCCGAGGAGCCGCCGCCGCCGCACACCGGTGCCGCCGCCGTGTGCCGTCATCCCCCTCGCCTCACCACCACCATCCAGCCATCCCATTCCCTCTCTCTTTCCCTTTTGGCCGTAAGGATCAGCCCGCTTAGGATTGCCGTCGTCCGCAAGCCGCCGCCGTGAAGGCCGCCCGTCGCCGCCGCTTGCCCGCCGCTGTTCAGCCTCCCTCGCCTCCTGTCCAGCTTAGTTGCGAGCTTAGGAATCCAAGTGAGTATAACCCTAAACCCTAGTTAGGCTAATGTACATTTCTAGATGAGTTTTAGGGGTTAATTAGGGTAATTTAGGGGTTAACTTGTGGAGGATGTTAGGGGCTAACTTGGTGGTTAATTTAGTGACTTAGCGTGATGATTTAAGTGAGGTTTAGTGGCCTAAGGTGATCTGGTTGGTGACCGATTAATGTAGGCTCGATCGGATTATTGTGTCTATTAATCGTGATCTAAGTGCAGGCTATATTGGGTGCAATGATCGGGCCGTGGAGTGACTAGTTATGTGGTGATTTTAGTGACTTAAGGTGATGATTTAAATATATTTTGAGGACCTAGAATGGGCTGGTTGGTGGCTGTTAAATGTGGACTTGATTTGGGCTAATAGGTGAATTATTGTGGGCACATTATGAGGGCCGAGTAGTGGCTGACTATTGGGTGATTTAGTGGCGTAATATGCTGATTTGGGAGTGGAATAAATGGCCTAGAATGACCGGATGGGTGGCTGATCATGGGAGCCTTGGTTCGGGCAAAAATGTGGATTAGGCGGGTGTAATTTATGGACCGAGTGGTGGCTATTTTCATGATGATTCTTATGTCCTAATGTGGTGATTTGGTGGTGATTTAGAGGCCTAAGGTGATCTGGTTGGTGATCGACTAGTGTAGGCTCGATTGGATTATTATGTTGATTAATCATAGTTTAAATGCGGACTTTAATGGGTGCAACAATCGGGCCGTGTAATGGCTGTTTATGTGGTGGATTTGGGAGCCTAATGTGATGATTGGAGGAGGATTGGAGGCCTAGAGGGGACTAATTAGTGGCTGGCCATAGTGGAATTTATCGGGCCTTGTTCGACGAAATTGAGGATTAATTGTGAATGGCCGTGTGTACTTGATTTGTCCATTAAGTGGCTGATTGTTTATGGCTTGGTAGTTGTTACGTGATGCTAGGATTGAGCACTTATGTGGCCGAGAAAGGATAGGCTTGGCGGACCTTAGACTTGTGCAAGATTAAGGGCTTAATTGCGTGATTTTCGTGTGCCAATGATGTACCATGGCTGATTTGAATTAATTGATTGATTGGGCATATTGATTCATTAAATTGAATATGTGTGGTGTAAATTGAGCATATTGCGTTGTGAATTGAACAAGTGGTGTTGTGCAATTGAATGCTCATTGTGAATTTCTTGAATGCCCAAGTGCGAACGTTATGGCCATGAGTGTGCATCTCGAACATTGACATAACATGTGCATATGCGAGTGTGCACGAATGACATGAGCATGTGATCACCTAAAATGCCCTGATGCGTTTTACGCGGGGTTCAGATAATAACTGGTGATTGTGTACGTGTGATCACATGAAGCCCTGATGCGTTTTACGTGGGGTATTGAACCCGTCCTGAGGCGTATTATGCGGGACGATGCTCGGACTACCGAAAGATGGCTAACCTGATGCGTTTTATGCGGGTTTTGTGTCATGAGCCTGATGTATTTTACGCGGGCCAGAGATCGATCTCGAAGTGATGGACTTGATGCGTTTTACGTGAGTCGGACCTGATGCGTTTTACGCGGGTCGGAGGAGAATTGGTAATTGCAAGTGTGCGAAAATGCATTGATGAGACATTAACATGGGTGTGAGCACGAGCATATGCATGACATGCGTCGTAGCTGAGTGATGTACTTATATGTGCCGTGGTTGAGTTTTGTGCCATTATTGCAAATATATATATAAAGTGCCTAATCTGCAGGATCAATTGAGTATTGAATTTGGGCCCGAGGGCCTAAGTTATTTATGTTCTGGTTGTGTGTTATTTAGTGCTTGTTAGGAGGTGCATGTTAGCCTAGTTTAGGTTTAGGGGGCCTACTCACTGAGATTTATTCTCATTGTTGTTTAAACCCCACTTTTCAGATCCTCAACCTTGAGGATGGCAGGCGTACTGATACGTTTTGGGAGGAGCCCCGGCTAGATATAGTGCTTGACCGCCGAGCCACGTACTCCCTTTTGACACTGGTGGCTGTTGACTCGTTTTGGCTTTTATATGTTTATTCTGTTGTAATAGACATTGTAAATTCCCGTTATTAGTGCAAGTTGTATTTACGGTATTACTGCTATCCTTGGTCATGTGGTTTTAATTTGTACGGGTGTTTGTTTGCTTCCGCTTGTATATTGTTCTCTGTTTTGAGTTTCGGGTCGGCGACGTGTCCTGGGACATCGCATTGCATCGACCTCGGAGGGATGATCGCGTGCTCGCAGGGTTTGGGGCGTGACAGAAGTCCAAAAGAACAAAATCGTGCGGGCTCTAGACCAAAGCAGAAAATATCGTTATGAGTGGGCCATGGGCGTCACAGTGGTATTAGAGCCAAGCCAAGCCTAGCCGAAAGTGTGTGGTTTAGGGACGAATCAGGCGGGAGCTGATGGGCCTGTAACAAATCGGTCTTGCGAGGGCGGGAGTGGTAGGAGCGGCTCCTGTTAGGCTTCGAGGATGGCAAAGGGGACATGAATGAACCGAATTTCACATCGTCTATGTGTGGTGAGGTGGTGTGCCATATTCGTGGTGGCACTTGTCCTAACTTGCAACGAGACCTTTTCCGGGTGAAGCCCCGAAGAACAAAATCGTGCGGGCTCCAGTTCAAAGCGGACAATATTGTTACGAGTGGGACATAAGTGTCACAGTTTTGCCCTTGGTCTCATTAGTTTACTATTTTGCCCTTGCGTGCAATTTATGAATAGTTTGTTGGTCACCAAAGTGACCGAACCTTAAGGTCTCTTGAATTTTTTAACAATTATTACGTTTTACAATTTTAAGAATTCAATTATGAGTGGTTTGTTAGTCACCAAAGTGGCCGAACCATAATGTCTTGAATTTTTCAAATTTTATAATGTTTTATTCAATTACCCAAGATTAATTTATGCTATGACTGAAATTGATATGTTACATATCCTTATAGGAGTCATAGGCATATATTGAAGTTCATTTTTTTATAAGAACTTCGGGATTAACCTAAAGGTTAATCAATTTCTTATAATTCATGAATGTAATAGTTCGTAATTCATATGTCTTCTTAAATTTGTTTGTACATCCAAAGATATCAAATAAATTTTAATGAGGTGTATTTATAATTACCAAATAAAAGCTATTAGCATCATTATGGTTTATTGTATGTTTGTATACTGTAGGATCACCCAAAGGAGAACTATGATGTGCATGTATTGTTTAATTTAAATATGATTATGTGATATTCTAAAAGGATTATTGTATGAGTGTTGTGACATTCCGGATTTTGGCCCATTTTGGGGTTTATAAAACGTGTAATTCGTCAGTGCGCTTGTAATAGAATTTCGCCCGGGAACTGATCACTCTCGGGTTCTTGTTTTTAAAAATAGAAATTTTGCTAGAATCGCACTCGATCGAATTTGGTCGTTATTTAGACCCCGAACTTGGCAGTCGATTTTCGGGAGTTCCGGAGAGAAATAAATTGGACGGTGTCAATATTATTGTGGCCAGCGTCGAAATTATCAGGAATAATGAGAAAATGGATTTTTGACCGGGTGCGAATTTGGACTAGTAGACCTCTCCCGTAGTATGTCTTGGGTTATTTTATTTTGGCCTTTTGCTCTAGATTATTATTAGGATTTATAGTGGATTGTTAGGCCTTTTTCCGAATTTGAATCGGGACCGTTAGGTTAATTTTTAGTTTGAACCGTGTTCATTGGATCGCGCTCGAAAAGTTTAAATCAGTCCTTTTCTCTCCTCTCTCTCTTTCTCTCTCCTCTGCCGCGTCCCGTCCCCTCCCGCGCGCGCGTTCTTCTCTCTCTCTCTCTCTCTCTCTCTCTCTCCTTTCCCTCTGCCCTCTGCCGTGCACGCCACCCCCCATGCACGTCCCCTCCCCGCTCTGACCATGCAGACCAACCCCCCTCTCTCTCTTCTCTCTCCTCTCTCCTTCTTTCTCTTTTTCTTCTTCTTTCTTCTCTCTCCTCCCCCTTCCTTCTTTCTTCTCCGGCCCGACTGCTTCTGCGTCTGGCTCTGCTCGTTCTGGTTCTGCTCGCCAACGCCGCCCGAGCCGCCGCCGTGCCGTGCCGCCCCGACGCCGTCGCCAGCGAGCTCCGCCGCCGTCGCGCCGTCCGCCAGCTGCCCCGACCGCCCGTGCCGGCCTGCCCGCGAGGCGCGCGAGCAGCAGCTCGTCGCTGCGACCGCCGCAACCCGGCGCTGCCCGGCCGCCCGCCGGCGCTGTCCGGCCGCGCCTGGCTGTCGCCGCCGTCGCTCTTGCCGCGCCGACCATCGCCGTCTCCGCCGCGAGACCAGTTTTTCCCCCAGTCTCTCTCTCCTCCCCGGCCTCTCCCTGTCTCGGTTCCGGCGAGTCCAGCTGCGTCGCCGCCACGCCCAGCCAGCTCGCCGTTGTCGCCCGCCGACCAGCTCGCCGTCGCCGGCTCGTCCGGCCAGCCACACCCTCGTCTTAGCCTTCCCCCTCCCTCTCCCTTCCTCTCCCTCTCACCTCACCGCCCGGCCAAACCCTCCCCCTTGTTCAGCTGCTGCCGCCACCCGTCGCCGGTCATCGTCGCCGCCGGCCAGCCCAGCCTGCCAGCCAAGCCCGTGCCCGCGCCGTGCCCGCGCTGTGCCCTTGCCCGCGCCCGCGCCCACACCCGTCGTCGCTCCCGCGCCCGCGCCCGCGCCGTGCCCGTGCCCGCGCCCGTTGCCCCCGCCTGCGCCCGTGCCCGTGCCCGCGCCCGTGGCCGACCGCCGCACCCACGTGTGTGCCTAGTCGGCACTGTTCACCCGGGCCATTTTGGGCCCGAGCCGATTTTTTCCAGGCCAAAACTTGGTAAGCGACTTCCTAGGCCCTACTTACTCTTTTGGGTACTTCATTGACTAGTTTCGGGTTAGAACGGCTAGGGCGAGCATTAATTTAGTGATATTGTGATTTAATTATGCAATTTGAATTGGATTAGATAGTATGCTCGATTTGGAAAATTGTATGTGACCGACTTGAACGTCGGGTTGGTGGATGAGGTGGCGAACTGTGAATTCGGACTGAATGTTGGGTATGAGTGGTTTGATGTGATTTGGCGTGAATTTGATTTAATTAAGTGGCGTGTGTCTGCCTGTGAGAAATTAAGCCCGGAACGATCGGAGGGCTGCGGACTTGGGACATGTTGACGGCGGTCCGTGTGAAGGTAGGAACGGCCGATGGGCCAATTGGAATGCGGGCTTGAGACGTGTTGACGGTGGCCCGTTAAAGGTGTGATTGGACCAGGACGTGTTTACGTCGGTCATTGGAATTGTTTGAACATCGTGGCTTGGGACGTGTTGACGGCGGCCACTGGAATTAATTGAATGATGTGGCTTGGGACGTGTTGACGGCGGCCATTGGAATTGAACGAATTGCGTGACTTGTGTGACTGTGAGACCGGAATTGAGGCGTGTTGGCAGTGGTCCGTGAGAGGAAAATTTGTTGGACTCGTGTGCGTGATGTGATTGATTGGATTGACTGAATGTGCGTGTGAGTGCTTGGGGATTGATTGATTTCTAGTGGGAGTGCGTGTGCCGGGTGATTGTGATATGGCGGCGAATTATTCTTGCACTATTATGTTTGGACTAATATGCAGGGTTGGCACGTGGTTCGAGGTGAGGTAAGCTTGTCATGTGAAATTGATTGTGTCGTTTGGTGATTTGCATGTTAGACCGGTCTGGGTACGCATTAGCCTAGGTGAGGTTTAGGGTGTTGCTTATTGAGACTTGTTCTCACGGTTATTATATAACCACTTTCAGATCCGCAACCGTGAGTGATCCGAGGATGCCACCAGAGTACCACAGGGATTGAAGGATAGACCAACTTACCCTGTCTTTTGAGTACCTTTTTGTAGAGAAGATAGGCTTGTCAACCACCGCCCCCTTTTGAAAATTGTGGTTTGAAAATGATAGCCGGGTTATCATTTTGTAATAATGAATGCTTTATAATGTTATGTGCTTATTAAATTTCGATGTTCTATCCCTTGGTCATGTTTTTAATGTCTGGGTTGTCTTATGTGCTTTCGCTTGCGTAATTCGTTTGGGTCAGCGACGCGTCCTGGGATGTCGCGTTCAATACGACCGATGGCGGGATGTCGCGGGCTCGGCGGGGTCCGGGGCGTGACAAGTGTTTTCTTGCATATTTGCAATATGTGTACCTATTTCTCTTCATTCTTATGCTTTGTCTGTTTCTTTATTTAATGGAATGAATTTCTCTAATTGGAATGGACAAGTCCAGTTTCACTTTGGTGTCCTGGATCTTGATTTAACACTTCAAGTTGAGGCATTGGCTCCTATTATTGATGAGAGAAACAATAATAAAAAGTCTTTCCATAAAGCTTGGGAAAGATCGATCAGATTAAGCTTAATGTTTATGCAAATGATAGTTGCAAATAACTTAAAGACCACTCTTCCCAAAATCAACAGTGCTAAGGAATTTATGAAATTTATGGAAGAGCATTCTCAAACTGCTAATAAGTCATTTGCTGGTACATTGATAAGCACTTTGACCATATGAAATATGATGGTTCACGTATCATGCATGAGCATGTACTTGATATGACAAACTTAGCAGAAAAATTAAGGACTTTGGGAATGAACGTGGATAAGTACTTTTTAGTACAGTTCATACTTAGTTCCTTGCCTCATGAACAATATATGCTATTTCAAATGAATTACAACACTATAAAGGACAGGTGGAATGTAAATGAATTGGCTAGTATGCTTATTCCGGAGGAAATAAGGATAAAGAATCAAAAGTCTCATGCTGTTCGTCTCTTAAATCATCAAGAAGTTGAAAAGAATGCCAAAAGGAAAGGTGGAAATAGCAAAAAGAAAGGATTACACAACCTAAATGACTCTTATAAGGCTTCTCAAATCCATAAGAAGGAATGCAATCTTATAAAGTGTCACTTTTGTAATAAAATTGGATACATGAAGAAAGATTATCTGAAGCGTAAAGCTTGGTTTAAAAAAAGAAATGTAAGCCTTGTGCTTTAGTATATTTTGAAATCAAACTTCACTGAAGTTCCTCATAATACTTGATAGATTGATTCTGATGCCACCACTCATATTACAAATACGATGCAATGATTTCTTTTGATCCAAACCATAAAGCCAAATGAGAACTATGTGTTCACGGAGAATAGAAACAAAGCTCTAGTTGAAGGCATTGGCACTTGTCGTTTGATCTTAGATACTGGGCATTATTTGGATTTGTTTTGAACTCTTTATGTATCTACATTTTCCTATAATTTAGTTTCTTTGCCAAAACTTGATGTAGCGGGATTTTCTTTTAAGTTTGGTTATGGATCTTTCAGTTTATTTAAGAATAATAATCTCATCGAAATTAGAATTTTATGGGGTGAAGAACACTAGAAGTACCAAAACTTGTGTACGGCGCTCACTTTAGTGCCAAAAGTTTATTTCGGATCATTTAAGTGCCACTTTTTGAAAAAACGATCACTTAAGTGCCAACTCCGATTTGGGTCGCCGGAAATCTGACGTGGCCATATTTCATTAATTTTTTAGTTCTACGTGACACGTCGGCGCTGACGAGGATAATATTTAATAATATTTTAATTTTTTTTATTTTTTTATGTTTTTTTCTTTTCTTTCTTCTTCTTCTTCGTTTGGCCGGTGATCGGACACTAGCCACCGGCCATAGTTGGCTACCTGGCCTCGCCTGAATGAGGCCACCGTCACCCGCCATGGACCAGGGCCGACCTCGCCTCGTCCTTGCCCAAGCGAGGCGAGGCCGGCCTTCGCCTAGGCCACAGCGGCCTTGCCCGAGGGAAGACAACCCCTGGCGAGGCCGCCGTGGCCTGGGCAAGGGCCGGTCTCGCTTCGCCTGGGCAAGGACGTGCCTAGGCGAGGCGAGGTCGGCCATACAGCGGCCTCGCTGGGCATCGCCCGGGGGAAGGCAACCCCCGACGAGGCTGCCGTGGCCTGGGCGAGGGTCGGCCTCGCCTCCTCGGGGCTCGCCCTTACCCAGGTGAGGCGTGGCTAGCCCTTGCCTAGGCCACGATGGCCTCTCCAGGCGTCGCCCGCTCGCCCAGGTCACGGCGGCCTCGCCAGGGGTCGCCTTCCCTTGGGCGACGCCCAGCGAGGCTGCTGTGGCCTGGGCGAGGGTTGGCCTCGCCTCCCTAAGGCTCGCCCTTGCCCAGGCGAGGCGAGGCCGACCCTCGCCTAGGCCACGGCAGCCTCGCCGGGCGAAGCTTGGAGGAAGGCGACCCTCGACGAGGCTGCCATGGCCTAGACGAGGGCCGGCCTAGGCTCGCCGAGGCTCGCCCTTGCCTAGGCGAGGCGAGGCCGACCATCGCCGGGGCTTGCTCGCCCTCGCCCAGGTGAAGGTCGGCTAAGCCTCGCCCGTGGCGGGCGACGGTGGCCTCGTCCGGGCGAGGCCAAGCGACCGTGACTGGCCAAACAAAGAAGAAGAAAAAAAAAGAAAAAAAGAAAAGAAGGAAAAAACATTAAAAAATGAAAAAATAATTAAAAATTCGAAATTTACATGTGGAAATGCCACGTAGGACTGAAAAAATTCAAAATATACACGTGGAAATGCCACGTAGATTAAAATTTTAATTAAAAAAGTCATGTATTAATTTGGCCAGAATTTCTCACCGTTGGCACTTAAGTGATCGTTTTTATCTGATTTTGGCACTTAAGTGATCCGAAACAAACTTTTGGCACTAAAGTGAGTGCTGTACACAAGTTTTGGCTATTCTAGTGTTCTTCACCCAAATTTTATGTGATAATCTCTACAAGTTTAAACTTGATAATGCTTCTGTTGAGACTTTAATGACCTTGCATCATAATGTTGGCACTAAATGCAATTTAGTTGATGAGAATTCTGGTTACTTGTGACATAAATATTTGGGTCACATATCCAAAGAAATAGTGCAAAGATCAGTGAAGAACAAAATTCTTCCGAATTTAGATTTTACCAATCTTGGAGTGTGTATTGATTGTATTAAAGGTAAACAAACAAAACACATTAAGAAGTGTGACACAAAAAGCACAGAGCTTCTTGAAATTATACATACTGATATATGTGGTTCTTTTGATATTCCATCTTTTGGTAAAGAATGTTATTTTATCATCTTTATTGATGATTTTTCACTTTATGGTTACATTTATCAATTGCATGATAAATCTCAATCAGTGAATGCACTTGAGGTGTATATTAAAGAGGTTGAGAACCAATTTGATAAAAATGTGAAAATAGTAAGGTCGGATAGAGGTGGTCAATATTATGGAAAGTATGATTAATCAAGACAATGTTTGGGTCCATTTGCTAAATTCCTTGAAAGACATGGTATTTGTACTCAATACATGATGTTAGGTATACCACAATAGAATGGTGTAGCAGAAAGGTGTAATCGTACTTTGATGAAATTGGTTAGGAGTATGATGAAATATTCATCTTTACCCTTATCTTTGTGGATGCATGCATTAAAGACTTCTATGTTTTTATTAAACACGGTTCCTAATAAGGCAGTTACAAAGACTCCCTTTGAACTATGGACGGGAAGGAAACCTGATTTACGATACCTACATATTTGGGGTTGTCCAACAGAAGTAATAGTTTACAATTCATATGAAAATATATTGGATTTTAGAACAACCAATGATCACTTCATTGTTTGTGCAGAGAAATCCAAAGGGTATAGATTTTACTATCCTAATCATGGTACAAGAAATGTTGAATCTGGAAATGCTAGGTTCATTGAAAATGTTGACATCAGTGAGAGTGAAATAACGCGTGATGTTTGCATTCAAGAAGCTAGGATGGAAGTTCCTATACCCAAAACTTCTAAAGTTGTTTATGATATTATCATTCAACCCAACAATAATCGAGAACAATAAATAAATGACTAAACAATCCATAATGAAAATGTCAATATTAAACCTCCAGTAGTTGAGCCACAAAAAATAACATTAAGAATATCTCAAAGAAAAAGGAGGTCGGCTATTTCTAGTGACTATGTGGTTTATCTATAAAAGTCAGAAATTGACTTAAGAATTGGTAATGATCCAGGTTCATTTTCATAAGCCGTGACTGTGATGATTCTATTAAATGGTTTAATGCCACGGAAGAAGAGTTAAATTCTATGGATCAAAATCAAGTCTGGAATCTTATCGAATTGCCTAAAGGATGTAAGAAGATTGGGTGTAAATGGGTCTTTAAGACCAAGCACGACTCAAAAGGTGATATCGAATGGTATAAGGCCAGACTTGTTACTAAAGGTTTTACTCAAAAAGAAGGCATTGACTATAAGGAGACTTTTTCACCAGTCTCCAAAAAAGATTCACTTAGAATTATTATAGCTTTAGTGGCTCATTATGTTTTAGAGTTACATCAAATGAATGTCAAAACTGCCTTTCTTAATGGGAATTTGGATGAAAGGTTTATATGGAAGAACCCGATGGGTTTTCAGTTAAAGGAAGGAACACATAGTGTGTAAGTTAAAGAAGTCAATATATGGACTTAAACAAGTTTTCCGACAATGGTATCTTAAGTTTAATGATACTATAACTTCTTTTGGATTTAAGAAAAATTCTGTTGATCGATGTAAATATGAAGGTTAGTGGGAGCAAGTTTATTTTTTTAGTTTGATATGTTGATGACATTTTGCTTGCTACTAATTATATTGATTTATTATATAAAACCAAGAAATTTCTCTCTAAGAATTTTGAAATGAAAGATATGGGAGAGGTAATGTATGTGACAGGAATAGAAATATTCCGTAATAAATCACAAGGATTGTTAGGGTTGTCTTAGAAAGCCCATATTGATGAAATTTTAGAGAGATTCAATATGGATAAATGTTCGGCAGGAGTAGTTCTAATTCAGAAAAGTGACAAATTTAGCTTTATGCATTGTTCGAAAAGAGAATTGGAACAAGAGCAAATGAAAAGTATTCCTTATGCATCTGTTGTTGGAAGCTTAACATATGCTCAAACTTACACAAGACAAGTCATCGGTTTTTTTGCCGGAATGCTGGGTAGATATAAATTTCTTAAATACTTGCAAGGAGTTAAGAATCGTATGCTCACTTATAAACGATTTGATCATCTTGAGGAGATTATATATTCAGATTTAGACTTAGTTGCATCCACTATAGAGGCTGAGTTGTGGCATGCTTTGAGGCCACTATTCATGGGTTATGGCTGCAGCACTTTATTTCAGGGCTTGTTATTGTTGACAGTATTGACAAGCCACTGAAAATTTATTGTGATTACTTTGTAGCAGTTTTCTTCTCCAAGAACGACAAGTGCTCTAAGGGTGTTAAACATATGGAAATTAAATACTTGTCCATTAAAGAAGAAGTTCATAACCAAAGAGTGTCAATTGAGTACATTAGCACCAACCTTAGGATTGCAGATCCTCTGACAAAAGGATTGCTGCCCAAAATATTTAATAAACATGTTGAAAGGATGGGTATTATTGGACGTCATTAATGATTGTATTATGATTGCATTAAGTTTATTTATTTGACACTCATATCTCTTTTATGTATTTTTTATATTTCCTATTTTCTATTTAGTATACATGATTGAAATATATTGATGTTCAACAGGATAGTCTCTAATAGAGACATTATAGTTGGACCCTTACTATACTTCTCATTTATGGATCATGTTAAGTAGAGAGCTCTATTACAGTAGTACATAGAAGGGACTATGTCGATTAATGACATACAACCTCTATGACTCGCATTGGTTTTGTTTACTTAATTGTGATTATTATGTGATAGCCAATTTAAGAAAGATTTTAGCATAATATTATTGTGCACATTATGGTCTTTATTAAACCATGAAAGGAAGGTCATATGGGCCAAGTGGGAGAATGTAAGAATAATTGTGGCCCACATTATGTTATTAATTACTGGTTTAATAATTATTTAAGTGCTAAAATGTATTGGCTTATGAAAAAGATGAAAAGACGCAATTCTATTGAGAAGTAACATATCGTTCGAAGAGATGCGACTCTTACGAAGTGGAATGTACTTTGATGGAAGACACCAATTGATAGCCTATATAAATAGAGTCTAGTACTCTCTCCACCCAAGAGAACGAATGTTGTATTTTATCTTCCATCAGAAAAAATACATTAAGAGAAAAGTGGGTTAAGGGAAAGAAATCAGATTTATTCATTTCTTCCGCTTTCTGCAACAATCATTCCAAAGGGCATTGCTATGGATAAATGTATGTCTTCATCTATCTTATTGTGAAAAATCATGAAGATCTAAGATTTTGGATTACAGAATTTTTCCGCATAAAAGAATTACATTATCGCATCAAGCATTACATTTGCTTCTAATCAAACAAGAACCCACCATCATGAAGCATCCCGTATACTTCTAATCGAAACAAGACCCCAAGGGCTCATCAGCTGTGTCAAGGATCATGGCACAAACAACTTCTTGACATGTTCAAAATAGCATATTTGCAGTTTCTGCTGAAGTCGTTGGACAAGGGACTCTTACTAAAAAAATATCCTGAGTGGTTGCATCTAGAATGTCACTCCTACGCGTGGTCCCCATTTACATCTGGAAATGCTCCACGAGAAAAACCGTGTGTAAACATTTTCAGCTGCTTTTAGGGTTTAGTTGTGGAGCAAATCGAACCTAATTTCTCAATCCTGAGGAAAATTGTGCTACCGAACAATGTCATTTGATTTGTATCTTAGATGTCGCCACGTCATATGATTTATTCCAAAATAAAACCGTATAAGATTTCCATGTGACACAAATGACCAACGTCATTTGAATGATCGATTTCTTTACAATTGCGGCACTTTATTGATCGCTTGGAAGCTTATGACATCAAAATGAGCACCGTAAGAGAGTTATGACACTGTTAATAGGATTTGTTGACTTGATTTTCTTCACTTGATCAATGTAATCCCACCCAACTCCGATTGTGCCTACTTAGGATTGTTCGATTGGCTCAAAGAACCAAATTGTATTTGTCGAGTTCGACATGTTTGGAAATAGAGAATTTGAGCACCGTGGATCATGGCACAAACAACTCCCTTTCTGTCACACCCCAACTCCTACAAATACAGAGACCTTAACGTGTTTTGGTCATTCAATGACAACACAGCTTTGCTCGACTACAAAACCAACTTTTCACTTCCCTGCCTCGTTGGTCTCATGAAATACTTTTCTAAAAAGGTCCTAATTGGGTTTACGGCTTCTCGGGACATCCATCAGCCAGACACGGCGTCAATTCGTGGGAATTTACTTCAAACAGCATCCCTCTGTCAATCAAATTGCAAAATTCTTCGACAAAAAAAAACTGCAAAATTCGCATGTTGACGACAGTTCTTGCAGCATGTCTGTTGCTACTAATGGCTTTGCAAACCGTAAACTATGGGTTTCCAAAGTCAAAAAGTCAAAAGGTGGAAAAGCAAAAAGAAAAAGAAAATTGGACGTTCAACTCATTAAAAAGGGCAAAGTAGGGGCCGCGAGAGACCGATACCCACGGAGAGGAAAGAAAGGAAAAAGAAAGGAAGAAGGAGAAGAAAAAGGAAATAGAGAGTGGGCTTTGCCCGTACACGTCACGGAAGCTTCGTCGAACCGGATTTACTCTTCCTTTTTCTTTTTCCTTGACGTGTATGGGACGTCGGGCTCGTTCCATCACCTGATCCTTGGTTACTATAGGGAGTTGTCTATTAATTGTCCATGAGGACTTCTTGGGTTGATTGTGTATTCTGAATAGATATGATGTTATGTTTGCCATTTGTTTTAGACTTATAGTTGTGCGACCATTTGTGCAAGTTTAAGTGTCACAATCTAATATTATGTATGTACAGCTGTGCACTGAAGTAGACTTATGGAAGGCTGACTAATGTCCATTTAGACATTATCATAATCTCTCTTTCCCTTTATCTTTTCTTCGTTGTCTGTTTTTCCTTACATATAATAATAGGTCAGGAAAATACTCTACTCACTACTTTTTTTATCATTTTTTTTCTGTTATTGTAATCCCAGTTCACTTTTATGGCAAGGAAAAATCTGCATTCACTTTCAGTCTTTACTTTTCCCTAATTATATTGCAATTAATCTTAATATAATTTTCATTTCCGTGAAAAGATAAAAAGAACTGTTGGCCAAAAGGATTATAATAGGCCCGGAAAAAGTATCTACTTTCACTCTTTCTTCCGTTTTTGTAATTTAATCTTAATTTGATATGATGGCAAAAAAAAAATCAATTTGCTTTACTTTCTCTTTCTTTCTAGTTCATTTTAATCAGTTTAGATGTTCAATCGGAGCGAAAGGGGGAAAGACAAACCGATTCAAAACTCAGAAAATACCACATCTTCCAAGCTTGATATTATTACTTATAAATACGATAAAGGAATGGAGAAACACTATATTAGTCAATTCATCAAGAACAAAAAGTTCTTATCCAAATCCTTACCAAAAAAAAAAAAGTTCTTATCCAAACCTATATGAGAGGATCACAAGATCAAGAAAGAAGTATTAGGGAATTTACTTGATAACAACTTTATTGTAGAACAAACTGTTTTTTTTTTTTTTAGAATGAAAGAATTTAAATTGTTTTGTAAGTTTGGTACTAATAAACCACGATGAAAAACACTAGCTAGCAGGGAATATTTAAGCTATATTAAAGGCAACAGAAATAATGAGTACTTTTTCGTACTTTTTACCTAAACTTTACAAATTAATGGCTTAGACTAAATTAATATTTTAGTGATCAACTGCAGTCGCATATAATATCTCAAATGACAGTGTAAAAAAGTAGTCTCAAACTATTCTTTTTATTGATTTGTGTGTGTAATTTGAGCCCAGCATTATTTTCAGGGTATTCCAAGAAAAAAACAATCTCTTGTCAAAAGATTGAAACCGAAAGTATTTCTTGTAGTTTACCTTCGTGTAATGCATCTTCGCTCGCTCCGAGCTCTCGCCTCGATTTTGGCATTAGTTTTCATGGATTGAATTACATATAACAGTATTTTAATAATACGGGTCAGGTCGAATATATGTCGATTATGGACCGAGTCGAGCATGTGTCTCTAAATTTATATTGCATGAAAATTGATCAAAACAGGTTAAATATGTCAATTCGGATCGGATTATTTCAAGACCCGAAGCAAATAAATATTTGCTACCCGATACCGACCAGTCTTTTTTTACCGGCTTTCACAACTCCCCACCTCGATTCTTTCCCCGTCCGTCTCAAGATAAATTATGATCTCCACCCCTGATATAATTAACAGACATCGCGATCATCGACAAAATCGCAAAACAACGAACGCTAGGGGCTATCGCTTAGCCACGTAATAGCGTACGACCATCGACATACAATAACACATGCCTACGAACGTTTCTCAATCTTCGACGACACTTTCAAGACCCTTTTGGCTATTCAAACAAGCAATCGACCATGTGCAAAAGTACTGTCGCAAGTCGTGATCGAGAATCGTGATGAGGCATTCATCAAATTCAGCGGACCTAGTCCCCCACGGTTTTTAAGAGTTATGTATTTAGGCACCTTTTTAAGAGTTACTAAGCATGTTTTAGAAAAGCACGAATTTTCTAATTTGATATGAAATACCGATGGCGTTCCAACAGGACTAGCGGAGGCCATAGGCTTCCCCAGCTATTTCCGTAGGGTTAGTAAGAAGGCTGAGAAACACATTGTGGATGCCCTGCGCTCCTACTGCTATAGAGAATGGTCGAGCGACGACCTTTTCGCGTAATGCACATTTCGTCCTCGAGAAAGGTCATCCTCCGGATAGATCACGGGGAACCCACGATGTCTTTTCTGTGTGCCTTTTTTATTTCCTCTGGCATGTTGTCTTGTTCTCATAAAGACTTCGAGACGACTTGAAGTCTTCATGCACCGAGTCTCCCCTTTTGGTCACCAGGCGTTGGGCCCGGTGGTTTTAGTGCGGATCCAAGCCGAGCTTGCATGAACCGGGTGCACAAGATATCGATGAATTTCAACCGTTGGATGAGATCAGTTTTATATGGGGCCCACATAAATTAACGTCGGGGATCAACTAGGCTCATCACCGTGCCAAGCATGTTATTAATATTTCTTCCTTTGGTCCAGGGCGGGGCCCACTGGGGTCCGAAGCCAGCACGAAAAGGTATGGTCTCTCGAGAAAATATTAGGCGAGTTGAATAGTCCACGTATAGGCTATACAACACACCATTCGGCTGATGACACATGGCGGACAGGGCCCACCGGTCAGATTTTGCAGTCCCCGATTACTCCACTTTCAGATCTTCTCTCTCCTTTGTTACTCTCTTTCTTCTTTCACTGTTTTCTTCCGTTTCTTTTTGCGTTTCGAGACCATGGACGACGCTCGCACTTGAATTGCAGTGTCACGCCAACCATTGACGACCGCTCACGAGCACGCCGACGCTCATCCATGGCCGTTGTCGGCGTCGTTCGGGCATGCTGTTGACCCCCTTAGGTATCCATCTTTCCCATCCACCATGGTCGACGCTCGTGGCCAGCCATGGACGACACTCATCCATGTCCATGGTCGTCGTTGGCATCGAGCAACGCCGGACGGGACGGCTCGATCTGGAAGTTTGGCCAGATCTGGAGCCATGGCCGCTCTCGCTCGCGGCCACAATGCAGAGATTATGGCCCCAAAAATAAAAGAAGAAACAAAAATGAAGCTCTGCTTCTGCATTGTGGGTCCACAATGGCGGTGGTGTGCTTCTGGTATGTGTACTAGGAGAAGAAGAAGATGGTGAAAAGTGGGTGAGACGGAGAGGTTAACGGCGGGGAGATAATGTGCAGGGAGAGAAGTAATGGAGAAGAGAGAGAGACAGATGGGAGAGAGCAAAGGTTTATAGCGGAACCCACCTTGCCACGTGGCATTTATTGGATGGAGTGCTATACCATCTCACGTGGCATATTCAACTCACCTAATGTTTTCTCGGTCTCTCTCCACATATTAACCAAAGGTGCTTTTCTATGTTTAACTTTTGTCGTGTAACACATGTTACTTTAGTTTGGTTAAGAGAGAGGGGCGTAAAAGATTTTGCATCTAATATGAAAAATGGCAGCTCGAAAGGACTATGATCAAAACCATTCGGGGATAACTTTCGGTCAAATTTTTGTTTTACAATCTCGAATTATTAACCGAGTGATTAAACATTTGATTTGTATGCAATAAATTTTGTCACAACATCTCACATTCATAATAGGCCTCGCGCGGCTAAACTGTTGAGGAGCTTTAGTAGATGCATGTGAACAAACGAATCGCGTGTAATCGTGACATTTATTTAATACCACGAACAACTCAAAATTGATATATCTGTGATAAATTTATCCCAAACTATTTTTTTATCATAAAAAATCTCAAACCGTTACACCTGTGACAAATTTATTCCGAATTATTTTTTTGACCATTAAAAACTCTGGACTGATATACTTGTGACAATTTTGAGAGAAAGCAAGCGCAAAAGAGAGTTTTTTCTAGCAAGTGGGCCCACGAGGGACACGTGGTGCACGAAGAATGAACTTGTTTTTTGATGACCTGGAATTACTGGGTACCCAATATTTTCTCATTCCCCCTTTAATAGCTAAAGGTCCACTTTTTTTCCTTTTGTTGACTGGTCAACGTTTTTTTTTTCGGGCGTTTGCTCTTTTGACCCAGCCAACACCGCTATTACAATCCACATCAACGGAAAGTGCCGGCACTTGCTTGAGCTTTTTCCTCTTCTCCACGAGCAAGCATAACCCGGTCCCAATCATTGATAGCAAGAGACGCCCCGCAAGAACCGTCACAAAGTATGGTCAACCTGCAAATTTTGCAGTTCGATTGAGAAAGGTTGGCTGTTTGAAGGAAATTTCCACGAATTGATGCTGTGTCTTGCTGATGGATGTCACAAGAAGCTGAAAACCCAATTCTGACCTCTACAGGAAAGTACTTCATTAGATGAATGAGGCAGGAAAGCGAGAAGTGGGTTTCATAGTCAAGCAAAATTATGTGGTCATCCAATGACCAAAACACGCTAAGGTTCTCGGTAGCTGAAATTTTAGGTCAGCAAGACATTAATTGCTTTCCGTTGTATATAACTCAGGATCCCAAGTGCCATGTATCAGCGAGGAAAGTGAGATTTTGATCCCATTGTGCTGGTATAAAGGCTTAACTTCTCTCTTTTCAAACTTGTCAAACTCGACATATAAAGTTTTGGTTCTTTGTGCCATGATCGCCGAACAATTCTAAGTAGGCATGACTGGAGTTGGGTGGGATTACAAAGCCAACCGGCACGAGGAAAAATGCCAAGCCATTGTGGATTTTGTGGGACTAAATCTTCTGTGGGTGAAAGAGAATCAGGTCGAGAAATCCTTTTAATAGTGTCATAACTTTTTTATGACTCTCATTTTAATGTCATAACTTTCTAGACGATTAATAAACCATCACAATTTTAAAGAAATCGATCATTCAAATGATATTGACCATTTGTCGCGTGAAAATCTTATTTGGCTTTATTTTTAGAATAAATAATCCAACTCGTCTCGCTAGAGATGTCGACATTTAAAATACAAATCAAATGACGTTCGACAACACAATTTTCCTCCTGATTGAGAAATTAGGTTCAATTTGCTCCATAACTAAACCCTAAAAGCAGCTGAAAATGTGTACCCGCGACTTTTCTCGTTCAAAATTTCCAACTGAACACGTGATCGATGGAGCCCACATTTCAGATTTTTCAGAAATCCTTTTCTCACTGACCAGCTCTTTTCCACACCTTCTTCATCCTCACATCCTGGACAAACGTGCCATAGCCAATCCAACAGCCAAGCTTCAGAGCTTGTGGAGCTTTCCAGTGCTGGATCAACTCCTCTGCAGCCGCATGACAGAATATACACATCGTATAATTTTTTCCTTTTTTCTAGAAAAGGAACTCACACAAAATTATTTGGGAAAAATCGGCACACACTGTTTGGGAGAGGGGTGGAGAAAAAGCGAAACCCTGTAGACGCCAAACGGGCACACCTCACTGCATTGAATTCCCTCGCCATTACACACCTTCTTCGTCTTCTTCATTTCGAATCGGTTCAGAAGTTAGGGTTTCGCTTCTCTCGTTGCAAAGATGGAGCCTCCGTAGTTAGGGTTCCGTTGTGTTTTTCCCTGATTGTAATCTGAAACGACGAAGTCAATTTCGCATTTCCCTCATTTTTGTTCCTGTTTTCTTGCCGATTTGGATTTTCCGGTCGCTAGGCAAAGAGATTCAGTGGGACGGATGAACTTCACAAGGAGCAAGAACAGAAGATGTGAAGGGTGTTTATTTATTTTATTTATTTATTTTGCTCGAAGTGAGGGGTGTTTATGGAAAAGAGCAAGTGAGTGGAAAAGGGGCTCTGAAAAATCAACGCATGGAGTGATTTATTGCTGACACGACACCGAAGACGGGGGACTTCGCCAAGGAGTGGCATTTCAAAGACAACCACTCTGGAGAGCGATGTTATTTAAGTTACGAAAAAGACCGAGCCACCGAGTAGATATTTTTCTTAGTGACAATGTCCCTTTTCCAAGGAGTTCAGTAGAAACTGCGAATAAGCTATTTTGAACGGGTCAAAAATTGGATTTAGGAATGTGTGGTTCATTATAAAGCACAATATCTCAAACCGGTTGAATGGTGCAAACCTCATCTTTAATAGTCGAAGAATACAATTCTCTCCACAACCATGTCTTGTTCTCTTTCTTTGTGCACTCTCTTAATCCTTTTCTCCCTCGTCTGCCATCCTGCTATCCCATTTGTCAGTTCCCTTAACTTCAGTATAAGTAGCTTTGACGAGAATGAAGACGACATACTGCTCGAAGGAGTTGCGAAAATTGTGTCTGGAGCCGTTCAGCTAACCATTGGCACTCCCCCAGAAGGGCCAGAACCATTCTATTTAGCAGGCCTCATTAAGTATTCCAAACCCATTGATCTATGGGATTCTGTTACAAAGAGACAAGTGGACTTCTATTCTCGCTTCTCATTCACCATCACCGCTTTCTCCCCTAATCGATATAGTGATGGCATGGCCTTTTTTCTTGCTCCTGTTGGCTTCACAATCCCCCCTAACTCAGGTGGTCCGTATTTAGGATTGTTCAATGCAAGCACAGTTTATGCTGGGGCTCGGAACCAAATCGTCATGGTCGAGATCGATACTTTGTCGAACTCGCAATTTGATCCTCCGGGGCAACACATAGGAATCAACAAAAACTCACTCTCGTCGCTTAATTTCACCAGTTGGGATGCTGGATCACACGACGGCCTTGCAACTAATGTTATGGTGACCTATAATTCCACTAGCAAGAATCTTTGTGTATTCTGGTCATTTGATAACAAGCCGGTTTCTCCAGATGACAAAAGTTCCTCACTTTCTTACAAAATTGATCTTGCTACAGTTCTTCCTGAATCAATAACAATTGGATTTTCAGCTTCATATGGCGTCGATGGGGAGACACACAACATCAATTCATGGGAATTTAATTCAAGCATGGATTTTATACGTCCCTTACCGGCGGATACGTCAAACAAAGGGGTAAACTCTAAGATTTATAGGATTATAACATTTATTGCTGGTCCCGTAGCATGTCTCTTGCTGGTTATTTTAGCAAGTTCTTGCTTATTTATGATCAAGATGAGGAAAAAATGTGAGTTTCGGGCTCTGCCTCACACTGGCAAAGAGATATTAGCATTGCCACTGCAATTCTCTTATCAAGAGTTGCTTGTTGCTACAAACGGCTTTGCAAATGATCAAAGACTAGGCCAAGGAGGGTCCAGCCAAGTTTACAAAGGATGTTTGAACCGTTTAGGTCGCCTAGTTGCCGTCAAAAGAATCTTTGCAGAATCCAAACATTCAGAACAGGTCTTCACCAACGAAGTGAAGATAATAAGCCGTATGATACACCGAAACCTGGTGCAATTCATTGGATGGTGCCAAGAGGAAGGTGAGTTTTTGCTTGTTTATGAATACATGCCTAATGGTAGTCTTGATAATCATCTCTTTGGAACTCGAAAAAGCCTACCATGGGATGTGAGGTACAAGATAGCTTCAGGGCTAGCGTTAGCCCTCAACTATCTTCATGAAGATCTAGAGCATTGTGTTCTCCACAGAGATATAAAAGCTGCCAATATATTGCTTGACACGAACTTCAACACTAAGCTCGGAGACTTTGGAGTGGCAAAGCTCGTTGACCCCCAGTTTAGGACACAAATGACGGACGTGGTAGGGACATATGGTTACCTAGCGCCAGAATATTTGAGTGAAGGCAAGGTTACTAAAGAATCCGACATGTTCAGCTTTGGGGTCGTGGCTCTAGAAATTGCATGCGGTAGGAGGACTTATCAGGAAGGAGAATTTCACGTTCCCCTACGCAAATGGGTTTGGCAGCTTTACCTTGCTGGAAACATGCTTGAAGCAGCTGACGAGACATTGGGTTTGAATTTCAATAGGAAGGAAATGGAATGCTTGATGATGCTGGGACTGTGGTGCGTGCATCCAGATCCGAAGAGAAGGCCAAAAGCAGGACTAGTTATCAAATTTCTTCAGGGAGAACTCCCGGTGCCTGAGCTTCCACTTGGCACATACGAAGCTCCCACTTCATATCAGCCATCATCACAAAGAATAGAATCCTCTTATATTGAAGAATTTAGTTCCTGTTCAGCAAGATAGATCATGGCTCCTAAAGCCACACAGCAACACATTTTGACTTTTTGGAAAATAAAATAGATGTTTTGATGGAATGTTTATGATCAATCGACCTACTCTTTGCTGTAATGATGTATCATATGTATTGGGGATAAATTGGTTCAATCAAGTCATCCTATTAACTCCGTCCAACTTGGCTAACGGAAAATGTTGACTTGATTTTTTTTTTCTCTCCCACGTGGCGTTGATGTGGCTAAAATAACGTCTGTTGACACCTATTTTAATTTGCCCAAAATTAATTGCACAAAATTTAGGAGTTAATTTTCTTTAATTTCTAAAACAAAAAAATATTTCTATTTAAATGCATTGCATATAGAAATTAGGCACATTTGCATTAATAGGGTCTATTAGAGAAAATTTTCTAAAAAAAAAAATGAAAAATCCGGGTTGGGCTTGGTCGGGACCGGGTCGACCCGGCTTTTCTTTTTTCCCTTTTCTTTCCCTCGCACGGGCCTAACCCGTTCCCTTTTTTTTCTTTTTTCTTTTCCTCGAGTGGGCTGGGCTCGGCCCAGCCTAGCTCCCTTCTTCTTCTCCCCCTTGCGCCAAGCTGTCCCTTTCTCTTCCCCTGTTCACCTCTGTTCTGGCCACAGGCGACGAGCGGCGGAGTAGCCCCGCCCCGTCCCTATCTGGCCCAAGCAGGGCAAGGGAAGCACGCCACCAGGACTGGCATTGATGGCCAGTCCCGTCTTCCCCATTTCTCGGGCTCTCTCTCTCTCTCCTTCTTCCTCTGGCACTCCTCACAGAATTGGCCCCTCCTATGCACCGGCCTAAATGGCCGCGAAAGTCGCGGGCCAGAGTAGGCCAGTGCAGGCCGTCATCATGAAAACGTAATGGAGCAGGGGGGCACCGTCGTCGTTGGCTATATATAGCCAAAGAGAGAGAGAGGCCGGTCGGCCATTTGAAGGAAAACAGAGATAGAGAGAAAATAGAGAAGGGAGAGAGCAAACAGAGAACAGAGAGAGAAGAGAGAGAACAAAAAGAGAGAGAGAGAGAGAGAGAGCATACTGAGAGTCTGCCGGCCATGAGAAGGAATCCAGCAGCGTCGCCGTCACCCCCAAATCGGCCGGAGACCTCCCAGACGCGGCGTCGACCGGTGAGCCTCTCCCGACCCCGACCGCCCCTGTTTTGCCCTGTTTTGGTGTCTGGTTTGGCCCGGACTCGCGCCGGCCATTTCGCGCAAATTCCGGGCCATACCGTCGTCCCCCACAGTTCCTACATCGTCGCCGAAGGTAAGGACAGGTCTCCGGAGGACGGCGAGGCCTCGAAAGAGGTCGAAATGTGTCATTTTAGTCGATGCACTCCAATTGTTTGATGAAATGCCCAATAGGGGCCCGTTTTGTTTGAGCTCCGGTCGGCTGTGCCAAGGCTGGGCGGAGAATTGGTTGACCTTGGGGAAGCTTCGGGATGGCCACTAGAGGCTGCGTGAGGTCAAAGTATGACCTGGGTCCGCCGGCCAAGCTCCGACCGACGTTTGGGCTCAAACGAGCCCCGATCGAAGCTCAGCCGACTACTCCCCCGGCCGACCATTTATCGACCCATCGCCCCCAGTCTCTTCAGCCTCGAGAGCTGATGAGACTGAGGCCAAAGGCCGGGCAAAACAGCTGGCAAATCGCCGGATTTCTACCTGGCCGATGGCCTCCCGAGCTTAAAAGCTCGGATTTTGGCTCGAACCGGCCGGCAGCCTAGCCGGACCGGTTCGCTTGCCCAATAGGGCCGATTCGACCCGGTTGAACCGACCCTATTTTGGCATTTTCCACCGGACCGGGCCCGATCCGGCTCGAGACTCAGGTCAACGATCCGGGTTGGCCCCTAACTCGGTTCGAATCCGGAGATCCGACCCGGGTCAATGCGATGGGTCGAGTTCATTGACCCGGGTCGGTTCCGGCTAACCCGGATCCGCCGACCCGATCCGGTTTTAATATTATATTTTTATTTTATTTTATTTTTAAAAAAATTAATTAAAAATTTAAAAAAATTAATTTTTTTTCCTTTTTCTTCCGTATTTACTTTTTTTTCTAAATTATGTAATATATCCGAATGTCTTAATTTATTGTTGTATTATTATGCATGTTGTTATAATTGCATAAATTGTCATGTTTTAATTAGATAAACCTATAGGGTTACACGGTAGTACTTTGCATGTTTTTACTACTGTTTTGTTATTATTATTATTATTATTATTATTATTATGCATGTTTTTAATTAAAACATAATCGCATGAACTGTTGTGTTTTGAATGTCATCTGACTTAGTTAGGATTAGAACCTAAGACTGCATATCTATTTTGACTGCTGATCGTTTATGATTATGCACTCGCTTGATCACCTCATATGTTAGGAGAAAGACCCTAAAATCAATCCAAATTGCCTAATAAATGTTTTCAAAAAAAAATTGAACAGGGTAAAAAGGTGCCGAAAATGCATTAGTTATCCAACTAGTGTAACCAAGTCCCCGAACTCAGTCAATCTCTGGTTCGTAGGAGTAGGGTGATCCTCCCATCATCCTATTTGGGTTTCTAATCGACCCACCCCAAATCGATTAGTGGCGACTCCTTGATATAAATTACTCGCATGTTAAAAACTTAAACCCTAAGTCACGATATGGTATGGACTTGGGAGAGCCCGAGTTAAGTCCCGAATCTAGACTTAGCGCGTACCAGGCGAGACCCCTTTTTTTGCATATCGATAAAAAAAGAAGCAGGAGGTCGGTCGCGACAGACTGGCGACTTCGCTAGGGACTTGTTTTTTTTTAAAAGTGGACTTAAGCCAAATTTTTTTTATCCTATTCAAAAAATAATTTTTGTTTGGCAGCAAGGACTCCAAGTATGACCCTGACATTAAGGTGTTATTGCAGGTTCGAATTAATTGTTTATGAATTGTTGTGCATGCTTTAATGATTTAGCATTACAGTGTTGTACACACAACCACGCTGCCGGACCTGGGCCGCAATAGGGCATTTTAGGATGGTGTTAAGAAAGATACGACCTTGAACGCGAGCTCTCGATGTAGAGGTTGCCTTTCTTTTTCCCGAAATTTATTGCTAAAAAATCGAAAACAAATATCTTTAGCCGCTATTCGCGTGACTATAAGATATTTCCTTTCGATTTGGCCGAGGTTAAAAGGACTTGACGCTAATGTGAGACTGCGACGGTCAGACACCCTTTTAACTTCATTTTGTTGAACCAGTTTAGATAGAAATCGAACCTCACTGCTCATGTGTATGTAATTGTGATTGTTATGGTTCCCGGTAAAGTAAGATTTCTATTTCTGTACTTTACAATTTATTTATCTTTGTATATCCCGGTTTGTCCATGATTAGTGTAGGTTAGTTGTGGATTTAATACTGTGGCCGTTTTGGAAGAAATAGTCGCTAAAACTTTTTATGAATATTTACTTCCAATTCATGCTCTTGTTTTTATGAACACATTACAAATAATTGTTTTCTCATACGTTTTCTTGTCATTTTCAAAAAGGAGAAAATTGTGTATAAATAAAAAACAAAGCACCCCGGTAGCACTACCAGCGCTTCGGCCTGGTGGTACCCGAGAGTGAAGGTGGTCCGAGGCACCGGGGTTCGAACCCCGGGGACGCCGTTTGTAATGAACATATAAATAAAAACCTTTTTTGCTTCCCTTATTTTTTGCAAATAAAAAAATGCGTGATAGACAGATACAATACTAGACTAAGTCATGGACTGATCATTTATGAGATTTTATACTCATTCGTTGTCATTTTTTTTAACAGGTAATTACGAATTATACCAACCCGCCAAGTAAAAATGGCTGAAAAAGATATGACAACTTGTGTGGCGGACATGGAGACCGAAATGAAGCAAGTCTTCGCCTTTCTTCGACAACTCTCGAAACAAGTGAAACCATCTGTCAGTCCGCTTAGACCAACTCACCATGACTCCGTTTCGCTATCCAAGACCAGGGGTGATGATTCAAATGGAGCCTTCCAATGTCAACCAAAAGGGTAAAGATATCATAGCTGACAATGTCCACGAGTCCCCTGATCCTAAGGAATTGAGCACCTTATGCCCAAAGTTCATGCAACGTGAACAAAACAAACCCGGTATCCCTCCATCACAAAAGCGAAACAACCGGAGACAGTTCACTTCACTCCCAGGACCTCCGTCTCAGATGCTGGCAATACTCCGGAAGAAGGGACTCCTTTCCACTGCACCAAAGTGACCTAATCCTGAGAGCTTTTCAAACTACAATCCGTCTAAAAAGTGTGATTATCACGTGGGCGAGGTGGGGCATTCAACTAATGGGTGCTATACTCTTAAGCACCAAATTCAAAACCTGCTGGACACCAAGACTTTGTCATTCCATACCGATGAAGGGAATGGATGTAAGCCCGCTTGAGTAGAACTCCTTTCATTCTTTTGCATGAATCCTTAGAAAAGGAGTCATTCTTGTATTTTGTCGTCATTTCTGCCGGAAGAAATGTCTTTTTGAACTCCCCTCCCCTGAGGTTGTAAATCCACTTGTTGTAAATAAATAATGTTTTGAGGGCTTGAGGAAGTATCCTAAACCGGCCCGTTAATAATATCCAGTCATGTAAAGGAAAGTGTTCTGAGGCTCGGGCTTCCTCATGCTTCCTTGTTTCTAAGCCTTTGAAAATAAAAAAAAACGTTTTATCATTTTTCAAAAGGGCCAAAAAAAGAACGGTGGTGGAAAAGCTTGCATGCTCATAGCCCTATTTGTTTTTCTAACTCGCTCACTTTGTGTCTCAGAGCATACTCCTTTTTGATTTGTTATTACAAAGGGGGATATTTGGAAATGACATAAACTGAAGAGCATATCAACCCCTGATAATGATTGCAGATCGACTAATCCAATAAGGACAGTCCGAGCAAAGATCAGCCAATCTTCAAAATGAAACATGGGGCAAATCTCATTATTACCAATGGGTGATATCAGTCCCGGAGAGTCAAATAGAATGCTGAGCATTTCTTGACTCCATGATGAGCGAAACATCATTTCGTACAAAGGTCGGGGGTAGTTCAAAAAGAGATTACCCCTTTTGAAAGAAAAAAAGGTATGTCTTATTCCTTAATAAATTTTGGAAATGACATTCCGTCCCTTTTCTTTTACAGGTGACAAACTGAGAAGCCTACTAGACGCCAATGTGCTAACAAGCCGGATAGAGCACCATTGTTAGGACCTCTCAAATGAAACACGATGAAGAAATGCTTAATTGGGAGAGTAGACTAGGGGGCATGCAATCCCCCAGTCCATCAAAAAGGGTGTATTTCGTTCCTAAAGTTCACCCACTTTAGCATAAAAATAACACATTCTTTCCTTTTATATAGGACAAATTTGAATAAAGGTCCTGTACAAGCAGCTGGAAAGGACTTTACATATGACAAGATAGGGCTAATCCTAATCCCGCCAATCATGAAAGCCTCGACATTAGTAATGCCCACATCAGTCAAAGACATTTAAAGTAGAAATTAGCTTTGCTGCGAAAATTCCCATGCAAGGAATTGCACATGCCCTGTGCAGTCAGGAATTAGAGCATTAACGAGAAACTCCTCAACATGCCGGGACCGCATTGACAAAGCATGCACTGACAATAGGACCGTCTATTTGAAAGCATCCCTAATTATAGAGGATTTCATCTGAGCTTCAAGACCAACCATGAGAGGAGAAAAGACTCTGCTAGCTTTAAAGGCAAAATGGAAGAAGGGTAATTTGTATCGTTCTCAATTTACCCTCAATCATATCATTTCTAACATAAGCTTATGTTTTTGTCAGAAAGGAATTATCAACATCCGAGAAAACTCAAGGAATTGTCAATTTAATCTCAAACGAAGGGAATCACGAAGGGTAATGTTGTATCGTTTCCAATTCCTGTCCCTCAAAGAGCCATTCATTAACACGGTCTTTCTTATTACCTTGCAGGTTTGCCCTACTATTGCAACATAGGTAAGAATCTTTCCCTAAAAACTTTTCTCATAAGAGTACAAAGAAACAAAGGAAGAGGAAACATGTTAAAGCAAATGAATGCTTAACCTTCCTCCAAATGCATCGCATGTCTTTTGGGAAAGGATTTCGTATGGTAATTTTACCTGTTTAATTCACCAATTCCCTGTAAAAATTTTGACAATTCGACGAATGGTGTCAAACTGCTCCGATGTTTTGAACGAGGTGTGTCAAGATGATGAGAGGCAATCCTTAATCTATACACATTCTCACGTACCAAACCCTTGCAAGATGAGCAAAAAAGTTCCATTTCTATAAGGTAAAGAGATTTCTCGCATAAGGTACGATAGCCAAAGTGACGAGAGGCAGTTCATTTCTCTGCTTCATACATTACCCTTGATCGTTTGCTTAACCATTTAAGCCCATACACTTAGAGGTTCCTTTTAAATTACCCCTATCAAGAACCACCCCACATTGGGGCAGCTTGAGGTAAACCAACATCACAGAGAGGATTCAAATTCAGAGGAAGTAAGAAGACCGTCCCTCCCTTTCGATCACCGCCCCCGTGGCTTCGGCCTTGTCATCTTCACAGATCCGGTGGTCCTCGACAGAGTCATCCAAGACAAGCACACCATCGACGGCAGGACGGTCGAGGCTAAGAAGGCTTTATCAAGAGAAGAGCAGCAAACTGAAGCCTGTCCAAAATGCCAACATATCATTGATAACAGTGATGTTTTCACCTAGGAACTGAGCAAGACAAGAAAGATAAGGAGTTTGTAATATCTAAAATTTTCTATGATCATCACCCGCAACAGCTCGCACAAGGTGAAAAGATGAATAAAAATTTTCTTGCTCTCACTTGCATTAATCTTTGAGTGTTATTATTGCAGATGAATTCTCACGATAATTTAAGTGCCATAGGATGACGAAGAGCAGTTCTTCTTCTATCTCATACACTTATATCCCTTACTAGCCCAATTGAGCTGGCGATTTCATTTCTTACGAACCCAGTTGGTGATCATCCCTCACACCGGGGCAAGGCAAAAGTCACCACAGTTTGAGCATTATGGTCCAAAGTACCGAATGAAGATGAAGACTCCAAGAGCCTAATAACATTGTTTTGTTCAAGCTTATTTAGGCTAGTCATGATAACACAAAAAAAATGCTAAAAACTAGGGGCATGAAAAAGCAGTGTGTCTGGTAAAAGCAAGGCCAATGCCTATGAAGGAGAAGAAGAAAAACAATGAAAAAGATGAAGAAAAAGAGTCCCTCATTTCTGGGTAATTGCTATGAAAAATAATGAAATTTTAGTTGAGGAAATCTCTGAGTGTGATGAAGGCGCTCTCAAATACCTCAAAGATAATCGGTGTAGAATAGACGACCTCAAAGGGTTTAAACTTGAGTTCTTTCTCGATACAAACTCCTACTTTAAGAACTCTGTCTTGACGAAGATTTATCACATGATAGATGAAGACGAACCTATTCTGGAGAAAGTAATTGGGACAGAGATCGAATGGTATCCAGGAAAATGCTTGACGCAGAAGCTCCTCAAGAAAAAGCTATTCAAGAAGCCAAAGCACCGAATTACCCAGGGAGTTTTCCAAAAGGATCCTGACGGTAGAGAAAAGACCGGTGACAATTCCAAGATGATCACCAATTCTCACCCTCACACACATTTTTGAGCCCAATGATCATTTCGTTCCTCAACCTGTAAACCAAGCCTACGTTACATCCCTCATGAAGTCTCTTCTGACTAGGGCACTTGAATTAACCTGGAATTTCAAATGTTTATAAACAACGCTCGAGGAAGTGCGAGCAAGACTACTTCTATCTCGTTTTACAGGGCTCTTGACTTGTAAACCTAGAAATGATTGCAGAATATTTTCTTTCATGGCCTTAACTTGGACAATCTCCTTTGTTAAGCCATTGACCAAACCTACATTACGACCCTGAAGAAGACCTCTTAGATTGGCAGCGTCGTACCGCTTGCGAGAAAACTCAGACCCTTGTTGATGTGATAACGGTTAGATTGAGTGTTTTCGATATTTCCGCCTTAATGGTTGGGACAAACAACCCTTTTCAATGAGAGTGAGTGGAAAGTCTTTTCTGATTGAAGGTCCCTCGTTCAGCATCTCGAGAAGTCCACCTTGCGAGCGAAAATTATCTTGATTGATAATTACCCTCGGTGGATGTTTGGTGATGCAAACATGGCAAAATCATCATACATGAACTTTCAAATACACATTCTGGAATAGCCTAGCTCGTCTATCCTTGATGAATGCACGCATGTTTGCGCTAATCATCTTTGACAGCTCAGAGTTTTAACCCCCAGTAATAGAACACGAAAATTCGGGCGTTGGAGAAGCCCTCATTATCATCTCAAAAGAGATGCCCCGAAAAAGGTTGGGTGTTCAGCAGATGATGCATCAAACCTCCGGGTGCTTATTATTTGAGTCTTTTCAAGACCTGCTGACGAAGACCCACCAGGCAAACCATCAAATCCTCGGGCGAGGACCCCTAGGTGCTCATCGTTTGAGTTTTTTCAAGACCTGCTGGCGAGGACCCACCAGGCAAATCATCAAATCCTCGGGCGAAGACCCCCAAGTGCGCATCGTTTGAGTCTTTCCAAGACCTATTGGCGAGGACCCACTAGGCAAACCATCAAATCCTCGGGCAAGGACCCCCAGGTGCTTATCGTTTGAGTCTTTTCAAGACCTGCTGGCGAGAACCCACCAGGCAAATCATCAAATTCTCGGGCAAGGATCCCCATGTGCTCATCGTTTGAGTCTTTCCAAGACCTGCTGGCGAGGACCCACCAGGCAAAATCTAGTCAAGGCGACTGAAGAAAGGTTCGGGTCCTAGACAAACGAAATCCAGTCAAGGCAGCCGAAGATAGGTTCGAGTCCTAGGCAAACGATTTCCCCAGTCAAGACGATCAAAGAAAGGTTCGGGTCCTAGACAAACCATTTCCCCCGTCAAGGCGACCAAAGACAGGTTCGAGTCCTCAACAGACAATATCAACTATCTAGAATTACTCTACCCTTTGGCAAGGTAAGTATCTCCAGGTATGTTTTTATTTGTTTTAGCACACATCATCTTATCGCATCATAAAAAATATGACTCACGATCTCGCCAAAAATAATATTCATTGAGCTTGCATGGGCCAAATTTAGGTGTCATTTTATCTTTGAACGTAATCTCTGCGAGCTCAAACTCTGCGAGCTCATCTTCAAAGAGAGGCAGCTGTTGACACCTATTTTAATTTGCCCAAAATTAATTACACAAAATTTAGAAGTTAATTTTCTTTAATTCCTAAAACAAAAAATATTTCTATTTAAATACATTGCATATAGAAATTAGGCACATTTGCATTAATAGGGTCTATTAGAGAAAATTTTCTTAAAAAAAAAAATGAAAAATCCGGGTCGGGCCGGGTCGAGACCGGGTCGACCTGGCCTTTCTTTTTTCCCTTTTCTTTCCCTCGCGAGGGCCCAGCCCGTTCCCTTTTTTTTTTCTTTTTTCTTTTCCCCGCTTGGGCTGGGCTCAGCCCGACCCAGCTCCCTTCTCCTTCTCTCCCCTGCGCCGAGCTATCCCTTTCTCTTCCCCTGTTCACCTCTGTTCTGGCCGTAGGCGATGGGCGACGGATCAGCCCCGCCCCGTCCCTATCTGGCCAGAGCAGGGCCAGGGAAGCACGCCACCGGGACCGGCATTGATGGCCAGTCCCGTCTTCCCTATTTCCCGGGCTTTCTCTCTCCTTCTTCCTCTGGCACTCCTCATAGAATCGGCCCCCCCTCTGCACCAGCCTAAATGGCCGCGAAAGTCGCGGGCCAGAGTAGGCCGGTGCAGACCGTCATCATGAAGACGTAACGGAGCAGGGGGCACCGTCGTCGTTGGCTATATATAGCCAGAGAGAGAGAGGCCAGTCGGCCATTTGAAGCAAAAACAGAGATAGAGAGAAAACAGAGAAGGGAGAGAGCAAACAGAGAACAAAGAGAGAAGAGAGAGAACAGAAAGAGAGAGAGAGCATACTGAGAGTCCGCTGGCCGTGAGAAGGAATCTAGTAGCGTCGCCGTCGCCCCCAAATCGGCCGGAGACCCCCCAGACGCGGCGTCAACCGGTGAGCCTCTCCCAGCCCCGACTGCCCCTGTTTTGCCCTGTTTTGCTGTTCGGTTTGGCTGGGACTCGCGCCGGCCGTTTCAGGCTAATCTTGGCCCATACCGTCGTCCCCCACAGTTCCTACATCATCGCCGAAGGTACGGACAGGTCTTCGGAGGACGGCGAGGCCTCGAAAGAGGTCAAAATGTGTCGTTTTAGTCGATGCACTCCAACTGTTTGATGAAATGCCCAATAGGGGCCCGTTTTGTTTGAGCTCCGGTCGGCTATGCCGAGGCTGGCCGGAGAATTGGTTAACCCTGGGGAAGCTCCGGGATGGCCACTAGAGGCCACGTGAGGTCAAAGTATGACTTGGGTCCGCAGGCCAAGCTCCGACCGACGTTTAGGCTCAAACGAGCCCCGATCGGAGCTCAGCTGGCGACTCCCCCGGCCGACCATCTGTAGACCCATCGCCTCCAGTCTCTTCAGCATTGAGAGCTGATGAGACTAAGGCTAAAGGCCGGGTGAAACAGCTGGCAAATCGCCGAATTTCTGCCCGGCCGATGGCCTCCCGAGCTTAAAAGCTCGGATTTTGGCCTGAACCGGCCGACAGCCTAGCCGGACTGGTTCGCTCGCCCAATAGGGCCGGTTCCACCCGGTCGAACCGGCCCTATTTTTGCATTTTCCACCTGACCGAGCCCGATCCGGCTCGGGACCCGGATTGACCTGGTTCGGACCCAGAGATCCGACCCAGGTCAACGCGATGGGTCGGGTTCATTGACACGGGTCGATTCCGGCCAACCCGGATCCGCCGACCCGACCCGACCCGATTTTAATATTATATATATTTTATTTTATTTTTAAAAAAAATTATTAAAATTTTTTAAAAAAAATTAATTTTTTTTCCTTTTTCTTCCGTATTTACTTTTTTTAAAAAATTTTAAATTTTAAATTTTTTTTTCTAAATTATGTGATATATCCGAATATCTTAATTTATTGTTGTACTATTATGCATGTTGTTATAATTGCATAAATTGACATGTTTTAAATTAGATAAACCTATAGGGTTATACGATAGTACTTTGCATGTTTTTACTACCGTTTTATTATTATTATTATACATGTTTTTAATTAAAACATAATTGCATGAACTGTTGTGTTTTGAATGTCATCTGACTTAGTTAGGATTAGAACTTAAGACTGCATATCTATTTTGACTGCTGATCGTTTATGATTATACACTCGCTTAATTACCTCATATGTTAGGAAAAAGACCCTAAAATCAATCCAAATTAACTGACAAATATTTAAAAAAAAAAAATAAACAGGGTAAAAAGGTACCGAAAGGGCATTAGTTATCCAACTAGTATAATCAAGTCCCGAACTCAGTTAATCTCTGGTTCGTAGGAATAGGGTGATCCTCCCATCACCCTATTTGGGTTTCTAATCGACTCACCCCAAATCGATTAGCGGCGACTCCTTGATATAAACTACTCGCATGTTAAAAACTTAAACCCTAAGTCGCGATATGGTATGGGCTTGGGAGAGCCCGAGTTAAGTTCCAAATCTAGACTTAGCGCGTACCAGGCGAGACCTCTTTTTTTGCATATCGATAAAAAAAGAAGCGGGAGGTCGGTCGCGACAGCGTCATTTGAAATTGGGATGGATGAACTTAACAAGGAGTAAGAACAGAAGATGTGAAGGGTGTTTATTTATTTTGTTTATTTATTTTGCTCGAAGTGAGGGGCGTTTATGGAAAAGAGCAAGTGAGTGGAAAAGGGATTCTCAAAAATCAACGAATGGAGTGATTTATTGCTAACACAGACACCGAAGATGGGGGACTTCGTGAAGGAGTGACATTTCAAAGACAGCCACTTTGGAGAGCAATGTTATTAAGTTTCGAGAAAGATTGAGCAACCGAGTGGATATTTTTCTTAGTGAAAATTTCCCTTGTCCAAGGAGCTCAGCAGGAACTGCGAAAAAGCTGTTTTGAATGTTTCAAAAATTGGATTTAGGAATGTGTGGTTCATTATAAAGCACATTATCTCAAACCAGTTGAATGGTGCAAACCTCATCTTTAACGGTCGTAGAATACAGTTCTCCCCATAACCATGTCTTGTTCTCTTTCTTTGTGTACTCTCTTAATCGTTTTCTCCCTCGTCTGCCATCCTGCTATGCCATTTGTTAGTTCCCTTTCCTTTAATATAAGTAGCTTTAACGCGAATGGAGGCGACATATTGCTCGAAGGAGTTGTGAGAATTGTGTCTGGAGCCGTTCAACTAACCGATAGCACTATCCTCCAGAAAAACTTTCAAGTAGGCCGCATTCAGTATTCCAAACCCATATATATACAGAATTCTGCTACAGGGAAACAGGCAGACTTCTTTACTCGTTTCTCATTCACCATCAATACTAAAAATGCCACTGAATATAGTGATGGCATGGCCTTTTTTCTTGCTCCTGTTGGCTTCCTAATCCCCCCTAACTCAGCAGGTGGATTCTTAGGTGTTGACACCTATTTTTAATTTACCCAAAATTAATTGCACAAAATTTAGGAATTAATTTTCTTTAATTCCTAAACAAAAAAATATATATAATTTAAATGCATTGCATATAAAAATTAGGCATGTTTGTATTTAATAGGGTATATTAGAATGTCTAATTAAACTTTTAAAAAAAAAAATCGGCTCGGGCCGGGTCAGGCTGGGCCGGCCCGGCCCTTTTCTTTTCTCTCCTCCTCCCCGCGCGAGCCCAAGGCCCTTCTCTTTTCTTTTTTTTCCCTCCTGCGCCAGCCCAGCCCGCGCCTCTCCTTCCTCCGCGCCAGCCCAGCCCGGCTTCCCTCTTATTTTTCTTTTCTCCCTGCGCGACTGAGCCCGGCCCAGCCTCGGCCCGGCTTCTCCTTCTCCCCCACGCGCGACCGTCGCTGTCCACGCCCCTGTCCGCCTCTGCTTCACGTCGTCACGCCGACGCACGGCGGCGCCGCCCCTCGTCATTGTCGTCATCCGGCCAGAGGAAGGCCGAATGAGCACGCCGACGGGACTGGCATTAATTGCCAGTCCCGTCTTCCTCGTCTTCCTGGCTTCCCCTTATCCCCTCCTCCCTCACAGCTCCCTGTTCCGCGGCTCTGCTTCACCGCCAGGCCTCCCTCTCTGCACCGGCCTATGGACGCGGGATTTGCGGGGCATAGGCCGGTGCAGGCCGTCGTCAGCCGACGTGGGGGAGGCACGGGACGCGTCGTCGCCGCCTATAAAAGCCGAAGAGAGAGAGAAGAGCGCCGGTCGGCGTTTTTGAGAGAGAAACAGAGCAGAGAGAGAGAGAGACACCGAGAGAGAATAGAGAGAAAAAAGAAGAGAATAGAGAGAGAGTGTGTGACTGAGGCCTCGCCGGAGCAAACCAGCGACGCCGTTGCCACCGTGAAGAAGCCAGAGCCCCCGGGTCGGCCATTTTTCCAGAGAACAGAGAGAGAGAACAGGGAGAGAAAGAGAGCGAAGCAGAGAGGAGAGAGTAGCCTAGGAGCGTCTCGCCGGCCCAGCCGGTCTCGCCGTCTCCAGCAAACTAACCGGCGACGCCCGGAGCACCCCTCCGGCCATTTTTCAGAAAGAAACAGAGGGAGAGAGAACCGGGAGAGAATACAGAGAGAGGGGGTGAACCGAGGTCACGCCAGAGCCAAAGGCGAACCAGGAGAGGTCGTCGACGCCCTCAGACCCGCCGGAGACCATCCAGACGAGCTGACGACCGGTGAGCCCCCCGGCCGAAAACCGCCCCTGTTTTCCCCTGTTTTTGTGCTCGGTAGGGCCGGGACTCGCGCCGGCCGTGTCGCGCGATTCCCGGCCCATGCCGTCGCCGTTCCCGGTCCCCAGTCGCAGTTGAACGTCAGCCGCAGCCGTCGGAGCCGACCGTGCCACCGGAGGAGGTCGAAATCGGCTGATTTCCACCGCGCCCACCAAGTGTTCGACACAATGCCCCAGAGGAGCCGGTTCTGATTTGGCTCGCCGGCCGGTGAACCGACGGCCGGACGACGACCCAGGTAGGCGACGAGGTTTGGTAGTGGTCCCAGAGGCTTGATTTTGGTCGGCGCAGGTCTGGGTCCGCCGGCGAGAGGCCGATTTTCGGCTTCGCCGGCCGCTGCTCCCTTCGGTTCGGTCTGAACCGGTTCAGCCGACCCGACCCGGTCAAATACCGGGTCGGATCCGTTGACCCGGGTCGGTCCGACCGACCCGGTTCAGCTGATCCGACCCCCAGTCAACGACCGGGTCGGATCTGTTGACCGGGTCGGTCCGACCGACCCGGTTCAGTTGATCCGACCCGAGTCAACGATCCGGGTCGGATCCGTTGACC
The DNA here is from genome assembly GCA_031216235.1 of Syzygium jambos. Taxonomy (NCBI): domain Eukaryota; kingdom Viridiplantae; phylum Streptophyta; class Magnoliopsida; order Myrtales; family Myrtaceae; genus Syzygium; species Syzygium jambos. Next base: position 33,194,689 of record CM062226.1, on the reverse strand, counting down.
CGGGTCGGTTCCGACCGACCCAGATCCGACCCGACCCGACCCGACCGGTTTTTTATTTTTATTTTTATTTTATTTTTAAAAAAATATTAAAAAATTCAAAAAAAAATTTAAAAAAATCAAAAAAAATAAAAAAAAGGTTTTTATTTTCCTTTTTATTTTCCTTTTTTTATTAAAAATAAAAAATAATAATAATATTTTCGTTTTTAAAAAAAAAATCAAAATCAAAAAAAAAATCCGAAATTTTTTTTTTCTTTTCATGTATGACTTATCTGAGTGTTTTAATCCTTTATAATTATGCATGTGTTGTTTTATTTAAATTCAACAAGTCTGAAATCGCGTGGTAGTATGTTGCATGTTTTATTATTACCGTCGCATTGTTATTATGCATGTTTTTTAATACAATTGCATGAATTGTTGTGTTTTGAATGTCATCTGGCTTAGTTAGGGCTAGAGCCATAGGTTGCATGACTGCTAATCATTTCTGATTATGCACTCGCTTGATCACCTCACATGTTAGGAGAAAGGTCCTAAAATCAATCCGAACTGCTTGATAAATGTTTTCAAAAATGAACAGGGTAGAAAGGTACCGAAAGGGCATTAGTTATCCAACTAATGTAACCAAGTCCCCGAATTCAGTTAATCTCTGGTTCGTAGGAATAGGGTGATTCTCCCATCACCTTATTTGGGTTTCTAATCGACCCACCTCAAATCGATTAGTGGCGACTCCTTGGTATAAACCATTTGTATGTTAAATATTTAAACCTTAAGTCGCGATATGGTATGGGCTTGGGAGAGCCCGAGTTAAGTCCTAAACCTAGACTTAGGACGTACCAGGCGAGCCCCCCTGCTTTTTGCATATCGTCCAAAAGGGCTCGGGAGTTCGGTCGCGACAGACTGGCGACTCCGCTGGGGATTGTTTTTTTAAAGTGGACTTAAGCCAAAATTTTACCCTGTTCAAAATAATTTTTGGCAGCAAGGATTTCAGGTATGAGCCTGACGTTAAGGTGTTATTTGTTCTTGCAGGTTCAAATTGATTGTTTATAAATTTCTGTGCATGCTTTAATGATTTAGCACTACACTATTGCACACACAACCACGCTGTCGGACCTGGGCCGCAATAGGACATTTTAGGATGGTGTTAAGAAAGATACGGCCTCGAACGCGAGCCCGCTATGTAGAGGTTGCCTTTCTTTTCCCCGAAATTCATTTCTAAAAAAATCGTAAAGAAATATCTTTAGCCGCTAATCGCGTGACTATAAGATATTCCTTTCGATTTGGCCGAGATTAAAAGGACTTGACACCAACGCGAGGCTGCGACGGTCAGGCACCCTTTTAATTTCACTTTGCTAAACCGGTCTAGATAGAAATCGAGCCTCACCCCTCATGTGCATGTCGTTGTGATTGCCATGGCTCAAGAAAAGGTATATATTCTATCCCTTCTCATTTTATTATGCAGCCTACTAATTCAATTAATTTGTTATTAATAGGCCACCCGTTGATTGCATTCTATACACGATGGGAAAAACTGATGCCCAATTTGTCCCTGTTCCTAAGAAAATTTCTGGCATGGTGGGACCGACGAGACGAGGGATATGCTTATTGCGGAACTTGTCCGTGAAAATAAGCAGCTCCGAGAAGACTATAGCTTTCCCATCGTTTATAAAATGAGCATCCGGGAAGGGCGCCCTTTTTGTTAAAAGCCCCTTTTTGTATATTTCCCTAGTAATTATGTTCAGGGGTTTTGGTTTTCTTCCTTAAATATGTTTTTGGGTTGTACTAATGTTAATATAACTCGGGCCGTTTTTTAAGCTTTAAATTAATTTTCTCGCCCCTTTGTGACACCACCGCGGCCTTCGGCCCAGTGGTATCCGGGAATGGGGAAAACGGTCCGAGGCGACCGGGGTTCGAACCCCGGGGACGCCACTTGTAATGTTGATATTAATAAAAACCCTTTTTGCTTATTTTTTCTTTGCAAATAAAGAAAATATGCAATAATATCATGCCTAGATCATAAAATGATTCTTTATTAGGCATTATACTCATTCATTTCAACGTTTTCGCCAGGTAGTTAAAAATGGCCGAAGAAAACGTCCGTCTTAATACCATGGAGGACGAAATGAAGCTGGTCCTCAATGCAATCCAAAATCTCACAAAACAAGTGGAATCCATTCAGAGCAAGCTCACGCCCACGCCTGCAGCAGTTGAGGTGGTGTTATCACCACCGTCCACTGAAAAAGCCAAAGCCTCCGCCAGCGACGTTAAAATGCCTCCGCTAGAGGACGATTCGCTTCCCCTTGCTGTCAGGGAGCCTGAACCTAAAGTTGCACCAATGACAGAGCATGACAAACGCCTTGCAAAAGTCGAAGAGATGCTGAAACAGCTCCAGGGTCCGCAAAATGCTGTCCCACTTGACCTGTCTATATATAAACGGGTCAAAGTACCAAAGAAATTCAAGATGCCGGAATTCGAGAAGTATGATGGTACCTCATGCCCCAGGCATCATCTGCACATGTATCATGTGCGGATGACCCAATACGTTGATAATGAACCCCTCATGATTCAGACGTTTCAAGCGAGTTTGACAGGACCAGCCCTGACATGGTATATGTCGAAAGATGTGGACGCTTTTAAGTCCTGGGACGATGCCGCTGATGCATTCCTCAAGCAATATCAATTCAACCTCGATGTCACCTTTACTCGTGATGATCTGGAACGTGCTGAGAAGAAGAAGAGTGAGTCCTTCAAGGAGTACGCCACCAGATGGAGAAACTTGGCCGCCCAAGTTACCCCACAACTCACTGATCAGGAACAAGTGAAGTTGTTCATAAAGTCGCTTCCGTACGAATACCGACACCGCCTGGTTGGTGCCACCGCTGAATCCCTTAATCGTCTTGTTCCTGTGGGTGAACGAATTGAAACGGGACTGCGTGAGGGGTGGTTCACAGACCCCACTTCCGAGAAACTCGGCATGAAGAAGGAGAAAGAACCCCTGATAGGTGCAGATATTGCATACACCTAAACCGTTCGTTCTTCCCCAATAGTTCAGATGAGCAGTGGACAGCAACCGGCCTCAGGCCGCAAGCCAGCCCAAAGGCTAAATAACAAAAAACAGTCTACGCCACTCCCTTGGCCTATGACTCAGATTCTACCTATTCTCCTGGAAAAGGGGTTGCTTGCTAAAGAGCCAAAGCGTAAAACTCCTGAGCGTTTCCCCAACTACGATCCCTCCAAGGCATGTGATTATCATTTGGGCGAAATAGGACATTCCGTCAATGACTGTGTTGTCCTGAAAAATAAGGTCCAGAAATTATTGGATGCAAAGATGCTTTCATTCCGCAATGCACCACCCAATCAAGCAGGAGGCGTGGATGTCGTCATTGAGTAAACTATAGACTCAATTCTCCTCCCTTAGAATAGAGGCATATTTAATAGTTTGAATCCTCCCATACTTGGGAGCTTTTCTTGCTTTCTAAAGTCTCAGCTGTTTTTTAGAATTCCCAGTTTTTGGAATTTGTAATTATGCTTGAAATTTTAGTATTGCAATTTCCATTCCAACAAATGTAATTCGCTTGAATTATTCAAAAGAATTATAAATGTTTTGTTTTGAGGGCCTGAGGAAGTATCTCAAACCGGCCCGTTGATGATATCCAGCCACGAAAAGGAAAGTGTTCTGAGGCCCGGGCTTCCTCATGCTTCCTTGTTTTTAAGCTTTTGAAAATAAAGCAAACGTTTTGTCATTTTTCAAAAGAATAAAAAGAACGGTGGTGGAAAAACATGCATGCTCATAACCCTGTTTGTTTTTCTAACTCGCTCACTTCATGTTTCAGAGCATACTCCTTCTTAATTTGTTTTTACAAAGGAGACATTTAGAAATGACACAAACTGAAGAGTACATCAGACCCTGATGATGCTAGCGGACCAACTCATCTGATAGGGACAGTCCGAGCAAAGATCAGCTAACCTTCAAAATGAAATGTGGGGCAAATCTCATCACTTCTAGTGTGAGATATCAATTCCAGAAAGTCAGAAGGAATGCTGAGCATTCCTTGACACCATGATGAGCGAAACATCATTTCATACAAAAGTCGGGGACAGATCAAGAAAAGATTGCCCCTTTTGGAAAGAAAAGGTACGTCTTATTCCTAAACAAATTTTGAAAATGACATTCCATCCCTTTTCTTTTGCAGATAATGAAATGGGGAACATGCTAGACCCTGACGTGCTAACAAGCCGGATGGAGCACCAATGCTGGGACTTCTCAAATGAAGCATGACGAAGAAGGGCTCAATTGGAAGAGTAGACTATGGGGCATGCAATCCCCCCAGTCCATCAAAAATGGTGTATTTCGTTCCTAAAGTTCATCCACTTTAGAATAGGAATGATACATTCTTTCCTTTTATTTAGGACAAATTTGAGCAAAGATTCTGTGCAAGCAGCTGGAAAGGACTTTGCATATGACAAGATAGAGTCAATTCTAGTCCCACTAATCATGGAGGTCTCGACGTCAGTCATGCCCACATCAGTCAAAGACCTTTAAAGTGGAGATTAGCTTTGCTGCGAAGATCCCCATGTAAGCAATTGCACATACCCTGTGCATGTCGGGAATCAGAGGATTTTTTGAGAAATGCCTCAGCATGCCAGAATCGCGTTGGCACAGCATGCGCCGACAATAGGACTTTCCAATTAGAGACATCCCTAATTATAGAGGATTTCATTCGAGCTTCGAGACTAAAAGTATGGAGGAGCAAATTGTGCCAGAGAAGACTGAACAAAATAAAGAGGAGAAAAGACTCTGCTAGCTTTGAAGGCAAAATGGAGGAGGGGTAATCTGTATCGTTCTCAATTTACCCTCAATCATCTCACTTCTAACATAAACTCGCGTTTTGTCAGAAGGGAATCATCAACATCCGAGAAAATTCAAGGAGTTGTCAGTTGAATCTCCAATGAATGGGATCGCGAAGGGTAATGTTGTATCGTTTCCGATTCCTATCCCTTAAAGAGCCATTCATTAACACGATCCTTCTCATTACCTTGCAGGTATGCCTCACTATCACAATACAGGTAAGTACCCCTTTCTCTAAAAAGACTCTTCTCATGAGAGTATAGAGAAACAAGAAGGAAGAAATAATTAAAGAAATTGGATATTATTCCCCAAGTGCATTTCGTGGAAAGTAATTTTGCATGGCAATTTTACCTGTTTAATTCACCAATTCCCCGTGAAAATCTTGACAACTCAACGAATGGTGTCGAATTACTCCAATGTATTGAACGAGGTGTGTCAGGATGATGAGAGGCAACCCTTAATCCATACACGTTCTCAAGTACTAAACCCTTGCAAGATGAGTGAAAAGGTTTCATTTTTACAAGGTGAAGGGATTTCTCGCATAAGGTATGGCAGTCAAAATGACGAAAGGCAATTCATTTCTTTGCCCCATATACTGCCATTAATCATTTGCTTAACCCTTTTGAGCCCACACACTCGAAGGCTCCTTTTAAGTCACCCCTGTCAAGAACCACCCCACATTGGGGCAGCTTGAGGTCCGGCGGTCCTCGACAGAGTCCTCCAAGACCAGCATACCATCGACAACCGGACAGTCGAGGCTAAGAAGGCTTTGTCAAGAGAGAAGCAGCAAACTAATGCCTGTTCCAAATGTCAATATCTTATTGATAACAGTGATGTTTTCACTAAGCAAGACAAGAAGGATGAAGAGTTTGTAATATCTAAAATTTTCTATGATCATCAGCTGCAACAACTCACACAAGGTGAAAAAGATGAATAGAAGTTTTCTTGCTCTCACTTGCATTAATCTTTGAGTGTTTTTATTGCAGATGAACTCTCATGATAATTTAAGTGCCCTAGGATGATGAAGAGCAGTTCTTCTTCTATCCCATACACTTATATCCCTTGCTAGCCCAATTGAGCCGGCAATTTCATTCCGTACGAACCCAATTGGTGATCATCCCCTACACCGGGGCAAGGCAAAAGTCACCACAGTTTAAGCATCACGGTCTCAAGTACCGAATGAAGATGAAAACTCCAAGAGCCTAAAAACATTGTTCTGTTCAACTTTGTTTAGGCTAGTCCTGACAACATCAGAAAAGCAGCTTAAAAAAAATGCTGAAAAACTGGGGGCATGAAAAAGCAGTGTGCCTGGTAAAAGCAAGGCCAATGCCCATGAATGGAGATCTATGGGCGTGATGAAAGCGCTCTCAAATATCTCAAAGACATTAAGTGGTGTAGAATAGACAATCCCAAAAGTTTCAAACTTGAGTTCTTCTTTGATGTAAATTCTTACTTTAAGAACTCTGTCTTGATAAAGATCTGCCACATGATAGAAGAAGACGAACCTATTCTTGAGAAAGCATTTGGGACAGAGATAGAATGGTATTCAGGAAAATGCTTGACGCAAAAGCTCCTCAAGAAAAAGTTGTCAAAGATGCTAAAACACAGGATTACCCAGGAAGTCTTCTAAAAGGGTCCTGACAGTGGAGAAGAAGACCGGTGACAATGTTAGATGATCACCAATTCTGACCTTCACACACATTTTTGAGCCTAACGATCATTTCGTTCCTCAACCCGTAAATCAAGCCCATGCTACATCCCTCATGAAGTCTCTTCTGACTGGGGCATTTGAATTAACACGGGATTTCAAATGTTTATAAACAGCACTCGAGGAAGTGCGAGCAAGACTATTTTCTATCTCTTTTGCAGGGTTCTTGACTTGTAAACCCGGAGATAATTGTAGAGTATTCTCTTTCATAGCCTTGACTCGGACAGTCTCCTTTGTTAAGCCATTGACCAAGCCTACATTACGACCCTGAAGAAGACCTCTCAGATTGGCAGCGTCGTATCGCTTTCGAGAAAACTCAGACCCTTGTTGATGTGATAGCGGTCAGATTGAGTGTTTTCAGTGTCCCCGCATTAATGGCCGGGACAAATACCCTTTTCAATGAGAGCGAGTGGAAAGTCCTTTCTGACTGAAAGTCCCTCGTTCATCATCTCGAGAAAGTCCACCTTGCGAAAAGTTGTCTTGATTGACCCTCGGTGGATTTTTGGTGATGCAAACATGGTAAAATCGTCATGCATGAACATTCAAATGCACACTCTGGAATAGCCCAGCTTGTCTATCCTTGATGAATGCATGCATGTTTGTGCTAATCATCTTTGACAGTCCAGAGTTTTAATCCCCAGTGATAGAATACAAAAATTCGGGCATTGGAAAAGCCCTCATTATCATCCCAAGAGAGATGCCCCGAAAAAGGTTGGTTATTGATGATACATCAAACCTCCGGGAATGCGCCCAGGTAAGTACATTCTACCCTTACCCGATCTCAAAATCATCAGATTTCTTTTCAAACTACCCAGAAGGTAAACCTGGTGTTCCTTTGAAAAAGAAAAGCATCTTGACTAGTTGGTCAAGATATTTCGTATGACATTCTAGAATAGCCTCAGTTGTCTATTTCTCCGATGAATGCATATGTTTGCACAAAAAACTTGTCTGACAGGAGACATGCCCTTAAGAGGCAGGAACGTATCCAGGTAAGTATATTCTACTCATGCCTGGTTCCAAAAATCCATGTACCTACAATTATTATGGTACCCTTTGAACATTGGACTAACCCCTCTGTTCACCCTTTTGAGCACGGAACTGACTCCCTCTGTTCACATCAAATCCTCGGGCGAGGACCCCCAAGTGCTCATCGTTTGAGCTTTTCAAGACCTGCTGGCGAGGACCCACCAGGCAAATCATCAAATCCTCGGGCGAGAACCCCCAGGTGCTCATCGTTTGAGCTTTTCAAGACCTGCTGGCGAGGACCCACCAGGCAAATCATCAAATCCTCGGGCGAGGACCCCCAGGTGCTCATCGTTTGAGCTTTTCAAGACCTGCTGGCGAGGACCCACCAGGCAAATCATCAAATCCTCGGGCGAGAACCCCCAGGTGCTCATCGTTTGAGCTTTTCAAGACCTGCTGGCGAGGACCCACCAGGCAAATCATCAAATCCTCGAGCGAGGACCCCCAGGTGCTCATCGTTTGAGCTTTTCAAGACCTGCTGGCGAGGACCCACCAGGCAAATCATCAAATCCTCGGGCGAGGACCCCCAGGTGCTCCTCGTTTGAGCCTTTTCAAGACCTGCTGGCGAGGACCCACCAGGCAAATCATCAAATTCTCGGGCGAGGACCCCCAGGTGCTCATCGTTTGAGCCTTTTCAAGACCTGCTGGCGAGGACCCACCAGGCAAATCATCAAATCCTCGGGCGAGGACTCCCAGGTGCTCATCGTTTGAGCTTTCCAAGACCTGATGGCAAGGACTCACCAGGCAAACAATCAAAATCCAGTCAGTCAAGGCAACCGAAGAAAGGTTCGGGTCCTAGACAAACGAAATCCAACTGGCGACCGAAGAAAGGTTCGGGTCCTGTGTAAGCGATTTCCCCCCAGTCACGGCAACCGAAGGTAGATTCGGGTCCGCGACAAATGAAATCCAGCCAAGGCGACCGAAGAAAGGTTCGGGTCCTGTGCAAGCGATTTCTCCCCAGTCCAGGCGATCGAAGAAAGGTTCGGGTCCTAGACAAACAATCCCCAGTCCAGGCGACCGAAGAAAGGTTCGGGTCCTAGGTAAACAATCCCCAGTCCAGGTGACCGAAGAAAGGTTCGGGTCCTAGACAAACAATTCCCCGTCAAGGCGACCGAAGAAATGTTCGGGTCCTCGACACACAATATCAACTATCTGGAATTACTCTACCCTTCGGCAAGGTAAGTAGCCCCAGGTATGTTTTTATTTGCTTTAGCATGCATCATCTTATCGCACCATAAAAATTGGGACTCACAGTCCCGCCAAAAATAACATTCATTGAGCATGCATGGGCCAAATTTAGGTGTCATTTTATCTTTGAACGTAACCTCTGCAAGCTCAAGCTCTGCGAGCTCACCTTCAAAGAGGGGCAGCTGTTGACACCTATTTTTAATTTGCCCAAAATTAATTGCACAAAATTTAGGAATTAATTTTCTTTAATTCCTAAACAAAAAAATATATATAATTTAAATGCATTGCATATAAAAATTAGGCATGTTTGTATTTAATAGGGTATATTAGAATGTCTAATTAAACTTTAAAAAAAAAAAAATCGGCTCGGGCCGGGTCAGGCTGGGCCGGCCCGGCCCTTTTCTTTTCTCTCCTCCTCCCCGCGCGGGCCCAAGGCCCTTCTCTTTTCTTTTTTTTCCCTCCTGCGCCAGCCCAGCCCGCGCCTCTCCTTCCTCCGCGCCAGCCCAGCCCGGCTTCCCTCTTATTTTTCTTTTCTCCCTGCGCGACTGAGCCCGGCCCAGCCTCGGCCCGGCTTCTCCTTCTCCCCCACGCGCGACCGTCGCTGTCCACGCCCCTGTCCGCCTCTGCTTCACGTCGTCACGCCGACGCACGGCGGCGCCGCCCCTCGTCATCGTCGTCATCCGGCCAGAGGAAGGCCGAATGAGCACGCCGACGGGACTGGCATTAATTGCCAGTCCCGTCTTCCTCGTCTTCCTGGCTTCCCCTTATCCCCTCCTCCCTCACAGCTCCCTGTTCCGCGGCTCTGCTTCACCGCCAGGCCTCCCTCTCTGCACCGGCCTATGGACGCGGGATTTGCGGGGCATAGGCCGGTGCAGGCCGTCGTCAGCCGACGTGGGGGAGGCACGGGACGCGTCGTCGCCGCCTATAAAAGCCGAAGAGAGAGAGAGGAGCGCCGGTCGGCGTTTTTGAGAGAGAAACAGAGCAGAGAGAGAGAGAGACACCGAGAGAGAATAGAGAGAAAAAAGAAGAGAATAGAGAGAGAGTGTGTGACTGAGGCCTCGCCGGAGCAAACCAGCGACGCCGTTGCCACCGTGAAGAAGCCAGAGCCCCCGGGTCGGCCATTTTTCCAGAGAACAGAGAGAGAGAACAGGGAGAGAAAGAGAGCGAAGCAGAGAGGAGAGAGTAGCCTAGGAGCGTCTCGTCGGCCCAGCCGGTCTCGCCGTCTCCAGCAAACTAACCGGCGACGCCCGGAGCACCCCTCCGGCCATTTTTCAGAAAGAAACAGAGGGAGAGAGAACCGGGAGAGAATACAGAGAGAGGGGGTGAACCGAGGTCACGCCAGAGCCAAAGGCGAACCAGGAGAGGTCGTCGACGCCCTCAGACCCGCCGGAGACCATCCAGACGAGCTGACGACCGGTGAGCCCCCCGGCCGAAAACCGCCCCTGTTTTCCCCTGTTTTTGTGCTCGGTAGGGCCGGGACTCGCGCCGGCCGTGTCGCGCGATTCCCGGCCCATGCCGTCTCCGTTCCCGGTCCCCAGTCGCAGTTGAACGTCAGCCGCAACCGTCGGAGCTGACCGTGCCGCCGGAGGAGGTCGAAATCGGCTGATTTCCACCGCGCCCACCAAGTGTTCGACACAATGCCCTAGAGGAGCCGGTTCTGATTTGGCTCGCCGGCCGGTGAACCGACGGCCGGACGACGACCCAGGTAGGCGACGAGGTTTGGTAGTGGTCCCAGAGGCTTGATTTTGGTCGGCGCAGGTCTGGGTCCGCCGGCGAGAGGTCGATTTTCGGCTTCGCCGGCCGCTGCTCCCTTCGGTTCGATCTGAACCGGTTCAGCCGACCCGACCCGGGTCGGTCCGACCGACCCGGTTCAGCTGATCCGACACCCAGTCAACGACCGGGTCGGATCTGTTGACCGGGTCGGTCCGACCGACCCGGTTCAGTTGATCCGACCCGAGTCAACGATCCGGGTCGGATCCGTTGACCCGGGTCGGTTCCGACCGACCCAGATCCGACCCGACCCGACCGGTTTTTTATTTTTATTTTTATTTTATTTTTAAAAAAATATTAAAAAATTCAAAAAAATTTAAAAAAATAAAAAAAAATAAAAAAAGGTTTTTATTTTCCTTTTTCTTTTCCTTTTTTTATTAAAAATAAAAAATAATATTAAAAAATAATAATAATATTTTCGTTTTTTTAAAAAAAAATCAAAATAAAAAAAAATCCGAAAAAAAAAAAAAATTTTCTTTTCATGTATGACTTATCTGAGTGTTTTAATCCTTTATAATTATGCATGTGTTGTTTTATTTAAATTCAACAAGTCTGAAATCGCGTGGTAGTATGTTGCATGTTTTATTATTACCGTCGCATTGTTATTATGCATGTTTTTTAATACAATTGCATGAATTGTTGTGTTTTGAATGTCATCTGGCTTAGTTAGGGCTAGAGCCATAGGTTGCATGACTGCTAATCATTTCTGATTATGCACTCGCTTGATCACCTCACATGTTAGGAGAAAGGTCCTAAAATCAATCCGAACTGCTTGATAAATGTTTTCAAAAATGAACAGGGTAGAAAGGTACCGAAAGGGCATTAGTTATCCAACTAATGTAACCAAGTCCCCGAATTCAGTTAATCTCTGGTTCGTAGGAATAGGGTGATTCTCCCATCACCTTATTTGGGTTTCTAATCGACCCACCTCAAATCGATTAGTGGCGACTCCTTGGTATAAACCATTTGTATGTTAAATATTTAAACCTTAAGTCGCAATATGGTATGGGCTTGGGAGAGCTCGAGTTAAGTCCTAAACCTAGACTTAGGACGTACCAGGCGAGCCCCCCTGCTTTTTGCATATCGTCCAAAAGGGCTCGGGAGTTCGGTCGCGACATTAGGATTGTTCAATGAGAGCACATTTAATGTTGGGCCTCGGAACCAAATCGTCATGGTCAAGTTCGATACTTGGTTGAACTCGAAATTTGATCCTTTGGGGCAGCACATAGGAATCAACAACAACACACTCAATTCGCTTGTTTATGCCAGTTGGAATGCTGGATCACACAGCGGCAATGCAACTAATGTTCTGGTGACCTATAATTCCACCAGCAAGAATCTTAGTGTATTCTGGTCATTTGATGACAAGCCAGTTTCTTCTGTTGACAAAAGTTCCTCGCTTTCTTACCAAATTGATTTCGCTAAAGTTCTTCCTTAATCTGTAGCAATTGGATTCTTAGCTTCTTGGGGCCACTTTTACGAGAGTCACAGCATCAATTCATGGGAATTTAATTCAAACTTGGACATTGTGCGTCCCCCATCGACAGATACGTCAAAAAAGGGGGTCAACTCTAAGATGTATAGGATTATAACATTTATCACTGCTCCCGTAGCATGTCTCTTGCTGGCTATTTCAGCAGGTTCTTGCTTATTTATAATCAAGATGAGGAAAAAATGTGAGTGTTGGGCTTTGACTCACATTGACAAAGAGCTAGTAGCATTGCCACTGCAATTCTCTTATCAAGAGTTGCTTGTTGCTACAAATGGCTTTGCAAATGATCAAAGACTAGGCCAAGGAGGGTCTGGCCAAGTTTACAAAGGATTTTTGAACTGTTTAGATTGCCCAGTCGCTGTCAAAAGAATCTTTGTAGAATCCAAACATTCAGAAAAGGTTTTCACCAACGAAGTGAAGATAATCAGCCGCACGATACACCGAAATTTGGTGCAATTCATTGGATGGTGCCAAGAGGAAGGTGAGTTTTTGCTTGTTTATGAATATATGCCTAATGGTAGCCTAGATAATCATCTCTTTGGAACTCGAAAAAGTCTATCATGGGATGTGAGGTACAAGATAGCTCTAGGATTGGCATTAGCCCTTAATTATCTTCATGAAGAACTAGAGCAATGCGTTCTTCACAGAGATATAAAAGCCGCCAACATATTACTCGACACAAACTTCAACACTAAGCTCGGCGACTTTGGAGTGGCTAAGCTCGTTGACCCATAGTTTAGGACTAAAATGACGAATGTGGTAGGGAAACACGGCTATCTGGCACCGGAATATGCGAGTGAAGGGAGGGCTACTAAGGAGTCTGACATGTTCAGCTTCGGGGTTGTGGCTCTAGAAATCGTTTGTGGTAGGAGGACGTATCCGGAAGGTGAATTTCAAGCTCCATTGTACAAGTGGCTTTGGCAACTTTACCTAACTGGAAACATGCTTGAAGCAGCTGATGAATTATTGAATTCGAGTTTCGATAGGAAGGAAATGGAATGCTTGATGATGGTGGGACTGTGGTGTGTGCATCCAGATCCCAAGAGAAGGCCAAAAGCAGGACAAGTTATAAGATTTCTTCAGCTAGAATTCCCGGCGCCCGAGTTTCCACGGGGCACCTATGAGGCCCCCACTTTATATTAGCAATCAACACTAAGAGTAGAGTCTTCCTCTTCTATGCAAGAATCACTTCCCGTTAAGCAATACATTCCATGGCTCCTGAAGCCATCCAGCAACACATGTTGACTTTTGGGAAAATGAAACAAATGTTGTGACGGATTATTTATGCTCAATGGGCCTTTTCTTTGCTGTAATATATTGTCTAGCTGCTGATCAATTGGTTGATGTAGATTTCACAGAGACATCAGTACCATTAAAGATGCCCACTTATGCAAAAGCTCGCATTGCATAATCTGATTTTATGAGGAATGATGCCAAAGAAGCTAGTATGTTCTTTGACTCTGTTTCAGTTACAATCTGGAGATGCCTTTAGCCTTTACAGGGGGATAATTTAGTCGAAAGATTGGGTGGTTATAACGGGTAGAAACTTTCCAATAAAAACTTATTTAATTTATGCATCGAGGATAGTAGCGAAACAAGAGCATTAGAAGCGTGTCTGCAATTTAGAGCTAAACCAAAGGAAAAAACCCGTACTGGTGATAGATTGTAGGTTCTTGACGAGTCATTGTTAAGAACTATCTATCTCTTAACACTAGGTATATCCAATCTTGCCGTATTACCCGTGGTGATGCTTTCTTGTCTTTAAGTAGAACAGTCCACTCCGGAAATTAGCGTTGCTACATAACTTGGTTAATGTCACCTACAAAGTTCTTGTTTCTATTTCCTTTAAATTCTTTGCATGAGGAACTTGTCACTAATTGTAAATTTTCCTCTCCCAAAGAGAAAATGTCATACTCGACCAAATCTTTCCAGTCCCACCATAGCTTTTGCATTTTTCAGGATATAATGGTCCGCCGAAGAGGTTTCAACAGGTAAGTCAGCACCATCGAAATATAACTTTTGTTCTACTTCCTGGGGTCAGTTAATTTAAGGGGAGTCAGTTCTAGCAAGAATCTATGACTGGACTGATATTGCAAGAACAAGCAAGCCTCGACCTGTTTTTTACTGTTAGATTACCATGTATTCTCTCCATGCGAGCTCTCGGCAGATTATGGAGGGAAATAGATCTTGCTTTACATATGAAGCAAAGATCTGGCTGCAACATTTTTCTCGCCGCTTGTTAGATCAGTTCATATAATATAGGAGCAGGCTCCTAAGATCTTTTGCCCTTATATCTCATTCGAGTATTTTGGTCATTTATCGAGATAACATGATCAGAAAAGCTAATAGGAAGATGAGTTGCATGATCCGCAATTGCAAACTAAACCAATCAGAAAAAAGAAAAGCAGAAAAGTGGAAAGGTGCCCCAGACTCGAATTTGTATGAGCATGGATGGATGTTTCAGCATGTCAGGATATACGCGACACTGATTGAATTCATCTTGGTCCATTTTTGAGGCATCGGTTATAATCGAGTGAAGCAGCCAAAAGAATTTGAAAAGAGAAGACTCTTTTTGTTTCCGTATAGTGAAGTATGACCCAAATGCATGTAGTTTAAGCTTATTCACCGGGAGATGTACTTGTTTGAGTCATTCGATAAGATTCTCTTGTTCGAGTTAAAGAAGATGGAGCGTGTCAGTCACTTAGCACAAGAAAAATTGACAATGGAACAGTGATTCATCATTCATCAGTAGATTCTGTCAAAAAAGGCGCTACTAGTGCTAAATACAGAAGTAAGCCTACGGTAGAAAAACTGCCTTCTGAAGTAAGCACATGTATCTAGAGGTTTTGTATTATGCATGGAGAGACATAACTTCAGGATCGTGGGGGGCTCCATCTCTGTGCTAAGAGACACGTACAACAACCACACATGATTAACAGAAGCAAACAAAACATAACCATTCGTCTATGTGCCTAATTCTGCAGAATTAACTCTCTGCTACTTTGGCCGTTGCAATACTTATGATATACTCGATTTCTTCAGCGACTTCTTTCATAGAAGGACGGTTCTGCCTACGTTCCTCCAAGCATCCCACGGCAAGAAATCCGAGCGCCTTCATGGTCTCCACGTCGACGGTGCTTGCCTTTTCCTTCAGCATCGGATCCACGACATCCATTATCCTCTCCTCCTCCACTGTCCTCTGCACATAGACTGCCAGATTCACATCATCGGCCGCTCGATTGAAGTCTATCGCCTTTTGAGACGTCAAGAGCTCCAACAGCACTACTCCGAAGCTATAGACGTCACTCTTATCAGTCAACTGGTAGTTACGATAGTACTCGGGGTCAAGATATCCAAGCGTACCCTGAGCACACGTCGATATGTGGCTCATATCAGTGTGAGCCAACCGAGATAACCCGAAATCAGAGACTTTGGCAGTCAATTTCTCGTCCAGCAATATGTTGCTCGACTTGACATCTCGGTGATATATCGGAGGAACTGCCGAGAAATGAAGGTAAGCAAGGCCCTCGGCTGTGTCGTGCGCAATCTGGAGACGGCGAGTCCATGACAGTTTACCCCGTCCTTCACCGCGGAGATGATCGAATAGAGTGCCATTTTCGATGTACTCATAGACCAAGAGCGGCTGCTCAAGCTCGACGCAGCACCCGAGTAAACGAACAAGACTTCGGTGATTGACCTGGCACAGGATTCGGACCTCGTTTAGGACCTGATCAGTTCCTTTGGTGTTCCCAAGTTTCGCACACTTGATGGCGACGATAGTGCCATCATCTAGGATGCCTCGATATACTTCGCCATAACCGCCAACACCAAGAAGCCGGTCCTTGGAAAAGTTGTCCGTCGCTTTCTTTATTTCTTTTCCCGTGAATAATTTGGCTGCTCTGCCACCATTGGCATTGAGGATATCCTCACGCTCTCTTGCGAGGCGTTCTTGAGCCTCTTTAATGTGCTGATGACGCCTATATAGCAATAGAGCAACAATGGTTGCGAGAAGGGCCATACCTATTCCGGACGTTAAACCTGTACCAATTACAAAGTTGTCAGACAGTAGGTGACTACTGCATTTGATCTCCAAAGACAGCGGTACAAGATGCTTCAACGTAGCTCAAACCGCAACAATCATCTTCTAAGTTCTAAGAGTTATCATGAACGAGCAATTCATCTACATGCAAATAATGATGATCAGCAAATTAAACATGAAGGGTCTAAACATTTTGTTTCTGAACAATCTTGTTAAATTGGGCTGTCTTGGTTAAATGGAGCTCGATTTCCAAGGCTAAATTCAGTGGATTCAAGAGCCATACTTTCAAATGTCGGTATCAGCTTATGATGTGTAAAAGTAAAATCAAATTCCAAGCTTAAAACTTGTCCTCTTCATTAAACGAAATTATAATGCAGAACATTTCAGAAAAAAAAATCAAGATGTTATAATTAGAACAAGGAAGCAAGTACCTGCAATAAGAGGAGTCTTGTCCGTTCCACAGCCTTCCGGATCTTGACATGTCACGTCTACACCAAAAGAACAAGAAAAGCCACTTGTTACCAGTTTTCTTAGTGTCATCCAAGAATCATAGACCATGTAAATCTATAAATTAGTGATCCGGACGTAATCAACAGAAACGTTAGAGCAATCAAATGATATGTCGTGATAAAGGAATGCGGTCTGATTGTTACTCTGCACCATAGTATACGAAAGAACAAAAGTGCCAAAAACACTTCAAACTTACTCTCCACACAAACTCCTTGGGTGGGGTCCCACGTGAGCCCGGCATGGCAGAAGCACCGGCTGACCCCGCTCCCCGCCGGGTCGGCCCGGCACGTGGAGTTCCCGTCGCAGTCGGACTGGGCCCCACAGACGGGCTCCGGGGGCAGCACCCACTGGATCTCCATCCCGGGCTTGGGCCAGAGGCTCACGGGCTCGCTCGTGTCCAGGTTGACGAAGCTCGTGTACGCCCGGCAACCCGCGTCTCTGACCCGGATCGAGTACGCCGTCGTGGATCCGCCCGCCCCGACCGTGCAGCAGATCGGAGCGGCCCCGCACGCCGCCGCGCCGGGCGTGTTGTTCACGTACGTGTGGCAGAGGCTCGCCGACGAGCAGTTCAGCGGCGAGTTGAGCAGCGTGGTGGTGCAGTTGAGGTAGAGGATGGTGTTGCTGCTGGTGACGTTGAAGGGCAAGGAGGAGTTGAGCTGGACGCCCTGGTCGGCGAGGTCGGACGTGACGCAAGTGTTGGCGAGCAGGCTCGCGGGCTGAATCACGAGTCGCTGGCTCTCCGGGTCAATGGAGGTGATCGGGTACGAGTTGTTGACGGTGTCGAAGAGGAGGGTCCCGCCGGCATCGCACTGGACCTTGTACGACTGGTCGCCGCACGTCGGGGACGTGCTCAGCGGGTACGGGACCGGGGTGGAGCCGCAGTCCGGGCACCGCGTGGCAGCGTAGGACAGGGACAGCAGCGGCAGCGCCGCCGCGAGGAGGAGGAGGGCGGCGGCGGCGGCGGCGGCGGTGGCGGCGGCGGGGGTCATCGCGTGATAGAGGGGGATTACGATCGTGGTGGGAACGAAGGCTCTGCGAACCGTGATCAAGGGGTGTGTATAAAAATGGCGGTGGTGGTGGGGGAGGTCGTTGATTGTCAAAGTTAGTGAACAAGAGATGATCTCATGGAAAGATTCGTATGTTCACAACCATGATTAAGAGACGATTAGTTTAATTCAATGAGCTCGTGTCTGAACTGTAAAGTTTCGTCTGTTGGCCAGAGAAGGAAAAAACAGAGAGAGAGAGAGAGAGACGTAGTTTTGACTTTGTGCATCGATTGCGTTGCGGCGTTCCTTGTCAAATTCGTGGTTCTTCAGCTTCTGGCACTTTAGCTTCGCTTAATAATCCATTTTTTTCGGCCGAAGTTAACGAAAACTAAGTAAAATAATTTGATGGGACAGAACAGTACGTCACTCGGGAGGGAGGCATTTCGACAGCGGATAAGGTTTGTAATCCCCAGGTTGGAGTCTGCGAAAAACCCTATTCTAATTCTAGAAGACTTGGCGAGCTCAAAAGTCTTTTGTCAGAATAATAAGGCCCCATGTTGTGCGCTCTTCGAGATTTTTAATGAGAACAAGAGGGGGGGCATCTAGAAAGAATGGCCAGCAGATGAAGTTGCGTGTCGTGGTTGTGGTGGTGGTAGGCCCAGTTTTTCGGCTAATCTTTGACTTCGGATGTAGTTGGTTTTGATTCTTCCTGCCAAACATTGCAGAACGTCCAACATGGAACATTCGGCCCATGATTTGATGATACGTGTGAACCAGCATCTGGAATCATTTAGGTTCAATCCGTATGTTTTACACACGAGTTGAATGTCACCACACTATCAGCTGCACTTATGCCCATGGACATGTGATAATCTAGGAGGAAATAGTCCTGACCCACATGATTGCTCTCCCTTATTCGTGCAGCTGTCCGATGGATGTCACGTCCAGTTCGTCAAAAACACATCCAGATCGAACCGAGCGAACTATAAACACCTCGAATAGCCGGTCTTTCACTTAACTGGCTAAAAGAAAAAGGGAAAATAGAGATGCAACGCTAAACGTACCGAATGAGAAGATACATCAACCAATCCTTGTGAACCCTCGGCATGCAAACGGAACCTCTCATGAAATATGCAAGTCCGCTGGGCACCGAGTCATCCATTAGTATATAAGCAAACATCGGGAACTGGCTAAGTAGGAAGAGATGGATCAGATTCAGAGGCAGAAGAAGAGTGGAGTGAGCTGCTTTCAGATGCCACTCCATTACCCCAAATACACCAGCCAGGACTACATGGCCATGCCCGAGTGGAAGCTTGATTGCCTTCTTGCTGAGTATGGCCTGCCGATCACTGGTGACTTGACCTACAAGAGAGACTTCGCCATGGGCACTTTCCTCTGGCCCAATCATCGCCAAGACCCGAGACCTTCCTCTCGAGGCCGCGTTCAAGGACACTTATCTTCGCCAGAAAATCAAGTAGTTTCGTGATTTTATCTCGACAACTTCCGAGATTGATCTCATTCCGTCCCGCCCTCTCTTCTCCTTAGATCAAAATCAGTTTACAGTCCTTTTGTAAGTGATCGCATGTTGTAAATTACTTTTCCAAACAAATGGACCAAATACTAACTAACAGAGAGATACATACATGTCTTGCAAATCAACATTATAGCACTGCTTTGAATCCTGGATATGATCATTGATGAAATTATTGCACTGAGCGTATATAAAAAAGCCGGGTGTTTTTCTTACTTTACCAAAAAAAAAAAAAAGCCGGGTGTTAAGCATTTACCATCATGCACCGTTCTACATCAACATAAACCCATGGGATCAAGTTAGATTGTTACAAACAACAGAGATTCGAAATTCACTTAGGCTGCAAAATTGTCAGTTTCATCCTCTGCAAGGACTGCTCAAGTTTTAAGGCTAATAATAATAATTCTTCACCGAGACCTCTAGAAAAAAATAACACTCTTCACTAGTTGATTGCATTAAGAAGAGGGAGAAAGCAGAATAGAGCCATTCCATTCAATAAAAGGTACGTTGAACATACATGTATTTTCCACAATGAACCAGACATATGATCCCCAGCTAAAAGCAATCAACTCCAATAGCAGGAACCAATGCATCCTGTCCTCGAGCTCGGTCTTCGACACTCCCCTTTTTTCTAGAATTCAAGCCGTTAAGGCAGCAGTACTAGCAGATGCAAGATTCAGAGTTCACACTCAGTACAAGGTGCCATTGACCCTTATCCATTTACCTCTCTGAAATCTGTATGATTCTCTGAGCTGATCTACCAGCTCAACGATGCCAAGCATTAAAGGAGGGCACCGAAGATAACCACTGTCTGCAAGATGGTACCAGTTTTTAAAAAACAGCATCCAACCAAACCCCCCGAACACCTAAGTTAACAAGTTGCCATTAAAGATCAGATGAACTTAAATTTCTGAAACAGATCTCGTGGGTGATTTGCACTTGATAAGTACTGATGAAGTAACAATCACAAACTTTGTCACCTCAATAGAATTTCTATGCATCAATGCTAGAATAAGATACCGACAGACAAAAAAGACTAACAGAAATCCTAGAAAGACCAAGAGGATTGAACTAAGTACATGCTCAGGCAACTAATTCATCTTAAATTCCGCCTCCTCACACGCCTTCCATCTATATCCCTGTGTTCAGCTCCGGTCACAACTGGCCCCGTATCTAGTCTGTAAATGCTGCCGCTTCCCCTCTTCTTACTTGAAAATCGGTCAGAGGAATCATCCACAGTTACGAAAGCCTTGAGCAGTTCAGACAACAAGGAAGGGCAGCTCTCCTCCAAGTGCCTGAAGCCTTCTGACTGCATTACCACTGCGAAATTCAAAAAGATACTCCCACATCAAATCCATTATTAAGGGCACACTTGGAAGAGTAGCTGATTTCCAGATTATCACTAGTAAAGAAAAGGCGGGCATAGGGAAATAATCAAAGGATAAACAGTAGGCAGCTACAACAACAAAACATACGTCAAATATAAAAAATAGCCAAAACCCAATAAGATGAACGAGTGTTTCGCACAGCGAGGGAGGGAAGGAGGGAAGGAGTAGGGGGAAGAGGGGTTGCCATAGATGAGGCACGGTACTTCAAATCACTGAAAGCAAATCAACCACAACAATCAGCAATAGAGAAGCAACTGAACAGATTTAGCATGTTCAAAGACCTCTAAATGTGTCAAATCAAATATTTGTGAGGAACAAACTTTGAAATACTTTTGCAGCCAAACCAAAGCACAAACTGTTAATTATTAAGATTTTTCTTTTTGTTGTGGAGAGAAGGGGGGTCAAAGCACAAAAGTGTGATTAACCAGAAAAAAAGTGCCACGATATTTTTAAGACGCACCCGCCAAGTTTGTTGGATGTGCAGCAAATTTTAGACACATTGCCTTCAGCTGTCCAAACTGGTGCTGCTCAGCTAGGGCAAGTGTTGTAGCCACTGTATCAGCAGTAATTTCCTCACATAATTTCGACTCGCATAATAATTTCAATCGTTCTAGATTGTAGCGGTCGGCAGCAGCTAAGAGATGCTGCACCACGTTAGTCAATGTACCAGAAGAGGATGAGCCCGTGATTTCACGTAAATCAGGCATTTCGTCAGTGTAAATGAAGAGGATCATGGCCTGCAGAAGCAAATAAAAAGAAAAAAAAATTGCCAACTGGAGTCAGACATGGTGGTTTACATACTAGCACGATCAGTGCCGAATATACAGCAGGAGCGGGGAAAGAAACACATTGAGAATCATGAGATGCCAGTTTGCCAATATCAACATCATAAAGATTTTAATACATAAGAAACTCGCACTGGTCCAAGAAAAACTTAATATCTTACCTTAAAAATCAAGGGATCAACATCCTCTACGACAACTTTCTCTATATTGCAATCACCGACGAGACCAAAAAATTGGGCTCGAAAGACCGGAGAACGAGCTGCGAGGATCAATTTATGAGCTCTAAAGGTTTCGTCACCGACAACGAAAGCTATGTCACAGCCAACTTCAGAATCTAACAGGGCCTTCAGACGCTGGCCCATGTCGGATGGCGGAATGGGAATTCGGTACTGCTTGGGTCCTTCGGTATGGGTTCTCACAACCCCAACGGTACAGTGCATCACCAGGCAATCGTCCTTGATGTAATCAGAAGTCTCTAAAGCAACTCTCCTCAAGAAACGCTTGTAACCCCTGAAAGAGTGGCAAATCACAGACGTGAGAAATGGACTCAGACATTTCAAAAGCTATCGGTGCTAGTGAGCTCGAAAACCATCCACAGTTCGATAACAACGTCAGGAAGAGACACAACAAGAAGCCATCAGCATCTCTGGAGTCGATATACGCACTTCAATTGACGATCCCCTAGAAACCTAACGCCACGAAAAATCACGTGGATATGGGAAAAAGTCGTAATTTTGGACCTGATTCACCCCCGACACATCCAATTTAAGACCTAAATCGCAACAGGACATCAACAGCAGCGGCAATCGCAGCCTACAGAAAATCGAAATGAACGATCAAAATCCAATGAATGCCTAGGCGCTCTTACCACATGCTGCCGCGGTACTTGAGGGTGTAAGGCCCGCTCTGGAGGGCGCGGTCGAAGTGGCTGTGGACCTTGTGCTTCCCCTTCCCGCTCTGGTCGACCAGCGTGAGCTCGAACAGCGCCCTGACGTCGGAGCCGTCGCTGGCCAGGGCGATGAAGACGGAGACGTACGTCGTGCTGTCCTCCGGGTTCTTCCCGTCGGGGTAGAAGTAGATGGCCCAGTCGTAGCCCCCGACGGTGAAGACGTCGCTGGTGATGAACTTGCCGGCCCCCATCCCCTTGGCCAGGGAGTAGCCGCTGATGGTGAACGCGTGGGAGCCGTTCACCGTCCGGCTGATCGACGTCGAGCCGCACTCCTCGCCGTCGTGGCCGGGCGCGATCGGAGCATCCATCGCTTGCTCCCTCCGGTTGGGGCTTCGGCCAGGAATATTGGGGTAATCCATCCGGTTTGAAGTTTGAAGAGGGGTTAGGGTTAATGATTTTTGATCGGAGATGAACGAGGGGGGAAGGATTCAACGGCGGTCTGTTGCGGGATTTTTGGCCGGAAAGTCATTCGAGCTCCGGCTGCATTTTCCGGCGGATTCTCTCTTGCATCTTCGCCTTCCTCATTGGGAGAGGGGTTGTGATGGGAAGGAAGGGGGGGGCAAAAGGAGAGCAATAAAATGAAATCTGTTTCTTCTTTTCTTTTTTTTTGGGTGCTTGTGAATTACAAAGTGTTTTTGAAAATTTTTTTTTTTTGGCTGACTTGGTGATGGAGGGCGCTTCCTTCGGATATGTAGGAATAAAATCAGTCTCTCCTATTCAAAGTATATATATATATATATATATATATATATATATATATATATATATATATATATATATGGCCTTGCCCCACCACCCAAAAAATATGAAAATTTTAGATTATAGCTCTAGCTCGAAGATTGATCGAGCTCGAGCACGAGCTACGAGAGTAACTGGTAGGGTCGAGTTGGAGCTCGTCGATACTCATTTCGATATATTTGCAAGCCTGATCGAGCTTCCGTTACCCTCTTTTTTCTTCCAGAAATATTTTCTAATAAAATGGAGGTCGTTAAAGTATGTATTTAAACCCCTCTTATCTGTAAATGCAAGAAAAATGACCAAGTTTATTAAGCTCGAGTAACAACTCTAGGACGGCAGAGTCGAGGTCGAGCATTTGAATTTTTTATAAGGTTCATTTGTTTCGCCGAAAATAAATGATTTGGAAAAAAAATTTCGTTAAAATGATCACTTATATTTCTTATAAAAATGAATAAACGAAAGAACTTTCATCGTTCATGAAAATATTTAGAATAATAGTTAAAATATTTAAATATTTTATCAATAATAAATAGAAGTCCTGTAATTGCTCGCTTAATCATTCTCTGTCTTTTCATAAAGGAAGATCATTGTAAGTATAGATACGTTGATTATTTGAAAATAATTTCCATATTTATATCCATACAATGAAGGAAACCACTGAAAAATCCACATGGTTTTGAAATTTACAAGAGGCTGCGAGATAGGGTTTTGAAAAAAAAAACATATAATAACTAACATTCTTTTTAAGCCTTGCAATCACAATAACGAAGTTGACAAGTCACCGCGACGCAATACGTACGTCGAAGAAGGGCCTCTCGAATTGTGGTCTTCCTGAGAACGCGTTCATGCATAGTAGCCAGACGAACTTAAAAAATCGAGCTAATAGACTTGATTAGAAGAACAGAAAGCTCAAAAAAGCCAGAACTATACCGCTTTCATATCGAAATTCTCTCCATGTGGACCAAAATCTGTGTTATGAATTATCGAAGAATGCAAAATTCTCTGCCTTCTCAGCCCCTCCCTCCTCCTTCCAGAGCTGCATCCCCATTCCTCATTTCATGTACGGTTTCCCTGTTCCGGCCGTTACCCGACCGTGCTGCTGCTGCTGCTGCTGTTCCTACTCCCCAGATGGCCGGCAAGCTCATCGAGTGTGCTGGTCGCTGACGGCCAAGAGCAGCTCCGACAACACCCAAGGGCAGCTCCCCTCCAGGAGCTTGAAGCCTTCCGACTCCGTCACCGCTGTGAAATTTTAGAAGATTCAAAACTTCTGCTCGATTAGTAAGGGCGTGCTTGGTATCTCTATGAAGGCTGGCTCACCTCTCAAGTTTGCCGGGTTTGTAGCAAATTTCAGGCACATTGCCTTCAGCTTGGGGAACTGGTGCTGATCCGCCAGCGCGAGTATGGTCGCCACCGTAACAATGGTGATCTGCTCGCCCAACTTCGACTCGCATAGCAGTCTCAATCGATTGAGACCGTAGCGGTCAGCAGCAGCCACTAGATGCAGCACCACATTGGTGGATGCAAATCGAGAGGTCGAACCCGCGATCTCGCTGATGTCGGGAAACTCGTCGGTGTAGATGAATTCCAGCATTGCCTGCAAGAAGTTCGTCTTGCTAGTTCAAGAAAAGCTTGATATCCTCGCCGATAACAGTTTTGAGCAAGGAGAATTAGTCACCTTGAAAATGGAAGGATCCACGTCCTCCACGACGAGTTGCTTGATGTCACGGTCGCCAACAGGACCGAAAAACTGGGCTCTGAATACAGGTGATCGAGCAGCGAGAATCAACTTGTGGGCTTTAAAGATTTCGTCGCCAACTACGAAATTCATGTCGGTACCCAATCCGGAATCCAACAGGGCATTCAGACCCCGACCCATGTCCGACGGCGGAACGGCAACTCTGTAGCGCCTCGGCCCCTCAAGTCGGGCCTTCACTACTCCGACGGTGCATTGCAGGGTAAGGCAGTCGTCCTTGACGTAGTGCGATGCATCGGGATGATCTCTCTTCAAGAACCGACGGTATCCCCTGCAACAGCACAAAATCAAAGAAAGCTTGCCAATAAGGATCGAATCGAAAGCATCAAGTGCGACTTTACTCTCAAGATAAACGGTCAAACGCAATTATACGGTGATCAACCAAATGCGTACCACATGTTTCCGTACACGATCGTGTACGGGCCGTTCACGAGGGAGTAATCGAAATGGGTGAAGACCAGGTGGTTGTCGTTCCCGCTCTGGTCCTCCAGCCTGAGCATGAACAACGCTCTCAAGTCCGAGGCCTCGCTCATCAGTTCGACGTACACCGACGAGTAGTCGCTGTCCACCGGGCTCCTGCCGCCGGGGTAGAAGCGGATGGCCCAGTTGTAGCCGCCGGCCGCAAACACCTCGCTGGCCAAGAACTGGCCCACCGCC
The DNA here is from genome assembly GCA_031216235.1 of Syzygium jambos. Classification (NCBI taxonomy): domain Eukaryota; kingdom Viridiplantae; phylum Streptophyta; class Magnoliopsida; order Myrtales; family Myrtaceae; genus Syzygium; species Syzygium jambos. Next base: position 33,169,329 of record CM062226.1, on the reverse strand, counting down.
AGGCACTGGGCCTGCGAGAAGTTGGGGATCGCGAACGTGCACGAGCCGTTCACGGCGTCGAACACCACTCTGGAGTCGCACTCGTCGTGTCCGGCGGTCATGGGCGGAGCGACGGCGGGGGCAGGGTCCCGTGGGGTCGAGGCGGCGGCGGTCGTGGCCGGTTCTTGGTGGCGGGTGATCCCGGTCACGTATCAAGGCCGGACTTCGGAGAAGGCTCTGTGGAGGAACCGGAGGGAAATCTTGGAAACGTTCTTCATCGGAGATGAAGAAGCAGAGGACTACTCTTTGGGAGGGGGCAGGTTTGAATTCGACGGTCGCCGTCGTGTGTAAGCGTGCGCCGCCGCAGGAGGAAAATCTTTCGTGCGTTTTTGCAGTTTTATAATTGTCCATAATGTCAAAAAAAAAAAAAAAAAAAACATGATTATTGTGCTTCTCTTAGTTGTTATGGATTTTTTTGTTTTTTGGTATATCTTGTTTAATTGGATTGAAATGATTTTTTTCGTTTTTTCTTAGTTTTTTATTCTTCTATATTTAGTGCTTGAAATTTACAGTTTATTATAATACCGAACACTTCAAATCATTCAAATTATATAGATATCTACACACGAAATCTCTTTTGAAATATCCACCCATCGGTAGCCGCGTTGATTTACGCTCAGTTCCTTTCACGAGAGGTCCCGGGTTCAAACTTGCCCATCGGTGATTTAAGTGGGGGGTCGTGGCGGTAGGATGCTGCGCTAGCCTCTCTTGAGGACTAGTCGGGTATCACCGCTGGTTTGAGCCCTAGCTCGCCGGCCGCGCGGACACCTCGATTATCAAAAAAAAAAATTCTTTTGAAATTGCATCGTAGAAGATAATTGAGCCTTGGATTCTGGAAATTTTATTAAATACGCCATCATTAATGAAAGAATTTAGTTGCAAAATTAACTTGTTATCTTTAGTAATTACTTTTTGACTTTGTAGAAAACGTGTCTTTATGGTGACACCAAACCGCCATGCGCCTCCACCGGTGAATGAATCAAGACCCTTCTACCTAAAAAAAAAGGGAAAAAAAAACAGCATCGACAGTTTTTACAGTTGAGATTTGCCCTCTCCGGTGAGTCAACATCCTGATGATGAAACAGAGATATAAGATCGACCCTGATCATCAGAATCTTGGCATTGGGTCAATCTCCCTTTCTTTTTCTTGGGGAAGTGCTTCGTTCAAATTCAACCGAGAAGAGGGTCAGATCTGCGACAAACCCAAAACTATACCCACTTTCATTTCAAAATTGTCGCCCTGTGCACAAACATCTCTATGCAAAGAACGCGTACTCCTCCGCCTTCTCAGCCCTCCTCTTTCCAAAACCGCATCCTTCTTTCATCTACCTACGGTTTCGGTTCTGGCCTTTGTCCAACCATGCTGCTGCTGCCGTTCCTCTGCGGACGGCTGGCAAATTCGTGGAGTGTGCAGGCAGTCAAGAGAAGCTCCGACAGCACCAAAGGGCCGTTGCTCTCCAGGTGCCTGAAGCCTTCCAACTTCAACACTGCTGTGATATTTTAAAAGATTCAGAACATCGACTCGATTAGTAGGGACGAGCTTGGTATACAGTGGATTATCTGGGAAAGAACTTCACCGCTCCATTTCTACAAAGGCTCACCTCCCAAGTTTTTGCCGGATTTGCAGCAAACTTCAGGCGTATTGCCTTCAACTTGTGGAACTGGTGCTGATCAGCCAGGGTGACTATTGTCGCCACCATTTCGGCGGTGATTCGCTTGCCCAACTTTGACTCACATAATAGTCTCAATCGATTGAGACTATGATGGTCCACAGCAGCCACCAGATGCAGCATTACATTGGTGGATGCAGGAGGAGAGGCCGAGCCTGCGATTTCGCCGAAATCAGGAAACTTGTCGGTGTAGATGAATTCCAGCATTCCCTGCAAGGAGTTTTAAGCACATAAGAAGCTCATCATGCTAGTCCAAGAAAAGCTTGATATCCTCACCAATAACAGTTCGAGCAAGGAGAATAGTTACCCTGAAAATAGTCGGATCAACATCCTCCACGATGAGTTTCTCTATGTTACGGTCCTAAGTGGGCTCTGAATACCGGAGATCAAGTGGCGAGAATCACTTTGTGGGCTTTAAAAATTTCGTTGCCGACTGCGAAATTCATGTCAGTTCCCAATCCAGAATCCAACAGGAACTTCAGACCCTGACCAATGTCTGGCGGAACGGCCACCCTTTAGTGTCTCCCTCAAGTTGGGCCTTACGGTGCAGTGCAGGATGAGGCGGTCGTCGTTGATGCAATGGGATGCCTCGGATCATCTCTCTTCAAGAACCGATGATATCCACTGCAATAGAACAAAAGCACAAAAGATGTCTATAAAGATCTACTCGAAAGCATGAAGTGCGACCCAACTCTCAAGATAATCAGACTCAATCAAATGCGTGCCCCATGTTTCCCCGGTTCATCAGCATGCCCGGGCCCTTTCGCAAGGGGTTGATCAAAATGGGTGCAGACCAGGTGGTTCTCGTTCACGCTCTGGTCCTCCAGCCTGATCCCGAACAATGCCCTCACATCCGAGGCCTCGCTTATCAGCGCGATGAAGGCCGACCAGGTACTTGCCGTCCTCCGGGTTCCTGCCGCAGGGGTAGAAGTAGATCGCCCAGTCGTAGCCACCAGCGGCAAACACCTCAAGACATGAAGTGGCCCACTCCCCGAGACTGGGCCTCCCAGAAGTTGGTGATCGCGAACGTGCACAAGCCATTCACGGTCTCAAAGACAGTTCTGGAGCCGCACTCGTCGTGTCTGGCGGTCATGTTTGATTCTTGTTGGTGGCCTGGTGGGTGATCGGGGGAGGTTTCAAGATCGGATTTCGTAGAGGAGAACGTAGTGTCTAAGCGCTTATCGATTTCAAGATTGTTAAGCTAGTTAGCAACACAATTTCATTCTCGAAAATTATATCGCACTTCGAACTTAAAATGAGAACTCAACAATCTTCTAATATCTTTAAGCAAATTTGGCTTTCGTTATCAACCATGAGTTTTGGAATTACAAGATTAGCGATGGTTTTAGAGTCAATCTCAATGATCATCCAGTGAAAACCAAGTTACTTTACGAAGCTGAGTCCCAACTACAATGCCCAAAGTTTTACTTGTAACGATGAATATATTCCAATGAAGGTTGTAAAACTACCAAGCCAGTCACCCCCTATGCTTCTGAATAATCTCCTGCGCCTACGAGTCTTGCATTACTTTTAAGGGCCCCATATCAGGGTGGATTAAGCAGTCATCAATGCTTAGTTTGTGAAGAGCTCGATGTTAAGTGGACTAGGCACTTCTCCAATTTTTGGTTTGTTGGCATCCTCCACCTTCAAGGTGGATTGAACCTATTTTTTTAGTTTTAATAAATATTCACTCTCACTCATCATAGAGAAAAGGGGAAAAATTCAAATAATGGCAGGAGATGGGACCATCTTCTCAAAAAAACAAAAATCTAAAGTATATCTTATTTCAAATAAAATGTCTGAAGTAGCTAAATTAGTATCAAATAAGAGCTTGAGCTCGCCAAACATCAAACAACTTCACAGTAAAACATTTGCTCTCTACAGTGAGTCACCATCATTGCAATGAAACAGATATAAGTTAAAGTCAACTTCTTTAACTTTCAGGGAAAGAAAACAATGTTATGAATCATCAAAAAATGAAACATTTGCCCTTTCAGCCCTCTAGAGAATGGAAACCCCATTCTCCATTCTACGAGAACTTTAATAAGAGCTTCTCATTTGCTTCTCTTCAATGGAAGTTTTATTTTCCCGGACTGTATCCTATTTTTGGCCTAATTCCTTTTATGATTGATTCAACCTATGATAAAAAAAAAAAAAGATATACCTTGGTTTATATTTCATCTCTCCAACAAGTTTGATAATGAGGATAACAGCCCTATTGTGCCGGTTAAAGAGAAGAGCCTAAAATTATCTTTTCAGGAGATTTCCAAAGGCCTTCCAAAACCGTATCCTCCTTTTCATCTATCGTTTCCCTGTCTGGCCTTTGCCTGACCAAGCTGCTGCTTCCGTTCCTACCTAGACAATAGTCAAGAGAAGACCGAAAGGCAGCTGCTCTCCAGGTGCCTGAAGCCTTCCGACTTCAAACACTTCTGTGCAATTTTAAAAGATTCAAAAGATCGACTCGACCAAAAAACTGGGCTCTGAATACCGAAGAGATCGAGCAACAAGAAATCACTTTGTGGGCTTACTAAGAAATTTATGTCGGTTCCCAATCCAAACTTTAACAGGGCCTTCAAACCCTGACCCACGTCAGACGGCGAAATGGTGACTCTGTAGTGTCTCGGCCCCTCAACTTTGGCCTTCACGACTCCAGCAATGCAGCGCAGGATGAGGCGATCGTCCTTGATGTAGCGCAACGCCTCAGGATCATCTCTCTTCAGGAACCGAGGGTATCCCCTGCAATAGCACAAAACCAAAGAACGCATGTCAATAATGATCAACTCAAAAGCATAAAGGGTGACCCGACTCTGAAGATAAACAAACAAATTCGATCAAACAGTGATCAATCTAATGCGTACCGCATGCTTTCCCGGTACATGAGCGTGTGCGGGCCCTTCACATGGGGGTGATGGCAAAGGGTGAAGACCTGGTGGTTCCCGTTCCGGTCCTCCAGCCTGAGCTCAAATAACGCCCGGCCGAGAACACCTCGCTGGCCCACTCCCCAAGACTGGGCCTCCAAGAAGTTGGTGATCGCGAACGAGTAGGAGCCGTTCACGGTCTCGAAGACCGTTCTGGAGTCGCACTCGTCGTGTCTGGCGGTCATGGGCGGAGGGGTCATGGTCGGATCTTCGACAAGAATTAGTGCGTGGGGGACAAATAGCGGGGGTTGAGAGGGTTGGGGATTCTTCATCGGAGATGAAAGGCCGAGTACTAATTTGGGAGGGGTAGGTTTGATTTCAACGATGGTCGCGTTTGTTAGTGTGTGCTCTGCAGTAGAAAAAATTTCATGCATTTTCCAGATTTATTTCCCAAAATGGCAAAAAAAAAAAAATTTTAGTAAAACAATACAGCATGGATTCTTTTATGAAATCAACTATCTAATTAAATTGAAATGAATTTTCGTTTTTTACTTTTTTTATTCTTCTCGTTTTTAGTGCTGGAAATCCGTTTTTTTTTTATTTAATACCGAACGCCTTAAATCTTTCAAAATATATAACTTTATAGGGGGCATTTTTATCGGATCCACGGTTGGTATAAAAGATATTAACATATTCATTTTTTGATGGTCGACATGTGGAAGAATTCAGTCACAAAACTAACTCTCCGAAGACACGTGCTATAGTAAAAAAGTTGTCATACTGGTGACGGGCTCAATCACAAAATCCTGTTTTGGGAAGGAAGCAGTGGTTACTTTCTGACTCTGTAGAAAAGTGAAGACGGATGCATCCTAATCAAATAAGAAAAGCGAAGATGATACAAATGGCAAATTGTTTACCGACTGTCGACGACAACCGACGGTAATGGCTACCATCGTCGATGGCTAGGTTGCGAGAGGAAAAGGGTTGGGAGGATAGGCGTTTCTTTCTATTTGAACCACACTATATTTTTCTTTCTGCAGATAAAAGGATCGAGTAGGTCGTATTTATACGAGGTGGACAATAAGGAGTTGTCAAAAAAAGAAAGAAAGCAAGATCCCACGTGCCATATATGTGTGACAATTCATGGCACATCGTGGTTAAGTCAGATCCAAATAGTAATGAAGTGGATCTGTATTTTCTACATCTGGAAATATTTATAATGAGTTGGATCTGTATTTTCTACTTCTGGAAATAAATACAGCTAAGTACATTTGTCTATAACGAGGTGGATTTGTACTTTCATCATGAATGACGTAAATTTTCAATAGTTTTGATCACGATACTTTATCCCTTTCTCTCTTTAGAGATACACTACTTAAGATAATAGAAGAATAATCATTGTAAGTACTGTTATTAAAGCGAAAAACATCAAGTAATGACCAAGTTACTTTGGTTGACAATGTTCTTTCATGATAATTCAATAGAAAATATTGCTTTTGGAGGAAAAGGGATAAACAACATGTCAAAATCCACTTCTGAAGCAAGAAAAGCACTTTCCAAGACTATTCTTCAAAGAAGACACTCTAAATCTGAAGAGAAATTCTAAATCCTCTAAAGTATTTGGCCAAAGTTAAAGGTGCCACAAGTCAAGCAGCACACGCAAAAGCCCTTGCCCTTGTTGGGACCCTCACACACTTAGGGTATGTTTGACAACTTGCCAAATAGTGATTGATTCTGTTCTCTTGTTCCCAAATCAGTTTGGAAACAGAAATCCGTTTGTTAAATTTTTTGTGCCTCGGAATCGGTTTTGAAACAGAATAAAGAATAAAAAAAAAGTAGCTTCTTGATTCTAGAATAAATTTTTCAAAACTGATTCTTCTTAGTTTTTTTTTTTTTGGTTATTGTTGTTCTTCGGCCCGGCCACCTGTCGGCCACAAGCCAGGGCCGGCAAGGGCATCATAGCCCTTGCTGGTGGTCAACAAGGGCATCTCAGCCCTCACCGGTGGCTGACGAGGGCGGCTCACGGCCTCGCCCAACCAAGGCGAGGTCGACCTCACCGTCGACACTGGCGAGGGCGGCGGCGAGGGCCACGACCCCCTAGCCAGCTCTGGCTTGTGGTCGGTCGTCGGCACCAACGGCCGGCCATGGTCAAGAAAGGAAGGGGAAAGAAAAAAAAAGAAATAAATATTAAAAAGATTCAAAATATTATTAACAAAAAGAAATTTTGTGTAGTTACCAAACGTATTTCTGTTCTTTTTCTATTCTAAGAACAAAAATTTTGGACAATTACCAAACGTTTTCAAATATTTAAAAATTATTTCCGGATACAGAATCAAAAAGAATCATTTTTGTCCATAATCAGATTCTGAACACAGAATAGTGGTCATGCGTAGCCTTAAATTCCCGAACTGGAGTTAGGTTCTCGAGTCAAACAACTCCAAGTTGATAAATGAGTCGAAGTCCGCAGATCAGAGTTCTCGGGAAGTAATGCTTATCACCACAGGGCGTGATCTGTCGACTCGGTTTTAGGATATAGAACCGATGGAATCGCAGATTGGGATCCTAAAGCCCAAAGGAAAAACGTTTTCTCGAAAAAATTTGGTTGGCCCAACCCCCCGCCAGTCCTGTAGAACTTACTTTGTTCAGTTTGTTCCGAAGCCTCTTTTTATGGGCTCAAATGTTCCTACGAAACCGCTATTCCCACATGCAATATATATATATATATATATATATATATGGGGGAATTGATATACATTGTGAGCAAGTGAGATGGAAATAGATATTTTTATTTGTAAAATGAAGAAGTGAAACTAATTGCCAATATGCATGCGGCCCTACTGATAAAGGGATTGGGAGATGGGGACGCTAATAATATCACAGGTGTGAGGTTCAACTCTCACGGTACAACAAAAGTCAGAGAGAGAGGAAAGTTAGAAATAGAACATACTAAAAAAAAAACTAATTTTTGCTACCGAAAATGAATATAGCTAGTAATTTAATTAATCTAAATTTGCATGGTAAACTAGAAATTACAGCAAGTCTTTAATTAATTTACTCTGGAGCACTTCACAACGGGATATAAGCATCTTCTTTCCTTGGTGATTTTGGGCAAGAGATCTGGTGTATTTTGTTTTAGTTGGATCCTGCAAAGGCCCAAATTAGGCTTCTAACTTCAATTTAGGAAACAAAATCTTGCATCCGCCACATATTTGGTGAAAAATAAAACATATAGATACACCATGGTTAATGACCAAGTCACTTTAATTGAAAATCATGACATAAATTGCGAGTCCCCCCCCCCCCACTCGCGAAAATATCATTTAATGACCATATGTCCCGATAATTATTATTTAATAGAAAATTTCACTTTTGGAGGACGAAGATGAGTAATCAATCGATCAAAATTCCACTTCTTAAGCAAAAATAGCCCTTTACAAGAGCAAATTTGGATCCCCATTTACATGTAGTAGATCCCAATGACGTAAATGAAATGGGTAGTGCTTCAAATGATGATACAGCTTCCGACAAGGTACGTTTACGTGATCAAACAGCCATAAATTTAGCAAATATTTAATGATGCTTGTGATTTTTAGGCATGCTTGTAATTTTTAAAAATAATGAATTTTTTTTCTTCGGGCATATGTTACCACGTTCATTGTAATGAAATTACTCTCTTTTTTAACTGAGAAAGAATCTACTTTGATGTGATTTTTTCCATGTGATTTTTTTAGCAAAAACAAGAAATCTTATTTTTACGTTCTTTTATATTATTGCCAACATATAAATTGTAAAAGTTGCGGGCATTATTTTTTTCAATTTTAAACATATTAAAAGTTAAAAAGTTTAAGTTAATCCCATCAAGGGACTTTTCAAACGTGTTTCTACTAAATAACATTTCTTTGAAAGTTGCTTTCCAAAATATTTTTCAATTATATTTTACCAAACAGTATTCTAGTGTGCCTTGTTTGGTTGGATCTTGCAAGACCGGAAAGAGATCTTGATTAGGCTTCTAACTTTTGCATCCGCCACATATTAATTGAAAATCAATCACATGAATTGCGGGCCCCACGAATTGTGAAAATATTTTTTAATGACGATTATTATTTAATAGAAAATATCGCTTTTGGTTTTGGAGGAGGAGGATAATCAGCCGGTCAAAAATCCACTTCTTAAGCAAGAATAGCAGACTCATTTTTCAAGAACTGTCCAAATCTGGAGAAAATTTCTGTCCCTAAGTTTCATGGTGCAAGTCAAAGTTACGGAAAGTCAATCGATACGATGATTACATTCATTAATAATTTAGTGACTTCGAGTGATTTTTTAAAGAATTATCTTTAAATTCATTAACAATTAATTCATTTTTCAAGAACTTTCCAAATCTCGAGAAAATTTCTATGTCCCCAAGTTTCTTGGTGCAAGTCAAAGTTACAGAAAGTCAATCGATACGATGATTATTTCTATGTCCCCAAGTTTCTTGGTGCAAGTCAAAGTTACGGAAAGTCAATCGATACGATGATTACATTCATTAATAATTTAGTGACTTCGAGTGATTTTTTAAAGAATTATCTTTAAATTCATTAACAATTAAATTCATTTTTCAAGAACTTTCCAAATCTCGAGAAAATTTCTATGTCCCCAAGTTTCTTGGTGCAAGTCAAAGTTACGGAAAGTCAATCGATACGATGATTACATTCATTAATAATTTAGTGACTTCGAGTGATTTTTTAAAGAATTATCTTTAAATTCATTAACAATTAAATTCATTTTTGAAGAACTTTCCAAATCTCGAGAAAATTTCTATGTCCCCAAGTTTCTTGGTGCAAGTCAAAGTTACGGAAAGTCAATCGATGTCACAATTAAATTCATTAATAATTTAGTGACTTCGAGTGATTTTTCAAAGAAATATCTTTAAATTCATTAACAATTAAATTCATTTTTCAAGAACTGTCCAAATCTCGAGAAAATTTCTATGTCCCTAAGTTTCTTGGTGCAAGTCAAAGTTACGGAAAGTCAATCGATGCGACGATTAAATTCATTAATAATTTAGTGACTTCGAGTGATTTTTTAAAAGGGTTATTACAACAAAAAACTCTAAAATGATATATCTATAACAATTTTATCCTGAATTAATTTTTTGATCATTATAAACCCCAAACTGATACACTTATGATAAATTTATCTCAAACTATTTTTTTGACCACCAAAAACGCCAAACTGTACATTTGTGACAAATTTACCCTTCATTAAATTAGATTAATATCACGAAAAATTACAAATTGGTAAACTTGTGACAAACAAAGGAGTAAAACCCAAACTGATACACTGGTCAACTACCACATGTCATCAAATTTAGCAATTTGATAATAAAATTTAACGGAAATTAATAAAGGGTAAATTTGTCACAAATATATCAGTTTTGGGTTTTTGATGGTCAAAAAATTAATTCGGTGTAAAATTGTCACAGATGTACCTTTTTGGTGGTCAAAAAATTAGTTCGAAATAAAAATTATTATAGGTATACCAGTTTGGGGTTTTTTATGATTAAAAAATAGTTTATGGTAAATTTGTCATAAGTGTACCGGTTTTGAGTTTTTTTTTATTGTATTAACCCTTTTTAAGATGATTATTGTATTTGATATGCTAAAGTATGTATACTTAACAATATTTTTTTGTCTAATTTTCGTCGTCAAACTTTATAAAACCGCGAGTCTACAAAAGATGATTACTAATCTTTTTTTTATTTATTTTTCATGATATCATCTCATCTGATCATTACTCATTTAAATTTTATTATCGGAATTAATGTTATCAAGCCATTTTGAAAAATAGAAAAGGATAATGTGGTGATATCGAGTTATGATGAACAGGACGATAAAGTTTAAACGTGTAAAATGATTATTGATGTACTATATAATCAAGGATCCTCGGCGTTCATGGATTAAGCTCGTCGTAGATAATGTTGAATGATTTTTTTTAAAGTTGAGAATGATTTCAAATATATACGAACGATGACATTACTATATATATATATATATATATATATATATATATATATATATATATGACTAGCTTGCATGCTTGTGCTGCGTGCGTTTTATGTAAATTAATAATAAAGTCAATAACCTTAATTGAATGGAGAAAAATCTAATATCATTTACTTTTTTTCACCATTATAGAATTCTTTTCTAGAAAGCAAATATTTAATGAATAATTTTTTTTTTTGATAACCCAGGGAACCCCCGCACGGCCGACAGCCGGGGAGTAAACCCTGGGGGCGACACGTGCTAGCCACCACACACGTGCCACCGGTTAAGTCATCCTGCGGCACCCGGGATTCGAACACTCAACCTTTTGCGAGAGGAAGAGTGCGCGCTCCAGCAGCGCCACCCAGGCGGGTGGTTTTAATGAATATTTTTTATCCTTTCAATAACTAAAAAAACATTAACTTGAAATTTAGTAAAAAATAAAATGAGACAATGGGAAGTCGGTTGTTGCACTATAGAGTTAATTATGGAATTTAACCAAATGTAGCTTTTTTAGTGGATAGTGATTTTTCCTCGGGGATATTACAAAAGTTGTCCATATAATATTAGTCGAATTCAGTTTTGGTCCTTATATTATAGGATTAATATCACAAAAAATCTCAAACTAATACACTTGTGACAAATTTATCTAAAACTAATTTTTTATCATCAAAAACTCCAAACTGCCAGTTTGGTGCAATTCATTGGATGGTGCCAAGAAGAAGGTGAGTTTTTGCTTGTTTATGAATATATGCCTAATGGTAGCCTTGATAATCATCTCATTGGGCGTGCTCTCCTTTTTTTTTTTTTTTTTTTTTTTTTCGGGCATATGCTCTTTTGACCTAGTCAACACTGCTATTACAATCAACGTCAATGGTAGTGCCCACATTTGCTCAAGCTTTTTCCTCTTCTCCACAAGCAAGCATAACCCAGTCACAACCATTGATACTTTGACAGCAAGAGACGTGCCGCAAGAACCGTCACAAAGTATGGTCAACCTGCGAATTTTGCAGTTCGATTGAGAGAGGTTTGTTTTTTGAAGGAAATTTCCTCGAATTGATGCAATGTCTTGCTTATGATGTCACAAGAAGCTGAAAACCCAATCGTGACCTTTACAGGAAAGTACTTCATGAGATGAATGAGGCAGGAAAGTAAGAAGTGGGTTTCATAGTCGAGCAAAATTGTGCCGTCATTTAATGACCAAAACACGCTAAGGTTCTCCATAGCCGGAATTGTAGGTCACCAAGACATTAATTGCTCTCCATTATCCCAACTGCCATGTACCAGCGAGGAAAGTGAGATGTTGATCCCAATGTGCGGGTGTAAAGGCTTAACTTCTCTATTTCCAAACTTTTTTGACTCGACAAATAAAGTTTTGATTCTTTGTGCCATGATCCACGGTTCTCTCACCGAACAATCCTAAGTAGGTACGACCAGATTAGGGTGGGATTACAAAGCCAACCGGCCCGAGGGAAAATGCAAAGTCATTGCATATTTTCATGAGACTAAATCTTCGATAGGTGAATCAATTTCAAAATTCCTTTAACAGTGTCATAACTTTTTTACGGAGCTCATTTTAATGTCATAACCTTCCAAACGATCAAAAAACCACCTCAATTTTAAAGAAATCGATCATTTAAATGACATTGACCATTTGTGTCGCGCGAAAATCTTATTTGGCTTTATCTTTAGAATAAATAATCCGACTTGTCTCGCTTGAGATGTCGACATTTAAGATACAAATGACATGACATTCGGCAACGCAATTTTCCTCCTAATTGAAAATTAGGTTCAATTTGCTCCATAACTAAACCCTAAAGCAGCTGAAAATGTGTACCCGCATTCAAATTTCTAGCTGAAGACGGATAAAATATCGGATGGACGCTTCTTGCCAAGTCGGTAATAAACCATTCCATTCGTTGATCAACAATGGTCTGGTAAAGTCTACGTTTCAGATTTTTCAGAAATTCCTTACTCAATCACTCGCTCTTTTCCGTAGCCACTCCAACAACTAAAGCTTCAAAGTTTATGGAGCTTTCCGGTGCTGGAACAACCCCCCTGCAGCTGCACGACAGAAACAGAAAATACACATCGAATAAAAAAAAATTTCCCTAGAAAAGGACCTTACACAAAATAATTTGGGAAAAATCGGCACACACTGTTTTCGTGCCGATTTGGATTTTCCAGTCAGTAGGCAAAGAGATTCCGTTTGATGGATGAACTTGACAAGGAGCGAGAAAAGAAGATGTGAGGGGTGTTTATGGAAAAGAGCAGGTGAGTGAAAAAGGGATTTCTAAAAAATCTGAAACATCAGAGACGTTCCGCCGAATGGAGTTATTTATATTGCTGACACTGACATTGAAGATGGCGACCCGCGAGGGGGAGGAGTGACATTTCAAAAGGAGCCACCTAGCAAAGCGAGATTATTTAAGACACGGGGAAGACCAAGCGACTAAGTAGATATTTTTCTTGCAACAGTGTCTCTTGTCTGACGACTTCAGCAGTAACTGCGAAGAAGCTGTTTTGAACGGGTCAATAATTGGATTTAGGAATGTGTGGTTCATTATAAAGCACACTACCTCAAACCAGTTGAATGGTGCAAACCTCAATTTTTAAGAGTTATAGAATACAGTTCTACCCACAACCATGTCTTGTTTTCTTTCTTTGTGGACTCTCTTAATCCTTTTCTCCCTCATCCGCTGTCCCGCTATCTCCTTTGTCAGTTCCCTTTCCTTCAATATAAGTAGCTTTGACGCGAATGGAGGCAACATACTGCTCGAAGGAGTTGCGAGAATTGTTTCTGGATCCGTTGAACTAACCGATAGCACTACCCCACAACCAAGCTTTCAAGTAGGCCGCATTCAATATTCCAAACCCATCGATCTATGGGATTCTGTTACAGGGAGACAAGCAGACTTCTTTTCTCGCTTCTCATTCACCATCACCCCTTTCAACTCCACTCTATATTGTGATGGCATGGCCTTTTTTCTTGCTCCTGTTGGCTTCACAGTCCCCCCTAACTCAGGTGGTCCATTTTTAGGATTGTTCAATGCAAGCACGGCTTATGGTGGGCCTCGGAACCAAATCATCACGGTCGAGTTCGATACTTTGTCGAACCCGGCATTTGATCCTCCGGGGCAGCACATCGGAATCAACAAAAACTCACTCTCATCGCTTGTTCATGCCGGTTGGAATGCTGGATCACACAGCGGCAATGCAACTAATGTTATGGTGACCTATAATTCCACTAGCAAGAATCTTAGTGTATTTTGGTCATTTGATGACAAGCCGGTTTCTCCAGATAACAAAAGTTCCTCGCTTTCTTGCGAAATTGATCTGGCCGAAGTTCTTCCTGAATCAGTAGCAATTGGATTTTCAGCTTCCTATGGCATCTTGGGGGAGAGACACAGCATCAATTCATGGGAGTTCATTTCAAACTTGGATGTTGCACATCCCCCATCAACAGATGCAACAAAAAAGGGGGTAAAATCTAAGATATATAGGTTCATAACATTTATTACAGTTCCCGTAGCATGTCTCTTGCTGGTTATTTCGGCAGGTTCTTGCTTATTTATGATCAAGATGAGGGACAAATGTGAGTTTCGGGCTCTGACTCACATTGACAAAGAGATAGTAATATTGCCACTGCAATTCTCTTATCAAGAGTTGCTTGTTGCTACAAACGGCTTTGCAAATGATCGAAGACTAGGCCGAGGAGGGTCCAGCCAAGTTTACGAAGGATTTTTGAAACGTTTAGATCGCTGAGTCGCTGTCAAAAGAATCTTTGCAGAATCCAAACGTTCAGAAAAGGTCTTCACCAACGAAGTGAAGATAATAAGCCGTATGATACACCGAAATCTGGTGCAATTCTTTGGATGGTGCCAAGAGGAAGGTGAGTTTTTGCTTGTTTATGAATATATGCCTAATGGTAGCCTTGATAATCATCTCTTTGGAACTCGAAAAAGTCTGCCATGGGATGTGAGGTACAAGATAGCTTCAGGGCTGGCGTTAGCCCTCAACTATCTTCATGAAGATCTAGAGCAGTGTGTTCTTCACAGAGATATAAAAGCCGCCAATATATTACTCGACACGAACTTCAATACTAAACTTGGAGACTTTGGAGTGGCTAAGCTCGTTGACCCCCGGTTCAGGACACAAATGACGGATGTGGTAGGGACATATGGTTACCTAGCACCTGAATATTTGAGTGAAGGTAAGGTTACTAAAGAATCCGATATGTTCAGCTTTGGGGTTGTGGCTCTAGAAATCGCATGCGGTAGGAGGACCTATCAGGAAGGAGAATTTCACATTGCCCTACACAAGTGGGTTTGGCAGCTGTACCTTGCTGGAAACATGCTTGAAGCAACTGACGAGACATTGGGTTCCAATTTCGATAGGAAGGAAATGGAATGCTTGATGATGCTAGGACTGTGGTGCGTGCATCCATATCCAAAGAGAAGGCCAAAAGCAGGACAAGTTGTCAGATTTCTTCAAGGAGAAGTCCCAGTGCCTGAGCTTCCACTTGACACATACGAAGCTCCCACTTCATATCAGCCATTAGTACAAAGAACGGAATCATCTTGTATTGAAGAATTCAGTTCCTGTTCAGCAAGATAGATCATGGATCCTAAAGCCACACATCAACACATTTTGACTTTTCAGAAAATAAACTAGATGTTGTGACAAAATGTTTATGATCAATCGACCTACTCTTTGCTGTAATGATGTATCATATGTATTGGCAATAAATTGATTCAATCAAATCCTCCTATTAGCTCCATCCAACTCGGCTAACGGAAAATGCTGATTTGATTTTTTTTTCTCTCCCATATGGTGTTGATGTGGCTAAAACGACATCACTTGATCCAAATTTGATTTTTTTAATAAAAAATTATTTAAATTATATTAAAAAGAAATTAAATTAAAAAAAGGAAGGGAAACCAATCATCTTTGCCCCACCATCGTCGGGAAGGGCCAACAATGGTGGGGGATGGCTGGCCAAGAGCCGACGAGGGTTGCTGCATTCACTCAAATTGGGTGAGGGTCACCAGACCTCACCCAAATCTTGCCGAGGGCTGCCACTGGCCGAAACCTTTCGGTAGTTGGACTTTTGGATATGAGTTGAGATAGTGGTTGGGTTTAGTTGAGTTTGGCAATATATATTGCTTTTGGTGGATTTTAGAACACTGATTCTGTAGCCAACACATTGTCTTGATTACAAATTATTGTTTGTTATGTTTGAGATTGCGTCCTTCGGATATGGGGACGGCCGTTTCATTTCTTCTATACTTGTAGGAGTCGAGGTGTGACAAATAAAGCATCTTGCATTCGCTTCATACTATGTGTAGATAATCGTGATGATCCTTGATGTCGTTTCGCACACCTAACGAAGTATCATCGTTTCTAAACTAGTGCACAGATTGCAAAAAGTAAGCACACTATTTGATAGGTATGTGATATCAAGTCAGCATAATAATGCATTATGTTCAAGACCATCGTTAACAGCAAGGTCCTTCTAATTGTGGTATAGCTACTTAAATATGAGATTATAATGCTAAGGTAAGCTATAATTTAAGTAATAATGATATTTAAACTAAATGTTTGGTCCAGTGAATTCATGTGTAATGTAAAAGCCGCTTAAACTTGTTTAAACCTACTAGGATACCTCTTTATATGCTCTTGATCAACCAAGAATGGTCCTCTTGGTTAGGGGTGAGCGCAGTTTCATGGTAGAATTAGAAACCAGTGAATCGGACGTGATGGGTCCAATTCGATTCTAGATTCCATGGAGAGAGGGTTCGGTTCCTGGTTCTCCATTTTTAGGAGCTGGAACCAGGAACCGAGATCCCTTGAGCCTAAAACAGAAATTATAATCCCTAATTCCCAAATCTTACTATTTCGGTCTTTTCTCTCTTCAGTTTCCTTCACTTCTTCCTCGATCTCGAAGGCGGAGACGGTGAGGAAGGACGAAGGAGCGGCTTACCAGTTGAGCGTCGAACGGAGCTCGGCTCTCTACTCCCCTTAATCTCTCCGCCCTCTTCTCTGTCGGTGAGTGACTCTCCGAGTCTTCTGGAGGAAGACGAAGGTTTCGCGAGCATGATTTTCCCCCAAAATCCAGTGCCCTAATTCAAAGACTCGCCGTTTCACGGGCGTGGTTTTCCCCCAAAATCCGGAACGGCCCATTGGGGGTCTTGAAGGTGATCTTCCCGGTGAGCTCCTTGATCTTCCTCCAAATTCCTGATCTTGCCCTACTCCACCTGGGCCGTGATCTCGGGCGCGTAGGAACCCAGCTTCCCGATCTTCTCGAGCTTGCAAGGACCTGACTAGCTTTTCTTTGGAAGGGCTACTGGCGCCGGAGCTTGGAAAACTTAGTCAATTACGATCTCTGTAAGTAGGCCATATCGGTTTCTTTGAAGTTGACGAGATCCTAATGTACGACATTACTGTAAAATTACACATCCAAGCGATTTGACAAGTAAGTTGACTTATGGTAATGTAGAGAAAATTTTGGTAGAATGCCTGGCACTTTTATCTAAAAACAAAGTTGCATGTGCTGGGAGTTCTTGCCTGAACTCTAGTGTTAGAAAGTTGACAGTTTCATTGTTATTATGATAACTGATATATAAGTCTGCATCGTCTGGTGAATTTTACGATCATCCTCTGTACTCCTGATAGACCATAAGTTGATTGTGTCAGACTTCATCTTGTTTCGAAGATTGCTACCACGTATAGTTATATGCTGGTAAGAATCAGACATCTGAAACAGTAGATTGGATGCAAGATATGTCCCAATCTGTCTTAACCATATGCAGTAGTACTTAATTCAATAAGTCAAGGGGTGGTAGATACTTCTTCTCCAGCAGCAATCTGAGGATCATTGAGGTAGGAACGGGCATTTTAACTCTCGCTACCGAGAGAGCCAACTTAGCTAGAACTTCGACATGAAAAATGTGTGATTTTCTCTTCCAATGCTTGAAAACTAAATCACAAGCTCTGCGTAGCCATTGTGGGTCAGATGAGTAAGAAAGTCCAGTGAGTAATCTATTGATGAGAGAACAATCCGAAATATCATATGACTTTCTATAATCCTTAAATATATCCCGGGCTTCTTCTATTTGGTGATCTTTGAGTGCAACTCCAATTTTCTCCGGCAAAAGTGCTCGAGTTGAATTTGGTGCTATTTTAGTGTTTTTGCAGGGTGTGAACTCTCTATTTTGCCTCCGTGACAAAGCTCTCTTCCGACTAAGTAAGGAAAAAATAATCTCAAGAGATGGCTCTTTCCAGTGCAATGATGCACAATAATCTCTCCTCGTGTCGTTAAAGCCATTCATATACAAGTCAGATGGCCCTTTAATTTGGAGAGAGTCTGGGATTTGCAGTAGGAACTACTATCAAATGCTGTGAAGCATTCGTCATATCTTGATATGAACAACCATTGGCATATTTTCATAAGGAGCAGAATCAGATGACCCTTGTATTTGGAGTCATTGTCAAACTATCATACTTGCTTCCTGGTCTACCAGGCTTAAATCTCACCAACATTGGGAACCTGTCCCGCTGTTCCCTGCACCTAAACACCACCCTGCTGAGGCAAATTACAAAGTTTGAAAAAAATAATAAAGAAAACAAAACGTGTATTTGCAAACCCAGACAAAAATAGCCATCATTTGAATAAGTTGCCCCGTAAAATCAGGTAAGAAACAGGGGCACGAAATGCATTGTTTATTTGATTATTCATTGATTTATTCTTTTGATTCAAAGAAAGCAATTTGCATTACATTCTTTTTTTTTAAGTAAATGTGGGCTCTACCTTAGAATTGGTCGGGCATAACCCACCAAGCTAATCAATTGTGGTTGTGACTTGCAAGCCATGGGCAAGGAGGATGGGACTTGTGGAGAACCAAGTCACAAACTCGATGCAATCGCAATCGCAGGTCAAGGTCGATGTTATTCACTAAATCAACGGCCGTGATGACCACGGTCTATGCGGAACTCAATCTGGCCAACAATTTTCCGAGCGATTAAGGGCTTGTTTGGATCAATTGCATAATGGCGGATCATCACTAAGTCGAAATCAGTAGAGTTATCCACGCAAAGATATATTGCTTGCAAGGCTAGAGTTAATTTCTTGCACACAACAGGGTAAGTAATCAAATAAACCCTCTCTTGACTAGTCTCAATCATGAAAAACACACCTTCAATCACTTGCACATTGAACTGATCAATGAAGGTCAGACTGAACCACCCGTACCACGCAAACGTAGTTTGGCTACATTAACGTATTCCGCCGTATAGTTTCTAAGATCAGGAGATCTTCAACTACCCAACTTGGTTACGCTCGTGCGAATCGACAAGAGAAAATGCTTACCGCATGAAAAACACGAGTATCTGGCTCGGCGACCTAAAAATAGGAAGACATAATAGTCTGTTGCATGTAGATTGCAACAAAACAAGTGCACAGAACTTGAAGCTGAACATGGTGTGACATTTTCGTTGAGATCATGTACAATCCAACGCACAAAAGTATGAACCAGTGCTCACAGAAACAAGTCAGTTCTCAGTTTCTTCACCCTTGTTTTTTTTATAGCCGAAAAACTCAACTTTATGACTCACCCGGTATGGTGAACTTCGGGACCTTGGACGGAGTTGCTACCAGAGTCCGACGAACTCTCCTAATTAGCGCACCGGTCCACGAAATATCCAAGAGCAGTAGTGAACTCGGGCTCTTTGCTCCTCAAGGCAATGTCTATATGCGCCCTCATCATTTAGGCAGCCCGACCGTGTCTCGGTTTCTTCAGCGAGTCAGGTGTAAGTTTCCTTCCAAATGAACAGGGTCCGCGTCTCAAAGAGTTAGGTTCCACACAGAGCTCAAATAGAGTTTTTGGAATCTTCGAGTTTCAGCTTCTTAGGAGGCCGAGGTCCTAGAACACTCATATCTACAGCAGCCCCATAATCCTGAGATGACCGTACGACCGCATCGTAAGCTTTCGTGGAGAGATTCAGGCCCTCGTTGTGAGCCCTCATATACAATTCATATGCTAGCCTCGGTTTTCCGTCTCTTGCTAATGCCTCTATCAACATCTCGTAAGTGACCTCGTTCAGAGGTACATTCTGTACTTTCAATCGGTGAAACCATTCGTATGCTGCACTTCCCATGCCGTTCTGTGCACATCCGCTTATGATTGCGTTATATGTCACAACGGTCTTATTGATCCCCAATGAACTCATCTCCTTAATTGCAGCATCCACCATCTTGAGTTTTCCCTGTCCCGTGAATATAGAAGCCATGATCGTGTATGCATACAAGTTCGGCTCGACACCAGCCTTGATCATGTGGTCCCACACCTTGAGGGCCTCGTCGTAGAGCTTCCCTTTCTCGAGCGCACTAAGCAACACCCCATAGGAGATGATCGTCGGTTGCTCTCCTTCCTCTACCATCCTTCTAAAAATCTGTACGGCAGCACTAGCTTCCGATGCCTTGGAACAGGCAACAAGTACTGCTTTCCATTCCCTGCGTCCAGGTTTAAGCCCCTTGTCTTCCATTTTATTGATCAATCTATCGCCCCATCTCCAAATCCCTTTTCTTCTAGCCGCGGTTAGTAAGATGTTAAAATGAGACATGATCAATTCATGCGACATGTTATTCGCCTTCGGTCCCTTGTCCAACAAATCCTCGTAAATCTCTAGAGCCGCCCACCACCTCTTAGCCTTCCCCATCAGCCAAATCAAGTGATTGCACACAGATAGGATGATCTCCCAATGCCTCTCTATTATTCTTGTGTATAATTCCTTTGCAACAACGTAATGGTCTTCTCGAGTACAAGCCCATATGAGGCGCTCGTGCTCTGCCCGACCAGGCTAAAGCCCGGCCTTGTCCATATCCGAAAGAAGCTTCATTACTTTCTCGCTAAAGTTTTCTCGTTTCCCGAGCCACCTCCGCATCACTTGGTAGCAAACGCGAACTGTGAGATTCTCGAGCTTGAAAAATTCTTTCTCCCAATCCTCGTCCTCATCTTTTTCTATCTCACCCCTCAAATATTTTTCCCTAAATTCAGTGAAGAACCTCAAAGCCCCAATTCCATCTTCCATTCTTCTATAAGCCAACAAAGCAGTGGAATAGGATACTGCAGAGGGAACAAGGCCGACTCTTCGGATCTCCTCAAGAACATTGAGGGCCTCAATAGCTCGCCCTTGCTCCAAATAAATTGCCATCAGAGTATTATACGTCACGACATTTGGAACCACACCTTCGCTGGTCATATAGTCCACGGACCCTATCCAGCTTGCCAAACTGCTCAGGGTGTTTCATAGCACCCAAAAGGCTATTATAGATGAAGAGACTAGGATATATCGCACCATTAGTCTCTTCCTTCTTCCTCTTAAGCGACTCCATGACAGCCATCGCAGGATCATTTCTTTTCTCTTTCCCGAAACCTCTAATCATGGCAGAGAACTCCTGAAGGGGCAATACACCCTTGTCCTTGAGGACCTCCTCCACATCGTCCGCAGTTTCTGCGAGCCACAAGCTCCGGGCCAAAGAGCAAACATCCACCCTCGAACAATCTTCCTCCCTAACTTCTCCTGCATTTTTGCCATCAACGACCTTCTCTTCCTCATCACTGTTATCTTCAGTGCCACTCGCTCCATCAATGCAAAAGCTGTCAGATTTTGCAATCTTGGTTTCTCCAAACTCCCCATTGATTTCATTTGAATTCCCATCACCGAATTCACTCCCGATTGCTTGCTGCTCCAATGCCCAAGCCAATGCAAACGAGGCGTCAAAAGAGCATTTCTTACTCTTGTTGGCTCCACAATCCCACCCAGCTCTGCCGATGTGTTTCTAGGATTGCTCAATTCAAGCATGCCCCACAATGCGCCACAAAACCAAATCAACTGGTCTAGTTCGCCACCTATCTGAACCCCAGTATGACCTTTCGGCCAAGTAGCACATTGGGATCAATCTCAATTTACTTACCTCTGTCGTTTATGCCAATTTGGCTACTGGATCACATAGTGGCAAAGCAGCTAATTTTTTGGTCACCTAGAATTCTATTAGCAAGAAACCTTAGTGTGTTCTGGACGTTTGACAACAAGCCAGTTTTCCAGACAACAAAAGTGCTTCTCTTTCCCTGCCAAATGCGTTCTTCGTAGAGATAAAAAATCAGCAAATAAACTACTCGATACAAATTTTTGGACCAAGGTCAGTGATTTTGGAGTAGCTAAGTTTGTCGTCCCACATTTAAGGACTCAAAAGATGGCTTGGTAGGGACTTACGAATAGATGATTCCGCAGTATATCAGTGAAGGGAGGCCTAAGCATAGATCAGCTATAGCGTTGTGATTCTGGAAATCGCCCATGGTAGGAGGGCCTCTCAGGACGGAGAATTTCATGTTCCACTGTACAGGTGCGTTTGCCATCTTTATCTTGCAGGAAATGTCCTCAGTGCAGCTGATAAGACGTTGCTATCGAGTTTTAATCCTAAGGAAATGGGATGCTTGATGGTGGTGGGACTGTAGTGTGTGCATCCGGATGCCAAGACTATTCCGGGAATAGGACAACTGATTAGGTTTCCTTGGCTAGAAGTTCCACTACCAGAGCTTCCTCGTTGCGTGTATGATGCTCCTGGTAATAGTTCGCATGACCATCTACACTCAAAATGGAATCTTGTTCTGCCCAAGAACCTACCTCTTCACTCTCAGCTAGATAAATCGTGGCTTTTTAAGCCATATAAAAAAAAAGGTTGGACTGTGCAATCGAAACAAGAGTAGCACGTACAATGTAGTTGTAGGTGACTAATATGCGTGCCTCAAAGTTTCATGTAAACATTAAATGTTGTATCAACACTTTCTGCTCTAACACTGCTCGTCCCCAATAATTGAGGTATTGTGGAATGATACCTAAGAAACCGTGAGACTCCACCTGAATATTCCTTTTTGAAGCACGGTCCACATGGATTCAGGTTGGGACATTACCTCAGCTAGCTACGTTAGACATTAAGGGTCTCGTAATGCATGTCATCAAGGTAAAACTACCAGCTTATATAAAAGTCAATTGGTAGGAGTGAATGGGAAAGATCGATCTGGAATTCCTGACTTGTACACTTATTAATGAAAATCGGCTCTCATCTCCACTATTCTGCGGAAAGCAATCGTGTCTCACGGTTTTCTTCTCCATTCCACAGTGTGCTAACTCATTCAACTCAAGTAGTCAGTTTCCGTATCCATGGTTTTCGCCCACGATTCTGTAGAAATCCAGTGTTTTTCCCCAAGGGAGACTTTAGCAAATGGCAGTGGCCACTGTCCTAGGAAAGCCCTACAGATGATTTGGTTATGAAAAACACCAAATGGCCAAGTTGATACAGTCACAACATTTTTGGTAGATAGCAAACGTACCAATAAGAATGTCCCTTGTCCATTGACTTTAGGAGAAACAGCGAAGGAGTTGTGATCTATACGTGTTCCACACAGAGGGAAAAGTGCCAAAAAAGTCCTAAACCTTTTGCATTAGTGCCAATTTAGTCCTAAACCTTTTTTTGGTGCCAATTCAGTCCTAAACCTTTTTTTGGTGCCAATTTAGTCATAAACCTTTTAAATTGGTGCCAATTCAGTCCTAAACCTTTTGTTTTTGTGCCAATTTAGTCCTTCCGGTCAATTTTGACCGGAATTTGCTGACGTGGACGCTTGCCGGCCGGCAGCCGGTCACCGGCGCTGACGTGGACGACTTAAATAATATTTTAATAAATTTTGAATTTTTTTGTTTTTTTTCCTTTTTTTCTTTGTTTTTTTTTTCTTTCTCTTCCTCTGGCCGATCGCCGGTCCGGCGACCGGCCAGAGGCCAGTGGCCGGCGAGGTCGAGCTCGCCGGCCACTGGCGAGGGCAAGCTCGCCCTCGCCGGCCACCGGCGAGGGCGGCCTCGCCCGGCGAGGGCGAGCCTCGCCATGGTCGGGCGAGGCTCGCCCGAGCCGCGGCCTCAGGCGAGGGTTCGAGCCTCGCCCGACCTCGCCTGGTCGGGCGAGGCTCGAACCCTCGCCTGAGGCCGCGGCGAGGGCGAGCCTCGCCATGGTCGGGCGAGGCCCGACCTTGCCGGATCTGGCGAGGTCGAGCCTCGCCCGACCATGGCGAGGCTCGCCCTCGCCGGGCGAGGCCGCCCTCGCCGGTGGCCGGCGAGCTCGACCTCGCCGGCCTCTGGCCGGTCGCCGGACCGGCGACCGGCCAGAGGAAGAGAAAGAAAAAAAAAACAAAGAAAAAAAGTGGAAAAAAAACAGAAAAAAAGGAAAAAAAACAGAAAAATTCAAAATTTATTAAAATATTATTTAAGTCGTCCACGTCAGCGCCGGTGACCGGCCGCCGGCCGGCAAGCGTCCACGTCAGCAAATTCCGGTCAAAATTGACCGGAAGGACTAAATTGGCACAAAAACAAAAGGTTTAGGACTGAATTGGCACCAATTTAAAAGGTTTAGGACTAAATTGGCATCAAAAAAAGGTTTAGGACTAAATTGGCACCAATGCAAAAGGTTTATGACTGAATTGGCACCAAAAAAAGGTTTAGGACTAAATTGGCACTAATGCAAAAGGTTTAGGACTTTTTTGGCACTTTTCCCTCCACACAGATGTTTTAATTGTGAAAAACACCAAGTCCCAAGGTTGAAGCGTTCATTACATGTTTGGTAGGTAGCAACTGTACTAGTAAGAATGTCCCTTGTCCATTGACTTAAGGAAACAACTTTGAAGCTGTTGTTTTGTAGATGTTCCCACAGATGTTTGGTTGTAAAAACACCCAATGGCCAAGTTAATAAGTTCAATACATATTGTTAGATAGCGACCGTACCAATAAGAGTGTCCCCTGTCCGTTGACTTTAGCAAAAACACCAAAGAAGTCGTTGATTTTTACGTGTTCCCATAATGTTTTGGTTATTAAAACACTATAGCAACTGTACCAGTAAGAATATCCCTTGTCCATTGACTTTAGGATAAACAACAAAGAAGCTGTTGATCTATGCTTGTTCCTTACAGATGTTTTGATTATGAGAAAAACCAAGTGGCCAAGTGGATACGTTCATTACATGTTTGGTAAATGTTAGGATTAGAGGCACAAACACAATAAATTCGACAGTAAAGTCGAGAAAGAGAAATCAAGACACAAAGGTTTATCCCGATTCACCTTTAATTAAGGCTACATCCAGTAAAGAATTCCACTATAATTAACACCCCACACCTCTATGTTACATCACTCTCAATTAAAAGAGAAAGATAATATATATAGGCATTCAATAGCTTTTCATGGTCTCAAGCCCAAACTATTAATAAATAACGATTGTACCGGTAAGAACCACACCTTAATAGATGAGAACCTCCATGCCTTCTTGTCGATGGAGAGTAAAAATCACACCCCCAATAGATAGCAATTGTACCAGTAAGAATGCCCCTTATCCACCGACTTTAGCAAGAACAGCTTTGGGGCTGTTGATATATACGTGTTCCCCACATGTGTATGTTTATGAAAACTAGTGGCCAAGTTGATAAGTGCATTACGCATTTGGTAGATAGCAATCGTACTAGTAAAAACATCCCTTGTCCATTGACTTTAGAAGAAATAGAAACTATTGATCTATACGTGTTCCCCATAGATGTTTTGGTTATAAAAAACACCAAGTGACCAAGTTCATACATTCAATACATCTTTGGTACATAGTAATTGTACTAGTAAGAGTGTCCCTTGTCCGTTAGCTTTTAGAGTAACAGCAAAAAAGCTATTGATCTATACTTGTTCCTCACAGATGTTTTGATTATGAGAAACACCGGTAGGCCAAGTTGATACATTGATTGCATGTTTCGTATATAGCAACTATACTAATAAGAATGTCCCTCGTCCATTGACTTTAGCAGAAACAACTTTGAACTTGTTAATCTATACGTGTTCCCCATAGATGTGTGATTATGAAAAACACCTTGTGGCCAAGTTGATGAATGTCCCTTGTCCATTGACTTTAGTAGAAACAGCTTTGAACTTGTTGATATATACGTGTTCCCCACAGATGTTTGGTTATGAAAACCACCTTGTGGCCAAATTGATAAATTCATCACGTGTGGTATATAGCAACCGTACTGGTAGCAATATCCCATGTCCATTGACTTTAGTAGAAACAGCAACGAAGCTGTTGATCTATATGTGTTCCCCACAGATACGTTCATTACATATATGGTAGATAGCAACTGTACCAGTAAGAATGTCCCTCGTCCATTGACTTTAGAAGAAACAGCAACTCACTGTCAAAATAATTGATCCAATTTTCACAACACTGTGACATGCGCACAATAGAGTCTGGCATGCAGAGATAATTTGTGCAGTGAGGCGGTGGTGTGTGCCAATATATAGGAGATGGTGGACGTCCAACTTACACTGAGCAAACCAACAATTTAGCTCTTCCCCTTTCTTTTGTAATACCCACCAAATAATAAAAGCCTTTCTTTTTCCTGGTGCTCCCTTGCCGTAATAGTCCTCTCATATATACGTCTTTGTTGTTTCTTTGCCCAATCCTTTCCCACACACATCTACACACACTAGCATATAAACCAAAAAAACACTCACAGATGTTATGATTATGAGAAACATCGGGTGGCTAAGTTAATACGTCCATCACGTGTTTGGTAAATAGCAATTGTACCACCGTGCTAGTAAGAACGTCTCTCGTCCAGTGACTTTAGCAGAAACAGAAAAGAAGATGTTGATAATTACATTTCTCCACCGATGTTTTGATTGAAAAACACTAGCGGCTAAGTTGATACGTCTCCGACCAAAAAAAAAAGTTGATACATCCATTACATGTATGATAGATAGCAATTGTACCAATAAGAATGTCCCTTGTCCATTGACTTCAGCAGAAACAACAAAGAAGATGTTGATCCGTATGTGTTCTCACAAATGTTTTGGTTATGAAAAACACCAAGTGACCAAGCTGATGCATTCATTAAATGTTTGGTAGATAGCAACTGTACCGGTAAGAATGTCCTCATGTCTATTGACTTTAGCAGAAACAATAAAGAAGCCGTTGGTCTATGCATATTCTCCATGGATGTTTGGTTATGAAAAGCATTAAGTGGCCACGTTGATACTTCATTACTCGTTTGCTAGATAGCAATTGTACTAGTGAGAATGTTCCTGATCCATTGATTTTGGCAGAAACGGCAAAGGAGCTATTAATCGATGAGTATTCCCCACAAATTTTGTGGTTATAAAAAACACCAAGTGGCCAAGTTGATATGTTCATTACATGTTTTGGTAAATAGTGACCGTACTAGTAAGAATGTCCCTTGTCCATTGACTTTATATGTTTTGGTTATGAAAAATTATGATACCTCTTGAGGTATTGTCCAATTTAACCCATCTCATACCAAACCTCATAATTTTGTCCTTTAACGTAAAGGTAGGCACTTTCTCTAGAGGTTACCCAGCATAGTAGTGCTCTCACTTAAGGAGCACGCTTCACATACATAATTCAAGAACGTTGTCACCTCTTCGGTGTACAATTTGGTTCATTCCTGCCTCCGCCGTCCTATAAACTTACCAGGAGCAACTTCTTATGTATGGCGAGTCCAGGCCCTCTCGCCCTGATGATTACGCCCCGCCCTCGTTAGACCAGATTGTTATAAGCCCACCAACTTCCACGTGGTTCATCTCCGAATCATTCACCAATTAGAGGGGGTCTTGCTCTGATATCTTATTGTAACACTCTTGAATTAACTCACTCAATGTATTGTCTGCTTTGACCCATTTCATTCTGAGCCTCACTATTTTGTCTATTGACGTACGGGTAGGCATCTTCGTCCCAAGAGGTTATCCATCACAGTGGTGCTCTCACTTGAGCACGCTTGTAGTGGAGTTTCAAAGCTAAACGTTGTCTTTATTTTAAAACGTGTTTCTTGATAGCTAATTCTAGTTCCACATATATAATCCAGAAAAGTTATTCCCTGTTTGACGCAATCCTGTTCATTCCTACCACCTTGATCATCTTGAAAGTCTGCCAAGAGCCACACCTTGTCTAGGCTCTCTCACTCTGGCGATCACTCTCAACCTCGAAGGACTAAGTCGTTACAAAAATACCAAGTAGCTGAGTTGGTACATTCATTACATGCATGGTGGATAGCAACTATACTAGTAAGAATGTCCCTTGTCTGTTGACTTCAGCATAAAAAACAAAGAAGCCGTTGATCTGTACGTGTTCCCCGTGTCAATCTGCTTAAGA
Organism: Syzygium jambos; assembly: GCA_031216235.1. Classification (NCBI taxonomy): domain Eukaryota; kingdom Viridiplantae; phylum Streptophyta; class Magnoliopsida; order Myrtales; family Myrtaceae; genus Syzygium; species Syzygium jambos. Next base: position 33,141,497 of record CM062226.1, on the reverse strand, counting down.
AATGTTTGCTTCATTATAAATCACCCTGTACGAATCTCAAACCAATTGAATTATGAGTGCAAACCTCATCTTCACAATTCCATAGTAGAATTCGAACCATAACCATGTCTACCTTGCAACGTGCAAACTCTCATTCTCATTCTTTTTGCACTCACTTGATTTTTCTGTCCCTTGTCAGCTCTCCTATTATCCCCTTTGTCAATCCTCTTTTCTTCAATATAAGTACCTTTGACACAAATCTAAACAGCATACAATATGGAGGAGCTGTGACAATTGCGTATGGATCCGTTCATCTAACTAAAGGCATTACCCCACCATTCTTTCTAGTAGGCTGCATTCAGTATTCCAAACCCATTGATATATGGGATTCTATTACAGGGAGACAAGCTGACTTCTCTACTCATTTCTCATTCATCATTGATACTTACAACACCGCTCAATATAGTGATGGCATTGCCTTTTTTCTTGCTCCTGTTGGCATCATAGTCCCCCATAACTCAGGTGGTGGGTACTTAGGATTGTTCAATACAAGCACAGTCGTTGATGGGCCTCAGAACCAAATTGTCATGGTCAAGTTCGATACTTTTGTGAACCAGGAATTTGATCCTCTGATGCAGCACATAGGAATCAACAAAAACTCACTCTCGTCGCTTGTTTATGCTAGTTGGAATGCTGGATCACACAGCAGATATGCAACTGATGTTATGGTGACCGATAATTCTAACACCAAGAATCTTAGTGTATTTTGATCATTTGATAATGAGCCAGTTTCTCCGGATAACAAAAAATCCTCGCTTTCTTGCCAAATTGATCTTGCTAAAGTTCTTCCTGAATCAGTAGCAATTGGATTTTCAGCTTCGTATGGCATCTTTGGGGAGAGACACAGCATGAATTCATGGGAGTTCACTTCAAACTTGGATGTTGTACATCCCCATCAACATATACATCAAAAAAGGGGATGAAATCTAAGATGTATAGGTTGATAATATTTATCAGAGTTCCTGTAGAATGTCTCTTCCTGATTATTTCAACACAATCTTGCTTATTTATGATCAAGAAGAGGAGTTATGAGTTTATTGCTCTGACTGACATTGACAAAGAGATAGGAGCATTGCTACTAAGATTCTCATATCAAGAGTTGCTTGAAGCTACTGGTGGCTTTTCAAATGATCAAAGACTCGGCCAAGGAGGGTCTGGCCAAGTTTATAGATGGTTATTGAACCGTTTAGATTGCTTAGTCGCCATCAAAAGAATCTTTGCAAACTCCAAACATTCAAAGAAGGTCTTCATCAACAAAGTGTGGATAATAAGCCGTTTGATACACCGACATCTGGTGCAATACATTGGATGGTGCCAAGAGGAAGGTGAATGTTTGCTTGTTTATGAATACATGCCTAATGGTAGCCTTGATAATCATCTCTTTGGAACTAGGAAAAGTCTGCCGTGGGATGTGAAGTACAAGATAGCTCTAGGCCTAGCGTTAGCCCTTAATTTTCTTCATGAAGAACAAGAGCAATGCGTTCTTCACAGAGATATAAAAGCCACCAACATATTACTCAATATAAACTTCAACACAAAGCTTCGCGACTTCAGAGTGGCTAAGCTCGTTGCCCCTCAGTTCAAGACCCAAATGATGGATGTGGTGGGGACATGCGGCTATCTGGCACCAAAATATGCGACTGCAGAGAAGGCTACTAAAGAGTCTGACAAGTTCAGCTTCGGGGTTGTGGCTCTAGAAATCGCATGTGGTAGGAGGACCTATCCAGAAGGTGAATTTCACGTTCCACTGTACAAGTGGCTTTGGCAGCTTTACCTAACTAGAAACATGCTTGAAGCAGCCGATGAGACTTTGAATTCAAGTTTTGACTAGAAGGAAATGGAATGCTTGATGATGCTGGGACTGTGGTGCGTGCATCCAGATCCCAAGAGAAGGCCAAATGCAGGACAAGTTATCAGATTTCTTCAGCTAAAAGCCTCAGTGCTTGAGTTTCCATGTGGCACCTATGAGGTTCCCTTTTTATATCAGCGATCAACATTTAGAATAGAGTTCTCCTCTTTGATTCAAGAATCACCTCTCGTTAAGCAAGACATATCATTGCTCCAAAAGCCATACAGGAACACATGTTGACTTCTGGGAAAATAGAAGAAATGTTGTGACAGATTATTATGCTCAATCAACCTTTCCTTTGCTGTAATATATTGTCTGGCTGCTGATCAATGGGTTGATGTAGATTTCACAAAGACATCAGTACCATTACATATGTCCTCTTATGCAAAAGAATTAGTTGCTTTAACTCTGTTTCAGTTACACTCTGGAGATGCCTCTTAGCCAATACAGGGGGATAATTTAGTCGAAAGATTAGGTCCTTATAATAGGTAGAAACTTTACAATCAAAAAGTTGTTTAATTTATGCACCGAGGATAGTAGTAAAACAAGAGCTTAAGAAGAGTGCAATTTAGAGCTAAACCAAGGGAGAAAAAACTATGTTGGGGACAGTTTAGGTTCCCTGGCCACTGTTCAAAGAATACTTTTTCAGAATCCAAAAATCCTGGAAAGATCTTCATCAACAAAAAGCAAAAAGAAAAGTGATATTTTGGTTAATACATTGGGCACATGAAGTCTTGCATAAAAAGATGGAGCTACTTGTTTATTGTATGCATGTAAATCAGCCAAAATATCATTGGACTCAACTTTCAGCACTGCCCTCAGGTCCGTTAACAATAGGTCATTGGCAAGTTCTTGGTGGGTCATTTTTTATAACTATCTAGTTCTCAACACTAGGAATATCAAATCTAGCCGTATTACTTGTAATAGTGCTTTCTTGTTTTCAAGTAAAGCAGTCTATTCTGCAAGTTACCGCTCATACATACATACACAACTTGGTTGGTGTTACCTACAAAGTTCTTGTTTCTATTACTTCCCCATGCTTTGTATCAGGTACTTGTCACTAATCATGATACTTCTTCTCCAAAAGAGTAAATGCCGTGCTTAGACAAATGTTTCCAGTCCCACCATAGTTTGGCATTTTTCAGGAAATAATGATCCATAAAGACGTTTCAACAGGTATTTAAGGGGAGTCAGTTTTAGCAAGAATCTATGCCTGCACTGATATTGCAAGAACAAGGAGGCTTCTGACTTACTTTATGGAGGCAACATGTTCGAGCGAAAATGACAAAGGTTATCCTTTTATCTCTACCCTTTACGAATAGCGATGAAAGAGAGCTGTCTTTGGACAGGACGTCATAAACTAATTTCTATCGACTTTTTTGTCCCTAGGTTTGAATAACTAAACCAAGAAAATAGGGTATTCGAATGCTTGCATAAATCGAAAGAGACAAGAAACAGATTTGCTTGTTTTTTTTTTAGTGTAAATGTAAGTAGTATTTATAAGATGACGTACAGAAGCTTAGGGGCATTTCCCAGCATTACAAATAGAACTAAGATTACAAAAAAATGGAGTGGGGGAGTCTCCATATAATAGCCAAAGTTTCATTTGTTCGGGACGGTATAAAAGATTTGTAGTGCGAAGCTCGCCCTCTAACAAATTTGCGAACTTTAGCCAAAATGATAAGGGCGTCATTTGACTTTTGCTGGAAGCGTCTACGATTACGCTCCATCCAAATGCAGTATATGATTGCTAGGAAAGATACCTTCAGAAGTCTCGCCGCCAAGTCTTTACCCTTTGTAGCTTTGATCATCCATTTAAATTCATCATTCCATCCTTCTACAGGGCGTTGAATTCCGTATTGTGCAAGAATAGTGCGCCAAATGCTTCCGATCCAGGTGCACTGGAAGAATAGATGGACTCTGCTTTCCAGACCAGACATACAAAAATTGCAAAGAATATCTACTTCAGGCTTCCAACGTGATATGATTTCTGCTGTTTGTAGTCTATTTCTACAAGCTAGCCAACCGATGAAGTTATGCTTGCTAATACCTCCTTTCCAGATCAATTGGGACCACTCCACAGCCGGTCTCACATTTCTGGTTTCATCGTATACCTCTTGACAGCAATATCTTGGTCTAGATATGATTGAAGCTAAAGCCAGTCTTAGTTGAAGAATACAACGCCAACTCCATGCCATAGAGCCCTTGATTTCAAGCTGCATAATCGAATTGCCTCTACACTTGGTACTATAGACCCATTTACTCCACAAGGAAGATGACGGACAATTTATGAGGTTCCAAAGCATACGGCCAAGCAAAACTTTGTTCCATAATTTTAGATGAGGGAACCCTAGACCTCCTTCCTTTTTTGGCGAACAAACAACTTCCCAAGCAACTTTGTGTGATCCGTGGCCTTCTGTATTTCCAACCCACAAAAAATGTCTAATCTTCTTTTCAATTTCATATATAGTTTGCTTTGGAAGTAAAAACATTTGCATCCAAAAGGTACAAATGGAAATAAGCACCGATTTCGTCAACTAGAGACGACCAGCATAGCTAATATGTTGCATGCCCCAGCCTTCTATTTTTCTGAAGATTTTATCGGTCAGACTTTTACAATCTACGTGTGTGAGTCTTCGTGTAATAAGCGGAACATCAAGGTATCTAATAGGGAGGTTACCTGTGGGAAAAAGGTGTGTGATCCAATATAATTCCCTTTTCTTCCTCGGACAACCCAGAGAAAAAGATTTGGCATTTATCTGGATTGAAGTGCAGTCCTGAGAGAGCTGCAAATTCATCAAGTACATCAACAAGGCAAATGACCGAATCTACATCCCCGTGAGAAAAAAGAAACAGATCATCTGCGAAGCATAAGTGAGTGATTTTTTCCGTTTTGCAACGCCAATGATATTTGAAGGAGGATGCCGCAACTTTCTCAATTATGATCCTGTTGAGGATTTCCATAAACAAGACAAACAAATAAGGAGAGAGTGGGTCACCTTGTCTTAGTCCATTGGTACCAGCAAAGTAGCCAACTTGTTCGCCATTGAGGTTTATCGAAAACCTCGGGGTAGTTATGCATTGAGCTATCATATCAAACAAATGCTGAGGTATATTGATAGCCCTAAGAACACCAAGAACTGCTTCCCATTTTACCATATCAAAAGCTTTCATAAGGTCAATTTTTATTGCCACGCGTTTACCTTTATCGCCCTTATGGTAGAAATGAAGAAGGTCCTGGCAAAGCAGAATATTCTCCGATATCTGTCTACCCGAGATAAAAGCGGTTTGGTTGAGGCCAACAACCGAAACAGGTTTGCTTGTTGATAAAGTCGAATCTGCCCTAAGACGGCGTTCTTTGCAACAACTCAGTCTATTTACATGATCTGATTGCAGGCAGAAGCAGTTAACTCTCAAGTGATAGCTGCAAATATTGTCGTTGTGGCACTTCAATCCAAACATATTTATGATTGAGGATTACCACCATTCACAAGTTTGTCCTTGATGCAATTCAGAACGTCCTGCCTTCATTCTTTCTCCACTCACTGGTTTGTCCTTTTCAATTTCTGCTATGCTTTTTTGTCACTTGTGAGTCCACTTTCCTTCGATATAAGTAGCTCCAGTAGTGACTATGAACAAGATGCTGTGCCTATGAACGGAGCTGTAGAGCTCACTGCAATGGCCCAGAACTCGTCTCGCCATCTCAGTGGTATCATTAACTTGGAACCCTTGAATATGAGGAGTTCTTCTGCAGGAAATCTATCAGTTAGCATGGATCGATGCATTATCATATCAAGATGTATCCAACACTCACTCATTGAATTTTTCTTGGTCCATTTATGAGGCATCGGTTATAATCAAGTCAAGCAGCCAAAAGAACATGATGTTTCCAGATAGTGAGATATGACCCAAATGCATGTAGTTTAAACCTATTCACTAGAAGACGTACTTTTTTGAGTCGTTCAATAAGATTCTCTTATCAAAGAAGATGGAGTGTGTCAATTACTTAGCACAAGAAAAATTGACCATGGAACAATGATTCATCATTCATCAGTTGATTCTGTCAAAAAAGGCACTAAGTGCTAAATATGGAAGTACGCACGTGTATCTAGAGGTTCTGTATTATACATGGAGACATAACTTCAGGATCAGGGAAGGCTCCATCTCTATGCTAAGAGACGCATACAACAACAACACATGATTAACAGAAGCAAACAAAACATAACCATTCGTCTATGTACCTAATTCTGCAGACTTAACTCTCTACTACTTTGGCCGTTGCAATACTTATGATATACTTGATTTCCTCAGCGACTTCTTTCATAGAAGGACGGTTCTGCCTACGTTCCTCCAAGCATCCCACGGCAAGAAATCGGAGCACCTTCATGGTCTCCACATGACGGTGCTCGCCTTTTCCTTCAGCATCGAACCCACCACATCCATTATCCTCTCCTCCTCCACCGTCCTCTGCACATAGACTGCCAGATTTACATCATCAGCCGCTTGATTGAAGTCTATCGCCTTTTGAGACGTCTAGTACTCAGGGTCAAGATATCCGAGCGTACCCTGAGCACACGTAGATATGTGACTCATATCAGTGTGAGCCAACCGAGAAAACCCGAAATCTGAGACTTTTGCAGTCAACTTCTCATCCAGCAATATGTTGCTGGACTTAACATCTCGATGATATATCGGAGGAACTGCCGAGAAATGAAGGTAAGCAAGGCCCTCAGCTGTGTCATGCGCAATCTGGAGACAGCGAGTCCATGACAGTTTACCCCGTCCTTCACCCCGGAGATGATCATATAGAGTGCCATTTTCAATGTACTCGTAAACCAAGAGCGGCTGCTCAAGCTCAACGCAGCACCCGGTAAACGAACAAGACTTCGATGATTGACCTGGCACAGGATTCGAACCTTGTTTAGGACCTGATCAGTTCCTTTGGTGTTCCCGAGTTTCGCACACTTGATGGTGACGACAGTGCCATCATCTAGGATGCCTCGATAAACTTCGCCATAACCGCCAACGCCAAGAAGGCGGTCCTTGGAAAAGTTGCCTGTCGCTTTCTTTATTTCTTTTCCAGTGAATAATTTGGCTGTTTTGCCACCATTGGCATTGAGGATATCCTCACACTCTTTGGCGAGGAGCTCTTGAGCCTCTTTAATGCGCTGATGATGCCTGTATAGCAGCAGAGCAACAATGGTTGCGAGAAGGGCCGTACCTATTCCAGACATTAAACCTGTACCAATTACAAAGTTGTCAGACAGTAGGGAACTACTGCATTCGATCTCTAAAGACAGCGGTACAAGATGCTTCAACGTAGCTGAAACCGCAACAGTCATCTTCTAAGTTCTAAGAGACTAGAGTTATCATGAACAAGGAACTCATCTAGATGCAAATACTGATGATCGGCAAATTAAACATGAAAGGTCTAAACATTTTGTTTCTGAACAATCTTGTTAAATTGGGCTATCTTGGTTAGGTGGAGCTCGTGATTTCCTAGACTAAATTCAGTGGAATCAAGAGCCATGCTTTCAAATGTCGGTATTAACTTATGATTTGTAAAAGTAAAACCAAATTCCAAGCTTAAAACATGCGCTCTTCGTTAAACGAAATTATAATGCAGAACATTTTAAGATGTTATAATTAGAACAAGGAAACAGGTACTTGCAATAAGAGGAGTCATGTCCGTTCCACAATCACCTGGATCTTGACATGTCACGTCTGCACCAAAAGAACAAGAAAATCCACTTGTCACCTATTTCTTTTTCGTAGTGTCATGCAAGAATCATAAACTATGTAACTCTATAAATTAGTAATCCGGACGAAATCAACAGAAACGTTAGAGCAATCAAATGATGTGTCGCAGTAAAGGAATGCGGTCTGATTGTTACACTTGAAAAGAATTACATCTTAGAGAAGGAAATTTTATTGCTCTTTTTTCTGTACATCATTGTGTTGCAAATACAATGTATATAAAGGACTCTAAGAGATAAGATACTTAAGATAATATCATAACAAATATTCCCTAAATATTTTCTTCCCTTAACATATAAGATACAAAAGGTAACAGAATAACAAATATTCCCTAAATATTTGCTGAGTATTTTCTTCCTTTAACATCCCCCGCAAGCTAATGGTGAGGGTGAACCATTAGCTTGGACCGCAATTGAAGAAACCGGCGGGTAGGCAAGCCTTTAGTGAAGATATCTGCATTTTGTTCTTCGGTAGAAATGTAGCGGACTACCTATTGTTTCCGAGTAATGCATTCCCGAATGAAATGATAATCAATTTCCACATGTTTGGTTCGAGTATGAAACACAGGATTTGCAGATAAGTAGATAGCGGATAAGTTACCATACCAAAGAGTGGGTGGCTCGGGTGGTTGCACATGAAGATCCCGAAAAAGATATTCAAGCCACGTTAACTCCGTCGTTGTATTCACAAGACATTTGTATTTTGCTTCGGTGCTGGAACCACGGTCCATTGCTTGCGAGATGACCAAGAGATGAGATTGGGTCCGTGATAGACACAGAACCCACCAACGGAGCGACGGTCCGTCCGGTCGCCCGCCCAATTAGTGGCTAACGCTTGAGTAAAAAGAAGACCATATGAGACCGTACCAACCAAGTAACGCAAAAGGCGTTTCACGGCCTGCCAATCGGCCATAGTGGGGGCATGAAGATGTTAACAAGCCGAATTCACCACATATGCAATATCGGGCCGCGTAAGAGTGAGATATTGAAGTGCTCCCACAATGCTTCGAAACTGAAATGGATCCGCAAGTGGCTCATGAGAAGCAACTGTTTCTGGTTCCACGGAATTGGTAGAAGTAGCAGTGGGTTTGGCAGATTGCATATTAGCATTTTTTAGTATTTTCCTCACAAATTGACCCTGGTGAAGATGTAACCCATCGTTGGTATGAAGCACTTCAATCCCTAAAAAATAATGAATGTCCCCTAAATCCTTGATAGCAAATTCCAACTGAAGGGATTACATGAGATCATGTAATGGAGCATTCAGGGAACCGGTTAAAATAATGTCGTCAACGTACACCAATAAGTAAATGGTGAAATCAGCTGTGTATTTAACAAATAAGGTGGTGTCGGCCTTGGATATGACAAATCCCAAGTCGCACAAATAGGAACTCAAGCGGGTGTACCAAGCGCGAGGCGCTTGTTTAAGACCATATAACGAGCGTCGAAGGCGACAAACATAGTTGGGCTTACTCGCATCAACGAAACCTTGCGGTTGAGTCATATAAACTTCCTCCTCAAGTAATCCGTGTAGGAACGCATTAGACACATCCAATTGTCGAATGGACCAATGTTGAGAATATGCCAAAGATAAGATCGTGCGTATAGTAACGGGCTTGGCCACTGGACTAAACGTCTCGGTGTAATCGATACCCTCTTGTTGATGAAAACCCTTAGCGACCAATCTTGCTTTATATCGTTCAATAGTTCTGTTGGAGCATATTTTAATTTTATACACCCATTTGCATCCGATGGGTCGAGCATGAGCGGGAAGCAGAACAAGATCCCATGTGCCATTCTCCGTTAGTGCTTTGTATTCGGACTGCATTGCGAGCTGGCATTTCTTATCCTTTGCAGCCTTAGAAAAACAAGTGGGTTCTTTAAGAATACTGGACTGAACCACAAGAGCCGAGGTGTGATTTCTTTTAAAAGTGCGAAGAGTTATGGTCCCATCTTGAAGGTGGGTTGTCATAGGATGTGAAAATGATGCTGGTACCGTGGCAGGAGTTTCTTGTGGTACCTCAACAGGTTAAGTTGCAGTGTCGGTGGTGTCAACAAGCGGAACATCCGGATTTGATGGGGAAACCCTCGGAGACTCGGGTGGTCCAGCAGGTGTCGAGGATGATAGGGACAAATCAACAGGCAAAAATAGTTCCATTCTTGTTGGTGTTGAGACATTTTGAGAGTAGTTTGGCGTGGCAGCAAGAGGATAGATGGCCTCCGCAACAACAGAAAAACACTTATCCTTGGGGCAATAGCAGAGATATCCTTTATATCCCGGAGGATAGCCCATAAAGATGCAAACCTTGGATCTTGGTACAAGCTTATGGGGCGAGTAAGGGCGAAGAAATGGATATACTGCACAACCAAAAAACACGTAAATGCGTAATATCGGGTTCAGTGTGAAATAAAGCCTCCCAAGGTGAAATATTATCAATGACTGGTGTTGGCATGCGGTTAATCAAGTAAACCGCTGTTTCAAAAGCAAACTCCCAAAATACTGGTGGAACAGAAGCTTGACGAAGAAGAGTCAATCCAGTTTCGACTATATGTCGATGTTTTCGTTTCGCGATCCCATTTTGATATGGTGCATAAGGATAAGAAATCCATTGGTGAATGCCATGCTCTCTAATGTATTGGACAAATTCGGTAGATGTGACAAATTCAGGTGCTCCGTCGCTCTCTATAGACTTAATTTTGCAGTTAAGTTGATTTCCAACAAGTTTGTGAAAGGCTTTAAAAATGAAACAAAATTGACTGCGAGAAGAGAATGAATAGAACCAAGTAAAACTCGAGAAATCGTCAATAAAACAAATATAGTGTTTATTGCCATTGAATGAAATAACAGGAGAGGGACCCCAAATATCAAAATGAATTAATTCCAAAGGATGTTTTGACCTAGACAAAGTAGGATAATGACTATGGCGGTGATTTTTATCCATAGCACACGCTATACAAACTGAAGATAAAGGATGGCTAAAGCTAATGTTTGATGAATTGAGAAGATGCACGAGCCGGTTGGTGCTCGCTGATACCAACTTGAAAAGAAGAATTACGTCTTAGAGAAGGAAATTTTATTGCTTTTTTTTCTGTACATCATTGTGTTGCAAATACAATGTATATAAAGGACTCTAAGAGATAAGATACTTAAGATAATATCATAACAAATATTCCCTAAATATTTTCTTCCCTTAACAGATAAGATACAAAAGGTAACAGAATAACAAATATTCCCTAAATATTTACTGAGTATTTTCTTCCTTTAATAGTTACTCTGCACCAAAACATACGAAAGAACAAGAGTGCCAAAAACACTTTAAAGTTGCTCTCCACACAAACTCCTTAGGTGGGGTCCCACGTGAGCCCAGCATGGCAGAAGCACCGGTTGACCGCGCTCCCTGCCGGGTCAGCCCGGCACGTGGAGTTCCCGTCGCAGTCGGACTGGGCCCCGCAGACGGGCTCCAGGGGCAGCACCCACTGGATCTCCATCCCGAGCTTGGGCCAGAGGCTCACGGGATCACTTGTGTCCAGGTTGACGAAGCTCATGTACGCCCAGCAACCTGCGTCCCTGACCCGGATTGAGTACGACGTCGTAGACCCGCTCGCCCGGAACGTGCAACATATCGGAGCAGCCCCGCACGCCGCCGCACCGGGCGTGTTGTTCACGTACATGTGGCAAAGGCTCGCCGACGAGCAGTTCAAAGGTGAGTTGAGCAGCATGGTGGTGCAATTGAGGTAGATGATGGTGTGTCGACCACGATAAATGGCACACCTAGAAACACCATAATTAAAAGGGATAAGTGCATTCAAAATCCTAAAACTTATTAAGAAAGTGCAATTGAGTCCTAAAACTTTCAAAAAGTGCAAACAAGTCCTAAAACTTATCACGAAAGTGCACTTGAGTCCTAAAACTTTAAAAAAATGCAAACAAGTCCTAAAACTTGTCAAATTAGTTCAATCAAATCCTTCCATTGATTGTACTTTTTGAAAATTTTAAAATTTACTTGCACTTATGTGACAAGTTTTAGGACTTATTTGAACTTTTTGAAAGTTTTAGGACTCAAGTACACTTTCGTGACAAGTTTTAGGACTTATTTACACTTTTTGAAAGTTTTAGGACTCAATTGCACTTTTGTGACAAGTTTTAAGACTTCTAGTGCACATATCCCCAATTAAAAACTAAAACTCATAAATGAAGAAGTTATCGATTCGCGTACCTAGTTTGGAATCTATCGAACTTGATGTAGAATTGGCGACGGTTTCCAATCACGAACTCAAGTGCTTCTCCCCTATATCCATTGGTGGAACACTAGCCTAATAAGATTGCCACTCACGAGAAGAAAGTCCTCTCTAAATCCATATGTGAGTCAAATTGTGCATCATCAAGTTAAGGGAGGGACTTGAGCGCTATTTATAGAGTTTTCGATCACGGGCCCTCTCATTACGAGCCGGGCCGTACTCGACTCACACTAGTCAACCCCATATTAAACTTATTAAGAACCTACATATCTCACATTTATTAAACCAAACTAATTCAGTTAATTTCAATTAATGAAGCCCACATTAGAAAATTCTTACATGGTGTTGCTACTGATGACATTGAAGGGCAAGGAGGAGTTGAGCTAGACACCTTGGTCGACGAGGTCGGACGTGACGCACGTGTTGGCGAGCAAGCTCGCGGGCTAGATCGCGAGCCGCTGGCTCTCCGGGTCGACGGAGGTGATCGGGTATGAGTCGTTGACAGTGTCGAAGAGGAAGGTCCTACCGGTGTTGCATTGGACCTTGTATGACTGGTCGCTGCACGTCAGGGACGTGCTCAGCGGGTAAGGGACCGAGGTGGAGCCACGGTCCGAGCATCGCGTGGCGGCGTAGGATAGGGATAGCAGTGGCAACACCGCCGCAAGGAGGAGGAGGGCGGCGGCGGTGGGGGGTATCGCGTGAGGGAGGGGAATTACTATCGCAATGGGAACAAAGGCTCTGTGAACTGTGATCAAGGGGTGTGTATAAAAATGGTGGTGGTGGCGGTGGGGGAGGTTGTTGATTGTCAAAGTTAGTGAACAAGAGATAGTCTCATGAGAAGATTCATATGTTCACAAGAAACTAGTACACCCGTGATAATTTTACCCTCCGTTAATTTCTGTTAAATTTTACTGTTAAATGTCTAAATTGGATAACACGTGGCAATTGACAAGTGTACCAATTTGGGGTTTTACTCTCTATTTGTCACAAGTGACTAGTTTGTGATTTTTCATGGTACTAATTTAATTTAACGGAAGATAAATTTATCACAAATGTACTAGTTTGAGGTTTTTCGTAGTCAAAAAATTAGTTTAGAGTAAATTTGTTATAGGTGCACCGGTTTGGGGTTTATTGTTGGGGTGAGCATGGTCCGGGTGGATGGTTCCCACCCCGAAACCGTCGACCGCCCACTAAGGATCGGTTCCAATTTTTTGGAACCGAGAACCTTCGGTCGGCTCTATGGACCCACCTGAGAACCAAACCGTTTGTCTAGTCCGGTACCCGGGTGGGTCCATAGATCTAGTCCCACTAAGTTTTCTTGGACAAATAAAAAATGGACCGGTCTAATTCTTGCCAATTTGTGGGTTGTGTTCACCACATGCTACTTTGACTTACCTCTTAATGTACATATGTGATGTATCTTCAGTGTGCACAGAACACCCTACTTTGGCATTTGATTTCACTAGTCTGATACAGAAGACATGCACTTTCATTTAAAATGGTCTGATGCAGAATTGCCCTCTACGACTTTTCCAGGTTCTACACAACCTGCTCAAGCCTCAAGAGTCAAGAGGCTCTCATTTAAACTAACAAATTGAATGAGCCTAAAACCCTCAGAAACAATGACAACAAAATTTGCCACAAAGTTCAATTACATATCACAACAAGATTCGTCACAAAGTTCACAACTTCACAAGATTCACATCAAATACATCTGTAGCCTATAATTATATATCACACGTGGGAGTTTGCCACAAGTTCACAATAGTCAGCAAGCAAACAAAACAACAACTCTCCTATTTTCTTTTTTTTTAAAATTTTTTTGGTCAGATTTTTTAATTAAAAGTTAAAAATAAATATATTATTATTATATTACCGGTCCGGTCCCAGTGGACGGGTGGGTGGTTCCACACTAGGAACCGGAAACTGGACCGGTACCCACCGGTTCCAAAAAATTGGAATCGGCCGGACTGGTTCCCTTGGGAACCAACGATTCCGGTCCGATTATGGGCGGTCCCAAGCTATCTGGACGGGTCCCGGTTCTTTTACACACCCCTAATTTATTGTGATCAAAAAATTAATTTAGGGTAATTTGTTACATGTGTACAGATTTGAGGTTTTTCGTGGCATTAACCATATATTATATTTCGTTATAATTTAGTGCCGCAACTTATTTTTGGGCGATAGTGTAAGTATAAATTTGATTTTTTTGACAAAATGTAAACCGAATGTGCTGAGTTAGCACCGGCAAATCCACGTGTTGCCGCATTCATTCCTATCATGTAAATGTGACTTTTTTTTTTCAATAACTATATAAATTTGAAATAAATTGACAAAATCTAAAGTTTTTTTTTCGGTGAAACATAAATTAAAGATACTAAATCATAGGGTCGCATTATTTCCCACCCCTTATTAACTCCTTACATCTCATATTATATTAAATTGATTGTATTGTCCATTGTGAACCCTACTCTTGATTTAAGATTATTTCTTATATTTTTTTATTTTCTTTTATTTCAATTTTGTAAAAGACAAAACTATCCATGCTCCTCTCGAATGACATCCCGAAAAGAATGTACGAAACGATTCATTGCGATAAGGGGGGGTGTCGGGTGTCATTATCGGGGTGAAAATAGCGCGAGCCAACCAGATCCCGAAAAGGGCAAAAAAAAAAGATTACCAAAAATGACAAATCTCCAAAAAACAAAACTCGCCGCACACGCCACGCAGCGGGAAAATCCTTGCAAACCGCACCGCCACCACGTTCCGCCGTCGCGATTCCCGCTAAATTTAAAAAAAAAAAAAAATCGCCGCCCGAAGCGAGGGGACGCTCTCCGCCCTCGATCCGTCCACGTCACCCCCTCCCCCACACCGCCTCGGGCCGACGTGTCTGGAATCCACGCCGGCTTCACCAAAGAGATCACTGTGCAACCGGCGGTGATCTTATCAAAGGCCCAGGCCCCCAGCCATCAAAAGAAAGAAATACCGTTAAAAGTGACGCCGCTCTCTCTTCAAAGGGCGAGTCACCGTCACGACGACGGCGCAGAGATCGCCGAAGATCCCAGTGGCGATCACTCTCTCTCTCTCTCTCTCTCTCTCCCTCTCTAGAGCGAAATCTCGCCGGCGACGATGAAGCCGTTCGGCAATGCGGATCTGCTGCGGACGCCGGCGGCGATCGTCAAGGTCCTGGCTTTCGCCTCCGTCGCCTTCGTCTTCTTCTACCTGGGCAAGCACTGGTCCGAGTCCGACGGCTATGGCCAGCTCGTCTTCTTCTCCTCCTCCTCCTCCGCCTCCTCCGCCGCCCGCCAGCGGCCTCCCTCCGTCGCTCTCTCCCCGAATTCCAACCAATCCTTCGACCTCTCCTCCCTCGTACCTCGGAACCAAACCCTAGCCCTCACTCCGCCGCCGCAGGAGGGGACCGCCGCCGCACCGCCTCCTCCTCCTCCTCCTCCGCCGCCGGCGATCGCGAGGTTCGGGATCGTGGACGAGAACGGGACGATGACCGACGACTTCGAGGTAGGGGAGTTCGATCCGGATTTTGTCGACGAGGGGACGAGTAATGCGACTGAGATCGAAGGGACGGGGGGCGAGAAGATTGGGGCGAGGGTTCGGGTTCGGAAGTACAAGCTTTGCCCGGAGAGTATGCGGGAGTACATACCTTGCTTGGACAATGCGGAGGCCATCAAAAGGTTGAATTCGACGGAGAGAGGCGAGAGGTTCGAGCGGCATTGTCCGGAGAAAGGTAAGGGGTTGAGTTGCTTGGTTCCGCCTCCGGCAGGGTACCGGCCTCCAATTCCTTGGCCAAAGAGCCGGGACGAGGTAATTCGTCGTTTGATGACTTTGGGTTGTGCTCTTCTTCTTTGAATTTTAGAGAAATTGAAGCACGTGTGAAGACAATGCACAGTTTAAAGAATTCCGGGCACAGTTATAATGTTTGCGGAGCTTGGATTGTTGTCATTTTCCGTTGCCTATATGCATTCATTTATGCAATGGAGTTAGAGAAGAACATTGTGTAGTCTCTATTCTTGAAAAAATCTTTTTACCACCTTGATTGTGTTGCCAATCTACGGCTGTCTTAACTGTGGACTTAGATTTTGACCAAATAAAAAAACTGTGGACTTTGATTATAGGATAGTATAAGTTTGAGCACCTTAAACAGTTGCCAAATCCTTAATGAAACAGGTATTTGAGCTTCTTTTGGCCCTTAGTACGGTTAATTCATTGTAAAGAAATTTTCCAATTTTCAGGTTTGGTACTACAATGTTCCACACCCTCGACTGGTTGATGACAAAGGTGGTCAGAACTGGATCTCCAAAGAGAAAGATAAGTTTAAATTTCCTGGAGGTGGTACTCAATTTATTCACGGAGCAGACAAATACTTGGATCAGATTTCTCAGGTCTTTAATTTGTATCAGTTACTCTTAATGCAAAAGGAAGATCCGAATGGGGTCCGTGAGAATAAATGGTTAATTCTTGTGTGACTGATGTTGAATTTTCTACTCGTGCTTGTAGATGGTGCCTGACATTGCTTTTGGTCAACACACGCGAGTTGCTCTGGACGTTGGATGTGGTGTTGCAAGTTTTGGAGCCTATTTGCTGTCTCGAAATGTCATAACTTTGTCCATAGCTCCAAAAGATGTTCATGAAAATCAAATTCAGTTTGCACTTGAGCGAGGTGTCCCTGCAATGGCGGCAGCATTTGCAACTCGACGCTTGCTATATCCAAGTCAAGCTTTTGACATGATACACTGTTCACGATGCAGAATAAACTGGACTCGTGACGGTAGTGACTCATGTCTCTTACATTCTTTTATTATGTGGTGCAATACCGAGATAGATAGTCGCTGTAAAATGTTGGGGTTTGCAATTGTTAATTGAGTATACTGGCTGATTTAGTGATCCTTAAAGGCAAATTTTCCCCATGCAAGTCAGCATGAGCTCTGTTCCCATGTCTAGTTTTAGAGACATCAAAGGAAGAGAGACGAATGTGATTCAATTTGCTTATTTTCTTGAGTTACAAGGAGAGGCTTAAAAAATTATAAATTCTCTTGCACGCATATAGATTGCGTGGTTCAGGTGGATCTGTGGAGCTGCTTTGAGATTATCCTGTACCAAGTACTCATGAAAGCGCATATTGCATGTTCTCCTACAAATCAGCAAAGTGGAAGAAATTATCTCTTGTTTCTTCATATTCTCGTTTTTCATACTTTCTGCTTTGTGAAATGGGAGGGGAGGTCATTATTTCAAACTTTTGGAAAATTTTCTTAGTATGTTTCCAATCTGCATGGCAACCATTTAAGATAAGTTCATTTATTGTTTTACACTCCATTTAGTCTTCATATGTTCTGATTTTGATCTTAATCTCTGCATCATGCGGTGAAGATGGTATTTTGCTGCTTGAGGTCAACAGGATGCTTCGGGCTGGAGGATACTTTGCCTGGTCTGCACAGCCAGTTTACAAACATGAGGCTATTCTAGAGGAACAATGGGAAGGTAGCGAACACAGATTTTCTTTTCTCATTTTATTATTGTAGGATGTTTTGTGCTTTTCTGTATGAATTTTCCTCTAACAGCTAAAAGCTGGTCACTTGAATTGAGCATCTAATTGGGCTTCTGTTTGCTTCCGCTTGGGCTAAATTGAAAGCTAGTAATTTATCTACTGGGTCTGTAAGGATGAGAGATGAATCTGCCATTGGGTATTACCTTATCATCTTGAACTTTTGCATGCAGAGATGCTTAATCTTACTACTAGTCTTTGCTGGGAACTTGTGAAAAGGGAGGGACAAATTGCAATATGGCAAAAGCCATTGAACAACAGCTGTTACCTGAGCCGTGAGCCAGGGACCATACCTCCACTCTGTGAACCTGAGGACGATCCTGACAATGTCTGGTATTGTGCTTTCTTTGTTTAGTTGTGATTCTATGGTAATTTTAGTGCAAGACATACCGTTTTGTGCAAAAAGAGAAAATGACATACTTTTCCGTTTATAGAGATAATATAGTCATACTTGGTGAGCTAATCAATCAATGGCTAGCCATGATAATTATTTTCGCTGTCAAGTTGGCAGAGTGCCGCTTTGATGATCTGTGGTTTGTTAACTGCCATAGCGCCAGAAACATGTGGGACTTCAAAATTTTAGTTTGTCTCACCGTTTACTGGCACAAAGTAAACAGTGTGACATTTAACTATTAGACATACAATGTTGCCAATTTAAAGAGCAATTTTTATATTGGATCTTTCTATACCTACTACTCCAAGCTGTTGTAGCTACAAGTGCATTTGTCATTTTGAGTCTAATAAAGAGATCGGAGTTTCCAATGCTGACACTTTGTTCTTTGGAACAATAATATCATATTTTCTGTTCCTCGTCAGGTTAGTGGGTTGTAGGTTGGTTGGGGATGTAGCTTTTTTTAGCCTGATACATTGTTCCCTTGTTATGCCTTGTTCTCTGCTATGATGATGTCAAACACATGTCAACAATGTTTCTTCTGGGGCTTTTTACCCCTATGATATTTACATGATCATGTCAGGTATGTTGATCTGAAAGCATGTATTACACGACTTCCTGAGAATGGATATGGAGCAAATGTTACCGCATGGCCTGCAAGATTGCAAACACCACCCGATAGGCTCCAGAGCATCCAAATTGATGCTTACATATCCAGAAAAGAACTTTTCAAGGCAGAATCAAAATATTGGGACGATATAATAGCAAGCTATGTTCGAGCTTTACGCTGGAAGAAATATAAAATGAGAAACGTATTGGACATGAGAGCCGGCTTTGGAGGGTATTGTAGCCATTCTCCTCATCCTATTATTCCCCTTTTGAGTAGTTGTATCTCAATTGTTAATATTTTGATTTTGGCAGGTTTGCAGCAGCACTAATTGCTCAGCAACTTGATTGCTGGGTTCTGAATGTGGTTCCTGTCAGTGGCCCCAACACATTGCCTGTCATATATGACCGTGGCCTTATTGGAGTTATGCATGACTGGTACTTGACCTCTATGTATCTCATTGTAATTGCCAGTATTTACTTTCCAATTTAAGTAGCCTTCTATGGTTTTCTTTCCATCACAAGCACTGCTGCTCTTTGAGACTTAATCACTCGCAGTGGTGTTTGGCTCACAAGCTTAGCGGACAATTCTAGACAGATATTCTTTGGCTTTTAAACTGCTATCAGCCTATTTTTACTTAAACAGAAATAAGTTGTGGTTTGTGTATGATTAATTCTGTTTTTGTGTGGACTGTGCATCTTGCCCAACATCCCATATTTGTGTTATACTATTAGTTCTCACAGCTATTATTGGTTTCTTTTATATAAGCGGGGTTGATGGATTTGGTATCCATGGTTGAATGGTTGTATTAGGTGTGAGCCCTTTGATACATATCCCAGGACCTACGATCTGTTGCATGCAGCCAGCCTCTTCTCCGTGGAAAAGAAGAGGTATTACTTATTCTCTTGGTCTGAAAGACGGTAGATGAAATTGGTCTACTTCTCTTTCTTTCTCAGGGACTTTTATGGTTTCTCTGTAGATCATAGCAAGTTCTTTCTGGATTCATTCATTCTCTACCTAAATGCTTTGGGAAAAATGTGCAATTCATACAAAGCATCTCTTTCTGAGTATTTTTTGATGTCTTTGTTTTTATGTGTCAGATGCAACATGTCCACTATAATGCTTGAGATGGATAGGATTTTAAGACCCGGTGGCCGTGTATATATTCGCGATTCCCTCTCAGTCATGGATGAGCTTCAAGAAATCGCTAAGGCCATGGGTTGGCAGGTTGCTTTGAGAGACACTGCTGAGGGTCCTCATGCCAGTTACCGGATTTTGACATGTGATAAGCACCTTTTGCATGCTTGAAAGCAGTTGGGAGAAAGTTAATCTGATATCTCATTGGTGACCCCAAAGAGGTGAATGCCAACCGATATCGACGGCAAAGATGCATATAGGAGCACCAATCGAACTGCATCTAAAGTGAATTATCTGATATGTTCAGGATACGAATGTGATTTGTGGAGATCTTGCAAGTCCATGACAGCAATGATTGTTCCACGTGGTAGGCCTTGGCGGTGCTAATTTGATTGCTGGGGTACAACACACACGAAGAAGGATGTCAAAGAAAAGAGTCTCTTCCTGTAATTTAGACTATATTCTCATAGTGCTAACAATTTTTTTGGGTGAAAACATCAATTATTTTTCTACTGATCAAGCTGGAAATACGCGATAGCTATTTGGTTCTATATTGTACGATACTTGGCAATAGCAAAGAGCAATTTTTCTCGCGCATTATCGTTCTTTGAATAACTACAGCCAATGATTGTATACGTTTCTCTTCTATCACGTCTTTTTGAATGAGTTCCTTGACAAAAGTGAGATAGAGTTACCAGAGATCCACTGTTTCTCCCAATCTCTCATTATTTGGCATTTATTAGACAGAAGAATGACTCTTAGATAGTGTTTGCCCTAGAACAACTCCCGCAAAAGGTTAAAAACGCCGTCTTATTAAAGCTCCGGAATCTAAATCACGTTTATTATGCAGACTTCGCGCCTGTTCGTGCTGCTCAACAGACCCCGACATAGGCTACCTACCTTAGTTTATTACAGTCACTTGTGAACTATTAAACGCACGACATGACAATTATGTTCACAAGCCAAGCCTACCACACGAACGTCCGCCGGATAACTGCAGCAGGAACAGTATAATTTCCTTTTCTTTACGCACAGATCAAAACAGCCAACACAACATCGGGCTAGCGAGTCACATGCAGGTGAGCGAAATTCAGGGGTAACAAATATAAGGGAAAGATGCAAAATCTTCTGGCAAAGAAGATGATACCAATACCTTACCAGCGTTTTGGACATTGCCAAAAAAATCTAAAAACCTCAGCGTCTTCACAAAGTCCTTATCCTCATCCAACTCAATTCTCAATTTTTTTAAGCTCTCTTTGCCACTTGGAGGTTGATAGTCTTAGAACCTCTAACAACCGTTCTTCTCTCGGATTTCATCACACTCAGATGAAAGCAAAACGAAAGTAGCCGAATAAACCAAAAGCCTGGGGGGAATCCACGGGGAAAGTTGCTCAAGCTCACCCATCCAACTTGACAGCCTTCACTCATCAACAATTCCACTGCTAGATCGAGGCTTCCATATTTGCCGCGGTTTATTCTGATGTTGCTCACTTGGTGTTTGAGGGGTCGAATCATTTGAAGGATGCTGATGTGGTTTGGGCGGCACAGCTGAGTTGTGGGTGAAACTTTGTGCGGGTCCTTGACGGTTGTTTTTCATTCTCCGATGTTGATGCTGCATTTGGGTGGGTGAGTTTAATGCTCTCTGATTCCATGGTGTCATGTTAGGGCGACCTCCACTGTAATTTCCATTTCTGACTGGTGTCCTTGTTAAAAACTGTACTTCATGTGGCCTGACCAGCGCAGCAAGAACAGCGGGCTGATTCTGACCGTATGAAGTAAGCCTATGGTGGGTTACTTCAAACGCTTCTGAGATTCTTTTAAGTTGTCTGGCGCTAACAGCCCTTGCAGTATTCTCAGGCTGCTCAAAAGGATCCTCAATCTGACGTGCCATCAGAAGGGAGATCCATGATTAGTAGCAGCTGGAATTGAGAAAACAGATGCTATTAAGAGATAAGCTATGGAAAAAAGGTATTTACAAATAGAGCATAGGTCTGGGGCATCCATCTCATGTTGTTCCTAATTTCTTCCCACTGTCCTGTATATGGGCAAATCCCAAACTCTGGTGCCTTCAGATTTAAGCCCGAAAACTGCAATGCCCATTTTAAATAACACTTTGAGACTCAAGTATGTCCGTAAATTAGCATTGCCGCCACCAAGCTTTTCTACTCTTGCATGCAAGCAAAATCACTCCTCAGTGGGAAAAATTAGCATCACCAAGATTCTAAAAGAAAAACACAAAGAAACTAAACATGATTGAAAAAGTTGAAAATCACTTACAGGAAAAAGTAAAAATCGCTCGCACAGAAAGCTTTAACTGCCTTAATTCGAGACTACGTAATGAATCAAATAATATGCGAGTGCGAGTGATTGCATACCATTGTTCACTCCAAATAAAGCCTCCTAGCAGTACTTTGACCAATCTCAAAGACAGTATCAAAGAAATTCAGAGGTTACCTTAGCAAGAAATGATATAAAAAGCTCCGACAATGAACTTCGGTTTGGCCTTGATATGCTTGATTTGAACCTGGCTATGTTAGCTGCACAGGTTTCTGCTATTCCCCTTTCTGCATCAGCCCTCACACCTAAGTCATGTTCATTAAATAGTATCTCAAGTCATTAATTGTCTGGCAAGTTGGTAAATTCATCCATCCTTTGTGATGGCCATAAAATTGATCTCAAAATGCGGAAGTCCATTAAAACTTTCATGCGACAAAAGGTTAGCCAAAGTATGATGCAAGAGAATAATCAAAACATTCCGCAAATTTTTATCATGATGATCGCTTAAGTCATGAGAACTCGTCGAGAAGTTTAAGGTCACAGGTTCAACAGAATCTAAGGAAGCCATGAAAGTTCCACTATGGAACACTCACAAACCAATTAATTGACAACTAAACATAGCATTTGGAGTGTAAAGAATGTTTTCTTTCATTTTATAGTACACAATCAAGGTTTCAGGAGAGAACACCAAAATTACACACCCAAGGCATGCTGATTGATTCTGATGTACGAGGAAAACAGATGGCCAAACACATTAGTAAGAGCAATGAAAAGACATTAACTATGAAAACAAAAGTGATGCAACTAGACAGCAAAGGTGTAAATATACACAAACAATCTAAGAAAATCAAACTGGCTTTTTATCTAGAGTGAAGCCAAAATACCTTGGAGATCATCAACGGCACTACAAGGGTAGATGTCTCTCAAAGGAGGTAAAATCGCTGGGGCGCAAGTCTGTAATAAAATCAATTAATGACATACGTTGTTAACAACTTTCAAGTTGGAAAGTGTCTACACGCCATCACGGGTTATTACAATTAAAGGTCGCGTGTTGGCTTCCTATATTATAATCCGTCATAGGGCTATGTTAAAGAGCGTCCTAAGGGCAAAATTTGTGAAGCGCTGCTATGCATAAAGATTTTACTTTCGAGAATCGGGAATTGTGTAGTGGCATGCTTTGCACTTCACAACAAAATTAAATATCAAAGACCACCTGCATGCTTTGGCGATCATTTTACACATCTTTAGAAATTATACATGCAAAATCTACCCTCTTGCAGTTCTAAAGCATAATTACTGTAGTAAAAGCTCACCTGAAAATGAAAGATCACGAGCAAACAAAGGGCGAAAGAGTTGAAAGACCCAGTCTTTGGATTGTTTATATCATGACATTTAGCCCATTCCTTGACCTATGCAGGCAGAGAGAAAGAATAGATAAAACAATAAAAAGAAGATGCATATAAGCAAGTGTTGTCTTTTACTTTTTTTAATTTGAACATACAAGCAAAATCATCTCTCGAAAGCGTCCATCAATCTCACTGATCCAGAACAAGAACTTTGACTTAATGTAGCCATGCAGATTATCAATTGAAATGTCACAAGAGATGCTCGTGTATTTGCTCTCAATCTTCAATATGGGTACCCTAGCATGGGCAATGAATTGCAACCTGCGCCACCCACCTGCAAAAAATCACTGCCATTATGGCAAGAAACATGAATGTGGCGACAAAACAAGACCAGACTAAGTAGAAGGAGATGCATCCTCCGAAGAAGTACCACAGCCTAATGCATTGGAGGCAACCTACTATACAGGTTTTTTCAAGAAAGAGATATTCCCAACGCGCAACAATCAGGGTTTTCACGAAA
Source organism: Syzygium jambos (assembly GCA_031216235.1). Lineage (NCBI taxonomy): Eukaryota > Viridiplantae > Streptophyta > Magnoliopsida > Myrtales > Myrtaceae > Syzygium > Syzygium jambos. The sequence continues at coordinate 33,117,779 of CM062226.1, read as the reverse complement.
CATCTGAGTAATTTAACAGGATTTAGCCAACATGCAACCTTGTTCAAGCCAAAACCTTTCCTCAGCTAGCCTTTCCAAAAGTAGTATGAGACATTTTTTTCAACAGGATTTAGACTCTATTTGCAACACATTTTTTCTCTCGCTTCAGAAGCTGTTTGCAGATTTTGATATGGACACAGCAGTTATATTTAGAGGAAAACAAAACAGTAACACTCACCTGTCTGTCTCAAGGCTTTCAATAAGTCTCCTAATAGTGTCTGTTTAAGTTTCTTTCCAGCAGCCGAGATATATGAACCATTGGGTAACTGAACAGAGATATCCAGGTCCCCCTGTCTAGTGAAAAGATTAGACACAAATGACCCAAATGGTTCCACAGTTGCACCTGTTAAAATCACAAGATAAACTGCATGTCACCAAAGAATCTCTTGACATGTGTTATCTGATGAGGTATCGCTAGGATTATTCCTCTTCTAATTTTCTTTTAATGGTTCAGGGCCAATCACACAGCTGTTGTATGGTCCTCCAGCATGAAGATTGTACTGCTTACTTTAGAGACACTCATCCAATATGGAAGGATATGACACACTAGACAAAAATATATAGCGGTGCTTCCTTCAAAGGCTTGTTAAGTGCTTGATTCCTTGAGACAAAAGCCAACCGCCTTTACAAGAACTATTTGTTGCTTTAGGACTAAAGTGTCGCAGCAGCGGAACCAAAGCAAGGCTACTGCACTTAATCCATAGTATCTGACATAAACCCAGACAAGTTTAGAGAACAAAGATTCATTTCTTCTAAATATTTTCGTTAGAAATAAAAAGCACAGAAGCTGAAGAAAGTTTTTTGAATACAAATTCAAAAGAAAAGCAGCTTTTCATCGTTTCAGTTTCCAATTTGCAAGTCCATATCTCTAGTAGATTAGCTGTTCTTCAGTGGCTTTCCACTTCCAGCACATACAAATATCCCACATTAACCTAATTCCCTTGAGGAACGAGAAATCAAAATACCATTCTATTTTGGTGTTAAATCGAAAGGCATGCAATGGGAACTAGGAAGAAAGGGTTGCCTTCTAGTAAAAATAATTTCCCCACACACCTCATAAATCTTCAGGAGTCTATTTGTTAGTGCAGCTATTTTATTACTCTTCTTTTCTTTTCTTTTCTTTTTTTGTTTTGGTGGATTCAAAAGAAAAGCACACCGCGGTGCGCGGGGCTGTTAGGCGGTAGGGGTACGCAAAAGAAATCATTACCTCTCAAACTTTCCACAGATTCAACAACCTTTCGCAATTCATCTATGATAAGAAATCGAGTCACCCAATCCTGTTGTTGCGGCTTTACTGCCATTAGGATGTCGTTGATAACAAAATCCAAAGTTCTGTATGCACCCATTTCACTGCTGTCACAATAAAAAGAGACTGCTTTCAACCGTGTGAAAAGATGTTGCTCAAGGACGACTTTTAGCAGCACTATGCAAGGATACAACACGACGTACGCACAAAACCCACCAGGTAAGATGAACTCAATGGCAAGTCGGAAAGACCATTTTGGATTGCATATCACAATGAGATTTGCAAAGGTCCATTAAAACGACCACCATTTCCAGAAAATTATTCGACTTTCTTGCTAGACAAGATTAATCTGAATCTTAGGGCTGTCAAGTCAAACGAACTAGTTATGAGAAGTTCACTGCGATTACAATATAGGTATACAGCCAGTTGCAAATGAGTCTGATGATCAGCATTTGATCATGAAAATCACGCGAATCTAAAGTTCAATCACAGGGGAACAAGTGAAAAAGCTCTAGTCGCAAAATTTAAAAGGAAAAGGACGAAAAAGAAGGACTACCGAGTGTCAGCATCGAGTTGAGCAGATCACAGCCACCCAATAGACACCCATCAAACCATTGAAATTGCAAATGAAACTCGCGTCAAATGCCGACACCAGAAACAAGTTCAGCACTTCAGGACACACTATCAAGCAGCCAAGCGCCAGCGACCCATCTTTCAATTGGGCATCTACACAAACACCTTAACGGCAATCAAGCGAAGAAACCCATACGAAAGAAAGAACTCACACGTCAACTGCAGGAGATCAATCGCCTACCCAGAAGCCGATCGAAATGGACCCAAGTGCTCTCATTTGGTCTCGGTCTTGGAGGGAGTCGAGCCCCACCGAAAAGAATCTCGCCACCGACGGAACACGGCCAGCGTGAACGTGCGAATGTTAAAGGGCGAGCGAGGAGGGTTTACTTAGCGAGGGGGGTTGTTCATCATCGTACTACCTGTTCCTATTCTGAACCGAACCGTAAAGACATGGTCTTTCCGACATTATCGATAATCTGGGACCTTCGCAGCACGCGACACATACGGCGGGAACTGTACAACGTAAGACGATCGACGCTTACGGAGAGAGGGAGTTAAAAAAAAAATGGAGTCTAGATGAAAAAGTTAGCGAGGGGCTTCTTCGGATTTGGGGGCTGGCTTGGTGACTTTGGGACACTGTGCCCTAATTGGAAATTTGAGCTCTTGTAATTGAAATTTCTGATGAAAATAGAGATGATACCGTAGGATGGATGTTAAGCTAATTGCTATCGATCGCGTGATTTGTCAGGATGTCAAATTTGATGCGAAAAGGTTCCTATCATTCTTGCTCTTTTTTATGTCCACCGAAGAGAGGTCAGCTTTCATATATATGCATCGAGTGACTGTGGAGGTTGGATGTGTAAAATAGTATGTAAATTGAAATGGAAGAAATGCATTTTGATAGTTTTCTCGATCTCTTAACGTAGATGTTGTGCAATTGAAGTTTCTGTGATTCGGCACAAAAAAACAACAACATAGATAACTAGGAGAAGTGGGTATTTAGTATACATTAGACATTCATGCCGAGAATTCGCAAATCCGACTATGAATGTAATAAAATTTTCTCAGGTTCACACTCACCTTAAAATAGAAACTAGAGTTTTGATGATCCAAACTCTGATTGGTTGATTCCGCCATGAATGTCGGGTCTTCAATTGCTCTCAATCTGAGTGTGATCGCGGATGCGAACCAAGTTCACCATGCATAACCTAAAAACTCTGACATCACCCTTTCAAATTACGTTCTCTGCATGCACATGGAGTCGCAACCCTAAATGCATGGGACAAGGAGACGTCATAGCGACATTATAAAGACGATGACTTTATGAAGCTAATCTCAAGACAGAAAGACTGTATTTGAGTTTTCCTTAATAGTCATTTTAAATTTCAAACTTCAAACGAGAAGAAACCGATCGACCATAGTACTTAATCGGAGACCAACATCCGATATAGACTCCACACCGCATCAAAGCATCCAATCGCATTAATGAACGGATCTTGTTCTAGTTCAACCTAGATAACTATACATTAATTGAAGAATTCACTCTGTTAATTAATCGGATTTCGTTTCGTGATCTTTGCTATTCAATAAACCAGGACAAAAACAAAATCACACAAAAAGGAATACAAAAATTGAGTACCTCAGTTTCGTTTTAATCTCAATTCAGGCTTGGGCAAGTTCGGGTCGGACCTCCTCAGGTTGATGGGCCCAATGGGCCGGCCGAGCCCTCATTTGGGCCTATAGAATCATGTCTAATGCAAGCCCATTAGTCGGGCCCGAACGGGCTTAGCTGGACCCAAACCCAATTAGTGGTTAAATTATCAAGCGTCTTGACAAAATTACCATAAAACGAACGAGATTTTGTATGGTGAGAAAATAATACATCTTTTGAGCTATAAGATCGCTATAAAATTAGTCAATCAACTGGAAATTAAAAAAAAAACACTAATGGAGGATGGGACAATTCCAATGTTCCATTTGCGAAAACATTAACGATTTTCCGATTTGGCAAATTTTTTCAAGATGTTGACAAGTCTCGATTACTGCTGGTAAAAAAAAAGGGGACTAGAAAAATGTTTATTTGGAAAACATGCTATTAAGTTATTAACTCTTATAAGAATTTACCGAGTTGATGTATTTGACTGAAAATGACCGATATTTTGGGTCAATTATCAGCTTTCATTTATGTGACTTGCCGACTTATCTAAACTTAGCAACTATTATATGAAAGTACTCGTTTTAGTTCTTTACCAACTTTTCTCTAACTGAATTATCAATTAGTTTCGATTCGCTTACCAATTTTAATGAAGTTACCGAGCCTTATATAAATCACCAATATTAATCTGGTTGTTTGAAGATTACCGATGCTTACTTGATTGTCTGAAAATTACAAGTCTTATATGAATAGCTAATGTTTATTTGATTCATTTTCCAACATTATTAAGGAGCTCAAATAAGACGCTCATATAAGACATGGTAACTTTGACTAAATCAGATGAAAATTGGCGAGTCGCTTTACTTAAAGTTGCTGATCTAATAGAAGAATTTTTAAAGTTAAAGATGCTGATAAGTTGTGCTAATAAAATTAGTGAATTATCAAAAAAAGTGGGTAATTTACAAATAACCATATAAACGTCAGTAAGTAACTCGCAAGTTAACTCCATTAAAGTCAGCAAATCTGATATAAGAGTTTTTAAACTCAAAATATTGGTGAATTATGATGATAGAAGTTAATAAGTTTTTGGCAAAGTTGACAATGCACAAACAACTGAATAAATGTCAGTAAATAACACAAAGAAAAGATAATAACCTCGTAATTTAAATTAGAGAAAAGCTTATAAGCCATTCAAACTAAGATCGGTAATTCAATAGAATGATCAGTAAATTCACGCATATACAAGTCAATACGATATTTGAAAATATGGTAATTTATAGACAAATTAATAAATATCGGTTAATATCTATAAAAAGGTAGTAACTCACTAATAAGCAACTGCCAATCCCATTTATGTAATCAGCAACACTTAAAATTTACCTTTCCTTCCCAAAATTTATCAACAACATACCGATATTTCCATTGTTTCTTCGACACGGAATAATAGAATTTTGCCGGAGAATCGTGGGCACACATTGAAAAGGACATGAAGAAATGCTAAACGAACTCTTGCATGCCAGAGCGACAATGGAATAAAGAGTATGGTAATTGTGATTATGTGTCTAGGCATGGTAGAGTAGCAAAGAATCTGATGCTGATTTTGATGAATTGGAAAATGTTCAAATGCTTATTCCAATTTGGTGCTTTGCTCACTCCACCATCTGTCCATTCACCAGTTAAATTTCAGGTGGAGGACGAAGCAGAAGAGGAGCCAACCCAATGTGATGAAATATGCAAAGATAGGATGCAACTTCACCAAAGGAATTTTCCTAATCTCAGTCTCAGTCCTCACCCAATGAAAGGGTACCTCATCATAGTTGTGGCCAAAATTACTCCACCACTGCCTCCCAAATGTGTTACATCATGCCCTCTCACTTAGTTTCATTCTTATTCACATAGATAACTTTTCTATTTGGAATAGATGAAGCTCGTTTTTTATATAAAAAAAAGGGGAAACGTACGCCGATGAAATGCGCACCGACGTCTCGTGAAACAGGCGATACTCGAGCCGGAACTCAAAACGGATGGCAAGAAGACGGGATTGTTTGCATTTCTCGTTGTGTGGCGTACTCTCAATCCACTCGTGCACACCCGTTTCTAGATATGACTTAAACCACAATCCCGTGGGGTTGCTCAACAGACGAAGCTAAATTTTTTCTTGCATGATGGCATTATGGTAACGGTGTTATAGTTCTCTACCTCGTCCTCGCATGATCTTAATCAATGCCTCGGTATTTCAGAGGACATGAATTGATGTGGGAGGCATTTAGAATTGGAATCGTGGAGTTTGAATCTCTCTTCTTTGCCTCGCCTCGCCTCTTCCAATTCCACATCTCTTTCGTCCAACGGTACTTATTCCTTTGTATGGTCTCTCTCTCGATAGGGACGTTGTACTCGCCTCTTAGTGCAAAGGCATATTATTTAGTGGCTCCTATTCTCAAGAAACCACTCGAGGGAAACCAGAAAAGACATCTCGATTCATAATATGTGAAGGCCTCAACATAAAATAGATATACATCACATATACCCTTTGTGCATACGTACACAAACGTAGACCTACGTATGGCAATCTCATCCGATCAAATCAAACTGATTTGTCTTGATTTGTAACATTCAAGGCGAGGCAAACTTAGACAGTTTGTCAGGATTAGACGCACAAACACAATAAAATATAGAGTAAATGTGAGAAAGAGAAATCGAGACACGATTTTTTATCTCGGTTCACCCTTAAACTAGGGTATGTCCAGCACCTCTCTGTTACATCTCTCAATTACAAAATAAATATATTATATAAATACTCAATAATTATTCATGAACTTAAGCCCAAACTAATAATAAAATACATGCTCAAACTATAAAAGCTCTCTGACATCGCGGAGGCATTGCCCTTTACGACCTTTGCCAAACAGGCCCCCCGGATCTCCTCCCCGCTCACCAGAGAGCAAGATCCCTCCATACCTTCCTGTCGATGGGGAATATAAACCACACTCCAACATAATTGATCCTCCTTTTAGATGGAGCCCATTATCTCGGCTAAGGATTTCTCCAATCTAATTATTTCTACGGGGTCAATGATTACAGTAAGCTTTTCTTTTACTCTTGTGTTAATGAGCTAGGCAAATAGGACCCAGAATTCTTAAAATTAGGAGGGAACATTATGAATCCATGTGATTCTTTTGGGACATCTAGCAAACAAATTTTCCCCCTCAGACGAATATCAAAAGGCAATGAAGATCAACTTACGGGCAAGATTACGTGGAGAGGCATCAATTGAATGACAAGCAAGGGGATCTGGGCAACAAAACGTGATGGCACAGTGGGGGGGGGGGGGTCCTAACAGGCCAGCCAGGCTGCCCCCCACCAACGACGGGCACGTGGCATGGGCACTCCTCGGATCAACCGATGGCCAAGCAAAAGAGGAGGCAAACCACCGCAGATATTTTCTCGTTCGCTACTGACATCATTGCATGACACGATCGAAGGTTTGGTCGTGTCAAATCAAAACTGCAATGCTTTGCCTATTACCGCCCGCCATTGATTGCCGTCGAATTGCCAGCTAAAGTAAACATCCCTCCTCGAAGGGCATCCAAAACCTTCCCGACACGTAACTTTGACAATGGCGTGAGCGTGCAGCTGGTGCTGGGGTCGGCCCAAAGCCGCGACGATAGAAGCAAAATCCCCAGGCACCCACGCCACCCATCCCCATCGTATCTCGAACCAAATCTCACGGCAAAAGCACCCCGACGGCTGCGAATCTGACTCCGACCAAAGCTGCGGAGATTTCGTATCCGGCAGAAGAAATTCCCGTATTTATTCGAAATATGTTGGCTCGCTCCATCTCAGTCACTAAATGACATACGCCCTCAAACGAACGTCCACGCAATTGGATGGTTAGGGTTCGCAGGTACGCCATATCTTACTTAGTTTGAGTTCGCAGGCACGCAATATCTTACTTAGTTTGAGACTATCCTATTCATGATAAGTGCGATAATAACACATTCTTTCTCGAAAAGCAAAAGGAGGATACAAAATCTGTCAATCTTAAAAATCTGTCAAATTTGCGGTCATGTGGTTATTCCGAAATCCCTCACTGTTATCTTTCTGCACTTTTTTGTGATTGATGAAAAAAAGGAAAGAAAAGAAAAGGAATTCTCTCTTGTAGGATGCAAAAGCCAACATCGGATAGGATAAACAAGGAGCCTTAAGGATAGGATTTCAACGGTTTCCAATCGCGCGCATCACGAGCAAACGAAGACGAGAAGAAAGGGTCCCCCTCCCTCTCTTTTTCATAAAAGAGGTTCGTAGCTGGCGATTGTCCCCTCCCACGGTGGACCATCCAAACAGGTCTTCTGCGGGTAGGTTTCAATTACCCAAATCGAAAAATAAATGTCCAAAAATACTAATTTAATCAACATTTCAATTATATCGATTTAACCTACCCCAAATTTTTCAATTATACCAATTTAATCTTTTGCATTCTTCCGGTCAATTTAGTCCTTTCCATTCTTTATTTAAGAGGATAAGAGAAAAGATAAGAGAAATCCTAACCCACAAATCCCAAATCGCAGATTCCCTCCTCAACCCATCATCGTCCCAGAGCTGGAAGAAGGGCGGGGGGCGCAGGCAAATCTTTCGCCCTCAACACGTTGCAATCCACCCATCATACATCAGAAATCAAGCACGCGATTTAAATTTAAACTTTAATTAGGATTTCACTCGGGTAAATTGCCATTTTGTCATTCGCCTGATGTGAAGAACAATTACAATCCTACTTTTAAGAGCTTTAGTTACAGTTCGGAAGAACTTGAAATCTTTCTCCTCCTCCTCGTAAGAGAGCCTCCGCCATTTTCTTCGGGTCACTCCACGGTCCATCTACAAGCTGTAGTAAAATATCGATACGGGCTAATTTGAAAGCAAAATGGGCAAAGGAGCGACGCTCGACTATTGTTGTCGGCGGTCTCTCTTCAGATCGACCACCACGACGCTCACGTTGTCCGTGCTGTGCCTCGCCAGCGCCAACTTCGTCAGCAGTATCGAGGCGTCGGAGCACGCCTTGTCCGAGCTCTCCGCGTTGGCGCCCACCGCCAGGTCGGAGCAGGGCGACCGCGGCGGGGAGGGCGGCCTCTGCGCCCGCAGGCACATCCGGGCCACCCCGCAGGCCGTGTCGTTGGAGACCACGTCCCAGAGGCCGTCGCTGGCCAGGATCAGGCACTCGTCCTCGGCCGTCCGGTCCATTATCGTCACCTCTGGGTCGGGTACGACGTACGGTTTCAAGTAGTTGTCACCTGGCAGAGAGAGGAAAAGAGGGGGGGAAAAAAAAATCGGACCCGCACGCGTCAGCGACGCTACGTGGAGAATATACACGTGGCGATCGATTACAGGTTGGGCAGCGGCGAGGGAATACTCACCGATGGCTCGCGACATGGCAAGGACTCCGAGGACGCGCGCGCCGTCCCAGTAGATGACCCGGCCGCCGGCGTTTTGGATCCGCTCCAGCTCGTCCGGTCGATCCGGCTGCCATGCGTTGAAAGGAAAAGGAGGTTAGTAATGCGTGTGGAATTCACGCGCCGCCAGCGCGGCGGGCACCGCGAGGATGCTTGCGGCGCCGGTGACTGACCTTGTGATCGGATGAGAGGGGTATGGCGACGCCGCTGCGGCAGAGGACGGCGCGCGAATCGCCGCAGTTGGAGACGATGATCTTGTCCGGCGTGACGATCGCAACGACGGCCGTCGATCCGACGGCGTCGCACTGCGGAGTCTGGAGCTCGCACCGGCAGTTCGAGGTCCTGGCCACGTCGCTCCACTCCTGCACCTCGCTGTCCATCCTGGCGAAGCTTCGCTCCATCGCCTCTTTCCACTGCACCGAGGACTCCTTGTTGTAGTTTCCGATCTCCTCCCTCACTATCTCGTGCAGCCTATTCTTACACTTGATAGCAACCTGTAAAAACCAAACGAACACTGGAATTAGCGCCGGATTCACAGTAAAGCCTTCGCCAGGTTTTGGATATGTGTTCTTAAAAAGTTCCAGAGGCAATTACATGAGAGCAACCGTGGCCGTCGAAGACGCCGAAAAGGTGCAAACCCTTAGGTTTCTGCGGACTTTCGCTGCATAACGAAGGTTCGACGGAAACGGCGTCTTCCATGTCCCTTCTCCGGCCACAGACCGAAGTCAGCCCGAACTTCGGGCACTCCCGCGGCTCGACTTGCAGGTTCTCCCTCGAATTCGACGACCCGTCCGCTCTCGCGACCTTGATCTCGCTCGCGCCTTTCCCTTTCTCCTCCTCTACCCTGGCCTTCCGCGGCTCGCGGGCCTCGACTTCCTCGTCGGGCAACACCTCGATCCTCGGCCTCTTGCGGCCGCTCTCCAAGGAAGGCGGCGGCACGGCCACGTCGGCGACGAACTTGAACGGCCGAGGCTCCAGGATCCGCAGCCTCGAGCCCCGGGAGCTGGGCTCCACGGGAGCCGACGGCTCGCTCTCCCCGACCACGCCGCAGCAAATCCCAGCCATTACAAGAATTATATATCTCAACTCCCGATCGGCTGAACAAACCAAACCGATCCACCTCAAGTTCCGACCACAGCTTCGATCGAGTTCTAGCCTCGTTAGCTCCTGAAGGCGGAACGAAACCCTAGACGATGAATAGAGAGAAGCAACAGAAGCAGCAAGCGAAGGGGACAGAGAGAGAGATACGGAGAGATCTGTTTTCAGGGAAATGGAGGACCCATTAACAATGGAGGCTTGGGCGCGGCGACGGACCGTTTTTGTAAAGGGACGGAGAGAGAGAGAGAAAGGCAGAGATAGAGAGAGAGAGTGTGTGGGGCCCGACGAAGGGCCTCTTCTGCCCTACCATTTTTCTTTTTTTTTTTTCATTCTTTTTTTCTTCTCCACCTGGGGGCCACGGGGGGCGGGGGGGGGGGGGGCGGGGGCGGAGGTTGACAGACGGGCAGAGGGGTTGCCCGGAACACCGCCCCGGGCAGGGGACCCGACACCTACAGTTGGCGTGACGTCGAACCACTGAACGCGAGATGGGCCGATCCCCGCCGTCCATCCGCGCATCTCCCGACCCCGGGAGGCCACAACGTGTATGATTAGCATTTTCGTACGGATCGACGTGGCCCAATGAGCACTCGACAACGACCGAGGGCGTCCTTACTTTACTGACACGCATGTGGTCCTATCCCCCCCTTTCGCTCTCTCTCTCTCTCTCTCTCTACTCGTTTAGTCGCCTTTTCGGAGTCCTTCCTCGTTTGATTTCTCTCTCTCTCTCTCTCTCTCTCTCTCTCTGTCTTCTCCTCGACACCGTATGATGTTTTTTGTCGATTTTTTTTATATTTTAATAGAAAAACCAGGGGGAAAAGCTGGTGGTGTTTGTGGTGGGATATGACCACGTGGTGAGATCGTAGGATACGAGATTCGGGTGAGGCCATTCTCGCGGACGAATCGTCAGCGAGGGTTCACGTTCACCGTACCTACTCTCTATGGCAGGAGGATGATGCCTACCATTTCCCCAAAATTTTCTGATGCCCTCTTTGAACTACTTCGTTCCACGTAACGAAAAATTGGGACCTTTCGTGTCCTCGCGCCATGCGAGGATCGATTGATTTGAATCCAAAGAAAAACTTCGAATTATTTCTGTCATTTCTATCTGTAACTCTACTTTTGAATTTATATTTTACCTCTTGCAAGGTGCAGAAGCCGAACCTCGCACTTATGATACTAGCGTTCCCCCTAATCCATTTATCAGCAGGGTCCGCATGCTTATTGGCCGAATTTTTCATCTCGTGCCCTTCTAAACGAAGGAAAAAAAGAGAAAGAGATAGTACGGATGATATATAGATTGAGATCATTTGAGGATGTCTTTTGTTGGATATTTTATGATATCGTAACGGTTCGAGAACGAGCATTAAATGTATGTATCAGTATCTAATTGATGATGATTGTATACGATAGATTCAATTAGTGTCGAAAATACGGAAAATGGCTAATTTTTCACGCTTTAAGTGTAATTTACCATAAAAAAATGTAATTTACCGTCGCAATGCTCTGGTGGAGGGAAACATAAATTCAAGCATCAATTTTATATGTTTGGTTTTAATTGATTAACCTTAATTTTCTCCCCGAAAAAATGTTCTCCCGCATGGATCAGGAAGGTTTTGATTAGATACCGATGACTCCGCCACGTGCCTCCCCTCCATTCGTCGGGACGGGAGACCCGGCGCGTGAGACGAAGACGCGGGGGGGAAGGGGGGTCGTTCTCGTTCCACCAGTTGTGTCGTGGGTGGGGGCGAGAGGCGCCTACGTGTGACGGGGACGCGGGACACGTGTGGGACCAGACGTCGAATTCGGTTTGACGCCTCACGGAATATCTGAGGTTCCCCCCGACACGTGTCGATCAACTGACGTGGAGGTGATGGTGCAAGAGAAACTCGCGAAAGGACAAACCCCTCGGGCCTCCCGCCCGGACACGTTTCGAGCACACTGCCTTGCCCCCCCGCAACACCCCCCCTCCCCCTCGGTCCCCGGATTTATGAATTGTTAAACTCTGCCGTCCTTCTCTGCAATTTCCCATATTTATATTCCGCCCCCACCCCCCCGCTCACGCGCCGGCTCACGCGCCGAAATGAGCTCGCTTTGCTTGAACTTTCGACCCTTCGTATTTCTCTCCTCGCTACCTAATATCCACTCCTTAGATGGCGAGCTAGGGTTTCGCTTTCGGGATTCGAATTTAATACTTCGTATGGTGCACAATTATTACAGATCGCGATAACATCGCATGGGGAATACCGAAAAACGGGTTTCGGCTTTTCGCAATGGAATGGAGATTATTCATCTAACTCGATTATTACAAGGGGAAGAAAGCTTGATTTCTCTTTCAGGCACGCGAACTCGATACGCAGGGCTACAAACTTTGCCGAAGCCTACCACGCACGAGGGAGGAAGCTTCGAAAATTGGACACGAAACTTTGGCATCCGATGCCACGTTAAAAACTGCGTGCACGTTCGTCTCCTCTAAAAAGCTTTCTGTGGTCCGTGCTTCAGATGATGGGTCGGAACCCAGCGAATTCCAATGCTTCAAATCACGACGTTCCGAATTTTGGGGGACATGCCGCCATTGAACCAGCGGCAGCGCTATTTAATGTGTATCGGCGGAACGATTAAAAACCAAGCCAGGGGCCGATCGACACCGAAGCAAACCATTTGCGGAGGTCGGCCGTGCCCGCGAAGCGCTGACATTCGCCGGAGCTGCCGCGATGCCGGGCACCCACTTGGGAATCGCCGCGCACGCCCGCCCGCCCGCCCGTCGGCGTCGCTGATATGACCCTACCGACCCCACGCGACTCGGCCAGCCTAACTCCCCGGAGGGAGACGGCGGTCAGCACGGTGACGTCACCGGCGATGCCCTCCGACGACTTCCCGGACGAAAAGGGAGAAAAGGATGGGAGTTAAAAAAAACCGGAGGCGCGGTATTTTTATAAAACCGCCCCTCGTTTCCCGTTCGACGGAAAATCCCGCCCAGGATTGGGTGACTCAGGTGCCCCGACACGCCGACACGTGGGCATCAGGATGGGGACCGTCCGACACGTCACCCCGTCGGTCCATCCCACGAAAGCGGTTTCCACAAGACCGCCAATGGAGACAGCCACATATTTATTGCTCGGGGAAATATATAAAAAAATTGTGGAGGAGAGGGATTTTTGTTTTCCCCTTCTCCCTTTTTTTTTTTTCGGTTTTTTGTTATGTTTTATGTTGAGGAATTACGATGGGGGACATTGACTGATGTTTACGCGAGCGTGCAATGCATCTAGACTAGAGGATTTAGGTTGGTGTCGCCTCCCTATGTTGAATCTCAGATATTTTTTCATGTCAACTTAATATTTTTTTCCTTTTCTGAAAGATGTTTCGAGTATGACTTTCCTTCGAGAAGCAAGAAGACGAGAAAGAAAATCTTTTATTTTTCGGTACTTGAATCGTTTAGAAAAATAAGTTAACAGAAGTCGACCGAATATTTATACATAGATTCTGGAAACTAATTTCCCTTTTTGAAAATCGAAAATTATTTTTCAAGATATGACTAGATGTCGACGTTTGTTCCGTAAACCTTACATTTGAGCACGAGAATCCCAATACTTGTTCATGGGAGCCCTTAATAACAGCACTGGGTGAGGATCGGATCTGCCGAGGTCCATTGTGGCCAAGCTCGAGTATAAACAGGCTGAATCCCGAGTCCACAAAGGTTGCGCTCGAGACACCAGGGCCCATGACTGGCTTAGAACTCCACTGTTGCCTGACTCCTCAACGTCCTTGCTTGGGTTCGCAGAGGCTGACCTCAAGACCCTATTGCTCGTGCCCAAATCTCTAACATCTAGGCCAGGGTCGGCTTGGCTTAGGTCCACATCGCTTGGGCCAAAGACCCCGTGCCAAAGATTGGGTCCTTCAAGGCTAGGACCATGACCCCAATGCTAGTGCTCGCGTCCTCGACACCGGGGCCTATGTCCATCGAGGTCGCACCCGTACCCATCGAGGTCAGGTTTATGAACTTGGCACCTAAGCTCGCATCCCTGATGCTCGTACCCTTATCCATAGAGGCGGGGCCCACGACCTTGGTGCCATGCCTTGGACACTAGCACCCGAGCCTAGGACAACATCCCCACCTAAGTCCCCCATGTGCCTGCCTGGGTCTCAAGTCCATCGAAGCTAGGTCTAAGATGCTAGCGCACTTCCAGGTCAATCAAGGCTAGGCTCGAGACCCGAGCACCCACACTTAGGTTCATTGAGGGTGAACCCATGTCCATCAAGGTCGGGTCCAAGACCTCTCGGTGCCTAAGCCTGGGTTCCTAACACTCGCACTCAGGTCCATTGAGGTCGAGACCGAGACCTCAAAGCCTGTGTCTCGATCCCCAATGCTCAGCTCGAGGTCCATCGAGGCTAGACCCTTGGACCTTGGTACTCGTACCGTATGCGATTCCCTAGTTGTCTATTCGCAAGTCCCAAATAATGTATGCTTATTTATAAAGTGGCTAGCAAGAGTCACCTAGAGGGGGGTGAATAGGTGATCCTAAACAATTCTATAAATTTATGCGGAATTAAAACAAGTTACAGAAGAGTCTGAATAGGATTCAGATTCAAGTCAGGATAAAGTGCAGAATGTAAAGAAGGAGATAAGGAGAAGAGAATCTGCACACAAGTTTATAGTGGTTCGGCTTATAGTAAGCCTACGTCCACTCTCCACGCTGACAGCCTACTGGCTAGATTTCACTATGTAATCAAGATGAATTTACAGAATCTGAGTGATATCACTCTTGTGTATGATAGGAAGCTATCTCACACAATCACTCTTACAGTAACCCTCAAGATCTGAATGTGTTAGCTCAGAAAGACAAGAGAAAAAGATCAGAGTATGCTCAGACTTTGGACTTGATGATTCTTGAATCGTGTAATCTTCTGCTGCTCATGATCTCCTTAAATACTCCTTTGCATCCACACTAGCCGTTGGACATCTTGCCGAGGATCATCTTCCAATCTACACCTTGGACAGATTTGTTAAGGATTGAGTAGCCGTTAGACAGATTCTGAATCCCGCTGATTCTGGTCGCTCATACAATCAGAATCTTGGTTTCCATAAGTAGAGATTTGTCCGTTGTAAACCATTCTTGTCTTAGTATTTGATTGTCAATCAATTTTGATTAAGATTGAACAAATCAAAACTTTCCTTCTGTAAAATCCAAGCCAGATCACTAGCTGTTGTTTCTTCGTTCTGAATTTTGCTTCTGAAGAATTACTGCGTCTTCGTCTTCTTCTGAAGAAATCCGCTTCCGAAGAATTACTGCGACTTTGGCTTCTTATGAAGAATTCAGCTTCTGAAGAATTACTGCGTCTTTGTCTACTTCTGAAAAATTCAGTGACAGTCTGCGTCTGAAGAATTTCAGCGATTGTCTGTGTCTGAAGAATTTCAGCGTCTTTCTGCGTCTGAAGAATTTCAGCGTCTTTCTGCGTCTGAAGAATTTCAGCACATATATATATTCCTGAAACAAAATTAGTTCAGATTATAACAGAAGGTTTTGTCAACTTCAAAATTAGTAGGAGTTTTCCTCAACAATTTAGAAAAATCAAATCAGATTTTCCTTACCAAACGATAAAAAGAAAAATTCAAGTTGCAACCAAACACCGAAAATATTATCATTTTATTCAAAAAATATTTGAAATTCATTTTTCAGAAAATGTCAAATTTTCGACAAATAAATGGAACCTAAAAAAAATTATCCGGTTTATATCAAGATATTGCACTTGGTAAGTTTACTTTATAATCATTATAGTGTGATCAACCTCTTGCACTATATGTGAGAAATTTTAGAATTCTCTCTCGTTTTCTTTTATCTTTTGAATTGTGAATTAATGTTTGTTTTCGATTATTGAAGAAAAAGGGGAAAATGTTCATCTAATTTTTCTTTTAAGAACAAAATTTGCACATTTAAGTGAAAGAAGAAAATAATATCAAGTTTCTTTTTTTTTTCATTCAGCTGTTGATAATTCTGCACAAGGAGTGATGGCTAATCACGAACCTGCGTAGCCCGAGCATGACACCTAGTTTGCATTACGAACATTCTATCAATGGACAGACGGGTAATTTAATCGCAATTAGTATTGCATGCACGGTTTTTCGTAACTTCTTTATACGCATCCTCTCTCGTCCCCCATTGACATTAATATGAACAGTTAGTCACTCGCTAGAAAATAGAAATAGAACTATCTCTATCAACGGTTAGACGTAGAATGTAAAAATTAAAGATTCCACTATCTGTGTACTCAACGTGTATCCATTTAATCATTTCAGCATACCTCTTATGTACTTTAACATTTTTCATCTTACAAAATCTTTAAAAAAAAAGGGGTCCAAACCATGAAACGTTTTTCTATTATATGCTAATTTTTCGGTCAATAATTTTCTTTTATCAACTGATAATTCGAATATTTTGTAATAAGGTGGTTTTGCGAAATCAATTAGATATGAATCTTTTGCATTTTTAACTATTATATATAGGTCTCTCGATATTTTCTCCTTGAGAAGAAAAGAAAAATCAACAAAAAGGATAAGAACAATACAATTGGGGTTCAAAAAAAAAATGGTATTTACGTGCAGTCTTTGACGTCGTAGCTGGCTGGGTTGGGCAGTATTCCAGCTACGGTGCGGTGCATTTGCGATTTGGTGGGCGTCATCCTCTGGAGATATTTTTCCCAATTTGGATAATTTGTTGAAAATGCTATAAATTATATGCTGATTTTGATTTTTACCCCCACATAATCATGATTTAGAGAGTGTTTTGGTCTCGTTTCAAGCCGATTAAGCAGCTCCTTTGGATTTTCAGCCAAAATGAAACACGCCGCTTTAATTAGAAAAAAAAATCTAGAAACTAATTTAAAACAAATTCAGATGTTACCCATATATGTCTTTTTTAATTTTAAAATTTAAACATTAAATAAAATTTGGATCTAAACCCTTACCAAACACAAGCAGGCAAATACCTACTTAGCTGACCAAACTTTGAAATTCTTCCCCTATATCCCCGGCCAAATCAGTCCACCGCTTTCGATGTTCATTAAGTAATAGTAAAACCATCATCCTAAATTCGGCTGACACATCATTCCAGGCCTAATTGGACAGATTCTTATGCACATTCAGCTGGTTCGGTAGGTTTGTTTAGTGAAAAATTGGTGATTCGAAAATTTTTTTTCTAAAAATAAAAACTTATGTCGTTTATAAAAATGAATGAATGAAAAATATGTTCCATCATCGACGTAAATGTTTAGATTTTAGATTTAAACTATTGTCATTGACTCATTAGAAAAACATGCTTTAAATCATTTATTTTCCACTAAACAAACGAGCTTTAAGTTGAATAAGTTCGTGAAAGACTTATCCGACGTCGTAAATTGTTCCTTTTTCTGTTCTTCGTTTTTTTTGGAGGGGTCGACAATGCGCAGGCTGGCATGGTGTCTTAGGCTCTCAGCCCAATCATTTCGCATTGAAAACTCAACAAGGCCCAGTCCAAGCCCGTCCAAGCCCCGTATGTTGATCGCCTCTGCTCACCCTCATCAAAGGATCTCAAATCACATATAACTAGACATCAACGTGCATATCGCTCGAACTGTCATACAACTTAAAATTAAAATGGCGATGACAAGCATTACCACAAACACAACACCTTGTAAAAAGGGTGCACATAAAACTAAATTATCGTAGGTCAAAACAACTAAGAAGCGTAATGGAAATTCACAAATACATATGATAGACATCATATCGCATAAGTTATATACTATTTCTCAAATACATAAAAGCATCCTAAACTGTTGGCTACGAACTAATGAAAGAAAGACCTTATATTAAAGCTATTTTACTGAAATGAAAATATTTCCTATATGCATATGAGTTACAAGAGGAGACAGAGGAGGAGGGGCAATAAAATAGTGACCTTATACAAGAGAGGAGTTCCATTGTTGCCAACTAAGCAAAAATGGCAGCAGAGTTCACGGACGTGAAGCTGAATCAAACTCAATTGCAGTGCCAACGGTACGCATTCAACAATTCAGAGTGTCATCAAAGAGAATTCACTGGTTTGCAGTTCTTGATACCATCGCGAGGCTTTGATAAAAACCAGTCCGAGAGAGAGTATTATGGATGAAAACTTCAGGAATATTGGAGCTAAGTTGAAAACAAATGTCATAACAAGAATAAACAAGAATATTCATAGTTTGCGGTTCCTATACCAACCGTTCAGAGAGAGAAAGAGTTAAGAGTTCCTGGATGGGACCGTTCGATATAGAAGCAAATTGGTTTGACCGATCAACTTAACAGCGCAGTTGGGTTAAACCCATTCACAGTCATCCCTCCATCAACAGAGATAACCTGACCCGTGATGTATGATGCAGCCGGCAAGCAAAGGAATGCAGCTAGTGACGCGACCTCCTTGGGTTCTCCAACACGCTGAAGTGGGGTCCGAGATATTATCCCGTCGTAAAACTCCTTGTTCTTCAGCAGCTGCAACATGAATATTTTAAATGCGATATGGTGAGAGTAAGTTGCTGGTCGTAACCACAAGGCGATCAAAGACAGGGTAAAGGTTTAATTACATTTTCCACAAGCGAGGTCCTGATATACCATGGAGCTATGGAGTTGCTCCTAATGTTGTCTTTTGCCCATTCACAAGCCAGGTTCTTTGTAACTTGGTTCATTGCACCTGACCAGAAAAAATGAAGGGCATTTGGTTTTTCAAGACCCGCAGTCTTTTCAATAGCAATGTTGAAGAGAAAAGGGGGGAAAAAATCAAAATCAAAGTTTCAACCTTTAGTGGCAGCATAAATAGATCCAGTGCCTAAACTGACAACCCCAGCAACCGAGGAAATGAAGATGATGCTACCAGCTCCTGATGCTTTCAGGAGAGGATGAGCAACTTGGCAAAGATGATAGGCAGAATCAAAGTTGGTAGCCATAATTTTCGAAAATTCTTCAGCTGTATAGTCGACGGTTGGCTTCCTAAAATTCGTTCCAGCATTGTTTATCTGGCATCAGAAACATCACATACTGTCATTTCCAGAGTCCAGTAAACAAGCTTTCTTCAAACAAGATGTACAATTAAATAATAAAGTCATCTCATCTATCAAATGCGGGAAAGCAGACTTCAAAACAAAAGATAGCCATACCAGAGAACGTATGCCTATTTATTGTCTATAACCAAAAGTGCAAAATGATGAAACTTAACAGACCATATAATGTTTCGATTTCAGAAATCTTAAAAAACAAAGTAAGGAAGGAAATTGAGAAGAAACTCTAGCAATTGAATGGCTTTTGTTGCCTCCATTAGTTCTTTCTTATGAAATTGCCAAACTCAGATGAGTTTAGATTATTCACAAGAAAAGTATACAGATCCCAAAGTGTAACATTTATGAGAAAAGATGATGCAGAAAGAAACAGAGAATAGCATGATTCTCTGCATCACTAATTTTCTTTCCATGACACTTTCCATTACATTGCTTATAAAAAAAGACCTCGTTCCGAACCATTGTCCAGACACTTCCCTTTCTTATAAATATGAAAGTCAGTATGGTGGTTCTTTGAACTGCTTTTACCCGACCGACCAAAGTCCAAAATATCCACTCTATAATATGCTTGTGCGTGCGAAATGTGAATCCTTCAAAAGTTTGTCAAGTTTCCTCAATTCAGTGTTCACATCCTGTAGAAAACTTAGAATCCTCAACTTGCTGCATTTATGTTACAACCAAGCTTCTAGCCATGTAAAATATTTAATACTCAACTCTTCTCATGGAGGCATTTCCTTGCAAGCAGGCTCTGTCACAAGCTTTACCGTCACTCAACTCACGCGATCAATCATTGTTAGATATGGAAAGTATGAAGCATATTAGTTTAAGCGACTACATGGAAAGCATTGACAGCATGCCCTTGCAACATCGTGGAAGTAAATTAAACCTCAAACACCTCACCTAAAATCTGAGCCTTGACATGTCATAACCGGGACGTGTCAGAAGCATGCGAACATCACTAATTCAGCTCGGTTACACCATATGCTATTCGATACAGTTGATTGATGATAACTACCAGCATAACCACATACCTAACTCTCTATGGTTCATTCTTTTCCAACATTTCTCCTTTTATGTTCCCCGGGACAAGGACGAGCAATTTCCCCAGGATATATGGAAGCCCGCGAGCTATATAAAACCCATGAATCAAACACACACACACAGAGAAAAGATTAAAAAGAAAAAATCAACAAGCTGACCAGCTGTACTCTAAACATTCGGTTGCCATGATCATCAAAGTACACGATCATGCCAAACATGTAAAGCTGCGAACTTCAATTGTCATCCCTAAGAAACAGAACCGCCTTGCACGTGGGCCTAGTCTATTCAAGAAATAGAATCGTCATCGATCAATCCCACGCGCTTGCCAGGACCATATTATAATCATCACTTTCCACACCATCACAAGAACTACACGCGGGGCAAATAGCCTCAAGCGAACACAACTGCAGACAACGCGTACGGAACAAATCAGAACTCACGAGGATGTTGAGCCTGCCGCCGAACTTAGAGGACACCTCCTTCATCAGATCCTCTCGCTGATCACGAGAAGACAAGTCGCAGACCGACCCGGTGACCCGAAATCCCTTGCCTTCCCATTCCTTCAGGCACTTGCTCAGGTCGTCCTCGTTCCTCGAGCAGGTGTGCACGGTCGCGCCGAACCCGCTCAGCTCCTCCACGATCGCGTGCCTGAGGGGCGGAATTCAGGTTCCAAACGATCGGAGGTTTCAAGAGCGGAGAGAAAACAGGAATTCTATCTGCCCGCCACTAAAAAGATTTACCCGATGCCGCGGGTGCCGCCGGTGACGAAAGCAGTCATGCCCCGGAGAGTCCATCGCGATGCTCTGTCGTTGCTCTGCGCCTCCGCCATGGATTCAGTTCTCAAGCTCTCTCTCTCTCTCTCTCTCTCTCTCTCTCTCGCTCTGTCGGGTTTCCGTGCGGGAGTTCGCGCGGGGAGTGGGGTCGGTCGAAGAAGTCTCAAAGAGGAGAGAGAGAGAGGGCTTTTAGCTATCCATCGCTGTTTGCCACGTAATCTGAATTTTGTCTCTCTCTGCATTTTCGGGATAAAGGGGAACTAACTCTGAGCTAATTCTAAAATAAATTAAAAAAACACCGATTTTAACTTGAGTAACAATTATAATTCAAATTTTATTTTTATCTTATAAAAAATTATAAATTTTTACTTAAATCCCAAATCTAGCTTAAATAATTTGAAAATTTTATATCACAAGGACGAGATTTGGGATAATACACATTTCTCTTAAATTTTTAGTTAGTAATCATTGGGAACTTACATTTTGTTAGTGCTGTTAACCATCCCTTTATGTTTTCCCTTAGTTTGTGACTTCTAAGGCATGAATGTGTACTTGATTTTATATATTTTTTTGGGATAAGTGCGTTGAGAATCCCTGAAACTTATTACGAAAATGTAATTGAGTTTTAAAACTTTGAAAAAAATGCAATTAGGTCCCAAAGTTTGTCGTGTGAATGCAATCGAGTCCTAAAATTTTCAAAAAAATGCAATTAACAGAAGGACTTGATTGGACCAATTTGACAAGTTGCAAGACTTGATCGCACTTTTTGAAAGTTTAAAAATTCAATTGCACATTTGTGACAAGTTTTATGACTTAGTTGCACCTTATGAAAGTTTTAGGATTCAATTGCAATTTGGTGACAAGTTTTAGAATTTTCAATACATTTATCCTTTTTTTTTACAGAAGTTTGTCTTTAATACATGCTTTTTGTAAAGGACGTGAAAAGCAAAAAAGTTAGTGAAAGTTAAATTGACTAAAATATAATATCGCGTAAAATAAGTATCAATAAAAATACTACAAAATGAAAATAGCTAGAACTCTATGAAAATATCAGTTGAATTGATGACATACGTTAAAAAAACACACCTCGATAACAAAAGGTTAAATAACAAAAACAGTAAGTACTCATTCTGTATTTTCAAATGGTTAATTAATGCAAAAACATGATAGATCGATAATAAATATTTGAAAAATCATGTTAAATTTCGGCCGGTCATTTTCTTTTGAGTTGAGGACATCATTTCCTTTTAAAAATTATACTTCAAAATGAGGTAGATGATTTTTTTTTGGTCGAATATGTACATGATTTCAATTACTAGTATTTTAGTTAGTTTGATTTTTCCCTCATTTTCCCCGATTTTTCATTTTTTGCGGCAATTAAGAGTAAAATAGAGATTGTCATAAGAAAAAATGACGTGAAATTATACTCTTACCCCTTATCGATAATGTGTACTGTACATGCTAACAGAAAAAAGAATAGCGGTAACAAAATGAAAACTCAGAGGGGGTATTGTGAAAAGATTGAAAGCTGGAGGGTAAATGTGTATTGTCTCTAAAGTTCGAGGGGTTTTGTTTAATTTCTTCAAAAATATAATAACTGGTTTCATTTCAACCCGTGAGCAAAAGTTGGATATAACAAGTTTTGGTGCCTTCAGTTTCCGCGTCATGCGCCTGTGTCGATTGATATAACAAGTTGATTCTGAAGATTCAGATGCTAATGCCTGCACCGGTAATTCCGTATGCCAACATGCTAATACCGGGTATTCCGACAACGCGAGAAGATGGTTTCTCAAGTAATCATCTGTTTGAGATGCTTACAGGACTATGCATCTCGACAATTCATTGCTTTTGCATTCATTCACTGTGACGATCTAAGCATTTCGAAAATTTACATTTAGACCTTTATGCCTGGGTGGAAATGAGTTCGAACCCCATATGAAGACATCTGATGAAGGATGACAAAGAATTATCATCCAAAATGATAAGAATCGTCAGCTCTAAGATCAAAGACATATAAGACAACCTTCTTTGGGTCAAATGATCGAGCTATGTTCCGTTTTCGACGATTCGATGCGCTGCTCAATGATGATACGAACCCTCCTCTTCCTCCACTCATATAAATGTAGCTTATTGAACAGGATTTGAGGGAAAGATTATAAACATCCGGTACCTAATCAAATACATCG
The DNA here is from genome assembly GCA_031216235.1 of Syzygium jambos. Classification (NCBI taxonomy): domain Eukaryota; kingdom Viridiplantae; phylum Streptophyta; class Magnoliopsida; order Myrtales; family Myrtaceae; genus Syzygium; species Syzygium jambos. The sequence continues at coordinate 33,094,671 of CM062226.1, read as the reverse complement.
AACAGGGTTTACGTCAGGCGTGCGAGAGAGATGATTAGGAGCTATGTCATCGCATTGGAGAGATATTATCCGAGTACCACACAATATACAGATCGTTTACATATATAAGGAAGCAAGCCCATCATAAAATACAATACAAACTCAAGATCTGGAGATCAGTAGAAATCTCAGCTCCAACGAATAAGGCCGAGCTACACTCTTTCCTTCACTGTCCTGTCGTGCTATATACCCAAAAAAAAATTGTCGTATGATTAATTGCAAAGCAGTGTCTCACGTGTTGCGTTTCCAGTTGTAGGATTCACCCTAAAAGCAAAAAAAGAAATGCAGTCCATATAATTATTGGAGCACAGATGCTGAAACTAGCCACCTCTGTAATAAGATCTTACCCATCTGCAACTTTGCAAAGGTACTCTCGTTGATCATCTCTCAGAGGCACATCTGTGAAGTCTGCACACAGATGGAGTTAATAATCCAAACATTGCAATTTATTGAGAAAGTTAGTCCAAAACTGGGGCGTTCCTGGAAGTCACTGAATATTAAATAGATTCTCTTTTTCGCTGGTCTTCTTGTGTGAAGAGTGAGAGTAAATATAGTGCTCATCTGATTCTTGTGATATCACGAGAAACGTTATTTCTCTAATTTCAAAAGGTGCTCAATGGATCAAACTCAAGGGTATATAATGGCAAATAAAGACCAGATATTTAATGTGGTAATGACAAATCCTCAGGCATACAAGCCCCAAATTAGCTTGCCTCATGAGCCCTAGAAGTGGAAAATTAAAGGCTTAGAAGATATAAGTGAATTGAAAATTTTACATACCTGCACCTTTTATGTTTGATCCCTTAAAAGATGTGTTTCCTGTTGCTAGTGCACCTTCTAAGTTAGCATTGTTTAGATTTGCCTGCAGGAGAAAAGAAGCAGTGCTTACATTTCACGCAAATCTCATCATTTACATTACTGGCAAGTATGTTTAAGTAGTCTCAAAGCAGATTCAGTCATGGCACGGTGACATGCATAAATTACATGCATTAATCTTCACCATGAAATCTCATCATCAGATTATTCTGATGGCCATCGTAATCTATACTCTCTTCAACGGGGCAGTCAACGTGGTGGCAACTGATGTTGACAAAGCATTGAGACTTCAGCAGATTACTTTCCATTTGCAAAGGTTTAGCAGTTTTTCCTATTTATATTTACCAATTTTCATTCCCTTCCATTTTCAGAATACAAAAAATACTAGTTCCTCAAAGTTAAGCCCAAACCACTCGACAAACTCTGGAGTTAGTCTAGCCTCCCCTATTATCAGTTCCCTCAACAGTCAACACTTGGTTAGTTAAGGATATTGAGCATCCGTGGAGCATTTATTGAGCAGGTTTTACAGACGCTAGATATAATAAACAGTGGCCAAACACTTAGAAGATTGATGTGGATTAAAAGATATTCAAAAGGTGCACCTTTGTTACATTAGCCAAGGAAAAGTCGGCACCTCTGAGATCAGCATCTGAAAGGTCAGCCCCTAAACACCAGGTACGAAGCAGGATATTGTGCCATAAGCATCATGAGGAAAGGAAGTATAGAGTAGAACAACCTCTGTAGTAAAATGTTCATGATATCACCCTGTAAGGTTAATGCTTTTAACAACTTGGACCATAGGCTGTTGATGAACAGAAGAAAGTTTCACAAAACCCGTTGAAGTAGACAGTAAGCTTCATGTCAGCACAAAAATATTTCTTACCCTTGCTGGGTAAGAGTAAACAATTTCGGGAAAGACTATAGCACTTCACTGACTGAGAATTTCCACATTCGCAAAATGCATTTCACTAATCTGCATCAAATCATTTAACCACTTTTCCAAGAGAGCCATTCAAGCATCAAAATTTCTTACTCTTGCAGGGTCTTATAACATCTTACAATTTAAAGAAATAGGTTTCCAAAGCGTCATATTCTAGTACTTCATTATACGTGATCGTCAGGTGCATTCCCTCACAATAGACAACTTATCACAGGCAAACCAAAGAACACTAAAGCAAAGAAGAAGGATGGAAAACCTGTCAAATCAGCATCGAAGAAGCTTGCACCGAGTAAATTTGCACCTTTGAAATTGGCTTGTCGGAGTATGGACTGAGGCAGAGAATTGCCTTGTCGATTTATAAGAATTCAATCAAAGACCACCAAAAGCAGTCAATACAAATTATCTTGGGGGTACCGTTTTGAAGTCTTGTTTGATTAGAGTCTTGCCACTGAAATCCTTCCCGGTAAGATCCTGACCCCTAGTAACTCCCACACCATATGGACCTCCTCCCTTGCATAAACAACCCCATAATCCCAATTCACAAATCAAGACATTGAACGCCCAGAAATGACAAAAGAACTAAGAATTCCATGCAGGTCAAACATTACACTACTTTCATCACTCCATTTTGTGTTCTTTAATCTTACTGGGCTGATTTTTCACCCAAAAGACTGCCTATTTGACAGGAGGGACACAAGTCTTTCCCTACGGAGCGGCAACCAAACGTGTAATTCGACCAAAATTTTGCCAAGAAAAGACTCACTCGATTCAAATTTCAATCTTGCAGCAGAATAAAATGAAACCCAAGATTCGTAGACACAGAGAGGCAACTCGAAATTAGGGTACCTTAAATGCGAGTGCAGGATCAGCAAAGAACAAGGAAGCGGAAAAAAGGGCAAGCGCGCTTGTTCTTGCTACGGATTCGCACAATGCCAAAGGCGAGGCAAGATTTCGAACCTGCCACAGTGGAAGCACCCGTTCTGAGTAGTGACGATTCTTGATAATCACCCAGACCGTGAATAGGGAGCAAAACGAAAGTGGCGGTGAAGATCGAAACTTTCTTACCAGTGGAGGAGAATCGGAGCAAATGGGGAGACAAAAATCCCGGAGAGGTAGAGATTTGGAGGGAAAGAGAGGGGACTTTGGCGGGAGTATGGAAGCGCACAGAGAGACGTTGAGAAGCGCCATTGCATCGATGGAGAGAGGGGGGGAGAGCGAGCGTGCTGGCGATGGAGAAGAAGACATGCGATTTACTGGATAACGTTGTCTAAAATTCAGTTCGAAAAAAGGTTAGGAAATGGATAAATTGCTCGCAATAATAGTTTTTGACTGTCTCATCGACAGGTGATTATCACAAACCAACTCCAAGAAAATGTATAAACGTTTTCATTGTCAAAAGTATCCCATTTAATTCTAACGACGAGGATTAGAGAGCCAAAGACTAATTATCGAGAGTCGAATAGGGTAGGGTAATCGTTGATCAAGGAAAGATTAGTAGGAATAATTGCTGCTCTCTAAAACATTTGATGAAAAATTCAAGCTCCATGATGAGGAGCTCGCTCCACCGAACCAAACTTCATTAAGTTTTTGCCAAAAGTTATTGGATTAATGTCAACATCGGGATTGAGTTCTACCATGATGCTTTCTTTTTTTCCAATGAAGTTGTTGGCAATGCATGTCGTGTTTAATAAGATAAGTCATTCTTAATCCTACGTCATATCATTTTTCACTACAAAATAGAATATGAAAAGTTAAAGGAGATTTTTTTTTGCGATCATTTTCTATCTTATCCTAACTCGTTCGTAGTAGCAATCAACCACAACCTAGCTACATGTACATGGGATTCATTACATTAAACAGAGCAAAAAAATCTCATTTTCACCAAAATCATCACATCCCACTCCAAAATTGGCTCCGCCCCTTGGAGCACAGAGGAAGCCGATGGCCATGCAACAACTGTATAGACTGCCACAGTTCAAAAAGCTTAGAACCTTCTTGGGACTTCACCTTCCTAAACCGTTTCCACTGTTCAGCCATGGACAACTGCTGAAGACCTCACGGTCCACACCTTCAAAAAGTCTCTCCAGAAGATTTGGGCAGTTGTCACAAAACGGATTCTGATCCTCCCAGCCATAGAAAGGGGGGAACTGTTCGTTCATTGAGCTTTCCAAGGTCTGGAGGTTGGTGGTCGTTGCAGCTTCTGCCTGCGGAAGAAGTGGGTCCTGCAGATGGTTCAGATAGAATTGCATGTCCATGGCATCATTCTCCGAGAAGTGTGGTCCAGAATCGCAGGAATTATCAGGAACAAATGAATTTCTCCAACTGGGAACCCCAACTCCAAGGTTGGCCATTTGGGTCCCTAGATTCTCTATTTCCCCCTGCAGATTAGCCACCTGCATGTTCATTGCAAAGATAATCAGTACTCTTGGGTATTGCTCATTAAATTCTGATGACAAATCATGTTTCTTAATTTCATTTGAGACCATATCATGAGGGATGAAAAGTTCGGGGGATTCAAGGTTGAGTAGTATAAATACTGTATTGGTCACATCTAGAAAGTCCCTATTAACATAATCAAGCCCTAGCCCTGCGTAGGGCATGAGGTGGATGCATGAGAAGAGTCTGTACATAGTTCACAAAAAAAAGGCATTAACTCCCTCATAACAGGACAAAGCCACAAGGAAACAGGACAGACTTGGTGAGAGAGATCAAAAGAAGACCTGCTCTTGGAGTGCAAAAATGTGAGCCACGCAGCCATAGACGGGATCACCCATCCTGGCCAGGGCTTCATAAGAAATGGTGATCGCAGCATCGCTTCGGGTGTGCACCGGCAGGTGCAGCAGCAGTTTGGACACATTGCTTGCTCCAAACACCTTGTGAACGGCCGCGAAATGGGTCGAGGCCTGGTCGTAGCAGAAATAAGGAGCGAAAACACAGTCACTGGTGCACTTCCTCCTCAGGAACTTGCATGCACCACATGAAGAGCCAAGCCCTGTCATTGTCCTGACCATTTTAAAAACCAACAGTGTCAAAATGGGTAATGTTTTCGAGTGGTATTTACTTAAACTTTGGGGGAGGAACTTGTTTGTTTAAGATGAAGAAGCAGTTGAGATTTCCTCTTTATAACCATCATTTGAATAAAGGATAATGTATCGGAAATTTCTTTTTTGGTTGGGGCTGAAACTCGAAGAGACATTCTCCCTTTAATTAAAAGCGTGAGCAAACTTTTAGGTCTCCTTTGTGGCCTACATTGTCATTTTCAAATAGGGTAACCTTTCCTAAATTATGCCTTAAAAGGGCTCTTAATTCGTGAAGATTCTCCCCCAGTTACGCCAGCAGATAGAAAGAGTTCATCATCTTTCTGATAGGTTGGGCTTTTTTAAATGGAAACAGTAGAAGCAAATAGTACTTTTTCTAGCATTTCCTACAGTTAGCAAGTACACTAACTATTTCTTTTCTCTCATAACAATAATTCAAAGTACCATTTGCCTAAAGAAATATGATGCCAGAGGGGAAAAGACGATTAGAATGGTCTCCGCACTTCCCAAATTTAGAATCGGCAACTTGGGGGCGTGCATTCCAAGAAGATGATTTGCACAGAACGAGCATACACACATTACAGAGCTTTGTATGGGGAGTAGAACTTTTGTTAAGGCAAAGGTCAAGACTGTACCCGTAGGGGCATAGTCTTCTCTATAACTAGACACTTCAAAACGGAGAAAAGCAGCCAGCCATTCATTGATGACTATGGTTCTTCTGCAAACTGTTGAGAAATTATACGGCACATCGTTTTTGACTTAAAATCAAAAGGGTCATGTTGGACAACGACAGTTCTTTAATTGCTCAAATGTGAGCACTGACGGGACCCATCAGCTGTCGACTAAACGTGCCCAAATGTGAATGAAAAACCTCATTAACAACACGCAGATAACCAATGGCATTCTTCTTTTCTTTTTGTCTCATGAGGACTTTCAGTCAGAATCAACTGACAGAGGTTGGTGCATTACGGCTTGTGACATAAAAAAATTCCAATGGTTTAGCTGTACATTGTCTACATTATCTCCATCTGCGAGCTTAAAGCTTTCCTAGCTTAGGGATTGGGCAATAGAGTGCATGACTCGTGACGGCTATTTGTCCGGACTCAATTAATTCCTCCATTATCGTGCATTCTTTAATCCGCCTGGAAGAACTCAATGAGGTTGATCGTCCATGCATTATTTCTCAGTATTCTAATCCAAACCCATTATCAGGTTTGGCTGTTGGCCACTCAATAAATAATGAGTCATTGTGCTGTGTGTGCTCATGGAAATGGACCCCCAAAAGAAGCAGAGGAGGCCATTGAAGCAGAACAGTTCACACTGAACATCAAAGGCCAAAGTGGGTGAGAAAAAAAGTGGGATAAATTAAGACTTCTTGTCCTACTAGTGCTTCAAAGCTCTAGTAACAAAAGCAAGCGATTGGTAATTCGAGAGAGAAATGAGGAGGGGACAGGTGCTGTTTTGAGTTACATGAACGGCCAACTTTGTGTCTTGTCGCAGAGACTGTGAAGGCCTCAATCTTTGATTAATCTTTATGTTCTGGCGTTGTTTTCTTTGGAAGGATGAAATGCATGGTGGAGAAAGTGACTTTAGGTGGCAAGTATGACACTTTCGAGATTAACGATGAAAGTGTCTTTCCCTATCATGGATCAATTATCAGTCGTTTTCTGAAGTGCTTAGGTTTTTGGGGGCTCATGGCTGGTGTCCACATGTGCTTGTCCATTAACCCTAGCCGTATTGTTCCCACAGAAGCCAAGTCTACATAGTGATGGGTCTTTTCCATGCCTTGTTGGCCTCTACAATTTACTAATTTGTTATGAATTAAAAGTCCCTTTTTTTACCTAATTGAAACAGGATAATTGCCAAAAAAAAAAAAGAAGTCTTAAATCTAGTGTACGGATGCCAATTCAGTCATAAACTTTTCAATTTAGCCAATTAATCCTAAGTTTTTTTATGATTTACCAATGTAGTTATTCTGGCCAATTTGGGTTGTAAAACGCCAATGTCGATGATAGCCGTTCTATGTGGCACAACAGGTTAACATGGGAAAATTTTACAATTTTTTAATGAAATTTTCTATATTATTATTATTATTATTATTATTATTTCTTTTCTTTTCCTTTTTCCTTTCATTGAGACCGGTCAAGGCCTGCAAGTCCTTGCTGGCCACTGGCGAGGGTCACGATCCTCTTGTAGGTGCTCACTGATGGTGGGTGAGAGTGTGAAGGCCTCACCAAATCTGGGCAAGGACCATAACCTCGACGGCCACAATGAAAAAAAAAGAATAAAAGAATAAAAATTTAGCAAAAATTGTTCACGTCAACACCATCATGCCACGTAGAACGGTTGGCATTCACATTAGCAATTTTCAGCCAAAATTGGCATGAATGACTACATTGGCAAATTGTGAAAAGTTTAAGCTAAATTGGCCAAATCAAAAGATTTAGGGTTGAATTGATATTTGTACAATAGATTTAGGACTTCTTTGATAACTTTCTCTAATTGAAACTTACTAATAGGTATACATAGTGACTTTTGAAGAATAAAAATATGAAAAGATACCTACTATAACATAATTATCTGAAATGTTGTTACCAATTCTTTTATGGGGAAAAATTAATAAATACATCGAGGAATTTATACATGTAGGATAAGGTTGGAAGTTACTTTTCCTCATCGAAACTGTCTAAACACATGAAAAATAATGGCTAACTAAGGTGTTCACCGACGGTGAATCACCATGATTAATAACTTTTTACATTGACAAATTAAGTTTATCCACTAACCGCTAGTAACTTCTTCACACTTGATTAGTAAATTTTTCATTATGAAAGTAGATTTCGTGATATTTACAAATGATGGCTAACTAAGGTTTTCACCGTGATTAATAACTTTTTACATTGAAAATTTAAGTTTATCCTCTAACTGCTAGTAATTTCTTCACACTTGATTAGTAACTTTTTCCATTATGAAAGTAGATTTCGTGATATTGCTTCACACTTGAAGCCAAAGTTCTACTCCATTAACTTAGGCTTCATCAGAAATCTGATATTGTTGCTACCAAAGTCTGTAACATGGAGCTTTCGGGCCTTGATAGATGATCAGATGCCGGCCCATCAGTCCCTCAGAGCCCAACACTACTGCCCACAGATTCCTTGATGATCCTTTGATTCTCGTTTCGAGTTTGGGGCTACCTAAAGCAATGACCCGAAATTTATCCACACGATGGGCAGCCATCGAGGGCCGGGCTGAAGGGCGGCTGTCGGCGGCGACGGTCACGGGCCGCCTGGTGTCCGGTAATGTTTTCATTAACTTTTTGTTAGTTCAATTATTATTTTGTAAAATCTGGACATCTCGCTCCTTTCATGTTTATATTACGTCGAACTCCTTAACCCGCCTCATTCAAGTTAACACTTTGCATTTTTCGCGGAAATGATTTGATGTTCGCGATACAGATTCGTCTTTACAGTAGTGAATATGACTGTATCATTACATACTTGTTTCCACATATATCGATAATTAATTACGTATACACATAACCTTTTCTTTTATTAAAAATATATATGTATGATCGTAAGATTCGCAAAAATGTAGTCAGTACCATGTCATAACTACTCTGGAATTCCCCACCTTCCCGGACCACATACATCTTCCCATTGTGTCCTAACCCTTTTTTTCTTCTAGAGAGCTCCTAATTAAGAAGTACGTCTCATCCACACCAAACTAACGAAACATTATTTATTTTTTTTAGTATTATTTGTGGCCTGCCGGATCATTTGGGCTTGGTTCTGTCAATTACCCACGTTTGAACATAGGGACGGTGACACGCAAACACACGTCACCACTCACCTCATCAAAAGCATCTTTCGGAAAAAGATAAAGGAGAAGAGAAAGATGCACGCGGGCAGTTGTTGACCTCGGACGCTTTGCCTCGCGAAACAAGCCCCGAAACGACATCGCAGCCAACGAACTACCGTTCCCGACAATTAACACAAATCATGACTAACCACAGAAAAGGGGCTCATCATTAGTCAACGAATCAGAGTGGACGGGTCGAACCTCATCTAATTGTGAAGTTAATTAGGCTCGGCAGCACCCGAGTCCCGGATGCTTTTCGCGCATAATTGCAGGGGTTAAAGGACGATTAGCGAGGCTTAATGATCCCAGATTATGGACATTGTTCACGACCTAACGCAGTTAGTTTCCTTAAACGGGTCTGCTGCTTAGGACCACCCCACTATCAATGGTTTGGAACCCAAGTCAATTCTCTGCTGAGACTTCTGTGTAGCCTTGTTCCGAGGGATCAATGGTTTAGTCAAATTTGCTGCTTAAATTATTATACAGAAATCGTCCGAGACTTTTGTCCAGCCCTTTGACTTTTTGGGCTTTTGGCTTTCTAATTTTTAGTGCTAATGTAAGACTTTTTTCCACACTAAGCATCCACCATTAGTGTATGAAGTATGAATGCCGACATTTAGAGCAATCTTCGAATATTCACGTAATGTTCTTCTCATCAAAATCATGTTTTTCCTTTCACTTGGTTAAAAGGAAATCGAAAGATGGTTTCCTAGATGACCCTTCTTTTTACTTTGCTGGTCAAACGCTGACTAGAAAGTGGGAATTAGGAGCGGCAAACTATTGGCAGATTTATCACACGAGAGAGTAGAAAGTGGGGGGCAAAGACAACATGGTTAATGACAACATGGACTAAAAAATGGAATCGTGCGATGCTTTTTCGAGTGTATGTTGTGTTTTGAGGAAGGAGAAACAGAAGTTTCAGTTTCGATACCAGGGGCAAGGGCGTCAAGTTTCTTGAAACTTAGTGTGCGTGCACGATTTGAAGTGCTGTTTGACTAATCACATGGAACAATGTTCTGCGACTATTACCAGCTAATCATGTTGAAGAATATGACCTAAAACAAGGTCACACGGAGAGAGACATTCTAACTCATCAATATTGGGATTGGGCTCTTATAGCCCCACTTGATATGAGATCGAGAGATGCGTTTCTTGCTTTTAATGGAGAGGCCCTTTTTTAATGAGTGCCTCAATGATGCCAGTTAATGCTATTGAAAATATTAAGAACACATATCAATGCATTTAACAAGTTGCACATTTAAAAAAAGCTATCTATACGAGTGCCTTAAAGACAAACTAAAAAAGAGTGCGCATTTCAAGAAAGTCATTTATTTCGAATAGAAATATTTACGTTTCCTCATGCTAATATCGGCATGTCATGTCATTATCAATGGTTTAGCTCGAGTTATTAAAAGTCTCTAGATCTAAAGAATTTTATGTGGCTCGATGATTATTGTTAAGGGAAGGAGAAATCGCAGAAAAAGCATTGTTGTTTTTGGGGGTTTAATGTAGTCAAAGCAATTGCAAACAAGATAAGACTCCTATCAATTTCAATGCTAACAAGTTTTAACAGATAGTTTATCCATAGTAAGTTGGTGATATCGGATTCATAAGATATCACACTATCCTCAAACTAAATCCGAGCAGTGGGGACCCCCAACCTAGACAAGAAAGTGGCCAAAGTTCGTGTGGAGCATTCTGAGAGGTGTTCTAGATTCCGGACCCGCGGTCGTGGTTTTTATCCTTAATAAGCAACTGAAATCACGCGTGTTTGAGTGGCATCCACCTTTTCAAGAGCCTTGAGAGAGACCAGAAAGCTTGAAAAAAAGCAAAAAATTTGAGTGCGGCTTTACCTTCACCAGTTTCTGTCAAACTTGGTGGGTCGGTGGGGGGGAGGGAGTTCCAATCTTTATTGGCCTCTTGCACCTCCTTGGTATCTCTCATTCATTTCCAAATCACGCGCATCACAGGCCATCCTGCCTTGGACTAGCACAAGAGCCAAAACCCATGTGAACCAGCTGCCCCATTTCCTCCTCAGACACAGACACCCGATATTCCTTCTCCTCCTCTGTTTCCTCAGGTCGCATATAAAGGGCGACGGGTGACGGCTCTGTCGCTCCTCCGCGTTCAGACATCACCCCACTCAGCTTATTTCATTCGTCCGCCATTCCTCAGGAGCTGAGAAGAATCCCCCTTTTCTTAATTGCTTCCTGGAATCTCGTGAATTTGCTCTGTTTTTATGGCCAAAGCCCTCGTTTCTCTCTGCTTCTTGCTGATCTTTGTGGACCCATCTTTTTCTCAGCTCGACGAGCTGTTCTTCAGCGGGTTCGATAGTGCGGGAAGCAACTTGAGCTTCAATGGCGTCGCAGAGGTCGAGGGCAACGGCCTCCTTCGCCTCACCAACGACTCGCTCCGAGTTCTTGGGCACGCCTTCTACTCATCCCCTGTTCAGTTCAAGAACTCTAGTGATGGCAAAGTGAGGTCCTTTTCAACTTCTTTTGCTTTTGCAATAAATCCTCAGTACCCGAAGCTCGGTGGTCACGGTCTCGCCTTCACGATCTCTCCCGACAAGGAGCTTAGTGGGGCTCTTCCTAGTCAGTACCTCGGGCTTCTGAACACGAGCGATAATGGTAACTTCTCGAACCATGTTTTTGCGGTTGAGTTTGACACTGTTCAGGACTTTGAGTTTAGTGACATAAACGACAACCACGTTGGGATCGACATCAACAGTTTAGTGTCGAATAAGTCTGCCCCTGCGGCATATTATGCTCAAAATTCCACAAAGCTGGACCTTAATCTCAAAAGCGGTGAAGTAATTCAAGCTTGGATTGATTATGATTCACTGAACAATCGATTGGATGTGAAGATTTCGCCTTCTTCCGTCAAGCCCAATAGTTCGTTTCTGTCTTTTGATGTGGATCTGAGCTCGATCTTCGAGGATTCCATGTATGTCGGGTTCTCTGCTTCGACTGGTTTGCTTGCTAGCTACCATTACATCTTGGGTTGGAGTTTTACGATGAATGGGGACGCTAGATCTTTGTCTCTGTCATCTCTCCCTTCTCTTCCCGGGCCTGAGAAGAGCAATACGGCCTTAATTACGGGGGTGTCGGTTTCCGCTGCTGCTGTGGTTATCCTGGTGGCTGCATCGGCCCTTTACATCATCAAGAAAATCAAGGATGCAGATGTTATTGAACCTTGGGAGCTCGATGTTGGGCCCCATCGATTCCCTTACCAAGAACTCAAGAAAGCGACCCGCGGTTTTAGAGACAAAGAGCTGCTTGGGTTCGGCGGGTTCGGTCGAGTTTACAAAGGGACTATACGGAGCACAAATACCCAAGTTGCAGTTAAGCGGATCTCTCACGAATCAAAACAGGGTCTGCAAGAATTTGTGTCTGAGATTGCCACCATAGGGCGTCTTCGGCATAGAAACTTAGTCCAACTATTGGGATGGTGTCGGCGGCGGGGCGATCTTTTACTTGTATATGACTTCATGCCTAATGGAAGCTTGGACAAGTACCTATTTGATGAACCCAAAACCATTCTGACTTGGGAACAGAGGTATAGAATTATCCAAGGCGTGGCTTCGGGCCTCTTGTATTTGCATGAGGAATGGGAGCAAACTGTAATCCACAGAGATATCAAAGCGGGCAATGTATTACTAGATGCAGAGCTGAACGGTAGGTTAGGTGATTTTGGTCTTGCCAGGTTATATGAGCACGGGACTGCTGCGAGCACTACACGGGTGGTGGGTACGTTGGGTTATCTTGCGCCTGAGCTCACACGTACGGGCAAGCCCACGACGATGTCAGACGTGTTTGCGTTCGGCGCGTTGTTACTCGAGGTCGTCTGTGGCAGAAGACCCATCGAGCCTAAAGCATTACCCGAAAAGCTCATTTTGGTGGACTGGGTGTGGGATCAGTGGAGGACAGGGGCTATACTTGATGTGGTGGATTCGAGATTAAAAGGTGAATATGATGAGATAGAGGCTGTTGTAGTGTTGAAACTGGGATTGATGTGTTCGAACAATGCCCCGGAGTCGCGGCCTACAATGAGGCAGGTGGTGAGACACTTAGAAGGGGAGGTGGCGTTGCCTGAGACAGTGGCCGCACCAGATGCGGATGATGAGAAAAAGGGCAGCGTCTGCGGCGCTAGCGGCGGGAATTTTGATAATTATGTCCATTCCTATCATTATCCGACGTCTTCATATGTTGAGAAGGTCAGCACGTGGTCATCCATGGTTGATGATGGGGATAATGATCTTGAAGCAGGCTCGGCCTTGCCTCTTTCACATTCCGGTAGTCGGGAAGGCAGGTAGCTGCCGGAGGACCCTACTTATTTTGTATGTGTCAACATTTTCTGTGATCTGTTTGGCTTCAAGCATTTTTCTGCTTTTGTGCAGTGTACATAATATGCGTATAATCCCTTTTTCAGTTTTTATAATTGTACGGGGGGTTTTTTGCTTCCAGTCTAGAGGTCATCAGCATTCATCCTTCTTCTGTTAATACTTTAGTTCGATTCAAGAAATCTTCTTATGCGACCTTCAAGTTTTCTATGTTCGATGTTTATGAACGATAGCGATGATCTAGCTGCTTGTTCCGACTTCTGTGTTTTGCTAAGGCGGTATTGTGAGTTTATTGCAGCATATTGCCCCTAGAACCTGGAAATTATGATGAACGTATCATGAATGGCTGTTGTGCTTTGGCTCTTGATGAACTGGTCATCTTGCGGCGCCTGTTCCTGCCGATTTTCCCTTCTGATACTATGTTAATTGATGACAATAATGAGTAGGCAAAAGAAAACACAAGTAGAGCTTTTCATCTGTTGTACGGCACTTTGGTTAATGGGGATGGATGGCGATGCACTTGTTATTCTTGAGTGCTGAAAGTTAATTATCCAGCAGAATTGAAGTTGACCCATCTGATAAAGAAGAGAAATCAAGTTAAAGCTAAAAAGGCACTACTTGTGCTCCTTATTTTCATCACGAGTTGGTGCACCTGCCAAACCACCCAGATAGTTCTCTCAGCAATTATATTCTTTGACAACAACTTTAATCGAGACACAACCCAAGTGAAAGATCAGTTTCTGACACACGGTCCAATAACGATTCCACGCGTTCAATGCAACTCGGATGGAAGTTCTGTACCATCCTGTCGACTTGGATTTTCCACCAAATAATTTATGGCGAAAATGGAATGATAACGCAAACATACGGTGTGAAACATTCTGTCGTTTCCGAAGCACCTGGCCTGTACGTTTTCAATAAAAAATGCAAAATAGAATTCGACACTACCTCGTGTTTGCTTCACTCTTCCCCGATGCATCTCAACTAAAACTTCATGGCACATTCCTTATTATGTTGGCCGACCGACCACGACGAACGGGCCAACTGTTTCGTTCAATTATTAGACCTTCACAAAAGCAGACTGCAGGTGCATAAAGATAATACATAGAGACAAGGAACAAGTTTAACACGTGAAATGTTTGCTTCTGGTCATCTTGAAGAATCAATTCAGAGCCAGAAGTGGACAGAAGCCAACCTGGAAAAGGACTTGGCTCAAAATTAAAAGAAAAAAGATGGAAAAACGACATGCAAGATGTTTTCGTAATTTATTAGGACGTCCATTTGCACATGCCAAGCTACGGCATCATCCAAGGCCACACAAGGAGGGAAAAGAAAAAACCCAAATGGAATTTTCACAGGAAATCCTAGCTTATCCGATTTTACAGACTCAGAATGGCACATGGGCTCTTCTTGGTAGACAAAGAAAAACTGTCGTTCAGCTTCATTAACTCCATCGAGCATAATAAAGAAACTGCGGAACGTATTTGGGACTGCACACGATTATAACTGAGCAATAATTGCAATAAGACCTTCTTAAAGGTTCTCGTCTTGAAGAAGAAAAGGAAGAATAATAAAGCTCCATTTGTGAACAATGAACTTGAGGAAATCTCAACTCTGCATTACAATTCCGCCTAATAAAACTGATATGCTAATCCGAGTTTATCTTAACCCACATTCATCCAATATATGTCAATCTTTCCCAGCTATCAATAAAAATGTAATGTACAGCTCACTACTTCACTAAAAAGCCTGAATCTAGCATCGGTACATATACAGGTGGTAACAACTTAGACCTTGGTATGCTGCTCCACTAGTTTGCAGCATTGTCCTCAGCATTATCATCTTCTCCATCCTTCGCTCTATTCAAGATTTCAGAATCATTGAAACCTGTTTGAGTCATCACAAAGGTTAGACTAAGTACAAAATATTCCAGTGCTTTGATCAAAAGAAATAGATGTACCTGTATCCAAGTCTTCAGTCTCACCAGTTGCAGCTCCTACAAGCAGCGACCTCGCTGAAGGAGGATCAAGCGCCATCCAATCTGAACTCGAATATTCCTCCACACTCAAATCTTTACCCACGATCCAGTCTTTTACAAGATTTCGGCTTTCAAATGAAATGGGGTCCATGGGACCTCCTCCCACATTGCTGCTGTATGAGAATTAAGAGCTAATCAGTAAGAGTAGATAACCTATCAAACGGGCAGACATCTTTTCATTTTTTTGTCTATATTGAGTTGTTTTCAACTTACGCTTTTCCGACCAAAAAAAAAACTTACTCTTTCCTCAGCTGCAAGTTGTAGTGGACATAGACCAGGTCACTGAGTCGTTGATGCTCTAAGCAATTCCTCGATTCATGTATTTGGTCAAGAGAGATAAGGTTCCTTTGACTTCCGATTGCACAGCAAGTCTGACTTAGAATTCGCATTGCTAATCGTGTCAAATTTGGGCAACCTCCTCCATATGTCGACCACCATTCAGCTAGGGAAGAAACAAGGCAAATTCTCAGGAATACAAACATCTGATAGTGAATTCGTGAAAACATCTAAAGTTGTATCTATTACAAACAAAAGCCTCCTAGAGACCTGCAAGGACGGCTGAGCGAACCGAACCATGGTTGCTTTATTGGATTGATTGATTCGCATTAACTAGCCATCCGCACAAACATATTTATCAGAAGAGGGTTAACCTTGAATAAACTTCCATTTTTTTCACTAATAACTTGTCTCGTGATCCAAAAGCAAAGCCAGGTCTCCGCATCTTTAAGCCCCCCACACACCCAAACAACATGCCCACTGAGTAAAATAAATTCAGAACAAAGGGGCTATAACATCAAGTTGTTAAAGAACTCTCACCAGGAAGTATACTTTCTCTAGCTCTAATTGCCATCTTCCTCCCCAAATCTCCAGCAGCACTTTTGTAGGAATTTATCTCTTTGATAATTTTATCCTGAACTTTTGTATCAGTAACCAATCTCTCTATGCAGTCAAACATCCCTGAAATAATCTCACTGGGTATATCTCCCTCAATGCTATAAAAAAATTTGGGGTTTAGGTAGAATCCTGCCGCATGAAGCGGAAGACTCCAGTGGCGCTCCCAGCGGTGATCTATTATGTCCCAGTAAGCCACATAATCTTCCCTTTTCAGGAGTTCCTTCTTAATTGCTTCTTTTGCCTTGTACATTCCTGCATAAACATATCCCATTGCAGGCCTCCTCCCACTGCTAACAATTTTAAGAAGCCGGATGAGTGAACCTGTTAGACGGGTGACGAGAATGCAAGAGGACCAGAATGATTCGTTATTTGCATAATCTAACAGCTCTAGACCCTCCTTTTTCTTTGCATACAGGCAATCAACCCATTCCTGTGAAGTGACCATGGCCAGCAAATTGGGTTTAAGATCAACCATCCTTTTCAAAGTTGCGAAATTAGTAGCAGAACGACTTCCCGCAATTTCTATTATATCATCACCAAAGGTATACCTTCTCAAAAGATTCAGAACAACAGCATGATTATATATAAACCTTGAGATAGAACGAGCTTGTTCAATAACTGCACTGATCCATTCAAGGTTCTCAAAATCTTTGAGTATCAAATCAATGCACTCAGCTGCACAAGGACTCCAGTAGAGAGTAGGGAAGATATCCATCAACTTTTTCCCAGCAACCATGTATTGTTCTTCACCCTTTGTAATCACTTGCAATACATTTTTTACACCTACTTCTTCTACTACCTGCTTGAGCACTTCAACCAAAATATCTGAGGAATGCACGAAATCAGTTGCATCAACAGATTTTAGGAACACTTTTCCTTCTGGTGAGTAGACAAAAAAACTCAGAAATGTTCTGCCCATCTCCGTGGTCAATTGCTCAACCATCAACGAGCAGCCTGTTTTCCCCCAAGCTGCAGTGTGCCTAGTCGTATCATTCTTGACTTCGTCAAGTACACTCTTCAGAATAGGGCCTCTAAGGTCATTATATGTGGGTGGTAGTACATCTGGTCCACCAGAAGCAATTGCATCAAACATTGGTTGGAAATAAACCGAGTTCACCGCATCTAAAGATGCCCCAATATCATAAAAGAATCGGCCTATTGCTGTATGAATTTCACTATTTACCCTTTTCGTGCTCAAAGCCATGCAACTGAGATTCACGCCTTTGGGAGTTGCAGGAATACTCTTTCCTTTGGCTCTCTTTCTCCTCACGCCACTCTTGTTAACACCACCTTCTTGGTTAATATACGAATTCGAATTTGGGTCGGCACTTTCATTGTGAACCTCAACAAAGTCAAGTGCAGCAGCTCGAATGGGACTCAATGCCTTACCATTGGCATCACTTTGAACAGCAAATGCGTCAATCTCCTCATTAGAAGTTTGCGGATTGATAGTGGAAATGACCTCATCAATCTTCTGCTTTCTCCGCCTCTTCGCGACGACCCCGTCCAAACTCTGCTGCATCTGTTGCCGGACATCCAGCGGGGTTCGCAGGCAAGTGGACGCATTACCTTTGTGACCCGCGAGATGTTCCTTAATCCTATGAATCCCCCCGCCCTTAAACAGTTTGCCGCAATACAAACACTTGAGCTGGACTTTATCCCCGCTTTTGTACATTTGGCAATGCTTCCACGCCGGGTCGGTCTTCTGGCGCGTCAGCGCCAGCGGCACGGGGTCCAAACCGGAAGCCATGGCTGGCTGTTCAAACGCTCACAACAATGTCCATGTTTCCTACCCCGTGGTGGGTTCATGCACAACGTCAAAGCCTCTCTACAACGAGCAGCGAATAACGCAATCAAAACGAGCGATTCAAGCATCCAAATTTTCATAATGTGCTTAACCATATATCGTTAAACAAGCAGAATTCCCCTGGACAACAAAAACCCACGAACAAACAAGGCATTGCATAAAAGATGAAAAAGAATTTCCCGAGTAACTAAGCTTAGAGAGAGAGAGAGAGAGAGAGAGAGAGAGAGAGCATACTCGTCGGCGTCGGGCCCTCCGGCGGCCGGCAGGGAGAGAGGGGGGGCAGAGGGAGGCGAGAACCGAGTTAATGGCGGTCGAGGGGGTATATATATAAACCGCGAGCGAGTGACCTGACGGACCGGTTAGGGCAGCTGTCAGCCGGTTATCCTTATCGTCTCCTCCAATTTTAGCCCTCCGTTTCGCCTGTTGACCCGGTCAAGTTGCAGGGATCGGGCCGGCTTTCTAGTGGGGGCGGAACCTGGAGCTCCCGGTTACCCGGATCCCGCGGCCGATTCGCGGCCCTGGCCGGCGGTCGGACTCGATCCAGGTGAACCGGCGATCTCTCTCTCGATCGCTATCTGAAAGATCTTCTCTGTTTCAAGACGGCCGACTTCTTTTTAGCTGAATCCTCGGGCAATTTCGACGTTCCAACCGGAAAAATCAAACCTTTTCGTCGATTTCCTACTCCGATCGGGACGCGTCTACTTGGGTCTGGACAATTAGGATTGCGTTTGGCAATTTCCGGAGCGAGTGGAAGCTTGATCGGGGCAGGCGAGGAATCTGATGATTGATTGGTGACGGATCAGAGGAGTGGAAAAGATCCGGTTTTGAATTGCTTGGTGATAGGGATGATGCCACGTTCTGGGACCGAATCGGATGGACTTGGCTTCGCACTTTCGATGAAATTAATGATGTTCGATGCGAGAGTGTGTCGAGGCGGCGACGCGCGCTGATGCCCTAAAAACTCTTCATTTTCATCAACGACAGCTTGATTTCTGGACCCTTCTGTTTAAAATGGCGAGGAAGCTCGTTCTTTTTCTTGGCTACGAGCGACATCTTTTCCTATTTTTCATGTTATATGTGATTGAAGAAGGGTGAGCGATCGACCTTTTCAATTGAACTGTAACTGTAACTCTTCTTACTCGGCTTAGAAAGACACGGAATTCATAGTAATGAAGATCGTATAATATTGTCCTTCTATCGATTTGATCATCCATTTCGAGCCGAGAAGGAGGAGGAGACGATCGTCTCGTGAACTTATCGTCGAGTAAAAATTTGCTCGAATTAACCATCCGGGTTCCGATGCGTCGGTCCCAGATTCCCTAGAGGCAGTCGGCAAAAAATTAAAAGCTGAACGCAACGTCTGTAGCACGTTTCTGTCTTCAAACTCACTCAGCTTTTGGGGGGGAAATCTTGTTGAAAGCATGCATTCGAGTTGCTCCTAAATTCCCGCTGTTCATTTTCAGGACAGGGGCTTACGTCGGTTCAAAATGCCAGGAAGAAGAACGTCCGAAAGGAATCTCCCAACTGCCATATCTCTAAGCTCGAAGGATCTCAACCCGATCATTGTGTTAGATATAACTGCATGTTGGCTGATTCTACAAGCAAAAGAATACCCTATTGGCTAATGGAGGTCTCTGTCGGAGTATCCTAAGAGTGATTCCACATCCACTCATTGTGAAGCTATTTCTTTGTTAAATATTCGAGGTACACCAAGAATTTTCGACAGCGATCCATGTCCAGTGGTTGGATTCATTTGTGTCCAAACAAGATGGCAGGTCAAACAAGAAGAAAGATCCCCACTTCATATAGCAAGGAGCTTTTCTGTTAAAGACGAGTGGCATCTGTTGCGATATATAGCAAGAGAAGTTTTCTTTCTCGGGCATTGATGGTGGAAACTCATAAACATGGATCCAACAGTGGAAGGTGGAAACGCAAAGGAAGATGAAGGGATGGGTTTTGGGCGATCTTTGCCAGCACCCAGTGTCCAGGAACTGGTGAGGAATGACTCTAATTGGGTTCCCGAGAGATACATTCAAGAGCCAAAGTACAGGCCAGTCGGCTCTCTGATCTCCCATAATTCAA
Organism: Syzygium jambos; assembly: GCA_031216235.1. Lineage (NCBI taxonomy): Eukaryota > Viridiplantae > Streptophyta > Magnoliopsida > Myrtales > Myrtaceae > Syzygium > Syzygium jambos. Next base: position 33,074,817 of record CM062226.1, on the reverse strand, counting down.
CTGGGATTCCAGTCATAAACATGTCGCTTCTTGCTCAAGGTGAGGCCGATGAACTCCAAAAACTAGACTTCGCTTGCAAGGACTGGGGCTTTTTCCAGGTAGTCAGTCATCTACACCTAAACCATTACTGGTTTTTGGTCCAAAACAACTTTCTGCTTTAATTTTAGTATCACACCAATATCTTGATTAAGAACATAATTATCAGCCCCATGAAAGACACTTTTCTCTCAGTTCTGTGCTTTCCTCAAATAGAATATTTAACAGAATGAGCTTATATTCAATTCCCAGGATTGAACTATTTGAGCAAAAGATGTGTCGGTATGAGTGGAAGATACATTTCACGGTGTTGATACATGGATTTTCAACGGAGGAGGTGTCTCTTATTCAATCAATTGTACTGGATGCACTCTTAATTCTCTCCTCTTTGCAGCTGATACGGCAGAAACTTAAAGATCTAATGTGGCAAATCATTGCTTGCAGATAACACATCATAGAGTCGCTGAGGAGGTAACTAGTAATACGAAGACAGCTGTAGCAACATTTTTCGATCTTCCCCAGGAAGAGAAGAAGAAGTATGCAATGGCAGAGAATGATGTGCAAGGATATGGACAAAGCTACATTGTCTCTGAGGAGCAAAAACTCGATTGGTGTGACTCGGCAGTCTTGATGACGTACCCAGATAAGCATAAGAGTTTCAAGAAATGGCCTCTAAACTGTACCAGGCTTCAAGTATGTGATCATCTACCTTTTTATCATGACACCAGAAATACCACAATCTGCTTCACAAGCAATCAATATGCTATTCAAGATTGATTTATGATCATATTTCGATAAGAAGAAATGATTTTTCTGCAAATATTTCCAGTTTCTTTGACATTTCCTTTCTCCTGATTCTCCATAGAAATTCAGTTGAGAAGTACCCGACAGAGATAAACAAGTTGGCTGAAGAAGTCTTTGCCCATTTGTCATTGCTGCTGGGGTTAGAGAGAGAGAGCCTCCAAAAGATGCACCGGGAGATCAGACTAGAGACAAGAATGAACTACTACCCAAGTTGCTCCCGGCCCATTCCTGGTGTTGGTGTTAGTCCACACTCTGATGGTAGTTCCTTAACTTTCCTGCCTCAAGATGATGAGATAACTAGCCTCCAGATTAAGCACCACAGAAGATGGGTCCCCGTGAAACCGATTCCAAATGCAAAAGTTGTAAACATTGGTGATGTTGTGGAGGTAAGTAAATTACAAATTTCATTGACCTCTCGTCCATTTCTGGACGCTTTATTCATGTTATTTAGTCCGTTTAGCCAAGCGCACTGCATGGTGTTTGAAACCAGCCCGACTGGCAATTGATCAGACGAGTCCTGGAATCTTCCTCTTCAATTGCTTCGTGTTGAACTTCTGTTGCAAGAACCTGACTAGTTCCTTTAGTTGGTGATTACAAACATCCTTGTGACCATCTTAAATTGAATAGGAAACGATGTCGATACTGTGGCCCAAAAGACCATTATCGACCTTTCACCGAAAATAAGAAGGCTTTTGTCGAGTGCCAGTAGATTTGGAAGCCCATATTTCAGACATGCTCTATCTCGCAGAACTCCGGAAAGATACCAATTTTGGAGCATATTAACCTGAATAGATGGGAATGAGTTTTCCTCATCCGAGACACCGAAGGTGTAATCTCTATTAATCCCCAAAAAACAAAGATCCGGGAACTTGTAAAGACAAGTTCTGAACTGTATTTTTTTCCATGACGAGTTCCGAACGTGAATCAATTGCTTTCAACAACCATGCAACCTTTCGAATATTCAAAATGAAAAAATCTTATATGTTCTATTCCTACTAATTGGCATGCCGGCTTCAAGTACTGCAAGTTTTTAGCATCACATCTGAATTTCCAATGTGTTTGTTTCCGAAAGACTAACTCTCGTTGGTTTCACAGAGCTGGAGCAATGGTATGTACAAGTGCATAGAGCACAGAGCTGTCATAAGTGAGAAGAAAGCAAGAATTTCAATCGCAACATTTGTGCTACCAGAGGATGAAACGATAATTGGTCCTGTACCAAGAGGGGTTGCTTCTTGCCAGCCCAAGATGTCCAAGAATATTGGGTACGTCGATTACATCAAATACTCCCTTTCGAGAACAATGGATGGGAAGGCAAATATAGAGTATCTGAAGGTCTAAACTTCAGGATCATGGCTGAACACCATGATCCATATAAACACTGGCAAATGATTCACATGCATGGCACGAATTGCCAAAGCAATCCCTTATGCATTTGCCGTAATTTATGGATCAAATGTGAGATTATTTGTTTTTCCTATATGTTCCTTGAAGAGGGAGATTATTTGTCTAATGGAGTTTCTAAATCTACTTTTTATCAAATGGACTACATGCCACTTAATGACATTGCCAAGCTACGAGCAATTTAGTTTGCTATAGATCTACGTGCACCGCAACCACATGGAAAGTGCAGATCACATTACTTGTTCCCCTAGGACTTGATAGTAAAGAGCTTATTACGAACTGACTTGCAGAAGCAAGTTCGGTTTTGAGGAACTAAGGTTAAAACAGAAGCAAACAAAGAACCAGACATCACAGTACTCCACTCAAAACTCTCACAGAAAGACGCCGGGCATGCGAAAATTGATAAAGAGCTTCCAGAAAGCTCAGAAAAGAGAGGACTTAATCGTAGAATATAATTGCAATTATCGAAACAAAATTTCTCTGGAAGCAATACCTCAGAGGTAAGCAAATATGCATATAATTAATTCTAGAGACAAAAAAATCCATAATGTATAAAAGAAGTTCCATTGAAAGGAAATATTGAAATCCCATACACAAGAAAATTTTTGTCGACTCTGCTAGACATAGGCTCTCTGCGCTTGGAAACATTTGTACATCCATCAGAGATACACTACTCTTCCCTTTATACACTCTAGAAAGAAACTTGTACAGTAACTCTGCCTCCTCGTCAGATGTGACGCGATGCGATACACTTGCTACCTCGGCCTTAGCTCATCATAACTTTTGGTATATCCTCCAAACTAAAAAGTTTTACATCTATAAGTACAAAACCAGCAAATTTTATTTCAGCCAGCTACTGTCTATTTGAATACATAGACAGAGCCATCACTAAGAGTAAAGTTCGAAAAGAGAGAGGTCACTCTATCCTCAGTTAGCTGTACAGCTTTCCTACACTATGCTAAGCTGGGTGTGGATTCTGAATGCTAATCCTCCTTTCTGCAAAGGATCAAGAAACAAGGTTAAGGTTGCAATTTTCACAGTTCCCTAGGAAATAGAAATACTAAAAGGTTCATAAATTAAATATGGGTATGCTTGGACCTCAAATGCATTAAAGCAACTTTCCATATACTCAAAGTATCATATCAAAAGACTAATGCTCACAATCACATAATAGAACTTGCACGAAGTAAGACCCACAGCTTATAGGGTCGATGACAATGACACCTCATTGATTACATGTGGCAAGAATAACAGAAAATCTTAACTGAGGTAGTGGAGCTAGAAAACAAGATGGCATTCACATCGGAGATCATTCCACTAGAAACAAGTACATCTTAAGCAAAACAGAGAAACAAGTACCTCCAGCCGCGACCAGTTTCTCTACACGTGCAACTATGTGCTTCCCGTAAGTATACTTTTTCAGAGCATTCAAATGTACTTTTATTCGAGTAAGGATCAGTTCCAGTTGCTGGTCATCACAAGTTTCCAGCACTTTTTGTACAACGTAGTTTGCAAACTGATCTTTCATCATCACCTAAATTCAACAAAAAGAAAACATAGAAGAGAATGTTAACAGCACTGTCAAACACTATTAAGAAATGCATTTCAAATAACATAGTTTATTGTAGACATAGGGCTATGATATCCTTACAATGTAATTATCACTCATCAAGTCTATCATATGTTCTGACCCAAAAAAAAAAAAAGTCTGTCATATGTTGCTAACGTAACTAGGCCGATCAAACTTGGTCAGAGAAAAAAGCCAATAGCCAAGATGAAGGCAATTGCCAATAGACTCCAACTACCCCAAAGGAAGAAGAACCTTCTATTCTCTCTGTCTCACGTTGCGAACAGAATAATTCCAGATGAACTCAACACTAGGCTGATTTTCGATATGTCAATGCATCAAAGCAAAAACATTTTCAAGTCATTCTGATTTGACGGCAGCAAACAACGACCAACATCGATTACCGGCCTTTTTGGACCAAAATATTGGTATTGTCAAGAAAGTAATCACAGTCTATTAAGTGCAACCAATCATTGTCAGATGAGCATCATTCCCTATCCCGACTTGACCTATAGATTATGCAGATGGTGTAGTGCACATCAGCATGAACAAACCTGAAGAGGCTCATTCTCATCAGTCGACCCAAGCATCTCATTCACCAGGACCTGGCGCTCTGTGGGAGTTCCAAAAGCCAAACATTTTTCAATGACATTGGAGGCAAACTTTTGCTGACTCATTTGAACTATCTGCCCAGTCAGCATCTTTATTATGGCAGAACGCTCATGTGACTTTCCATGCTCTAGAACATGCTGCGACATATACAAGGCATCAAGCACAATAAAAAAAAAAAGGAGCAAAGTAATAGTTTAGACATGCATGCAAAGAACACAATCAAAGTCTACAATCCATATTAGGAAGCAACTGCCAGGCTCTCTATGTGGGGGCTCCAGTCACCTCAGATTATTTAAGTCCGAGATATGTAAGAGAGAAGCATACTGAGAACTCAACTGCATCTACTGATAATTTACAGGGCAATAAATCATGCAAAGAAGAGTTCTGCCCGGCTAAGTAGATCATAGACTGGAATAAATGTAAAGAGAACTCTTTGAACGCAACATATTTCACATCAAAATAACCAGTATTAAGTCACTAACGAATTTTGTCCTTCCGTCTTGCATGCCTCTAAAGTGTAATAAGAAAAAAAAGTTTGATGCTCAAATCAATTTGCTGCAATGGACAGCTTTAAGAGATGATCTTCGAAGACATATTACATATTCACTCATTTCAAAGACAGATTTATCTTTCCAACAGCTAATGCCAGAGTGGAAAATGTTATGCGAAAGACGAAGATGAATAACTAACTCCCTCACATATATTTTAGTTTGTGTGGTTACTTCTCTGAGTATCTATGATTTCATCCACGATGCAAAAGGCAAGTATGCTTCGCTGTTGGGATAGGTCACACTTAATGTTTAGAGCCTAAAGATGACTGAATTCCCTGGCCACAAACAAATAATCTATGCTAGAGAGGTAATCGAAAACACGTGTAGCAAACCTGCACAACATAATTCCCATACTGATCTTGTGCCAGCCTGCAAACTGATTGCAAGATCTCATCCATCATTATGCGTTGAGTTGTTGAATCACGGCAATGCTCTAGGACTCTCTGGCATATTTACATATAACTGTTAGAACAAAAGCTCTTATGTACTTTTGATTGGTCAAGGATGTGTAAGCATAGACATTCATATGACATATAAGTGAAAATTTATTCGGACCTGAATGACACGACAACCGTAAGGATGAGTGGACAGTGTTACAACTTGATCATAGAAGGTGGAGACAATGAAATGAATAGCATCCTCAGGAATACATTCAATACACTTCTGGATGACATGATTCCCATTCTGATCACGGACGCAGCGCATAACATGACTGTCAAGCTCCATCACCATCTTAGTCTGCTGGTCCAGTTCAACTACCTCGATAGCCTGAATACTCAAAACAGTTTCAGACCAACCAATTACATTCGAAATCACTTGAACTGCATGACTAGTCAATATTCTATGATGCCAAATGATCACACAAGTCCGTTCATTGCGTTTTATCAGTGAGAGAAGTTGCACAAGAGGCGCCGAGTGGCATATCCAATTTATTCTTCAGAAAGCCACCATTTGAGTCTTTGGGATGTTAGATCTTATCAGATCAATAAAAAAATATGAGGAAGTAGCAACAAAATATACACTGACGGGATCAGATATAGAGATGCAGTGACCCAAAGAAGAAGATACTATGAGAGAAATAAATAGGAATAAAGTAATTTTTCACCTTCTGGATGACTCGACAGCCATACATTTGCAGGCTTAGAGTCAGCACATGCCCATCAAGCTGATCAGCCAGTTCTCTTACTTGTGATGCACTTCCATGCTCGAAAAACTGAACATGTTATTAACAGCATATTAATTAGAATCCGCATATCATCCAATTCTGGATCTGAGTAACAACTATCTTCCAAGACTACCTTTTGAATGACATAATTCCCAAAGACATCAGTCATCAATGACAGAGATCGCGGCATAATCTCATGGAACACCATGTCTTTCTCTGCTGTCGACGCAGTCTCAAGCTTCTGTTGGATGAATCGGCTCCCATACTGATCAGCACTGTCACAAAGGCAACAAGACAAAGTAAAAAAATATAATTCGAAACCTTTAGAGTAAAGAGAAAAGGACGTGCTAGCATCAACTCATACCTGAACTCAACAACATGACCAGCAATTTCGGAAAGTTCAAAACATCTGGTTTTGTTAGCCTTGAACTCGTCAAGCAAAGATGACGAGAAGCTCTCATCCAAATTACTACTGGCTTCTGAGTGCCACGCTCCCATGACTCCCCCACCTATGTTCCTAAGCCCAGAAGAAAAACGAACAATGCGCTCACCATGCCGAACCGGACTACCACATCCTAGAGGAGAACTTGGAAGGAGGGGACTCCCCAATTGGTTTCCAGGATAAGACATGCCCATATTACATGCAAGATTTCCATAGTAGCCGTGATTAAAACTACCAGATTTCCCAAGGTAAGGAATACCGTATTGTGATTTTTGTGACGAAAGCAACAAATCAAGGTAAGCTTTCTGGAGTCCCATAAAATCCATATAGGAGTCGCCCATGCCTTCCCTATCCAACAAGGTGGGGTCACCAAGAGCAGCAAGCTGTGCTGCAGCATACTCGTTCGATCTTGAATACTGAAGATATGAGGGGCCCATCAGGGGGAACTGCAAACCATTACCCGTAGCATGAGCTCCTGCTCTACTAAGATTTTGTAGTTCAGCTGCTGCAGCCATAGAATTTGGCCCCAAAGGCGAACCTCCCCCGAGTGCTCTTGGGTCCAAACCATTCATGCCCAAGGCTGATGCAGCAGCGACATTTTTGAACAAAGGCGGCAGGTTACCACTCCCAAGCTGGCTTGCCATCATGGTTGGTGAAGAGGGATTCATGGCAAGCCCACTTAGGCCATAATTTGGATTAGTAGGACTTGACCTTTCCAAATCGTGATGATTAGACAGTGAGCTCCCTCGGCCATTAAGATATTGAACAGAATGTCCTTTCAAGAACGAGCTCGTAGCAGAAACAGCAGGCTTCTGAAACTCGTTACTGATGTATGATTGTTGCTTGTTTTGGTTCTCATCTTGAAAGTTGTAAAAGTTATTGTGATCACCAAGGTCATGTTGCATTTGTAACTGAGAGAGATTCTTATCATCTGTCATTACATCTGTCGAGAGATTCAAGCCAGATAAAGCGGCAACAAGATCTCCTGTTTCGCCCATATTAGGTGAGACTGAAGAACTCAACAAATTTTGGCCATTAACACTTCTTTTATCCATCGAATTAACCCTCCCAGCTCCAACAGGCGGAATTCGAGGCGTCGGAGCACGGTCAATAATTTGAGGGTCAGGAGTGGCGCTTCTGGACAAGGAGCCACCAACAGCAGAAGCATAAGTATGTGAAGCACGTCCGCCGATGCCATGGACAGCAGACACGGTATTTTTATTTGCAGTGGACTGCAGCGAATCCATATGTTCCAATTCATGATGCATTTGAGGAAATTGGACTTCAGAAGCTTCAGTGGTTTCATCAAATGCATTTCGGCTGGCTGGACGAGAAGGGTGGCGAGAGGCCGATGTTGCATAACTCATGTCATCCTGCATATGAAATGTAAGACTTCATCTCAAATGTTCAATCACAAAGATGAAGCAAGACACAAGACATATCTATTTACCATCTTATGTACAGTAAAAGGAGGTGGCATGAAAAGTTACAGGGACATTACACTAAATCAAAGATTTCACATCCATGCTATGAAAAGGAGGAGAACCGTCGAAACATACAAACTTCGACGACATAGGCACTAGTAGTTCGCAGTGAGCTTTGCCACGACTTGCAATTCGTTTACCACGCAGAAAGAATTTTAGCAACATCATTTTAGCTTAAAAGCATGAGCTTTTCCTAATCTGGATCCATAGCCTGCCAAAGCGTTAATATGCACAAATGACATGTTCAATTCGCTAAAGAGAAATTACAACAGTGTCTCATTTGTAACATACAACAAGTGCATTTCCAAGCAATAAGCAATGGGAAAATAAGATCAAACGGGCCAACGCCCCCAATCAGTGAGTGATTTAGCTTTTAGCGGTGACAAATCAAGTGTGTGAGCTTCACTATTTCTAGAATTGCCAAGTAACACTCCCGACACTTCCGGTCAAACAAGATGCAGCAAATAACAAACTGCCTGGAAACAATGATATCTTCAATCTCAAGAAATATGCTATGCACAGTGCTATAAGATCATGGGATCAGGCCAAACCCTATCATCTTTACCAACGAAAAAGCACTACGTACCAAATAAAGAAGCAGATAAGGATAGATAGGTCAAAAATCAAACTAAAAACTCGAGCAATAAAGAGAAGAACTAAGAATGAAACTTCCAGTTCCAGGTATTCATTTCACCTGAATGATCTCTGCAATGCTTTTTTGTCTACTCCCAAACCCCAACCCCGGCAAGCCAATCAACCCATCAACACCCCACTCACTCCTTTGAGCCTCCATTCCACCGTTCTCTTCTCTCTCTCCAGCTCGAACACCACCTCTACTCACTTTCCTCCTATCACCAATCCCTCCAACTCCTCCTCCTCCTCCTCCTCCTACTCCTCCACCACCACCGCTCAATCTCTGTGCAGACCTCCAATCTTCCTTAGACAACAAAGGCGGCGGTAGCCTCGGATTCAGATTGACATTAGAATAGTAGTAATTCACATACGCAGGATCAGCTCTCAGCTCCTCTTCAGACGCAAAACCTTTCCCATCGCTCCTTCTGACATCAAACAATCCTCCGACCGCCGTCAGAGAGCCCTCCACAGTCGGCGGTGCAGACCCACTCCGGTGGATATCGAGCTCCTCAGAGTAATCTGCTCTGTTCTTGAGCATCGATCGCATTGAGATATCAGGCATCATGTTGGGATAAGTATCGGTGATCATGGCATACAGCGGAGGCCAAAAAAAAATAAAAACCAAAAATTTCACCAAAGAGAAGTCAACAAAATTATGTAAAGATTGAAGCTTTGAGCTCAGAATCAGCTCAAGATTGTCAAGAATCAAACGGGCTCCGCCTCAAAGCTGAAAAGGAGCTGATTTCTCGATCAAAGAGACAGCACCCATGATCCTCAACTCAAGAAATAAAACGTAAAAATCCGATTTTTCCGTCGATGGCATATGCCCTTTAGTGAATCCTTTCACGAACCGGAAGATCAGACAAGAAAATCAACGCAAGCTTTTGGACAGATGACGAATTAAGCCATACCGAGAGACAGAGACGAGGGGAGAGAGAGAGAGGGAGGGAGGGAGAGAGAGAGAAGAGTGACGAAGTGGGCAGTGATAAGCATGGGTGGTGGAGGGGCCGGAGCCGTCGGATGCGAGCACGGACGGCCCAGATCGGTTGCAGTTGGGTTTGCAGTTAGGAGAGTCGGGGGAGGGTGGTGGCTCTAGGGTTTTTATTTCCATGTATTAAAAATCCGAGATTTGGAGTTAGATTACGTGAACCTTCGTTTCTATTTACAAGGAGTAAAACAGGCCTTTATTGGGTCCTTTCCATTTACGAAGGGTTTTTTTGGCTGCGGTTCTTGGGTTTGCTCCATTGCTAGGGCAAAAGAGGGAGTGTGTGCCCCGATTGCATTCATTTGAGGAAAATTTTCGCCATCGCTTTTTCTCTGGACCTCATTTAATCGGGCAATCGTTCTTCACGTGTGTTTCTGATCCTCGCATGTGCATTTTCCCTCTTTTTACCTGGATTTTTTCCTTTTACAAAAACATAAGAGGAGTCCCGGAGTTTTGTATTTCCTATTTTAGCTAATTTCCGGTCGTTGCGCTTGATTTTATTCGGATCGATTTTTGGATAGGAATTGGGTATGCATTTTGTGTATTTAGGGTGCTAAAGGGATACTCGTGAGAACCATGACTTTCGTGCACAAGCCGGGGATAAATTCAATGTTGCACTTGATGGATGGATTGTCTTTCGCTTCTTAATCAAATAAGCATACATGTATAAATGTAAATGAGGAAAAAAAAAAACTAATCAGAATGGACAAGAGCCAAGACTTGATGAAACAAATCCGAGGCTCTCGGGGCTTTCGTAAATTTGGAAGCTGTTTTCTATACCAAAACAAAAGTTAAGGTACTCAACGATTCTCTTTTCCTTTTCCCTTAATATTATGGAACTTCTCAAAAAGAGTATCTGAATTTTGATTGCTTCGGCCGAGACTTAACTTCGGACCAAAAAAATAAAAAAACCGAGACTAAACTAATTGACAAAGCTATTGATTTCAAGAGATGCAGCTACGTTGGCCATCATCGTGCCTTTTTAGAGTGCATCGAAACCCATCTCGATTATCTTTTTCTCGACATCTTATGATCGAGGGATGTCATAAAAGACGGCCCATAAAATTCAAGTTGGTTATTGACGAAATCTATTTTCGAAATCTTCACTGTACTACTTCATTAGCTTTTCTTTTCCGAATTTTTAATCTCAATAACAGTGAGCGCTTACAATTAATCGAAACGTGACACGAAACTGAACAAGGGAAAAAGGCGAGGGAAAAACCCAAAACTCCCGGTATATCCTTCTCCAGTTGCATTAGCTGACGTGCTTGGAAAAGACGAGGAAAAAAAATCAGTAACTTATTTTTTACGCGGTCGGTGTAATTCCTATATGCGCCGAATACTTCCATTTTCGTATTTAGACAGCACTTGTAATATTTTCCGGAAATATACGGGGAAACTCGTGACCAATAATAATTTCGCAAAAAAAAAAAATTACGCTTCAAAAAAAGAAAGAGAGAGCGAGAATCTAATCTGTGGGCTCGGGCATCGAAAGCCTGAAAAACCGCAAGATCGGAACCCCCCCGGGCAAGAGTTCCGGGGCTCACGCGCCCGAGGCAAGGGCGGGCCAACCGGAATCGGACGCGTGTCCTTCGACATGATGCGCTCCGGTCTTTGGGGAGGGGGGAGCGGGGGGTCCCACGCACGCTTTTTGACCGCGCGTCGGGCAAGGATCTCTTTTCTCTTCCTCTTTTTCAACGGCCTCGGCGTCGAACGATAAAGCCCCACACACACACACACACATGTCTCCTCCTTGTATTTTCCTTAAAAATGAAGATGCCACATATATCACATATGCTCTCTTTTTTGCCTTTTTTTCTTTTTCATGTTTTATTTCATGTCTTTCGGAGGCGGCAGCGGATGACGTGTTATTTTTATCGCGGAATTTATTTATTTATTTAGCGAGCGCGGTACATGCACCCAAGTGCTTATGAGCCGACCAAGCAGAGTGATCGCATGGACAACGAGCACGATATTCCCAATAAAGAAAACCCCTCTCATTTCATTCGACACTGGATGATTTCATCGGCAGAAACTCCCGCGTAAATGAAAATAGGCGAAAATATTCAATTGGATATTAATTATATCTCGAGCAGACGTGCCGCCGATGTGATGTTGGGTCCGGCGAAATTTCTAACGCCGGCGATGACAGCGGACCCAGCATATTTGCGATTGACTCGCCGATGGAGAAGAGGAGGCGAGAAAAAAAAAAGAGGATGTTATTTCGTTAATACAAAAACGGAGGTATCCAATCGAACATGAAAAAAAGAAAAGATTTCTCGTCATGCTATTGAAAATATATTTCGAATTTGAGCACGTAAAGGAAACTTTCCTGATTTAAATAAGTTAATTAATTGGAGTTAGTTTGCTATTTGAGTGGCTACGTAGTTTAAGTAGGTTTCTTGTTTTGGATCTAACTCTTGTCTGTATATAAGTAGCGTCTTCTTTGTGAAGAGCATCAAAGAGTCTACTTTTCGCAGTATACACCCCGAAGCAAGAGTGTTGAAACCAATAAATCTTGTAAAAAGACTTGTGTAATTCCTCTATGAGATAAAGAGATCATTTCGTGAACAGTTATAAAGGCTAAACATCATGTGAGTTGTTGGATGTAATTGAGGTTGAGAAACACTAAGTATTCGAGTGATTCAAATGTTGTTGTAATCTCCGTTGTATTGTTTGATCTATAGTGGAATTATTTGTTTCTCTTTTTGTTGATATAAGTCACACTAATCGAATCACGTAAAATTGGGGTCCGATTTGTTTTCTTGTTTGGTTTGTTCTATTGTTTGATCGCTTGCTTCCACAATATATACGGTATTAATATATTATACTAATCGTGTCATTAATTTCAACTCGTGATAATAATTTATAATATGTGTTAATAAACTTTAGAAAAACAACGAGCTGTCTAGCTGGTTCCTAAGTTTTTCTTTTCTCACGTAAATCCTTAGTCAATATTGGTAATTGATTAATTCCTTAAGCACTTCTCCAAAAATATCAGTAAATTATGTTCGACGTACCAATGATCGTACCACGAAATGGTAAGTTTTGATTCTACATTGCAAGGCTCGTGCACGACTGCATGATGTGGTGGTATAAATCGTATGTAGATCCTACGTGACGTTTAGAGATTCCGCAGGTTAGTGAATCGACAAAGACGGTAGTAATTATCGATAATTGTGAGCAACTTTTTGAAACATTTTGTGCACATATTAGAACACCAACGAGGGCACATGGTACAAAGTGAAACCTATGTCACAGATGAACATGTCTATGCCCAAGATTGTCGTCGCTCGAGAGATTAGTCAAAAGAAAACATGTACTCGAGCGATTTAAAACTAGAGAAGTTAGACCTGATCATTTTTCTCTTGGTTAGGTCACCGAGACACAGACCCCACGCCCAATCAAATGACCCCAGGCTCATTTTTCTTTTCTGCACTGAAATATCAAGGTGACTTTAATTAAAGATACCAGCGCTGTCAAGTTCATAAAAATGGAAAGGGATAACGACATCAATATTTTCGAAATTTGGCCAAATATGTAATATAATTCCTAAATTTTTAATTTGCTCAATATGATCATTAAATTTTAACCTAATAGGTAATATTTCAATGTGGTCTCTGAACTTTTAGTATATGTTCAAATTGGTCACTATACTACATGAATATGTTCGATGTTGTCCCTAAACTTAAATTAATGGAATGACAATATTGAACATTTTCATATATTTCAAGAACTAGTTTGAACATGTACAAAAAATTTAAGAACCATATCGAACAAATTAAAAGTCAAGGGATCACATTACATATTGGACTAAAATTCAAGGGCCACATTGAACAAATTTTAAAAGATTAGGGACCAAATTTGCATTAGGGATCATATTGCAAATTTGGTCAAAATTTAGGGACTATTTATATCATTTTCCCAAAACAGAACTCGAGAGGGAAAAGTGCCAAAAAAGTCATAAACCTTTTGCATTAGTGTCAATTTAGTCCTAAACCTTTTTTTGGTGCCAATTCAGTCCTAAACCTTTTGCATTGGTGCCAATTTAATCCTAAACCTTTTTTTGGTGCCAATTTAGTCCTAAACCTTTTAAATTTGTGCCAATTTAGTCCTAAACTTTTTGTTTTTGTGCCAATTTAGTCATTCCGGCCAATTTTGACCGGAATTTGCTGACGTGGACTCCTGCCGGCCGGCGGCCGGTCACCGGCGCTGACGTGGACAACTTAAATAATATTTTAAAAAATTTTGAATTTTTCTGTTTTTTTTTTTCTTTTTTTTTTCCACTTTTTTTCTTCTTTTTTTTTCTCCCCTTCCTCTGGCCGGTCGCCGGTCCGGCGACCGGCCAGAGGCCAGAGGCCGGCGAGGTTATCATATCTCATCGACCAATTTCAAAGATACATCCGGGGGGGTACGAAAAGGGTCACGGTCACCATGTTTCCGCCTTAATCTCACCAAAGCGGCCGGAAAATTACTAATTAAGGCGGAATCTGAAAGCTGCTGCCTCGCCAGCATCCGCGAAAGTAAACAAAGCGGCGAGCAGGGTCATTAGGACCGATAAAGAAGCGGACCGCCCCTGTTTATCTTGCGATACCACAGCCGAAGAAACCGGAGGCTTATTCATTTTTACATGCTGCCGCACATTCCCTTTCATTAAGCTCAATATAAGAAAGTAGTTTAAAAAGATGCTTTGCTTGTCTAATTAATGAAGAAGAAATTAGCGGGGGAGATTGGCTTTCATTATTGCGATTATGTCAGCTCCTTTCTCGTATCGTACGTTGTTTTGATTAGGGTTCGGTGGAACAGTGGATGAGGATGGTTTCAAGGCAGCAGAGAGACACGTGAAGCTCTTCACTCGCGAGGTGAATGGTGCCCCTGCGGGTCACGTGACGTGTTCCGTATCTAATCATAAAGAAATGGTTAAAGTTCATTCCTATATAATTTATTTTACTTTATTTTTTGATAAACTAATCCGTAAAAAAACGAGGTATCATGTGCACTGAGATTCGTGATTCTATGTTGTGTTGCCTACACGATAAATATCTTAGCATAAAAACAAATTAATCGGTCCTACCACACATCGTGCGATCCGTGTTAGGAATCGGTTTATATCTAACTGAGAATAGTTACACAAACTCAAAAATCAGTTAAATTTAATAATTAGAGTATAGAATCATACTAGGGCATGTCTCGGATTGCAAGGTTTAAGTGTTAATTGCATGGCTCACCGCGTACTCTCGGTGTACCCGGAGAAAACTTTGAGAATATTGAAGTAGGGGAGTTTCTTTAAATTTTCACGAATGTCAATGGAACATGCTGTTGAATCTTGATTTTCTTGCGGTCAAACATTGAATTTTAAGTTTTGATATAGGGAGAAAATATTGGGTAGAGCTTACTTGTCAAGTCAAACAATTAGCCACTCCCCACTCATCGACACGTGTCCAGTAGGACCCACACATTTCCGATTTTTTGAAGAAATCCTTTTCCCACGTGCCTTCTCTTTTCCACGAGCACCCCGGCCCCCCCTTCATCTTTCACATCTTCGACGGAACAGCCAGATGAACTCTACCCGGGGCGAGGGAGAGGCCTGAGCTGGGGCCGTGCGAGCGGCGGGAGAAGACCTTGGAGCAAGAGCTGGTGGACTCTTGCGGACTGTGATGTGGAGCTTGCCGTCGTCGCCGGCCTCGGCCTCGGTCTGGAGGGGCTCCTCGTCGTCGAGGGAGATGAGGTCGGAGTCGACGCGCGGAAGGAGGTGATGGAGTCGACGGTGTCGGGGGAATTGCTCGGCGATGAGGAGCCTCACCCCTCTGTTCCGGACGATGCCATGGAGGATGACAATCTGGACCATGAGGCTGCCGGAGGCGGAGCCGTACATGCCTTTCAGTAAGGGAATGCCCGTTAAATATGTCTTGAATTTTATGTGCTCGGTCCGATTCATCACCTGATCCGATATATTTTTTGTGTGATTCAAAAGTGAAGAAAAACTTGAGATTTATTTTGTGACGCGGAGGGTTGGGCTGATAGGCCCAATCCGGAGCAAGCGAACAAATGTCTCGGGGGTTTGGGGCTACGCCTCCAAGAAAATTTTTTGGGAGTCCTATTTATACTGCGGTTAGATTTTTTCATTGATTAAGAAAATTTTTCATTTTGGGAGAGATTTATCAACCGTCAGATTTTGTTAAGTCGTTTTTTCGATCCCTAAAAACTGTGCTCTCTTTTATCACAGTGAAATATTATTTTACCTCGTCCGTGTATATAGATCACCTTTTGATCGAATCACGTAAATCCTTGTGCTCTGTATTTGTTTTTCTGCGTTTGTTTCGGACAATGCCATGCTGAGGGTGTTGGGGAGGGTGGAGAAGGAGAAGAAGGTGATGGGCCACTCCAGGTAGCCATGGCGGCCGGCTGGGGACCAGACGGTAAGGCCGGCGAGGACGATGAGCTTCTGGAGGATGTCGGCGGCAATGAAGGTGAGGGGTGTCGATCGACGAACGGAGTGGTTTATTACTGGCTTGGCAAGTAAGGCCTACCCAATATTTTCTCCAAAGGTAGAGGGTAGGTCGACATTCTCAGGGAGGCAAAAGAATGAATGGAAGGACGAAATTCCTCACCTTAATCCCGTTCGGCAAATTCAGCCGAGCCACACTCTCCGGAATCATCGGTTTCCCTCGGTGGGCTGGGAGCGCGGGGCTTATCGATTCATCCGATAAACTGTCGGGGGCCCATGTAAGTTATGTAACCCATGCAAGCATTCCGCACCTTCGCCAAACTGTCTATTTTACCGAGCATATCTCCGAGACAATATCGTCTCGTTACCCTTTTATGTGACTTCCAACTTCAATTGGACCGGTCTTCAAAGAAAGAACAGATCTTCCGATCGCTTAGCCCGAGGAGAAACCGAATCAGCGGTTGTAGAACGAGAAAGAGGAAAACCAACAGGCAAACACGGTCTCTTTCTGGACTGGGCTTTGTAGTTCGTAATTTGGGTCAGGCTTAGTGGATATGACTGCAGTACAAATCCCATGTTTGAACCAAAAGCACACCTTTCCAATTGTGACCCAATCTCCGCAAGAATCGATTTTACGGTGAGATGCTACGGGCCTACGGCGTCACTCTCCATGAAAGTAGGTCTTCCACCGCGACTGCACGGTGCGCGCACGTTGTCGAGTCTACCCCTCGACGAACGTTGACCGTCATTTTCAGTCCAAGACCAAGTCAAGGTCTCGAGCAGCCAATCTTGAACTCATTTTTTTTTCCTTCAGTGAAGTATATGCAGATATGTTTTTTCGCTCGATCAAGGGAGTCGAATTGAGTTAGCACATGCGACCCTCGGTTGTGAGCGGAAACCTGTGCCATGATGAAGTCTCTCGCCGGAGCAAAAGCCAACGTCGCGATCATTAGCTTCCTCTTGTTAGCGACGTTGACGCCGCTCTCCATTCAGGAGCAGGACGATGTCCAGTGCCTCCAAGGCACCAAGAAGGCACTCGCAGACCCTGGAGGGAGGCTAAGCTCCTGGAACTTCACCGCCGTCACCACCACCAATGCCTCTGCCATCTGCAACTTCGACGGCGTGACATGCTGGGGAGGCAACTCATCGAGGGTGATCAGTCTCCAACTCGAGAACCTCGAGCTGAGCGGCCCCATCACTGAGTCGCTTCAGTTCTGCCGAAGCCTACAAGTGCTGAGACTCGCCGGCAACAACATCTCCGGGACGATCCCCCCTCGAATCTGTGGCTGGTTACCCTATTTGGTCAGCCTCGATCTCTCCAGCAACGGCCTCGAGGGCTCCCTGCCAAATGAGCTCGCCAACTGCACTTTCTTGAACAGTCTTGAATTGTCGGACAACAAACTCTCGGGGACCATACCGCCGGAGCTCGCCAAGCTGCAGCGGCTGAAGACGTTCTCCATCGCCAGAAATGATCTTAATGGGGAGATTCCACCCTCGTTTGCCGGGTTCAACGCCGCGGGATTTTCAGGGAACAGAGGGTTGTGCGGCACACCTCTTGGCCGGTGTGGAAGAGGGCAGAAAAAGATGGCGGTGCGTGTCCGGGGCCATTGCGTCATTGGCGGTGAGCTTTGGGCTCTTGTGGTGGTGCGAACGAAGAAGCATTCGTCTAACCAGAGGCGGCACCGGCGACGGCAGAGGGACTAAGGTGGTTGCTCAAAGATGATGAACCGCTTTCTACATATCGTCACCATATCCTGTGGTCATCCGGTCTTCCATAGTAGGTTAAGAGCACCATCGACCTCAAAGAGAATGTCAACGAACGGACAGGATTATTGCCGTACGTAATTCTTGAATAACACATATTTACTTGAGACATCTTACGTTTCAGGATGTGAATCTGGAGCACACGATGGTCCTGGAGTTGGGTGCGCAACGACCCAGTTTTGAGTGCTTAAACCGGTTGAGAATATAACACCTGCATGTAAGGATGGGTTGGTCTACTTTAGGTGCTGTAATTGCTGATTTTAATTTATATAGCTTATGATAAGACATGTCAAAATAGATTACATGCTTGTTAACCCATATTTGATGGGTTGGGTTATTATATATGTTAGTTATATTCAATAAATGGGTTATAAATGGATTTAATATATGCGTTAAATGGGTTTACAACTTACTTAGACCCAACTCACCTCCATGACTCTTTTTTCACTTTCTCTCTCTCTCTCGCTCGCTCCGTGTTTTCACCTTAGCTTGGGTATAAGTTTTTTCAAATTGTGTTAAATATAGAAGTGTTTTAGCAATATGAGACGGGTCGGGTTGGGTATAGGTCATTAGATTTCTATTACATGGAAATAGGTCAAACGAGTTAAATTTGTCAATTTACGTCGGACCATTTTCGACCCGAACCACTTATTTGACGGGTCTACTTATGATAGATATATAAGGGCGAGAGTCATCAATTAACATGGCCAAATTGAAGGTGGTGATAATCTAATCTTGATCGAAGAAGCATTTGGCCATCGATCTATATTGTGAAGCATCGATGTTGGGGCATTTCCAAGATCAAATGACAGATACAAAAATGTAACAGAGGAATGGCAATAAATCTACAAAACACAAATCATGAAACCGAACAACTAGACAATGTTGTTCATGTTGAAGTTGCATCTAGGCTATGTAGGATCAGTGAATGGCAAATTTTGCAGGCGGGGCGTCCGTCCACGTTATATTATTCGGGTCGGGCCGTGATGAATCTGGGCTCGACCAGAAAAGGAGTTTGCGTACGGGTCCAATTTGTCCCCTTAAATTTGCTAGGAGTTCAAAGAGGAAAATTATTAGTTGCGATCGGTACATCTGCCTCGCTACGTATGATATAACGAATCGCATACATCGGCCTACTGCCCCGGGTGCAAGTCATAATGTGTCGTTCGAAGGGTAAGTTGTCGGGCCACTATTGGTTCTTTGTTTACTCGGGACTCGGTCCTTTGTGATTCTCAATACTGGTGACGGTACGCGTGTTTGTTTTTTTTCCTCGACTCTGTTCAAATTACCATTGCCCGCTTCCTTGAGATCATCTTAAAATCATAGGCTTGCCTACTCACCCTCTATGCATAGGACGGGATAGATTGGCTTATCTAATGACGACTACTCGTGCCCTTAAAGAATGCTTCTTGCTCGATTAACCACGTAGATGGCTTAGAGTAATGGGGAGCCTAAATATTCGTGACGCGTACATAAAATAAGTACATTGAAACTTTTCCATCGGTGTACGTATTCATGTGCTCGACAAGGTCGATGCCGCGACCGCGACTGAAAAGTTAGCTCCACTTTTGAAGCTTAGCTCCAAACGCAATCAATTTGCTTTCCTTGCTCATTTCAAACCAAACATCACCTCAGTTGGACAGTATTAGCACCATTTCTTATTCCAATGTGGATAAGACCGGGCAGAGATTGATTTGCTCCAAAAGATGCCTAGCACATAAGAGGGTTCACCAATAAATCTAATTGGCGAACAATTTTTTGACCCACCGCTGCCCTGAAATTTATGTCCACCAAGCTTACTTTGACACTCCACCATATTATGTATTTGATATAATTCGGATTACTTGCTAACCTACCCAAATGTTGACGGTAAGTCGTGTGAGATTAGCTTTATAAAGCCTTTTTGTCGATCATTAATCCTCTTGAAATGCACGATGCGTGATTAGCCATTTGAATGTCCGTAGAGATTTGTCTTTTTTCTTTTCAACATTTCTTTTAGCAATATAAGAGTTGTCCAAAAAATTCTACTACTTTGCCCATCAAAGAAATTTGTAAATTTTTATCCATGAGGACGTTGCAATGTCTCAATCTCAAATGTGTAAACTCGATCTCACTTGGATGCATTAGTTTCGCTCTCTCCCGATTGATCGGAAGAAATGCGTATGGAGCATGAATAGGCACATGTATCGAAAGTTCGACCTTGCTCCTATATTATATATGAAATTTATTAGTAAGTTGCATAGTGGCACTTACTAAATATCAATATTAAGAAGCTAAATAAGGCATTGGTAATATTCGTGTTATGTGTAATGAATACATTAAGGAATGTATAATTTATTATTGAACATGCTTAAGAAGTCTTGCAGACAACGAGAGCATTTACTATACTTGTTCAATGATAAAGAATGTTTTGATATTTAAAATATCATTTACACATTATGCGACCTAAAATCATACATGCAAAGTAACACACACACACAATAAAAACAAAAGATGTTAATGCGACATATGGGTATTAATGTGTAATTTATATGTACTTTGAGGTCTTTTTGTAATTATGTTTCTATATGTACTCTTACTGTAAGCACCCACTATTATAAATACATATCCTGCAATCTTAATTGGGATCGAGCCACCATGAGCATGGTCTGGGTTGGGTCCAGCACCCAATCTAAGGATTAACCCGCACAGTGTTAATCCCCAATTTTTGGGATTGGGGATCGACCTTGTTGAGCTTAATGAAGATTGGACCGACCTTGTGGGTACAGTTTGGTTCTAGGGTGAACCTAGGACCAATCGATTCTTTTTTTTATAAAGGCCATAGATCTAGCGAAGGGAGGCGAGCGAAGGGAGGCGAGCGAAGAGAGGCAATTTTTATAAAGGCCATAGATCTAGCGAAGGGAGGCGAGCGAAGAGAGGCAACAGAGTTTTTATTTTAAACGGCCTAGATATTCTACTATTTTCATCATTAATTATTTACATCCATCCCATTAAAGAGAACTCCTCATCCTTAATGTTGCTTAACACCCCTCCAAAACTCCTCCATCATCTTTATGCTTTACCCCAAGCCCCAAGAAAGAAAAGTACAAAGACGACATCCATTACGGAAAACTCACAACATTAAATCCCACCGACTCTTTCGGACAAAGTCACCATCTCTAGGTTGAACCAAACCTAAAGCCTTAGAACTAGGGACCAACCCGCATAGTGTCGGTTCTAGGGATCCCAGGACTAGGGATCGGCCCACTCCCCCTAGGAAGCAGACTAGGACCGGCTAGGTTGGGCTAGTCCAGGGTTAGTCCATGGTTGATTATGGATTGATGCTCACCCTACGTATAATGATGTTTAACTTAGGCTCCATTTGTTTCGTGGAAAATATAACATTTTTTGAAAATTCTTTTAAGGAAAAAGACCATATTTTACAGTGTTTGGTTGAAAACTTGAAAAATGAGCTGGAAGTATTCTTAGTCTTTTGATAAGGGAAACTTGCTTTGATTTTCCTATATGGACATGCACTATGTGATAGAAGGGATATATATTGTAATGACCCGGTCTGACGAGGGCGGGGAGTGATCGCCAGGCCAGAGGGCCTAAACAAGAAGCAGCTCTTGGCAGGCTTTTAGGATGACGAGGAGGGTAGAAATAAACCGAACTGTGCATCGAACAGGGAGAGCGATTATGAAATATATATAAACTTGAATTAACTCACTGATGCGTCTTTTGACGTAAATGTAATACTTAGCTTTGGAAATTCATAGCTAAATCAGGTGGGAGTACTCCCAAGATAGGTGACCTCGTGGGAATGTGCCCACTTATACGCTAAAGAACAAAATCGTGAGGGTCGATATGGGATGGACCAAAATGAACAATACCTCAATAAGTTAATCAATAGATGTCACAATATGGCATCAGAGTGGAACCTCCTCCAGTAGGTGTGTAATTCGAGGATAAACCATGCGGAAGCTAGTGGGCCTATAATGACTTGGTCTAACGAGGGTGGGGAGTGGTCGTCGTGGCCAGAGAGTTTGGATAAGAAACGACTCTTGGCAAGCTTCTAGAATGGCGAAATGAGGCAGAATGAACTGAACTATGCACCGAATAGGGGAAAACTGATTCTAAGATATGTATGTGAAAACTAGAATTTACTCATGGAGGCACTTTTGATGTAATGATAATGCTTAACTTTGGAACTCCAAAGTTAAGTGTGCTTAGGTGTGAGCATTCTCAAGATGGGTGATCTCCTGGGAAGGTACCCACCTATATGCAAAGGACAAAATCATGAGGTTCGATATGAGTCGGGGTTAAAGCGGACAATACCTTAATAAGTTAATTTAGAGATGTCACATGCATGCTATATCATCAAATTATTTTTCTGGTGCCAAGGAGGCCTCAGGCTTGGGGGACATAGCCTGGCCGCTAGGATTCCTAAGCCCAACTGTCAAGTCTCAGTCGCAAAAGCTAAGATTTCTCAAACCTAGCCACTAGGAACCTAAGAATAAGAGTCTAGATAGAGACTACTGAAGGAGTTGAGGAAGCGTAAGGTGCGAGCACCGGAAGAAGTACGAAAGGCTGGTGGACAAGCAACAAGGGGAAGGGACAAGGAGCAATAGAGAAGGAGAGTGAAGACAGAGAGGAACACGGTGATGGGATGGGTGTCAAATGGAGAATTGGGGCTTGCTTGGTACTTCACTGCAATAAAGTTAACCAAAATTGGAACGATGAAGGTGAGAACGGCATGGATATTCCTCCATTGATCACGATCGAGAAAAGCCATTTTTGGATTTGTATATATTGGAGGAGGGGGAGGCGATGGTGGTGGTGCGGTGGTGGTGATGGTGGAGGAGGCAAAAGAGCATAATGAATCTCAATGCATCGGAATTGAAAAAAAAAAGTGTGAATTTAGAGGGATTAGTCTATGTAAACACCAACTCCAAGGCCTCCGAGGCGTTCACATTTGGACAATAATCATTATTTGTTATTTTATTTCCCTTTTGGTATTTTCGCATGGTTTTTTCTTGTGCTTTCTTGGTTGATTAGGACATAGTTTCTTGTTATTATCACCTTACAACGTTTCTAGAAATAGCATTGATTTCAACCCTTTGTAAATAAACGATATTTAGCAATTGATTTTATTGCGCCCTTTGTAAGTATATCCCTTGCCCGTCCTTACTACACGCCTTGCCTTTTCTATAGAGAATCTTAAATTCCGCGTGAATTAGAGGGACAAATCGAACGTGGACATGTGGAGACATTGAACTAGAGTTTGTTCTCACCAAAGCCTTGTCGTAGTTCACTTCTCGCAGATAATAAGAACTATTTTTCGATAAATCATTTTTTGGAAACATGCTGTCATTTTCCCGTGTTTGATTGAAATTAAAAATAAATGGGGAATTATTTTCCGTCATTTGGAAAGGAAGGACTTCCTTTTTATTTTCTAAAGAGATACACTATTCGCGTGATATAAGAGTTACGCATGTTATGTCATCATAATTCAAGTAAAGTGAAATATGAGGAGCAAAACAAAAATAGCAGGAGTGAAATTGAAATTTTAGACGAAAACAGCTTCCACGACTATTTTAATGCATAAACAAAAGTTCGGGGTTTCCTCGATAAAATAGCATGTTCAAGGTTCAAGGTTTTCTAGGATGATGGGCCTGAAAACAATAAAAAGATTCTAAAATTAAACAATCTTGAAATGTCTTTTGAATAGAAGATCAGTCGTCCTCTCTTATATATATTGATTCGGGTATGCGGTGATTAGTATCAAAATTTTTAAGATTGATTGCTTTTTCCCATCGTCGGTAACCAATGTTACCCGCCATTAATCTCACTGCTATAAGCCAATCAATATATAAGTTTTAGCCATGATGCTTTTGTCACGGCCCAAAGAAATGGATCGTTCATGAGGTTTCCTGGACGATGGACCGTGACCGAACCTTGAACGAGAAAGCGAGTCCCGAGTGTTCTAAGTACTAGGGTTTCTTGATGTGTTCTAGAATACTCCTGGGGGCGGGCGATACTGTAATTGTAAACCTCTATAATTGATGAGGTAGTTGGGTAGTTGGGGAGATACGATCTCCACCGTAAGATCGGGGAGAGATCTACGGATACTGTCAGTCCGGTACTTGTATAAGAAGGGGTCTCCTCCCCCTCATTGGATCACCTCATTCTTTCAAGAAGCAATAGAAATCCAGAGCTTCTCTCTCTAGAGTTTCTCTCTCTAAAAGGGTTCTTGTGAGTTGAGTGTGGGGAAGGCTGACTTGGGAAGAAATTCCTAAGGCCGCACGGGTTAGGGAACGCGAGATCGATCGGCCCGTGACAAGTGGTATCAGAGCTAAGATGGCCAAGGGCGCTGCGAAGCCACGATCCGATGTATCGTCACAAACCGAGAAGGGCGTGAGCGATGATCGTGGGAAGGCCACCGAGAGGCAAGGTGCCGAGGCACGGGAAGACCGTGATAGCTCAAATTCAAGGGATATGGCTGGTGACTTGGAGACCCGTTTGGCGAAAATGGAGATCGTCGTGGGAGATGTCCAAGGAAGAGTTGAGGATCTTGCTGTACGCATCGAAGGAGGCGAGTCCGGAACGGGAGAGCTTGAGGCCGAAGTGCAAGAGCTAAGTTCTGGCGTGGGAGAACTCCGGAAGGCGATGCTGGGCAACTTGACTGATGCCATCAAAGAACTTGAGCAACAGGACGATGCCTTGGAGGCCTTGGTGGAGGCCATGCGCGTAGAGATGGTCGAACTAAAGGCGAAGGTCGCCGAAATGGAAGGAGCACGTGTGAACGGGGTAGTCGACGTGCAAACCGCTCCACGAGTGGATGCCCCGAAGCCAAAGGAGTTTAAAGGCTCGCGGAAGCCCAAAGACGTGGACAACTTCCTATGGTACATGGAGCAATACTTCCTAGCGATGGGAATCACCGATGGTGCGATCCGGGTAAGTACTGCAGCCATGTACTTAACTGATAATGCACAATTATGGTGGCGTCGTAGGAGTGATGATCGGAGTGGTGCACCGATCACTACATGGGAATTGTTCGTCGAGGAATTTCGACGACAATACTATCCCGCTTATGCGGAAGAAGAAGCTCGAGATGAACTCTGGCGCCTTGAACAAAAGGGGGGAGCTCGCGAGTATGTTCGGAAGTTCTCGGAGTTGCTACTCCAAATTCCGTCCATGAATGACACGGAAGCCTACTTCCAATTCATGGGTGGTCTAAAACCATGGGTGAAGTAAGAGCTAAAGCGGTGCAATGCAAGAGATCTTTCGACGGCCATGTCCGTAGCTGAAGCCATGGTGGAGTATAAACCTACTTCCGTAAGCAAGCCGGATACCCGACCAAGGGACAAGGGCGTTGGTGGGAAAGATCGTAACAAATTCCACCGTCCAAGTGGAAGCAAACCATCAACGGTCCATCCAAGGGCGAAGGCGGAGTCGAGCGGAGGAGAACACAAGAAGGGACGTACCTTCAAGTGCTTTTTGTGCGACGGTGCGCACATGGCTCGTGATTGTCCAACTCGAGGCAAACTAGCCGCGATGGTCAAGGCACACGAGGAGGAACGAGAGGAGGCACGACTCGGTACGTTGCGAATCCTAAGTTCCATAAAGTCCAAAAGGGCGAACAAGCCCAAGGGATTGATGTTCGCGGACGTGAAGATCGGGAGAACCAAGATGAGTGCGCTCATCGACACGGGAGCATCCGATCTGTTTATCTTGGAAGAGGCTGCGAAGAAACTCAATCTTCGGGTTGAGAAAGGAGCCGGTTGGCTCAAGACGGTGAACTCCAAGGAAGTCCCTACCAATGGGTTGGCTAAGGATGTGGAGTTCCAACTCGGGCAATGGAAGAGCAAGGAAATGATTGAGGTAATTCCACTTGACGACTATGACTTTGTCATTGGTTTAGGATTCCTTGATAGGATAGATGCTCTTATCATCCCATTCGCCGATTGTATTTGTATCTTGGACACACGTTGTCAATGTGTGATCCCGGTCAAACGAGAGTTGGGCGACCAGAAGATAATATCGGCAATGCAAGTTACTAAGGGAGCGAGGAAAGGGGAGGCTACTTTTCTAGCAACCTTGAAAGTCGAGGATCCAAAGGGTGAAGGGAGTGATGTCTCAACGGAGGTAACCCGAGTCCTCGATTCCTTCAAGGATGTGATGCCCCCCGAACTCCCGAAGAAGCTTCCGCCTCAAAGGGAGGTGGATCATAAGATCGAGCTCATGTCTGATGCTCGACCACCCGCCATGGCTCCATACCGCATGGCGCCTCCCGAATTAGAAGAACTAAGAAGACAACTCAAGGAGTTGCTCGATGCGGGGTATATCCGACCATCGAAGGCTCCGTTTGGCGCCCCGGTCCTATTTCAGAAGAAGCATGATGGATCACTCCGGATGTGCATCGACTATCGGGCGTTGAACAAGCTGACGATCAAGAACAAGTACCCAATCCCTCTTATTGCCGACTTGTTCGATCAACTTGGAGAAGCACAATGGTTCACCAAGCTTGATCTTCGATCGGGATATTATCAAGTGCGGATTGCAAAAGGGGATGAACCGAAGACCGCTTGTGTGACGCGGTATGGATCATATGAGTTCCTCGTCATGCCATTCGGCTTGACAAATGCTCCGGCCACATTTTGCACGCTCATGAACAAGGTACTCCACCCATTCTTAGATCAATTCGTCGTGGTTTATCTTGATGACATTGTGGTGTATAGCCGGACGCTCGAGGAACACATCGAGCATTTGAAGAGAGTCTTCCAAGTTCTGCGGGAGAACAATCTATATGTCAAGCGGGAGAAATGTGCCTTCGCACAGCGGGAAGTTCCATTCCTGGGACACATCGTCGGGGGTGGACGTGTACGGATGGACTCGGCCAAGATCAAGGCCATTGTGGATTGGAAGCCGCCGACCAAGGTGACGGATCTAAGGTCATTTCTTGGCCTCACCAACTACTATCGACGGTTCGTCCGAGGATATTCGAGCATCACCGTGCCACTCACGGATATGTTGAAGAAGGAGAAGCCGTAGGAGTGGACGACCCGATGTCAAAGGGCGTTTGATCGGTTGAAGCAAACTATGACCGAAGAGCCGGTGCTCGTGCTACCCGATCACGCCAAACCCTACGAGGTAGAGACCGATGCTTCCGATTTCGCTATTGGTGGTGTTCTCATGCAGGATAGTCACCCGGTAGCATTTGAGTCGAGAAAGCTGAATGATACCGAACGACGGTATACAGTCCAAGAGAAGGAAATGACCGCGGTGGTCCATTGTCTTCGTACATGGAGGCATTACCTCTTGGGATCCCGATTCGTCGTGAGGACGGATAATGTGGCCACGAGTTACTTCCAAACCCAGAAGAAGTTGAGCCCGAAGCAAGCTCGTTGGCAAGATTTCCTGGCAGAGTTCGATTATGTGCTCGAGTACAAGCCGGGGAAGGCAAATTCTGTGGCCGATGCGCTTAGCCGAAGGAGTGAGCTAGCATCGTCACTTGTAAGTCGTCCCAAGAATCCATGGGATGAACGGATCAAGGAGGGACTCCAACATGATCCAACTGCCAAGGCACTCATCGACCATGCACGGGAGGGCAAAACCCGACAATTTTGGTGTGAAGACAACTTGCTTTACACCAAGGGACGGCGATTGTACGTGCCACTATATGGGAAGCTACGGAAGGAAATCCTACGGGAGTGTCACGATTCAAAGTGGGCGGGTCATCCGGGGATCCACCGCACTATGGCACTCTTGGAGGATCGTTACTATTGGTCTCACCTACGCGACGACGTGGAGGCATATGTACGGACATGTCTTGTATGCCAACAAGACAAGCTCGAGCAACGGTCGTCGGCGGGGCTTTTGGAGCCACTTCCCATCCCAGAGCGTCCATGGGAGAGTGTCTCCATGGACTTCATTGTCAACCTGCTAAAATCCGAAGGGTGTCGGACTCTCATGGTTGTGGTAGATCGGTTTTCCAAATATGCGACGTTCGTGCCCGCATCAAAAGATTGTCCGGCCGAGGAGGCGGCCAAGCTATTCCTGAAGCATGTCGTCAAATATTGGGGAGTGCCACAAACGATCGTGAGCGACCGCGACCCTCGATTCACGGGTAGATTCTGGACCGAGCTCTTTAAATTATTAGGGTCGGATCTTAATTTCTCCACGAGTTTGCATCTCCAAACCGATGGACAAACGGAGCGGGTCAATGCACTCTTGGAGTTGTACCTCCGACACTACGTAAGTACGACGCAAGTGAATTGGGCGAAGTTGATCGACGTTGCCCAATTCTCCTACAATCTTCAGAAGAGCGAGTCCACGAACCAAAGTCCCTTTGAAATCGTAACGGGACAACAACCACTCACCCCGAGTACGGTTGCAACGGGTTACAAGGGGAGTAGCCCATCCGCTTTCAAGTTTACCAAGGAGTGGCATGAGCAAGCGGACTTGGCACGAACGTGTCTACACAAGGCCTCGAAGCGCATGAAGAAGTGGGCCGATAAGAAGCGACGGCACGTGGAGTTCCAAGCCGGGGACTTGGTGTTGGCCAAGCTACACCTAGTTCTTCGATACAAGGACGTACATAAAGGGCTTATACGTCGTTACGAGGGGCCATTTCGAGTGTTGCATCGAGTCGGAAAAGTCGCATACAAACTGGAACTGCCACCAAAACTCAAGGTACATCCGGTATTCCATGTGAGTATGCTTAAACCTTTCCGTGTAGACGAGGAGAACCCGGATCGAGGGGAGTCGCAACGAGCGCCGCTTGGAGCAAAAACCTCCTATGATCGAGATGTCGACTTCATCATGGCGGATCGAGTCATACGGAAGAAATATCGTGCGCCGAAGCGAGAATACTTAATCCGATGGAAGGGTCTTCCGGAGAGTGAAGCAAGTTGGGAGCCTGAAGAAGCTCTTTGACAGTTCAAAAAGCATATCGATACTTTCCACGCCAAAGACGCGACGAGGGCGTCGCCCGAATAAGTGGGGGAGAATGTCACGGCCCAAAGAAATGGATCGTTCATGAGGTTTCCTGGACGATGGACCGTGACCGAACCTTGAACGAGAAAGCGAGTCCCGAGTGTTCTAAGTACTAGGGTTTCTTGATGTGTTTTAGAATACTCCTGGGGGCGGGCGATACTGTAATTGTAAACCTCTGTAATTAATGAGGTAGTTGGGTAGTTGGGGAGATACGATCTCCACCGTAAGATCGGGGAGAGATCTACGGATACTGTCAGTCCGGTACTTGTATAAGAAGGGGTCTCCTCCCCCTCATTGGATCACCTCATTCTTTCAAGAAGCAATAGAAATCCAGAGCTTCTCTCTCTAGAGTTTCTCTCTCTAAAAGGGTTCTTGTGAGTTGAGTGTGGGGAAGGCTGACTTGGGAAGAAATTCCTAAGGCCGCACGGGTTAGGGAACGCGAGATCGATCGGCCCGTGACACTTTCCTTAATTAATCGAAGTCTATAATTACCAAGGTTGACTTCATCTGGCTTTGTAAGCACAATATATTCTTCCAAACTCAGCTAGAGAAAGGGATCATTTTCCAAAAAATTTCATGAAATAAACGTGACGGGGTTTGATTATTCATGTTCATCGAGCAAATCGGCGTGGTGCAATCCAACTGAAAGAAGAAAAATCAGTGCAATGCATAGGATGATTGCGCTATTCTACACGTGTTGGGTTTGTCGAACGCATCGAATGTCGAGGGTATGTCCAGGATTAAGATGAATTCCCCCCATCTTTTTCTTTGCCAGAGGAAAATGAGGGCATTTGTAGATCGGTCAAAAAAGTGGGACATGAAACTTTCCGAAGATAGGAAAGAGTCAGTTGCTAACAAAGACTAAAGGCAAGGCACCACTGGCATGGTCTACCACAAATCCTAATTGGGCCCCGTTTATCCGTTTGCTTTCATCTTGCCATTCACATTACCAATGGAATGGTAGTAGCTACATGTGTTGAACTAGTCCAAGATTGCAACCCCACGAAACAGGAAGGCAGATGGGAAAACGTATGAGCAATGCTACTTAGCGATTTATAGTTTATATCTATCTAGACGCCCAAGTATCTATCTAGACTTCTTCCTCAATTAGCCTTACCGCCAAAGTTGGCGAAGGTCCATGATGTGTCTCAAGTATCAATGTTAAGGAAATACCAACCCGACCCTACACACGTTCTGGACTTTGACGTATTCGAAGTGGATGATCAAGTAAAGTATATCGAATTGCCAGTACGAATATTGGATAGAAGCGAGCGAATTACAAGGAATAAGACCATTCCCTTGGTTAAAGTACTATGGCAATTCCATGGCTCAAAAGAGGCAACATGGGAGAGTGAAGACGACATGAGGAGTCATCATCCACATCTTTTTGACGGATTAGATAAAACTCTAAATTTCGAGGACGAAATTTTCTTAAGAGAGGAATAATTGTGACATCTCGAATTTTATCTAATTGATTAAGGTGCTATATGGAGTGGAATTAGTGATAAACAAAGCACAATCTTTTCGACATGTTAGATTAATCGAGGGACCTTGATTTAAGATCCTTGGGACACCAAAGTTATTTAAATTCATGGGATTACTCGAAGCAACTTTAATTGGCACATACTAGATGCACCGCTCGTATTAGATTGATTTAATAAAAAGTTATGGGTATGGAAATTTTATTGAATGATCTAATTAGAGGTATTAAAATATAAAGTGTGCCCTAACACCCTATTGCATGGCTGGACGTGATCTGCATGAAAGGAGGGGAAGACGTGGTCTTTTTCTTGCTTTTATTACTAGACCGTTATTTCATCTTATTCATTTATCCTATCCTTTTGTCCTATTTATTTGTAAGTTATGGGCAGTCCTAGACACTCAAGTATGCTACTCACACTTACCCAATCAGAATTTTTGACAGAAATGGTCTTATAAGAAACCCCATAATCATTACCTCAACCTAGATATAGCCCTTTTTTCCCATGATTATACTTCCCTAGACCCCCCACCGGTGACTCTTCATTTCCCACGCCCCTCACTCCCTCTTATTATCTCATTTCCATCTTCTTTAGCTCACTTTGCTCTCATTCTCTCAAGACTCACCTTCATCCTCTACCTTTCCTCCCTTCTCGCCTTCTCCTCACCAGACCAGCAGCTGCTGTTCTTCCTCACAGCCTCATTTCACCATTTTGTCTCACCAAGAATAGCCCCTGAGCTGTGTTTAATGTCACACGTGGATCCCCCAAAGTCATAGAACAAGGCAAGGAAATTTTGGGCTTGATTTTAAGCCTTTCCATCTACCCGTATTCTGGTATTCCTTGGTGTGCGCATGTGTGTTTCTGCGAGTTTTATGGCTGGGACATGAATGGAAGTTGCTGTTTGAGCTTGCATGGAAAGAATCGAGCATGGTAGTGCTGATCCATGTGTGATTCTAGAGTCCAAAGGGTGTGTTAACCATAGATCTAAGCTCGGTGAGCCTTGCATGTGAGTTTCGAGTCTCTCGAACCAAATAGATGCAAAAATGGCGATGACCTTAGGACTCCTATGTGCTTGTTAGTTGGCTGTTGGGTTACTGTGGAAGAGAAGGCAAATTCGTGAGCCTTGTGAATGCAAAAAAGGGGTGAAAAATGCATGAGGAGATAGGAAGGGTAGATCTGGTCGCTTGGAGCTTCGATCTTCTTCATTTTTGTTCCATCTTGAAAAGTCAAAATATTAAGTCGAGTCCTTCACAAAAGTTGCTTGAAATCCTTCCCTTTTTAACATATCATATTTTTCCAAGATGATTTGGGTAGGACGATGGTCCATTTTCCTCACCGTGCTCAAGTTGTTTCTATACGATTTCAGTGACCTTTCTATCTTCTCGATTTTCTACACAACTTTCTAGAACGATTCTGAGAAAACTTTCTTCACTAAAGCTCCTGAAGACATCCTTCTCTACGACATACTTTAAAACCAAAATTTTTAAAGGTGTTTTGAGTCCTGGGAAGAGCTATTTTTGGGAGACAATAATCCTGTTTCAGTGAATAGTTTTTGTCCTATCTTGAGCCGCCGAAAAGAAATACTTACCAAGGCTTTTAATCTTCGAGTCCTTCATGAAAGTTGTTCATTTTGATCTCTCCCAATACATATTTAAATATTAGAATTTTTGAAGGATATTTACTGTACCTGGTGTCTCAAATTCGTCGGGAGTGCAAAACTAGTCGATTTTGTACAGTTGTGAAAATCCCCTATTTTCTACTTGAGAACGTGTAAATTGTGGTTCGATGTCTTTTGAGAATGTGATGTGGATATCATAAACTTTCAAATGAGGTATGGTTGGTCGTACCTAGATGAGAAATGGATGAGGAAATGTGAAGACTTTATGGGTGCAGATTCTAGTGATAGTGATGAGTGGTTGAATTGAAATGATTTATATGTGATACCATCATAATATTGTGGTGATGTGTTGTTGTGGGTCCAAGTGTATTCATGTTATATGCTCCTATCATGTGAATATAGATTTGAGATATTGAGCATCGCCTACGACCAGCGTCCCGTAGATGCCTACGAATGGCAACCCATAGATGATGATGCCTGTGGCTAGCGTCCCACAGAAGTCTTGGTCTATGAACCGAGAGTTCCCCGATGATGACCAGGTTGGGTGTCGGGAGGAGATGCTTGTGCCCAGCGTCCCACAGATGCCTCGGAGTGGAAAGCCTATGGCCAACGACCCGTGGAAGTCTGGTTAGTGGATTGGAAGTGACTCGCACGGACCGGCTTGCCCCCGGTTGAACCGTGAGATGGGGGTGGACCCGATATGATGGTGATGGGAATATATGATAGGAATACATGTTATGATTATGATTATGATTTGGTGATAGGTGATTCATTCTGTTGGCTAACCCTATTTGTTTGATTGTTCTTGGAGCATGTGTTATGGTTGATGCTATGTTGATTGTGCTGGAATTGAGAATTGGTTAGATCGTTGGATTTAAGAAATTGCCTTATTTTTCCTACTGGGCGAAAGCTTACTCTTGTGAATTTAAACATTTTCAGATTGATAAGATGAGCGCCCGACCTCTCACTCATTATGGAGCGCTGTTCCTTGTTGATTCCGTATGGGGGGATGTAGTTTTTCCTGGATCTTCTACTGTGTATGCTTGTCGAATTACTACTGTCTAGGTAGACGTGGGGAGATTTTCTCATGTTTCTTATAAGTTTGTTGCATGGTACGAGAAGCGAGGTGGAGAGTTGACAAGACCTTTGGATTTTGGGAGCGACGGTGGTAGTGGTGGTAGTATCGGAAATGGATCTAGCGGAGCGAACGGTGTCAATAGAGGCAATGAAGAGTTGGTGGATGTATCATTCGAAGAAAGCGATCCGGAGGAGGTTCCTGGTTCGTGGGCGAACTAGGAAGTGTCATTATGATTGGGAAGACTTGTTAGGTTGAACCGATGCTTCTTCTTTTTGGTGTAAATCGTGAACACGGGTTTAGAACAGTAGCTTGTGTTGAGGGATTTTGTTAATTCTAGTGGGAGCCAGTACCTTTTTGTTTCCTCCCACCTTTTGAGAATTGTTGGGTCCGGCTCCGCCCTTGTATTGCAATGTTTCAAAAGAAGTAGTAAGACTTTTCATTGCACTTTCCTTAAAGTATTGTGTAAAAACGTTGAATTCATATTATAAATACTAACCATGGTCACACGCTACCTTCCGCATGCATAACGATAAATTAAAGAAGATTAAAGAAAGCCTTAGTATGTGATTGTTGGGTCCTTACAGGTCGTGTCACATAAAACGACCGACGCTGATTAGATCGCCACGTTAGCGATTTTGAAAATAGGTCAAAAGGACTAAATTGACAAATTATTAAAATGTTTAGGATTAAATTGAAAAATTATTAAAAGTTTTAGGACTAATTTGGCATAATTGAAAGTTTATGACTAAATTGGCAAGTTGTCAAAAGTTTCAAAACTAAATTGATACAATTGGAATGTTTATTCCAAAGACAGAACTGCATTAGACATGGGACAATTACTCAAAGACGAGGGAGTAGAAAGCGACCTGATCTGGAATTCGGACCTTAGAGAATCAATGGACGCGAAACTTTAGCAAGTTGATCGACGATTGACTTGGGACTGTGAACGATGACTCAAAGCGAGAATGACAACGGGGCACCCTCTATGCTTTGCTATCTAGAAGAGAAGCGTGAGGCGGCAGAGGAGGAGGAGCAACTCTAGAGACGAGGGACAAGACATAGAAGCCAGGAACAGCTCTGGAGATGAGGGACGAGACAAAAAAGCCTTAGATCGCGTGAGAAAGATGGAGGAAAGGAGCACTTTTGAAGACGAGGGATGAGGTAAAAAAGCCTTAGGTCGCATGAAGAAGATGGGAAAATGATTTCCGTTTCTCAGAAAGGGGAATTCATTGTCCCCAGTCTTAGAAAATTATTTTTTGTTCACCAAAAATGTTTTCCCTGACCGCTCGAATTTTCATGGCCCAAACATAAGTAATTTTGAATAACATTTTCTTGAAAAACATTTTAATAAAAAACAAGCACAGCCTTAGTTATAGTCTATAGTCGAGCAACGATGATACTATTGACCTATTGGCACTAATTAGACAAGCTAAAAACCTTGTTACAATGAATTTTCTCGAAATTCATGGCAAACGGAGTTCGAAAGGACTCGGCAACAAGAGGATGCGATCCGAACCCGATTTGAATCGTTCACGCATTGCTCAAGTTACCCTAATAGTTACCGTAAACCGACACAATTTTAGGTTGCACGTGCGAACATGGACACGAAGCAAGAAGAATTGGTCAGCACAAGCAGACAAAGTTGTTGGGGTTAAGTAATCGATCGTTTTAGCCCAAACGTGGCGTACAATCCTCCTGTTTGGTGATTGCCCTCGTGAAACTGCAAAGATTTACACACGAGAGCTTATGAGAGAAGTATATAAATTGGTGGTTGTGATTGGTTAAACTGCCTTTCATTCGGACGTTAGAGGCAAGTCAATGGTACGTTCACCCTCATGACCTTATAACCCCTAAAAACCCTTTGCTTCCCATCATCATCGCATACCAAGAAAACCAACATCTTATCAATCGAAAGATCCAATATGTTTGAGAGAAGGGATACGGGGGAGTGGAATCCCGCGATGGAGGAGGAGTCGTCATCGTCGGTGGTGTCGGAGTTTGAGGGGACTCTGTTGAAGGACCCGGACCTGTTCTCCTACTTCATGTTGATGGCGTTCGAAGCGTCCAACTTGCTACGGTTTGCTCTGTTGCTGTTGCTATGGCCCGTGATCTGTGGCCTCGACGCGTTTGGGATGGAAGATTACGGGTTGAAGCTCATGATCTTTGTCGCCCTAGCGGGGGTTCAGGAATCCGAGATCAAAGCGGTCTCTAGAGCCGTCTTGCCGAAGTTTTTCATGGACGATTTGAATGGTGATGCCTGGAGAGAGTTCAGCGCCTGCGAGAAGAGGGTGGTGGTGACCAGGATGCCCGGAGTGATGGTGGAGAGGTTTGCGAAGGAGCATTTGAGGGCTGACGAAGTTATCGGAAGCGAGCTCGTCGTGAACCGATTTGGGTATGCTACGGGTTTTGTCGAGGGCGGCGATGGCGCCGCTTTCGGCCGCGTTGACAAGCTCTTTGGTGATGACGAAAGGCCTTCTAAAGGGCTAGGAAGGCCTGGCCTTTCATTTCTCTCTCTTTGCAAGGTCTGTACACTACTCCCTAACTGTTTCACACCTCGATTCGTGCAAGTTCTTAACACAGACATTGATTCGGTCCACCACATCATTCTTAAGCAAGAGTTTGCCCATTATTTTTCTTATGTTCCATGTGCTATAGGTTTCATCTAATTAGACCACGCAGTTTGATGATATCAACGTGTCCCGTCCATGTCTAAATTCATATGCACCACTTGAACGAGAAATCATTCTGTATATCGAGGACGAACTTGTATATTAGCTTGGACACATTTGCTCAGGATTCATGGACAGTCAGGTTTGCTCGTTGCATACAGGAACAAAAGCAACCACCATTCGCCGAAAAGCATTATAACCTAGAGCCTCCCGAGCCGCTCAAGGTGATCTTCCACGACGGCAGGCTTGCCAAACGCCCTACCCCGTTGATGGCCTTCTTGACCATCGTTTGGATGCCCTTTGGGATAGTACTAGCTTTCATCCGCATCGTTGTGGGCTTGAGCTTGCCTATCGGCGTCATCCCGATCATCGCGCCGATATTGGGAGGTAGAGTCATCATCAAAGGAAAACCACCGCCCCCGGTTTCCCGAGACAATGCCACTGGCGTCTTGTTCGTTTGCACTCACCGTACCCTGATGGACCCCGTGGTCCTCTCCACTGCTCTTGGCCGCAGGATCCCGGCAGTTATCTATTCCCTCTCGAAGCTATCAGAGATTTTGTCGCCGATACCTACAATCCGCTTAACCCGAACCCGCGAAACAGACAGAGAGATGATCAAGGACCAACTATCAAAAAGCGATTTAGCGGTGTGCCCCGAAGGGACGACATGCCGAGAACCGTTCCTCCTGAGGTTCAGCGCGCTATTCGCCGAGTTAACCGATCGGATAGTGCCTGTCGCGATGAACTATAGAGTTGGGCTGTTTCACGCGACAACAGCTAGAGGATGGAAGGCCATGGACCCCATCTTCTTCTTCATGAACCCTAGACCCATCTACGAGGTGACCTTCTTGAACCAGCTGCCGGCTGAGGCGACCTGCTCTTCTGGGAAGAGCCCGATCGACG
The DNA here is from genome assembly GCA_031216235.1 of Syzygium jambos. Taxonomy (NCBI): domain Eukaryota; kingdom Viridiplantae; phylum Streptophyta; class Magnoliopsida; order Myrtales; family Myrtaceae; genus Syzygium; species Syzygium jambos. Next base: position 33,038,199 of record CM062226.1, on the reverse strand, counting down.
TCGCCAACTACGTGCAGAGGCTCTTGGGGACCACGCTAGGATTCGAGTGCACCAACTTGACTCGAAAGGACAAGTACAGGGTTCTTGCCGGGACCGACGGAACCGTGTCGGCGTCGTCGAACGCTTCGTTGTTCAATCGCGTCAAGAGTGTCGTGAGCATGTTCGAGCCCTTCATTCACTGAGATTGACGTAGATCGCAATAAGACTGATCGGCGGTCACGACTATTATGTAAAATTCTCCAGGACACTCTGGAATCTTTCTTTGGTTTTAGAAACAACACAGGTCTGCATTCTTTCTCTTCACTTCCTTTTCCTTCGTTTGTTTTGTCGGGAGATTATTATTTAAGGATTTGTATACACTAAACAAATGTATGGAGAGTTGTTACCATCAATTGTAAGCTAGTCCTGTTTAATGCATCCAATGAAGGGAATGAGTTCTTCAATCATATGATGAAGAAATCGATCAAGAAAGCATCAGCTTGTCCATTAGTTCTTGTGGACTAGCAGGCCGACGTTACTCTAGTTTATGTGTGTTTGATGATGTGGCCGTAGTTTCTACATATCATATATATACTATATACGAGATTGGGACCCTCTAAAGTTAGCATTCTCTAAAATTAAATGAATTTACGCTTCTAAGATCTGAATACATCAGCAAAAAATAAAAATAAAAATTGGAGGGTTCATATCGGCGATACTATTTTTGTTCGTTCTCACTTCGCCTTTGGGAGCAGCTGCGCAAGGGCGTCGTCACCCGTTCACTATGGCATGACTGCAAGCCAACGGCAACCGCAACTCCATCCGTGCCTCCACCAGCACCTGCCCCTCGGCCTGCACTGCTGTCGCCGTCTCCACTGCACGTCGTCGAGCTCCCTTAGCCACTAAAAGCGACCGGACCCAGAACTTTTCTCCAATGAGGTCAATATCACTAGAAGCAACAGAGCTATGCCATGTTCACCTTGTAAATTAAGAAAATTGCGGTAAAGATGTGACAAAAATTTGAACAAAGTACAGAGAAAGATAAACTCATAATATATAGTACGCGTTTCATCGGTTGATATCAGAACTTGGAATTGAAGAAATAAGACTCAACTCATCTCTGATTGTAGACCAAGATATGTCTAAGACGTAGAAAGGGTTGGCAATCGGTTCATTTAAGAATTGCCCATATTTCTTCTGTATCAGGATTTGCATAAGGCCCGCCCCTCAGTGGAGAAAGGAAGCTCGACGAAAGTGAAATTTACTTATATTTTGGGTTCTAATTTTCTTCGTACAGGTTTTTACCATCTGCTCTGTTTAAAATCTGGACTTTCCACTGTTTCATAGAGTAAATGGCTAAGCGGTTCAAGCTCCCCCCGTTCACTGAAGTAATTTTTCTTGACAAAAGCCACATATATATATATTGCACAATTTGGCATCCAGTGAGGTCGGTTGTCCTCATGAAGCTTCATTGCCCCCTGTCCCTGTCCACTTATTAAAACATATTTCGAGTTTGAGCCCGATAGACGAAACCCAACTCGAGATTAATTATTATTTGTGGAGGTCTAAAAATTCCGAGTTGGGTATTTTGCGGACCTCCGAATATATATTTCCTATTTAGCGTCGGAGTCCAAGTTGGATAAAGATTTCATGCAATTCAGAAAAAAGAAAGAAGAAATAAAATCTGTTTTGATAGCCATATATGCACATTGTCCTCTGGAGGTGGCCACGGATAATAAAAGGGCAATTGTCGGACTTTGACCGTGAGTTCTGTGGCCAAAGATTATCCCAAGGGAAAGTCCAAAGTCTTTGGACTAGTGAACCGAATTACACGCAATTTGCATCTCCACGTTGAAGTCGGCCACCGAATCTTTTGGAAATATATTAAGTATTCTTGAACGTGGCCGCAAGCAGAAGAAGTCTTCGTGCGCTATTATTGATGAAGAAGACTTCTTGAAGCGCCGCTGGCTTGGCTTGGCTTGCAAGTGCTTGATGTGCGAAGATGTGCAGAGGGAATTTGTGAATTATATCCACGAAGTTAGTGCTGAAGCCGGTTAAATTCTTTGCGGTAAGAATTTGTATTAGTTCGTTCGTGAGATTGAGAGATTATTTCGTGAGGAATCGCAGAGCTAATCGCTGCGTGAATTATTTGATATAGTTGGAGCTTGGAAAACACTTAGAGTGTTCGAGTGACTCGAGTATGGTTGTAATCTCTGTCGTATCGCTTGATTTATAGTGGAATTTCGTGCTGCTTCTCCCCGTGGATATAGGTCATTATGACCGAATCACGTGAATCTTGTGTCCTATTTATTTTGTTTATTTTATTATTCGATCGTTTGGCTTCTGCAACACCATTGTCTCTCGCTCTCCTTAGCCTGTTCTTTACCGGTTGGGTTTGTGCGACACGACGCTGCAGTGGTCGTGAACCCGATCATACCAGTTCTAGACCACCGTATTCGAGCAATACAAAGCATCCTCTCGAGAGCTTCTCTCTCTCTAGAGGGAGACGCGAGGCCGCCATGGCCTGGGCGACCGCCGGCGAAGCCGCCGTGGCCTGGGCGACCGCCGGCGAAGCCGCCGTGGCCTGGGCGAGGGCCGACCTCGCCTCGCCTGGGCAAGGGCGAGGCCGGCCCTCGCTAGATCCGGCGAGGCTGGCCCTCGCCCAAGCCACAGCGGCCTTGCAGGCGGTCCCCCGGGGGTCCCCGTGGCCTGGGAGACCGCCGGCGAGGCCGCCGTGGCTTGGGCGAGGGCCGGTCTCGCCAGATCCGGCGGGGCCTGCCCTCACCAGGGGCCATGGCGGCCTCGCTGACAGTCGCCCAGGCCATGACGGCCTCGCATCTCCCGTGGGGGGCGACGGCGGCCTCGTCTGGGCGAGGCCAGGCGGCCGGCCATGGCCGGTGGCTGGTGTCCGGTCACCGGCCAAACGAAGAAGATGAAAGAAAAGGAAAAATCAGAAAATTTTTTTAAAAATTTTAAAATATTATCCTCATCAGCGCCGACGTGCCACGTGGGACTGAGAAATTATTAAAATATGGCAACATCAGATTTCCGGCAATCCAAATTGGAGTTGGCACTTAAGTGATCGTTTTTTTCAAAAAAGTGATACTTAAGTAATCCAAAATAAACTTTTGGCACTAAAGTGAACGTCGTACATAAGTTTTGACACTTTTAGTATTTTTCTCCCCTCTCTAGACGCTTCATCTCTACAGAATTCGCTTCCCTAAACATGGAAGAGCAAAGCGAGAGCAGGCTTACCGAAGCCAAACAAGACGAATCCAAGTTTAAGTGCCGCGCGGTTCACGATCTAAATCATCAGTGCATGACAGTTAACACCAGTCAATTGTGCATATATGCTATTACAATTAATAGAAAATTCACGGGTCGATCTACTGATTAGCTGTTCGTTTTGGTTATGTTTCTAAACAAAGTCAGCCATCCGCAGATTGGACCGTCATTATTATAAGCAGTGATGATAGCGCAATACGTGACGCATACGGGCGAACCACCCTTAGGATCCGGCAGTTGCACGCATCGTGTATTGCGACATCCACATTGGAAATGGAATGTGGCGTCGGCACTTAGGTAATAATGTGATTTAATTATTGGTCAATGCATTATTCATGTGTGTCACTAAACTTAGATGTGAGTTTCTTTGGTGGTTATGACGCCTTTCAACCGCGCAAACCACGCAGAGAGAGAGAGAGACAGAGAGATTTTTCTAAGTTCAAGTGGGTGTTTGATATGGTTTATTGGTAGTTGGTTACAGCATATCCTTCCGTTTTTTAATAAGAAATTTGAGAAGCAGATGTTGATCCAACAAACACAGACGTTTTGGAAGGGAAAATCTTCCAAAAAGTCCTTAACCAATTATTCTATTATATGGTAGCTAATTCAATCCTGAACTTTTTGATTTGATCGCTTTAATCCTAACTCTTTTGACGATTGGTCGATGTAGTCTTCTGCCCCATTTTGGCCATAAATCAGAATCACTAAGGTGAACTATGTTTGCGATTTTTTAAAAAGAAAAGTTCTAAATCTTTTCTTTTCATTTTCTTATTCTTATTCTTTCTTTCCCTATTTTGCCTCTGCTCATCGCCAGGGGTCTTGGCAATGGCTGGCGACCACCACAAACCAGGGTGCGAGAGCGTTGCGGCCTCGCCCAGATCCAACAACGCGAGGTAAGGGTCGCGAGACGAGGCTAAATTAGAGGGGACATAGGCTGCATTTGGGAATCACTTTGCCCTTTAGCAAATGCGAAGGTGTTAGGAAATTATTTTTTGAGAGCTTTGGGAGGACGCATTGCATTTCCAAAGTCCTATCCCTTGGTACAATGTAAGTCTAACCCAGCTTTGGGCTTTGGCATCTCTATTGTAGGAATGCTAATTTATTTTCTTCTTCCAACCTTGCCCTCGCTAAGCTTTCGAATTTCCAAATTTACCCTCACCATTTTCACCTCACGAGACGTTACCCGTAAGCCTCGCTTGCGGTCGCACAACCCCTGCTAGGTGACCCCAGGTGATTGCCTCTGGTGCCAAATCAAGCTTATCAGAGTCCGGCAGTCGCAAGTATATTTTATTTTTATTTATTTGTTTATTTAAAATATATACCTAAAGTCTTTTGCATGTCTAGTTAAACAATATTTAGGATCTATATGTTTGGAGAAAAATTGCTTTTAGGAAATTGTTTTCCAACTTTCGGGTATTTAGACGACGGAAAACTAATCGATCTGCTGAATACGTTTTTTATGAACTGAAAACAAGAAGTTTATATACAGGGAAGTTGACTTCTCCTTTTGACAAGAAGGGAATCACTTTTCCTAAATCACAAAAAAAAATAAAAATAAAAAACAAAGCATTTTCCTTTAAAATGATTTTTTATGGAAAACATTTTTCTTTATCATAAAATTTTCGGCGAAACAAACGCATATTTTAATTACACTTTACCGAACACTATTTGCATTTCAAGAACCCACCCCCCACTTAAATGTTCGCATTTTCCCAAAGGCTTTTTTTCACAAACCGAACCAAACGCAACCACTTGCACGTACCCTAAATTCGAAGAGCAATCATGGGGATCTTTTCTTTTTCTTTTTTTGTCACTTTTAATATTTCTATTTTCATCGCGAGGCTTGCTTTCTTGTAGGCATCGAGGAGTTCAATTATTGGATGAATGCCAAAGGGAGTTCCGATTCTCCTTATCGGCATAAAACTTTAATAAACCGGGAAAAGATCAAATTCTCTCCACTCGCCGCGATGCGGGACGCGTGTGAAAGTCGTCGTCGTGAACAGATTCACCCCCCTCCTTTTTCTATAACGAAAAAAAAAAACACGAAACAAAAAAAAAATCACGTCGGGCCGCGTTTAACCGTCTGAAATTGGCAAATCTATAAAAGCTTTATATTCCCGGCTTTTTTTTTTTGGGTCGAATCTTTTTAATTCCGGACGGCTTCGATGGATAACAAGCAAACCGAGACGGCGCAGAAGAACGGACCGACCCCCGGCGAGACATTATATTCCCTGGAAGTTAGATGTCTGCTTTGGAGATAGATCATCCTTTCCGCCCAAAAAAAAAAAAAGAAATTGAAAAAAGGGTCTAGTTTATTTTCGTTGTCCATAGAAAACCCTCGGGATTCGATGCACACCAACATGCAAGAACGACTGCAACTATTATCCTAATTCCGTTACCTCATTTTTACTTTAATCGGCACAATCCGTTCCGTCTGTCGACGATGTCACGCCAAATACAAAACCGGATTTGGAGCTTATCGCGAGGAATCGACAATCGAAATTGCAAAGCTTTGTGAAAAAAAAAAAGAGGAGAGAAAAGCGTTTTCCCGGGGAAAAAAGACGAGAAAATTCCCCAATCTTTGCGGCTAGCTTTTTCCCACGAATTTCTCGAAGCGCCATCATTATTCTCTTCTTTGGAGAGGCGGGTAAAACTGGTGAGTGCGGGGGCTTCGCACCTTTTCTTCTGCGTTATGGTCATCAGCTTTTCCACCTCTCTTTCTTCCTTTTGATTCTTTCCCATCTCTGTTTTTTGGGAAGTGAAAGCTGGAAAAAGCGAAAGTGCCAAAAAGCCAAAAAGAAAAAATTGAACAAAGAATAGAAAAGACCCCGCGAATTGAAAAAAAAAAAAATTCAAGAGAAAGGGGTAAAATTAGCGGGACAATTTGGGAGAAGAAAACAGGGGGCGAACCTGCTCCGTTTTCCCTAACTTCCGCTAAACAGGGTGTCGGGGCGACCCGACCCTTAAGTCGACTGACTAATCGAGATTATGTTGACATAGAAACATTAAAGAAAGGATAAATTCAATTTGGTCTTTTTTCCGGGGGAGTAATGCCATTGGGAGCAATCGCGTATTTCGGGAACTTGGACCGTCGTCCCCTCGCTAGGTCCTTGGACCACACGCTAATGAATCGTGCCCGGGGGATGCAGAGGACGAGCGATGCGAATCGCCCTCGATCGCGCGTTCGGATTTTGCCGGATCGATCTGCGCAGGTCCGCATATGGATCGTGCGAGGGAGGACGGATTACGGACGGAATCATCGGACGGCTTCGGAAACACAGAGCTCGAGGGCATCCGATGTAGGTTCCGGTCACGCGTACGATTGGCGAAAAACGAGCTTAACCCTTGCCGTCTTTCTTCTCGGGACGAAGGTATGCACGTGCGCGGTGCCGAGCCTTCCATGTCCCCGCGCGATTCGACGAACATGGCTAGAGACGACTCTCGAGAGCCTTCACCCGCTTCCTACATTAGCGTGCACGGCCTAATTAGCAAGATAAGGACCGATTAGAGTAGCGAATTGACTCCAATTCGATCATCGTTCGATGGTTTCTTAATCAGAGGTTTCTTGTCTCGGTTGACAATTAGAAGAGAACGCCCGCCACGATCGTCCCATCGAAGGGTTTGATTAGCGTTCCTCTTTTTTCTTTTTGCCATTCTCAATTGTTACGACCGATCAATTACAAGCCCTCGTCCACGACTTCCCCCATCGCTTTCTCCTAGCTTTCTCTCCATCTTACCGATGTAGATTTGTTACTGACATGAAAATACCACATCACCTTACCGATGTAAAAAAGAAACCGAAATAAAAGTTGCCTCCATTCGTGATAGGGTGGAGTGAAAAATGGCGATGGGAAGTGATTGGGAATTTGGGATAGGGTTCGGGTCAACTTTATTTGCGTTTCGACCCCTTTACGCATCCCTTCGAAATATGGACAGGGATCGCGCATTGCCTAACGAATTTTATTCTTCTTTCTCGCTCGTGCTCTTGAACGATACTCGTGTCATCATGCATCGCCTCCCCTTCCTTATTCTCCGCCACCATTCAGACAGCATCACAACTCAATCCTTCGAAATCAGTTCTCTTATTTATTTATTTATTTTTTATGGTAATTATTTGAATCCCGTCTTTTCCTTCCTAATCAGTCCACGACAATAGCTTGCGTCAAGAGTAATTAGATATTTATGAAAATGGGCTGTATATATATTAGAGAAAATGACATAAATGGTTCATGAACTTTAACCCGATGTGTAATGTGGCCCCTGAACTTTTAATTCATTCGATACTATCCCTAAATTTTTTATACGTGTACAGTGTAGCTTCTAAATTATATGAAAAAGTTCAATGTAGTCATTCCGTTAATTCAAGTTCATGGCTTATATTAAACATTTTCATATAGTTCAAGGACCACACTGAACACTAGGCTTAAAAGTTCATGGACCGCATTTAACATTAGGTTAAGTTTCGAGAATTACATTGAACAGATTAAAAATTCATAAATCACATCGTGCCAAAGTTCGTGGACTGTCCGCGGCGTTATCCCTGTACAGTATATGGTATGGTCAGGATAAATTGGGAGAGGACCCATTGGGCGGAAGAGGCTCTAAATCGGGTCTCTCGAACTTCCTAAAAATCAGGCAATACTTTGGCGCCGACCGACCGATTAAATTAAGACTAGTCCAAAATCCAGCTCCTCCGGGGCAAAGCGAGGCGGCAAGGCAGGCCCAATCGGAATCGAGATCCGCGTCCACGTGGCAAGAGGATCTCGCCCGGTAATAAAAATAAAAAGGAGCGGAGGAAAAAGAGAAATAAAGAGAAAAAAGAGAGAAATAAAGAGACGAAAGGAAACGTGCGTGAGCAGACGGCGTTAAAGGCGCCATGATGATTGATGTCCCCCCACGCAGCGTCGTGGCCCCCACGCGCCCACCCTTCCCCCCGAAATCACCAATCATTCGGACTCCCCACGCGCTGTCTCTCCACATCCCCCGGCCCGTTCGGACGGGGGATTCAGACCCGACAGCCGACACATATCATTTCTCCGAAAAGGAAGTTCGGCGTAGAAAAAAAATTTTAAAATTAACACGACGAAAAATCCAAATCAATACGCCTGTACCAAATTTTATTCTTTGCTAGCTATTGCTGAGTCGAATGATAAGAGATGGTTGATGGGTGTACCGATTTGTGATTTCTCGTTGACAGAAACTAACGGAGGAGGATAAAATTTGTTACGAATCTATTAGCTGGGATTTTTAATTTATTCAATATAATTTCCGAACGTCCCTGAATTATATGAGAATATTCAATATAGTTCTCGAATTTGAATTAATGGAAGGACTATATTGAGCATGCATCAAAAGTTTAGAGATCGCACTGAACAAATTAAAAGTTCCACTGGCCACGTTAAATATTAGAATAAATTTCAATGACTATATTGAATAAATTAAAATTTCATGGACTACATTGTAAAATGGGTCAAAATTCAAGGATTATTTGTGTCATTTCTCCAATAAATAAAGTAAGCATCTGGATTTTTTTTTTTTGGTCGAAAGCATATGGAGTTGAAATTGGCCTTTTGTCATTTTTCCTTTTTTATCGAATTTACCAAAAGACAAAACGGTCCTGTAAATTCATCCCAAAGCCTCCACCGCGCACGCCAACGCGCCAACAAGAACAATAGAACATCCCGCCCCGCGTGTGCTTTCCGCTCCCGTCGACCGGCTCGGCTCGGCTCGTCGCTTCAAAATACGAAAAGAAACGAAAGAAAAAAAACGGAAATACTCTTTAACCGACCTCCCGATCTGATCGCCGGGACCAAACCCGACGTCGTTTTCCCGCGGTGGCGCCACGTGTCCCCTCGCGAGAAGCTTAGGCAACACGCCAGCAGACGATAAACGCGGTTTCGCCGTTTCTCTCCCTGTCTCGCCTTTCACCCACTCTCTCTCCTCTCCCTCTCTCTCTCTCTCTCTCTCTTCCCCCCCCCCCCACCCCCACAAAGGGGAAAAAGCAAAGCAAAAATTCGATCTTTGCTCGTCCTCGAACAGTCAATCTCCCCAATTGAACCTCTCTCCATGGAATCGATCCTCTTCTGTGATCTGGGTTCCGCGAATTAGGGTTTCTTTCGGCCGTTTGCGGAGCAGAATCGACTCGGATTCGAGGGCGCTCGAGCCAAAGTTTTGATTTTTAGGGTTGTCGGGGTTGGGTTTTCTTGCTCCCTGGATCTGCAGCAGGCGGAGGAGGAGGAGGAGGAGGAGGAGGAGGAAGGGGGGTGTGGATTCCAGGGTTGGGTTCGATCGTTCGTCAGGTCCCGGGGGATCGTTAGATGTCTTCGGCGACGTCGTCTTACTGGTGCTACAGGTGCAGCCGTTTCATCAGGGTTTGGAGCCAAGACTCGATCACTTGCCCCAATTGCAACAGCGGGTTCGTCGAGGAGATCGAGAACGCGCCGCCGCCGCCGGCGATCCCCGCCGATGCCCGCCGCAGGAGGTTCCCCACCGCCGCGATGTACATGATCGGGTCGAGGTCGGGTCAGGACCAGAGCCCCGGCCCGGGCCTGCGCAGGAGCCGCAGGAACGGGGGCGACCGGTCCCCGTTCAATCCGGTCATCGTGCTGCGCCGGCCGTCCGACGGCAGCAATGATGGCGGCGAGAGGAGCAGCTATGAGTTGTACTACGATGATGGTGGAGGGTCCGGGTTGAGGCCCTTGCCCGCGAGCATATCCGAGTTTTTGCTCGGATCCGGGTTTGATAGGCTGCTTGACCAGCTCTCGCAGATCGAGATTAATGGTATCGGGAGGTTTGACCATCCGCCGGCATCGAAAGCGGCAATTGAGTCGATGCCCACGATTGAAATCGGTGAGGACCACGTGTCGACGGAATTGCACTGTGCCGTTTGTAAGGAATTATTTGAATTAGGGTCTGAGGCTAGAGAAATGCCCTGCAAGCACTTATATCATACTGATTGCATATTGCCTTGGCTGTCGATTCGCAATTCGTGCCCTGTGTGCCGTTACGAGCTGCCGGCAGATACCCCGGAATCCCAGGAGTCGAATAGAGGTGAAAATAGTAGGTCGGAGGATGAGGACACAGTAGGTTTGACTATATGGAGGTTGCCTGGTGGGGGATTCGCGGTGGGACGGTTCTCCGGTGGAAGAAGAGGTGGCGAGAGGGAATTGCCAGTTGTTTACACGGAAATGGATGGTGGGTTTAATAATGGAGGAGTGCCCAGGAGAATTTCTTGGGCTGCAAGAGGGAGTAGAGGTAGAGAGAGTGGTGGGATCAGGAGGGTTTTGAGGAATCTGTTTGCCTGTTTTGGTGGACGGTCGGGATCATCTGTTGCGTCAAGTTCTGGGTCCAGTTTGGATTCAACTGTGAGAACTAGGTCGATTTCGACCTCTAATATGTCTTCTTTGAGGAGGCAGAGAGCTTTAGCCAACGCTGCAGGCAGGAGATAGGGCATATTCTCTGGGCTGAAAGCAGCAATGCAGAAGGGACTGAATATTAGTGGGGGAAGGATCAGTGTAAATAGAAAGGTGATGTGATGTTCTCTCGATACTTGTTCTGCTGGGATGACGAGTTGATCACTGGATTGATGAAGAGTGAAAAGCAACGTGATGTTCCGTCGATACTTGTTCCTGCGGGACTTTTGAGTTATCTTCTGCGAGGAAGGATTTAGTGGGGGAACTCCCTGGTTCTTAACATTGAATGAGACTAAGATCTTGTTAATGGACGCAGCAGTAGCAAAAATTTTATGAGGATCACTGTGAATGAACAGACTGTGCAAGAAAGGATTGTGTTTTGTGGAGAAGAAGCAGGTCCACGATCTCATGTACCCCACTGTTTGTTCCAAGTCGCGTCAGTTTAGCAGGATTTACTGCAACTCTTTTTTGTGTATTTCCCTTTTCTCTATCTGTTTAGATAGGACGCATTTTGTTGTATTTGTCAGTGTCATTTTTTTTTCCCAAAGCATTATGATAAAACTTATGCGGCTGAAGAACGAGTAACTTCAATGCTTCTCTCTGCTAAATTATCTTTTTCCCCTGGACGGCGTGATGAATTCCTTAACAGAATTATCAACCTTTGCTGATGTACTTCCAATCGAAATCAAACTTAACTTTTGTTGCTTGGTGATAATTGAGTTCCATTTAGCAACTTGGATTTACAATGATGGTTGAGAAACTTATGTTTCTGGTATGGCAGATCACCTAACTAGTCATGACGAGGTTTTCCGAAGTTCTGTTACACCAGCACTTGTGGTTCTGAGCAGAGGGCAGTGAACAATGTGATTTCTTTCCGGGGTATGGTGGGTGCTATGGAGTTTGTTACCTGAATGTGGTGATCTCGTTGGTAATTGTTGATAGTCACCTGTTGCACCGCAGTTCATGAAGATCTGTTGATTATTTCTTTGTGTTTGTCGCCGCTGGTAATCTGATCAGTGAAACTTTTTGCGAACAAGATGTACGTAAATTGCGAATGGCCATATTACTTTTTTTTCCTGAAGTGAAAACTCTCCATGGAATTTTATTATGCTGATGGACGATTGTAGAGTAGAGATGAGAATTGAATCCGGACCACTGATCAGGGTTGATATAAACCATGATTTGTTTCCGTCTAGTGTCCAAATCCTCGCCACCACCCCACCCGACTAGTTGGTGGCAGCTACTTTGCTGCCCCTCCTGTAGTACTAGTTGAAACAGATGTTACCACCGCCTTTTGCCTAGTTGGTCGTTGCGTATGACCCTGTTGCTGAAATCAAAGGGCTGTTGTTGTTGGTAGCCACCATCACTAGCTGAGTTCCACTTCTGAAGGCCTTGCTAGTGTACAAATTTGAATGCCTGCAGCTTTGAGACTTGGTTCGCTACGGACCTGCTAATTGAGCAATTTGTTGCCCAGACTTGGTTCGTTATATGTCCGGTGAATCCAATCTGACCGCCGGGCAACTGAAGTTGAATTGTATTCCACAAGAAACAAAAGAAATGAGCGTGGAAAGGGGCAGTGTTCGCCTCCTTAAGTGATTCCACGGTCACTTTTCTGGTTGTCTGGTTATTCATACGGACATTACCAACAATTCCATTTAGTCAAAGTCTGCATGCAAGTGACCCTCATAATTTATAACCCATGTACCATAAGTCCTCGAATCAGGGATAGAGAAAATATAGCCATGCAATTGCTGGTGCCAGATCAGCTGGAGAGAGAGTGAGAGAGTCCCATTTTCTTCAGGGTGACAGGGGCTTTATAAGCCATGTGTGGTGTGTTGATGAAGACTGTTCGCAGGGCTTCCCTTTATAGGTTAGTGCCTTTGTCAGAAATGGGAAGTTGCCAACTTTTTAAGAGGAGAGCAATGCTATGCCCCAAGCGTCCTGTTCCTCTCATCTCTTGCAGGGACCGTAATGGGGTTTACTGCACTTGGAATTCCTCAAGTAAAGCTCAGAAAAAGAAAACGTTTCTTATTCCTCTTGCTTGTTTCTCTAGGTGCCAACAAAGTCGCATGCGCATTTAATTCGGCAATTTTTGGACTTTCAGAACATCCCGCGAGGATGCCGTGCGGGGTTATCATTTCATTTCTAAACAATTTTGAAACGTTTGAATAATCATCATTGAACTGTCAAAACAGCTGATTCCCTTCTGTAATACTCGTCTGTTGCGGGACCAGATTGCCTTTTTGGTGAGAACTGAGCAGGAAGATAGCTCTGGCTCATTTATTTGTGCTCTGTTTTTCCGGTTTGACTTCGAAATGGCAGATGCCATGACAATGCTCTCGCTTGAGAACGACACTGATGATCCTGTCATTTGGTTAGGGGGAAAACGTTTGAAAAACGACTTTCTGTATTCTGGACCACTGACTGCTCAATCACTTCCTCCTCGTTTGGTCACAGCTGTTCTGTTGAATTCTTTGACGCGGCAAAAACTCTTGCCCTGAATTTCAAAGAAAAAATGGGCAAAGAATCAATTAGAGCTGCTCTCGACCATCTCATCAGTAGCGAGATTAGACTTGAATTTGGTTGCATGCCCGCGATAGATGGAAGTAAATCAATTTTCATCGAACGAAAGCCCTACATATCTGATGTGGACATCGAACCCTATCGAGGAGGAGGTGCTAGGGACCCGTTGTTCTATCTGCTAGGCCCGATCACTCGAGCGAGAGCGAAGGAATTCAAACAAGCTGTCAGCATCATGGTTCACGATATTTGGAATGAAGATAATCTGGATTCGAAACTTAAAGATTCTGAAGCTCCTTGGCGCAACATGATTACTTTTGGTCCAGCGAATTCCGAAAGAGTTTAGAATTGACGAACTCCGAATTGGCTCAAATTTGGATGGACGCTTGAAAACGGGCCGCTGATCAATACTCACTACTTTAATAGTGATTGATGACGTTTTTTAGCGATTTGGAGTCGTTTAGATGAACTTTTAGGCCTTTTTCTATTTTTGGACGAATTTTTAATAATTAAGGTTATTTTTGTAATTTTAATCCTAGTAGGATTAGAATTAGGGTTAGCACCCTATATAAGGTTACTTATAGATTTCTAAGAAGAGGCAGAATTTTATATAGAAAAGTTTTCTTCTTGAGTTCTCTTGAGGACTAGATTTTATCAAGGCTCCCTTGTGGTGATCGAATTCAACTTATCGAGCAAGATCGCGAATTCTCTTGTTCGTGGCGTTATAGCGTGGATTGGTTGACACAGGTTCGTCAACAGGTCGCGTTCATACCGAGATTACCAATCACAGGTTCGATTGGAGGTCGAGGTCAGCAATTCGTAACTCACAGATCTTCGTAGAACGATCATCTTCCGCACAGATTCATATCAATAGCCCATCTCGAGAGTCGATGGATCGATAGAGTTTATAAGGTTCGTGTAGCGCTAGATTATATAGAGGTAATAAGACAATAGAGAGAGAAGTAGGTTGCATTTGACCTGCCTTCATGACCACTAAACCAAAAGCTTAGGACAGATTTAATGGTGGGGTGCGTTGGGGGGGTCCGAATGTAATGTCACTACATTGCAATGCTTGGAATCAAGTTTCATCGCTCCCCGCATTTTCTCCTCTTGAGGGCGAAAGCACACCAAATTTTTTGTTTGCTACTTATGATTTCTTCACTTCCTATTTTAAATTGGACTTTGTAATATCCTTGCTATAGCTCGGACACCCATCTTCTTTCTTTGGGCTTCATTATTATTGTTATTATCATTTCTTGTTGCCACTGAGAATTTATGGCTAACTGCAAAGACCGTCTTCAACTTTAATCTCCATGTAACCCGCTTCATATTTCAAAACCTTCATTTTACATCTTCGAGACCTTAAAAAAAGACCTATTTGCACTCATGCACACCCACAATATACGGTCGAATAGTGAATCCAATGCCCAGAATGGAGTAGCTTGAGAAATAGAACAGTGACCGGGTAAATTATGGAGCGTGGGAGATTGCAGTCGGAGATACAACGCAAAAAGTGAGGATGGATGTAGGTGGGTTCATTTAGATATGTTATAAAGTTTGGATTCAGGCTTCCTCTCGGCGAAAGCTAAAGGTTTAACTAGCACCTATCTCAATTTATAGTAGAATGACGAATAAAATATATATATCGAAAATAATTAAAGTAGTCGAGTTCTTGTGAGATTTTATTAGACTATAGCCAACTGTTCTAAAGCCTAAGTTGTTAAATGAATACGTGATTTAATATATAATTATTACACTTAGTATGATCTTTTTGTCCAATATTAAACGTGGACATATTCAATTAGGGAGACAAATAGGGTCTGAAAAGATTTAAATGTAAGACCTATAGCTCTGATACCGTGTGAGATTTGATGACCCACAGTCAACTATTCTAAAAATTTAATCTATTAGATAAATACGTAATTTAATATTTGATTATTTTAACAGTTATTCGAACTAATTTTGGCACCTCAAACATTTTAATCCCTTGACCAGCTGTTCTGTTTAGGGGCTTGCCGAATAGTGATAACTTCTGTTCTTTTGTTTCCATAATCAGATTTGAAATAAAAATCCGTTTGTTAAAATTTTTATGCCCGGACACAAATTTACAAAAAATTGTTCTCAAAATCAGTTTTGAAACAGAATCAAGAAGCAAAAAAAAGTAATTTCTTGATTCTGGAACAAATTTTCCATTTCTGATTCTTCTCGGTTTTCTTCTTCCTTTTTTATTTGTTCTTCATCTTTTTCTCGGTCTGCCACCGGCTCGCCGCTGGCGATCGGCCAGGGCCAGCGAGGGCGGCCCTTGCCGCCCCCGGTGACGGCGAGGTTGGCCTCACCAGATCTGAGCAGGTCGACCTCGCCAGCCCCCGTCAACAGTAAGGTCGGCCTTGCCAGATCTCGCCCGGCCAAGGCGAAGTCGACCTTACCGTCGCGACCGGCGAGGCCGGCGGCGAGGGCCGCGACGCCCTCGCCGGCCATGGCCAAGGAAAAA
Source organism: Syzygium jambos (assembly GCA_031216235.1). NCBI lineage: Eukaryota > Viridiplantae > Streptophyta > Magnoliopsida > Myrtales > Myrtaceae > Syzygium > Syzygium jambos. Next base: position 33,022,512 of record CM062226.1, on the reverse strand, counting down.
AAAGAAAAAAAAAGAAAGAAATATTAAAAAATTAAAATATTATTAATAAAAAGAAATTTTATGTAGTTACCAAACGTATTTATGTTCTTTTTCTATTATATGAATAGAAATTTTGAGCAATTATTAAACGCCTTCAAATGCTTATAAATTGTTCCCGTGCACAGAATAAAAAAGAATCATTTCTGAGTATAATCAGTTTTCGAGTATAAAATCGTTACCATGCGCACCTTCAGTGTCGAAACCCTCGCAGTCACATCGTACAAGCACTGAAACCAAAGAATCTTCCCAAAAAAATTAAACTTAAGCAATTATTTATATCTCTACGTCTGGAAACCATGTACCATACTCGGTAGTGCTGGACACCATATCGCACGTCAATCAAGGTCAATAAAGAAATGGAGAGGTCCCTCCGATTTTCGAAGTTTGGTCGCTTCCCACGGCCCGGATTCCCCATTGGCCTACTAAACTTGATAATGTCGATTAGGTTTGTGTCATTACCCACAATCGTATACGTGTGTATGGAAAAGGAAGTGATGTCTATCAAATGTCCGAATCCCATTAATAGAAAGTATTATTTCTTTTCTTCGTTTGATTTCGAAGCTGTGGATTTTCAATCTTTGGTGGTTGAGGGGTGTGTCCAGGCTCTCGTGAAGACTGTACAATCGACAGGACACCTTTTGTTTGGACGTAGCATGTCGTCTATTGCTATGTTTTCATAAGGTTTTTTGGGAGGGCAAAATACTCGCACTTAAATTAATTTTTATCCGATGTGCATGTAACTAGCAAGTCGAGCTCCACAATAATCGTATTTATGCTTAAATTGTTAATATCTGTTGTTTATCGAGTCATCTATGTATTTCCAAACTTATCATGCAAGAAGGCGGTTGTTTATTATTTATTTATAGAAATTAGCCTAGTATTAACATTCATTATCTGAGTTTGACAACGTCAGACAAGCGATATCTCGAACTCTTTCAAAAATGCCTTATGTAAATCAACTTAGGCAGTATGCTTGCGCATATCCCTCGTGCCACTAACAAAGACAGTAAACACATTTCGACAATAGATTGTTTCTAAATACCAAATATTTTTCGGACAAAAATAACATAGAATATGAATTCTTTTTCTTGTCGATTATTTTCTACTTTCTAGATGCTAATTAAATGATTATCCATGATACAACTTTATTACCCTTAGAGAAAATTTCAGCTGAAATAATTATATGTACCATTAGTATAATGATACAAAAGTTGGAACAATGGGAGCTACTAATACACCCATTGGCAAAGCAACTCTCTTAAAAACGTGATTCGAACTCAGTTTCTTCGAGAGTAATCACACATTGGTGTGGTTACTTATCAAAGGTCTTCCTTGGATCCTTGATGTCTCTCACCAAGGAAGAAGAGCCAAAACTCTTATAAGGGTTTCTGCCGTATGTCTGTTCACACTGTAGTAACGATGGGCTTCATATATGAAATTCTTATTTTAATGTGTCGGTGTCCATGTCTTGTGCCCCTGTTTCCTTTCTTTATGTTTGTCTTCCCAATAAGAAGGAAATATCCTTCGTGTGCTTTACATATCGGGGATCTCGAAGTCCGGAGAAGGCCCGGGATGAAACGTTTTTAAGGGCATGCTTAGCTCTGGTCCTCGAAAGTAATCACACGTTAAAAAAGTCGGCAGTTGTCGTGTCCAGACGACACGAACACGTACCTGCATTCTTGTCTCCTTCGTCCCCATTTTCATGCCGGCCAAAACCAGACCTCACTCTCTCCATTATAGAGCCTCCCCAAAACCGCCTTCAAATCCTGTCCATGGCCATCCTCGGCCACCGCTCCCGTCTTCTTCACCTCACTTTTCTCTTCCTCGCCACCATCTTCAACTCCAACTGCACACGCTCCCTCTCCTCTCCGACGCCAAACCAGCAGCTCCTCCTCCTGCTCCCACTCAAAACCCAGCACGTCCTGCACCCCTCCTCGTCCCTACCGAGAACAAGAGCCTCCGCCGCCGGCAAGCTCCCCTTCCGCCACAACGTCACCCTCACCGTCTCCCTCTCCGTCGGTTCCCCGCCGCAGCCCACCACCATGGTCCTCGACACCGGCAGCGAGCTCTCCTGGCTCCGCTGCAGCTCCCCGACCTCGCAGCAGCCCGTCTTCCGCCCGCTCGCGTCCAAGTCCTACTCCACCGTCCCCTGCTCTTCCCCGACCTGCGCGGAACGTACCCGAGACCTGCCCTTGCCCGCTTCCTGCGACGCGAGCAAGCGCTGCCACGTCGTCGTGTCCTACGCCGACGCCTCCTCCGCCGAGGGCACCCTCGGGTCGGACACCCTCCTGATCGGCCCGTCGGCCAGGCCCGGTTTCCTGTTCGGGTGCATGGATTCGGGCCAGAGCAGCAGCCCGGAGGAGGACGCCAAGACCGCCGGGCTCATGGGCATGAACCGGGGGTCCCTGTCCCTCGTGACCCAGATGGGAGTGGGCATGTTCTCGTACTGCATCTCGGGCCTCGACTCCTCCGGCGTCCTGCTGTTCGGGGACGCGGGCTTCGATTGGGTCGGGCCCCTGAACTACACCCCGTTGGTCCAGATCTCGACCCCGTTGCCCTACTTCGACCGGGTCGCGTACACGGTCCAAATGGAGGGCATCAAGGTCTCCGGCAAAGTGCTGCCCCTCCCGAAGTCCGTGTTCGAGCCCGACCACACCGGGGCGGGGCAGACCATGGTCGACTCGGGCACCCAGTTCACCTTCCTCCTCGGGCCGGTGTACACCGCGCTAAAGAACGAGTTCTCGGGACAGACACGGGGCACACTGAGAGTCCTAGACGACCCGAATTTCGTGTTCCAAGGGGCAATGGACCTATGCTACCTGGTCCCTTCGGCTCGGCCCGAATTGCCCGAACTGCCGGAGGTGAGGCTGGTTTTTCGGGGGGCCGAGATGAGCGTGCCGGGCCGGAGGCTACTGTATCGGGTGCCCGGAGAGAGGAGGGGGAGTGATTGGGTGTATTGCTTCACATTCGGGAACTCTGATCTGCTGGGCGTAGAGGCGTTTGTGATCGGTCATCACCATCAGCAGGACATGTGGATGGAGTTCGATTTGGAGAGGTCAAGGGTCGGGTTCGCTGAGGTTAGGTGTGATCTTGCTAGTCAACGGCTTGGCTTAGGTTAGGGGCGGGTGTGGTGTAGGTCAACCTAGAGTGGGACCAAATAGTCCATATTGTTTCTTGATATGAGGCGGCCACAATTTTATCATATGTTTGATCCATCATTTGAATCGATATTATCTGAATCAATAATCATGGGAGCCTTAACATGAGGCACAACTTATCCACATGGACTTAGTATACATGTTCTATAGATTACTCGATATTCTTTTCAAATGTGGCCCACAAGTCGGGCGATGCAAGTTGAAAGGGATGCTATTTAGGTAGAGAACTTTGACTGTTATACAATTCGTGCAAAGTTTTGATTTTAGGTTATCATCAATGTATGTCGAGTGCATTTTTTTAGATGATTACTTTTCTAAATCGAGAGTAATCATCCGGATAATTGTTGTAATATGCATTGAGAAGAGGTTTTATATACCATGCATGTAAGGTTTATACAGATTTAGTTTCTAAAGTGATCAAACAAGAAAGTACATAAATACGGTGTTTGCTCTTCTTTAGGCCTTCTTCTTTATAAGAGCTCTCCTCTATCTCAATGGTGATAGCTTTCGCAAAACCCTAACCCAATTTTAAACCCTGAACACCCATATCCCCGTTCCATTGCCCTACCAAAACCCTAAACACCCTTTGACCCATTTCACTGTTACATTCCCGAAACCCACCCCTTCAAATCCATTCCCTCGTCTGAATCGATGTGCTTCCACCAACCCAATCATTCACACTTTTAACACCAATGCATGTGCAAATTTCTACTAAATTAGCAATAGGCGAGTGCCCTATTTCCTTCGACACTATGGCTGTCCCTATTATCTCGGTATAGGTCCTACATTGCGTTTTCGAAACCAATATCCAGACACACTCTCGGCGATGGCCGACTTGCTGGCTCGGCTCGAGGGGTTTGATCAGTGGACCTTCTAGGTGCGAGTGTAGTTGTTGTGCCCAGTCGCAGCTCCTTGGTTATCTTGCTTGCTTCGTGGAGATTTTCCTTTGCTTGGTCGTCAAGCAGTAAGCACTGATGGGGTGAATAGCTGCTGTACTCAGAATGCATCCATCAATTTCTACCATGTTTAATATAAACCAGAATGGAACGTGAGAATGAATCTAATATTTGCCCGGCTGCTTTATGTAAAAGGTTGGGTGATTTATGGCCAGAAGATGATGTAGTGTCGATCACGGGTGAGATTCCTCCGGAGAAAAAACGAGAATGTGTCTTAACTCTATATGGGAAACTCTACTCTAAGTCAAAATGTTAATTTCCAAGCCTTTATTAGCGCAATAAGAAAGGCGTGAAAATCTGAACTATTGCGCATGCTCCAAAAGAACCAGGATTCCTTTCGTTCACTTTCAGCTCGGCTGTAGAGGTGAAAAGGTGTTGGAAGCTAGTCCTTAGTCTTTCTCAAGTGGTTCTTCGGCAATGTGATCCTGATATCCTCAAATATTGCTATGAATTCAGACATTGTGCTTTTTGGATCTGCATTCAGGGCCTCCCATTAGAAAGAGTCTTGGAGGAAGTGGTGCGAAATGTTGCCGAGAAAATAGGGCTGGTGTAGGAGGTAAAGTTAGAATCCAAAAGCAATAGTCCTTTCGGAAGAAGGTGCCACCATTTGTAAGAAGGTGCCTTGCAAAGAGTCGGGGTTAGAAGAAAACATAGCAGGTAAGTTTGGCCAATGACTTAAAGCTGAAGTGTGTGAATTAAGGCCCTTTCGTAAGCTATTCTATGGAAAGGAGGTGCCCACTATTGGAGAAGAAGAGACGGTTCCTGAAACGTCAACCCATCAGCAGCATATGATTATTACTAGACCACTCTAAGATTTGTTATGTTTAGATGCTGATTGTCGTTATTCTGCTAGTTGTGCTATTTAAATGAAACTAGTTTGTTTCGACTCAAAAAAATTAGAACTGGAGATCGGCCCGCATACTCTAATCAATTTCAGGCTAGGGTCGATGGAAGCGTCGGGAGACATTTTTCGGTGAATCTCCTCAACACATATCCTAGGCTTTCGTGTCATGGTTGACGACAAGAGCCTGCTCAGTACCAACTGAGCAGAGGCCAAAGTGGAACAACTACGCATAAACCGACAAATGAAACATCTGTCTGTCGTTGCACTGCCGAGAAAAGAGAAAAAAAGGAAGAAAGAGGACTCGGGTCTCTTTCTGACTGGCTCTGGAGTCCTCCCCTCCATCACGAAAATTCAGGACGAATGAGAACCGCGCGTACGTGTGCTTTGGTAGGTCTCTTCTCCTCTTCTCTCCCGCTGTCTTCTGTACTCGATTCACACTCAAAGACCGTCCCCAACTTAAAGACCGTCTCTTTTGGCAGTATCGCCACCATTCGTGCCCGTAATTGCGATGAACGAGGGCCATACGTACGCGTCTCTGATTCTTTCTGATGCTTCTTTAAGTGCATCGTCAACACCAACCGATGCACGCGCACTGGACCTGTTTCTATGGCAATTAACTGCCTAGTGCCTGGACCCTCCTTTGAACCTTCCAAACCGGGTTTAATGCGAGGTTTGCTCGGACCTGCTCGCCTCTTAGAATGTCTCGGAATGATCGGGCCGAGCCGGGGTGAGCTGAGCCGATAGCCGAGCTCAATGTATTGCCCCGCACCGTGCGGAGCCTAAACGGTGCATTAAAATGTTTGGTTCGAGCTCGGCCAGGGCCAAAGTTGGCAGACCAAATAAAGTGAGGCCGTTCTCTAAACCCAATGTTTTGCCGATCGAGCCTAAGCGGGCGGGCTACCCATTCGCTAATTAGTCTTGTCAGTGAAATCGTGCAATGTATCGCGAACTCAACGATCGTTTTCGTCGAATGGAATGTCACACTTGAAACTCGGTTTTCAGATCTCTCTCACCAACATTTGTTCATGCGTCGGCCTTTCTTCATCCACTTACAGCCGCCCCACGTCAAGACAAGGACTCATAAATTATATAATTTCTAAAAGTTGCAACGCTGGCCACTAACTTTTCCGTACCCTCTTTACCAAAACATCTCAATATGATATCCCGTTAGAAATAAATTAAACCGTGTTGAATCCGATGGATTTCGAGTTAATTAGGTTCACGTCGGCATCGGCTTACGAAAGTAAAACGAAGGATTAAATAAGCACAGGTTTCCAAGTTGTTAAACGAACTTAAAAATCTTATCCTCCACCTTCAAAATAAAATTTTTTATACCCGTCCCGCTATAAATTTAAAAGATAATTCGAATGATTATTACTTAGATTTGATCTGCGATGATAGCCATCTACATGATCAAGCATGCTAGCTTTTATCTGTCACCTTCTATCTTATCTTATGCTTAGAAAACGCTCTACATTGTTGTAAAAACTACGTATTGTGGAAACAATTACGGTGAAGTGAATCCAAAATCTCAGGTTGCCATGAATGAGAAGAAAGGCGACGCCCAAACGACGTCGTTGAAGGGCCAATGCGGGATGGAGCATCAACGCCCAACGGTTTAACTGTCGCTCCTCCGACCCAGACGTACGAGGAACGCGTCGGCTTTGTCTGTCTTTCGAGAGGGAGACGAGGGGCCCCGGAGCGAGCGAGGGCGAGCCCCCAGAAGCGCGACTCGTCCGACTCGACTCAGATCTCTCCCACTCTCTCAACTCGGGCCCCTCTCTCGATTCCCTGATAAAGTTGGGGCCTTTTCGCAGGAAGAGTTCGACCGCGACATCAAATTGGTTGTTTTTTTCTTGTTGTCGACTGGTTGGATGAGCATGATCCTGTGAGTTCTTCAGTACCCTTTTCATTTTTTCTGTTGTTTCCGATGATCATTTCATCGCAAGCGTTGTGCCGGAAGGATAAAGATGCAAACTTTGGGGATAGGGTCCAGAGTTGTGGGGAATGCGAGTTAGGGATTGATTCAGAAATTGGGGAAATGGGTTGTTGGTGAACTTTGGGCGTAGGGCTCCTTCCGAATTAATCTTTTCAGCTACCTTAAAATGTTTCGCTTCACAATTTTACAGCGTTAGTCTTCGTGCAGTAAATGTGCTTGCTTCTGCCAACGTTCGATGTTTTTGGAGTTTCGTGGTTGCTTTGGAATTTCTTATGCAGCGATGTCGTCGCCGGCATTTTGATTGTGCCCAATGTACATGAGATTAGGGTTTCTTCTCTCGTTGAAGAAGTTTGATGATTATCGATTTCCACCTGAAAATGCTTTTACTTGCCTAGTTGTCCGTCAAATATGACTGCCGAGTTCACAATTTCCCTTGATATTTGCAGATAATTGAAGGGACGGTTGGTCGTGCTTGATTTTTACACATTCGGCCGGCTCTGACTGTTGTTCTTTGGAAACTTGTACGGAGATGAGTTTTGTGTTTCGAGGTAGTAGACCAGATATAGAGACTGGATTTCCAGAATTTATTCCCGAGCGTCGTGCCGTGGTATGTTTCTCGTACTTTAACAATGGCTAGCATGGTGCTTACCAAGTTTGATGCGACATTCGATTTCATCTTGTCCTAGTTGTCTGTACTGCTTAAATTTTTCTGTTTGTACCAGCGTCTTCATGCAGCACGACCGGTTAAGTCTAACTCACTAGCATTTCTTGTCACAGGTATATTTGTTGCTTCAAGAAATATTGTTCTTATTTAGGTTTATTAGCTATGTCAATTGTCAAAATTATGTATTCGATTCATCTGTGGTTTTGATTGTAACAGTTCTCCTGCTATTCATGATTCTCAACTCCAACCAGATGTCACCGAACTTTTTGGTGCTGTTCTAGACTTTTAAACTGAGAAATTGGTTTCTGTTCAGATGCCTTTCTTATACACTAGCAGTTTGCGACTGATTAATAAGATCCTCTCTCCTCTCCCCTTTCCAACCTTTGGAAAATCTGTGCAGCTCTGGCTTGTGCTTGGTGTCTTCTTGATGGCAACAACCCTTAGGATGTATGCGACTTGCCAACAACTTCAAGCTCAGGCCCAGGTCCACGCCGTGGCTGCCAATAGCCTTCTTGGTCATACTGAATTGCGGTTGCATATGCCACCGTCCATAGCACTTGCAACAAGAGGACGTCTGCAAGGCCTTAGGCTTCAGCTTGCTCTTCTGGACCGTGAATTTGATGAATTAGGTTTAGTGGCATACTTTGACTTCGATTTTTTGGAGATCATCTTCTGTGATTATCGTGTATTTCAAGATTTTTCATCTTTTCATGCTATATGTTTTATTGACATTTGTGAGAGGTGGTTAACAGATCAGTTATATTTGTTTGCAGACTATGAAACTTTGAGAGCACTGGATTCTGATAATGTTCCAACAGTTCCATCAATGAGTGAAGAAGAGATCAATGCTCTTCCAGTCCACAAATACAAGGTTACTGGTCTTCCAGGGTAAGACTGCACAGGCATGAGAGATTAATCAAATAATTTTTTTTTTTTTTTTGCTTTTCTGTTTGCAGGGTTACTCCTCTCCGTTTCTTAGCTTTTGCCGTGACTTGTTGTAGTTTAAGATGGCCCAATTAATGCTAGTTATACAATGTCTTTATAGCATAATTTCATGGGTCGTACTATCTATAGGATTTATCTGTGCGCTAAATAATCAACTTGTTACTTACAGTAATGGCTCCTCTGCGGAACATGGCTCATCTTCATTATCCACTGAGGTATTGACTGCACCATCTTGTATTGTGCAGCATAACATCTAGAATATCACGTTGATGTCCGCTCTTTTTCCCCCTGAACATGTGTCTGGCGTGGTGATTTGTTATTTTGCTGTGCGAAACATTACGATGGTTTACTTATTATCTGAAGTTGGTGTACAATTGTAGTCCTAAGGCTCATGCATCTTTATCTTCATGCATTGTTTGAGGTTTGAGCTGTCCACGATGCTGATACATTGTTGACTTTGTTCTTGCTGAATGTTCATGGAAGGATTAGCTTTCTGCATCCCAATTATAGTAATGGGTCGTGTTCTTTGATGAATGGTGTCAGTTGAGCATGAATGTCTGTTTGCACGTTTTCAGGAGAAAAAGCAAGATGTAGGTGCCACAGCTGGGAGCATGAAGAGTTCAGATGACGAGCTGATGTGCAGTGTATGCTTGGAGCAAGTTTCGGCAGGAGAGCTCATCCGAAGTTTGCCGTGCATGCATCAGGTAAATCCCATGGTGATTGATTTTTCCTTTCACTTGATTTACCAGAATTTCAAGTTTCGTCCATCAAGTAACAAGTCTGCCAAATATCCTTGGTTTGTTGGAATAAATCAGATCCACAAACTATAAGTTTCCACTAACCATATGTGGCTATTTTGTTGCCAAGTCTTATGATAATTTCTTTTGTGGATTGCATATGAGGCATTATTGTTGCGCAGCGACAGCTTATATTTGTTGGGATTAGATCATCGTGAAAATTTGACAGAAATAATGTCTTTAATGATAAATTGGATTTCATAGAGAAGGTATCAAGGGGGTACCACCCAACTCATGTCCGCTTTATTGTGCTATTAGTTATGTTCTTTTTAAGAAAACCGATGAATTTGATGGATGATGTTATTTCGCAGTTCCATGCAACTTGCATCGATCCATGGCTGAGACAGCAGGGAACATGTCCTGTTTGTAAATTCAGAGTTGCGTCCGGATGGCGTGAAAATGGGCAAGGAATCGGCGCTACATTTATGGTCTGATTACTGGCAAAGCCATTGTTGTATTATCATCTGGTGAAGTACCAATTGTGCTGTAGATATCCTAATGCGTCGGTTGAGGCAGAGCCTTCGATGATTTGTCAGTATAGGCATTGTGAAGAAGCAGGATTGATGATTGTCATTTATTCTTTAAATGGCATCAGAGAGTCTTGCTATTGCCTATAACCCAAAAAGAGGAATTTTAACGAAGTCATTGTTATACGCTCTCTGTTGACAGGCCTCAAGAGTTGAATTACCATTTACCACCAATTCATGCAACTCGGAACACCAACGCACTATTAAGCGCTCTGCAATATTATTTGCAGTTTCTCTGTACAGGACATGGGGACATACTCGAAACTCGAAAGCCACCGTTATCAAAATACCATTCTTCATGTACTACATACTTTTTCCTTCACGGTCAGTTTTGCTCCCTCAAAACGAAGCCGACAAACATTATACAGAATGCTTATACAATAAAAATCAAGCACAACGTCAAGTGGAAAGTATGAGCTTAACTTGTATTCCACAAAACTCAGGGTTAATATCCTAGCCAAGTTTAAGGGAAGCATGAAGCAAAACTGAGTTATTATCTACTTGAGAATTCCTTATAAGGCTGTTCATTTTGCTTTTCCCTTTCCCTTCCCATGACCTTTCTTCGCATCCAGTTTGGCCTGAACACGAGCAGCGGCCGCAGCTTTAGCTTCTTCCCTCCTCTTCTTCTCTTCCTCCTTGGTTGCGGCAGCCATCTCCCTTTGCTTCTTCAGCTCCCTATTGAGGATTCCAACAATGAAAAACCATCAAAATTTTCTTTTCTGAAGTACTACCAGCGATGATAATAAAAAATTCATAACTCCACATTTCCTTAAATACGTCGCAGAACATTTCCTAGATGACTTACTCAAGCCTAGCCTTGTCTTCGGTGACACTGGTCACTGTAAAGCCCTTGCACGGCTTGCATGCAACTAACTCCACCTCAAAAATAAGGGTTGCACTGCATAAGCGAGTGATAAACACATCATACTATTTCTTCCATAAAAATAAAGAGTTTTTTCAGGAACTTCACAAGTAAGCTTTCATGATGATGCATGAACATGCCATATTCATAAATAGTCAGGACAGCTTGTTAAAAGCATCTAGAAATTTCAAGCTTTCACCAGCCCAAAACCCCAATTGACATTCTGCTTCTCTCTTCTCGACGAACAAAACGTAGGGTCGTCATTTAGTGGTTATATATAATGGTAAAGAATTAGAAGAGCACAGATATTACTCTGGTGGGATATCAGGTGGAGAACCCGCGCTGCCATAGGCATATTCTGGCTTACATGTGATTTTTGCAACCTCCCCAACCTAACAAAATCAAGAACGAAGTGCATTCAATGGAGACACAATACGCACTTTCAGAATTCAACAAGTTATAAATCCTTTACCTTCATAGTTCTCAATGCAATGTCCCAAGCACTGATCACTGAGCCTTTTCCGATCTCAAAGGAGAATAGAGTATTGTCTTCATGTGTTGAGTCAAAGACTTCACCAGTTTCAGCAAGAACTCCTTCATAACGAACTGCTCAACAAAAAGACAAACAATCAGAAATTTACAAGCAGCTTTCCACCTAAATGTAGCCATTAGGATTGTCATTCTTACTTTTCAAACTTTTACAAACAATGTAGATGCACTCTCTAACCCCAGCATTGTACTTCTTACTTAAGAGGCTTACAATATTCAATCCCCCCCCCCCCCCAAAAAAAAAAAGAGGCTTACAATAAGGCAATGAGTTTAAGTAAGCTATTATGTGGCTGAATTGTACATAGAATCAAGAAAGAAATAAACTTTCCTCACTGTTAAGGGTCAAGGCCTAGCATTCATCACTAGTAAATTGTTAAAACGAAATCTAAGACGGTATGACAATGATTTCAAAAGCTCTATGATGATTGCCACCATCTGCCAAAACGATTAAAAAATGCCACCATCTAATTAGAACAAAGAATCGGCTGCATCACAACTAACTGTAGTATGGTCTGGCACTGTAAGAATAAAACTTTGCAACTAGTTTGTCAGCTAACTGCAACACGGTATTGTTACTACAAGAAAAGAAAATACCAGTATACAACACAGAGCCCAGGGTTCACCGGAAGGTTTATTCTTGTATAGGTCAACTTTAAGGATGTCCACCGATGGAAACAGACAGAAGATCAAAGGCACCCTTTTTCCTATTCCTTTTATAAATGGAACTGTTGCACTTTGCTATAAATACTTTTATGTATACATTGATTTGGTGGGGATTCATTTTCAAGAAAGTGCTATTTCCAGTAACATATGAAGAACTAAAAGGTGGATTTTGACTGGAGTACTACTTGATACCAACACCAAAGGATATGCGGAGTATTAGTTGTATAGGAAGACAAAAAAGGCCTTAAATAAGGTATAAAATTCATGGTCTTGTGTCCTCATATGCACATACAAGATTATCAGACACATGACTGTTGTTTTAATCAAATAAATTAGTAGCATACCATCAACAAGAGGAATGGTCTCTGAAGGAGAGACTGCATCAGGTTTTGCTCGTCTCACAATTGTCTTCATGACCCCTCCATCACCAGTCAAATCGATTGCTTCAGACATGACTTTTATGAAAAGCCTGGTTGTATGGAAAGAGTAACTGAGTTACAGATGCATGCCAAAAGGCTTCTATTGGGTCACGATGCTCGATCCGAGAAGAAGAATAAGAAGAAGAAGGAGATGATGTGCTCGACATGCTTTACAACCTAAAAAAATTACAAGTAAAACCGAGATAAGGTTATATTTCTAGGTACAAGATAAATAACTGAAAAGTTGAACTACACAAAAGCCGCTCGTCCGAACTTCAAGGGACCATCCCCAAGTAAGTCATCAAGAACGTCCATTGGTTCACTTCACCTTCAACTAATTAATATTTCACAAATCTTAGCAATCAATGTATATATGTTGAAATGCACTTTCGAAGATCGAAAAAAAGAAAGGATGAAAAGCTCACTCTGAATCGTAAGCCTCGTGCAGGAATGATACCCAAGTGCTAAACTTTTCAATTCGTGCATTCAGGCTTCGTTTGTATTGCGGAAAATGACTAATTTGGAAAACATTTTCCTAAAATTGATCGCTTAAATCGCTTACAAAATGAAAGAACGAAATTTTTTTTCATCTTCCATGAAAATGTTTGGACACTAATTATTGTCAATAATGACAATATTTTTCATCGACTAATTATTTCAAGCGATATAAGTGATCATTTTTCAGGAAAATGTTATCCAAATCAGTCATTTTCCGCGAAATAAACAGAGCATCAAGTATCAAACCTTCTACAAAAAAGAAAAAATGCTATCAAATCCTACCATATCGACTATTCCGTATAGCAGAAACGAGAGCCGTGACGATCGGGACAGCTTAATTGCTGCTCTTTTCAGTAAGTCTAGGATTCAGATTGCGCTATTCAAAAGATTCATCACTCCTTTCCACAGAATCCATACTCTTCCCAGACAAAAGAACACCGATTCTACTGAGCCCTATGCGCAAACAGTGACTGTACGAAGCTGACAAACACATCCTCTGATAATCAAAGCCAAGGGACAAGCGATAATCTTCATCCTCCACACGCCCCGTTTCCAACCCCAACACTGCATCCCCCAGAGGGTTAAACCGCGATCAAGCACCGAAATTCTCGTGAACCAGCAACAGATTCATCTCGGCATCCGAACATCGCACTACATCCATACATCCACCAAAAAAGAAATGCCAAAAAAGAAAAGAACAAAGAAAAGAAAAGAACAGAAACAATCGATGCGATGATTCAACACGGAAGAGGACACACAGAGAGAGCCCAGGACTGACCGGAGCGACAAGATCAGCCACAGCGGTCGGCGAAGACGAAGGAGAAGCGGGAGCGGAGGAGTTGATCGAGCTGCGTCACAGATCGGCGACCGGCGGCCATACAAGCTGCTGCTGCTTCCGCGCGGCTTCTCGTCTCTTTCCTTCCCCCCTCGCTTTTTCGCTGCACACTATAGACAAAAAGCGGGCTCCTTCCGGGTTTAACGCCACGTGGGCTACCGGAGGCCCGCCGGATCAGAGGATGTCCGGCGGCGTAGCTTCGGCCCAAATCAAGACATGATTTAGCACCCAAATCCAACAATCTTAACATGATCACGTGTCGGGTTTGTCTGTTTCGCGAAAAAATAAACGGTTTGAAAAATATTATTCTAATACACGATTGGTTGCATCGCTCGAAATTATTAGCTAACAAAAAATTCTTTCTTTATGGACAGCAATTTATGCCTAAATATTTTTATGAATAATGAAAATATTTTTCATTCGTATATTTTCATAAACGGCGCGGGTGATCATTTTTTAGGAAATTTTTTTTCAAAACGTGAATTTTCCTCAAAACATACGGACCATAAAGTATTGTCAGGTTCATTACTAGTGCAACAAAAGGCTTACATATTTACCGTCGGATGAATGGATATGTCCCTTTTGAGTTAATTTTGTAACCGAATTCGTCCTCACGTCATTAATAAATTATTTTTTGTACACTAATAGTGAACCTAATGAAAACTCATTATATATTGGATTAATACAACAAACAACCCCAAACCGGTACACTTGTGATAAATTTATCCAAAACTAATTTTTTGACCACCAAAAATCTCAAACCGGTACACTTATGATAAATTTATCCTAAACTTATTTTTTGACAATCAAAAACTCCAAACTAGTATATTTGTGACAAATTTAACTTCCGTTAAATTGGATTAATATCACTAAAAATTACAATTTGGTACACCTATGACAAACGAAGTGTAAAAACCCAAACCAGTATACCTGTTAACTGTCACATGTCATCAAAATCAAAATTTTGAATGTAAAATTTAACGAAAACTAATTGAGGGTAAATTTGTCATGGGTGTACAAGTTTGGGGTTTTTGGTTATCAAAAAATTAGTTTGAGATAATTTATCACGGGTGTATTGATTTTGAGTTTTTCGTGGTATTAATCCTTATATATTTGCTCACTTTGCTCCTAGCGAGACGAGTCGTGCTCTAAACTTTCAATTTAACCTACTCTTGTAAATCGAGAAACTTTTAACTTTTTTCCTGGGCATGACCATTTTCTTTATTAAAATCTACCACGTTGAATAACTAATCACCACTATGGAGAATAAGGATTTATTATTGACACCGACCGTCCTACATGGCGCTATTGGCGTCCACATCAGCGTTTCTGGTTAAAATTGATCGGATTGACTCAATTGACAAAACATGAAAATATTTAGGTCTCAATTGATAAAAGTGAAAAGTTCACGATTGAATTGGCAAAAAATATAATATATTTAGAATTTTTTGAATAAATTTTTTACTAATTAATCCTTAGCAAAAAGTGGTGCTTTTTATAAAGCAAGGTGCAAGTGCAATCATTAATTTGCAATCTAGGAAAATAATGGACCCAAATCTTCAAGTAATCCATGTATCTACACCGATCGATCGGTTTGACCAATCAATCATTAGACGAATCATTCTCGCGATTTCGTGGGGGCCTACTACGCCTTAGGACTCTCGTTCTTTGTCCTTACTCTCGTAGGCGACTTGGAAAATAATGATTAACTTGATAAACCTTTGATTAGGCTGCCGAAAATGCGCATGAAAAGAAGATAAAATGACAAGGAAAGCCCAGGTACTGTTTTTGCTTTGACCGTGACTAAAGCTCGAGCGCATGGAAATTGCAACTTTGGTTCTGATCTAGTGCTATTTGGATTCAATTTTGAGGCCTTAAAAGAAGTGCATTGACACAGACGATGGGAATTGAGGCTAATCTGACAAAAAATTTATCCACCCCACTAGATGAATTATACCAAAAAGTTTAACCTACGACTGATCTACCAAAGGGGGGAAATTGAACATCATATACATCGCAATAATCGAGAATTCCATACGTTTTATTTTAGGTGACAATCAAAACAAACTATATATTTTTCTCTCTTTATTTTTTCCCGCTTTTAACAAAAAAAAATCGACGGAAAAAGTCATGTATCAAGTGAACTCAAGATCAACGGATCGGTCATCTCTAGCTCTGGATGACCATCATTTCGCGCGGTGGGGGTGGTGGGCGAGTTGATGGTCAGGACTTTTCACCGTGTCGGATCGAAAAGTTAAAAACCACGACCGTCCAAAGCCGAGATCGGTGAAAAAAGATTACAATGATAGCTCCCGAAAACATTAGAAACATCTCTCTAGGCAGCACTCGAGCAGTTGCCACCAAACAAATGCGGCAGTAACTAATGCCCGCCTTGCCCCCTTCGAGAACCATTCTTCCAATCGGTTTTGGCCAACGGCACGAGGTTGAATCGGAGGTGGTCCAGGAACGGTCAAACTAGAATCGCTTCCCCTTGAAGGCTTGAAAGTCGCGAGAAAGAGCTTGCAGGACAAAAGGGTCTTTCAAAATTTGGGCTTTTGTACAACCCCGGCGGACCCCCCCCCCCCCTTCCCTCTCGGGGGATTTCTTCCTTTACATTTCAATCGAAGCGCATCGAATTGGAAAGGGCGCCCCCATCAATAGGAGGTGGCGTCATCCACGATGCAACCCTTTTCTTAGCTCCAGTTCATCCTCTTCCTTTTGGCCCCCACCACCCCCTCGAAATCAAGTCGCGAACACAATCAATCGAGTCGAGGACGTCCATGACCTACTCTCGCAACCCTAGCCACTAAAGATGTCACTGCCCTATTCCGAGGCACGTTCGTATTATTTTAATTGAATTCCCGGCAGTAGCACGGTACCCCGTCGCTGGCCCTGTTGTCACTCGTGCGCACCAGATCCCTGGCATCAAGGTTCAATTCGACACGCTAGATTCGGTAGCAGTGGATGGTTCGGTGCAGACACGAGCGAGCAGCTCTGGCGGGAGCTATGGATTTGGCCCGCAGCGAATTTTTGGCTGAGAATTTGAGCTCGAGAACGAGATGAGTCAACACGTCGTGTCGCGAAGTTCAAAGTGATGTGATTACGTTAGTTGGTGCAGAGATTACTGATGCCAACGATGCATCTTCCTCTGTTTCTGCTTCGGCTTCAGAAAGTTACAGCTGGGAGGGGAGAGAGCAGCAGAGCTCAGGCTCAGAGTCAGACCTCAGCTAGAAGAACTGAACTCGAAAACATTGATGGAAGGAACGAGAAAGAAGCCAAGAATCATGTGCACGGAATCAAATACGTTTATTTCCCAGTAACGTACCCACTTACATCCACCTCTCCTTTCCCTTCACCGAGAGTCAACAGAGCTCTAACATCAATCCGAGATTGGAACTGGATCAGCAAGGTGAAAGCAAGAAAAGAGGGGGAGAAAATCTTTACATGCGTTTCGCAAAATCTTCCTCTTTATCTTCCTCGGACGCCACTACGGAAAAACCCAGAAACCAAAGCCTAAAAACAGGGGGCTTTTCTTGTTCTCAGATCAAACCCAATCAAGAACCATCGCACAAAAAGAGAGGGGCGCAAGATCTTACAAAGAAGAAGAAGAAGAAGAAGAAAAAGATCCTTCCTTTTGTTAGACCGATGATCGGGGCCGGCTGATTTCGCGAACCCAAATACGAATCATCATCGGAGTCGTCG
The DNA here is from genome assembly GCA_031216235.1 of Syzygium jambos. NCBI lineage: Eukaryota > Viridiplantae > Streptophyta > Magnoliopsida > Myrtales > Myrtaceae > Syzygium > Syzygium jambos. The sequence continues at coordinate 33,005,115 of CM062226.1, read as the reverse complement.
CCCGCGAACGTGTTCGATGATGTGATACGAGCAGAGCACAGCAGCGCGAACCCAATCCATCAGTCGCCGTAGTCGCGCCAGCAGAGGAGCATGGTGACGCAGCGCCTCATGATGTAGAACCGCGCCCTCTGCTCGCCCACCAGCCTCGCGCACCTCCCGGCGAAAGCGCACCTCCCCTGCGACGGCGGCCGCGACGGCGGCGGCGCCTTCTCCTTCCGCGACAGCTTCCACTTGTCGTCGAAGTAAACCGCCGGCGCGTGATTGCCAGCCATGCGGAAGATCTTGTCTTCTCCAAGGAAGAGAGAAATCAAAGGCCCGCTCTTTATGGTTTGGTTGGTTGAATGAAGTTGTCTCTTTCCCCTTTCCGCTGCCGTGGTGGGTTACCACTTACCACTGACGCACACAGAGAGAGAGAGAGATTACAGCTGAGGGAAGACGACGATGTGACCGAGAGAGAGATAGACTATTTATGAAGTGAAGCGATGGGAGGGAGGTAGACGACGAAACAGAGAAGGGGGAACTGGTGCCGGGAGCGGGGAAACGTTTTCGTGACATCATCGTCCTCGTCGGGCCCCACCTGATATTTTTGTGTTCTTTTTTTTCTTCAAAACCATAATGATCGTGGAAAAAATCAAAATTCGAGGCTCCCTAGGCTACCTTGAAATCGAAATGCGTGAATTTCCGAAGCTGCCACTATAGATGATAACACGGGGGAAAAAAGCTCGATGTTCGACAAATGTCCGAAGGACATCCGATTGACAAAACCCTTCATGCATGTACACGATGTCCAGAAAAATGATTCACAAATGATTTCTCATAGAATTATTCGAACGATCAACTAAGGACATTTTTGTAGTTTCTCCAATGCATCGTGTTCTCGTTATTAGTAATTAATAGGGAAAAAATCACCAAAAATCCCAAACTTTACCTATTGTGACACATTTACCTCGAATTTTTTTTGTGACTCCAAAAACCCCAAACTTTCGTATTTGTGACACATTTACCCCAATGTACATTATCTACAGGCATTTTCGTCTTTTCCGCTTTTTTTTTTTTTAACTTTTTTTTTTTAGATCCGGCGAGGGGAGCCTCGCCGGCGTCCGGCGGCCCTCGCCGGCGGCCGCCCGACGCCGGCGAGGCTCGCCCGACGCCGGCGAGGCTCGCTCTAGCCGGATCTGGCGAGGGCGAGCTCGCCCGACGCCGGCGAGGCTCGCCCTCGCCAGATCCAGGCTCGGGCAAGCCTCGCCGGCGTCGGGCGAGCTCGCCCTCGCCTGGGCGAGCGAGGGCGAGCCTCGCCCGACGCCGGCAAGGCTCGCCCGAGCTAGATCCGGCGAGGGCGAGCCTCGCCGGCGTAGGGCGAGCTCGCCCTCGCTTGGGCGAGCCTCGCCCGACGCCGGCGAGGCTCGCCCTCGCTCGCCCAGGCGTCGGGCGAGCCTCGCCGGTGTCGGGCGAGGCTCGCCCTCGCTCGCCCAGGCGAGGGCGAGCTCGCCGGCGTCGAGCGGCCGCCGGCGAGGGCCGCCAGATGCCGGCGAGGCCCCCCTTGCCGGATCTGAAAAAAAAGTAAAAAAAAAAAGAAAAAGCGGAAAAGACGAAAATGCCCATAGATAATGTACATTGGGGTAAATGTGTCACAAATACGAAAGTTTGGAGTTTTTGGCGTTACAAAAAAAAAATCGGGGTAAATGTGTCACAATGGGTAAAGTTTGGGGTTTTTTGTGGCTTTTTCCCTAATTAATATTTTAAATATCAAAACGTTTTTCACGAGATTTGGGAAAAAAACTTTCAAAAACTCCAAACTATACTCACCGTGACACATTTACCCTAAATATATTTTTTTGTAACATCAAAAATCTCCATACTTGTATTCGTGTGACACATTTACCCCGTGTCAATATTCCGCCAATGAGCACCATTAAAAATATGTTTTTATGGATGGTGAAAGGCAAACTGCATTGATAATGGCATCTACATAGCTTAAGTGAAACAAAAACGACATCATTTTAACTGAAAAATCATTTGACCGAATCTTGATGGAGGGTAAATGTGACACGTAGGTACAAGTTTGAAATCTTTGATGTTATGAGAAAAATTTTAGGGTAAATGCATCACGGTGGATATAGTTTGGGATTTTTTATTTCACAAAAAAATTAAGATAAATATGTCCCGGTGCATATAATTTGAGTTTTTTTCCCACGAATTATGCCTAACAAGTGCTCGGATAGTATGCCAAGCTTCGTGATTTCATTTTGGTGGGAAATTATACAAAGAATATATTCAAATGTCCAATTGTGGGACAATACTCAATTTATTGAATGTAAAGATCAGTTGTAATGTGGATAGGATTATTATTATTATTATTATTATTATTATTATTATTATTATTATTATTATCGTCATCTATTTTACAATGGATTGCGACTTCGAGCATCACACGTCGGATGATTGCTTCAAGGAAGAAACATAGGAAACTTGCCAAGCCAAGAAAAGAGTGAGAAGAGGGGAAAAGGAAATGGCGCTTCCCAATTGGCCAATGAGCGATATGTCACGGCCCGAAGAATTGGATCATGGAGAGAGATCTACGGATACTGTCAGTCCGGTACTTGTATAAGAAGGGGTCTCCTCCCCCTCATTGTATCACCTCATTCTTTCAAGAAGCAATAGAAATCCAGAGCTTCTCTCTCTAGAGTTTCTCTCTCTAAAAGGGTTCTTGTGAGTTGAGTGTGGGGAAGGCTGACTTGGGAAGAAATTCCTAAGGCCGCACGGGTTAGGGAACGCGAGATCGATCGGCCCGTGACAGATACGTGTCGGTTTCTCCTCCCGACACGCGGTCGCTCTCGGAGCGGGATTTTTTTTGTCTTACATCGGAATTTCATTTCCCCTGAATGTAACTTATAATTCAACGCGGTCCTGAAATTAGTCAACACCCGTGTCGGGTGCTTTGACCTCTCAGAAACTGTTATACATCAGGTGGTAAGAAAAAAACAACATTACAAAATATTCGGGAAAATTGTCAAATCAGTCCTAAACCTATTGTACGGCAGCCAATTCAGTCCTAAACCTTTCAAATTTGCCAATTTAGTCCTAAACCTTTTAAATCCTTGCCAATTCAGTCCTTCCGGTCAATTTTGGCCGGCCGGTGCTGACGTGGCCGCCGGTCGGCGCCGGCCGTCCGGTCGGCGCTGACGTGGCAATTTTTAATTATTTTTTTGAATTTTTTAATATTTTTTTTATTTTTCTGCTTTTTTTCTTCTTCTTTCTCCCCTCTGCCCGGTCCGGCGACCGGCGACCGGCCAGAGGGGAGGGCCGGCGAGCCTCTGGCGAAGCTCGCCCCGCCGGCCACTGGCGAGGGCGAGCCTCGCCGGCCCCTGGCTGGGCGAGGCGAGGTCGGCCTCGCCTCGCCGTCGCGAGCCAGGCGACGGCGAGGCTCGACCTCGCCTCGCCGTCGCCTGGCTCGCGACGGCGACGCGAGGCGAGGCGAGGCTCGGCGAGGCGAGGTCGAGCCTCGCCGTCGCGACCCAGGCGACGGCGAGGCTCGACCTCGCCTCGCCGAGCCTCGCCGTCGCCTGGCTCGCGACGGCGAGGTCGAGCCTCGCCAGATCTGGGCGAGGCTCGACCTCGCCTCGCCGAGCCTCGCCGTCGCGACCCAGGCGACGGCGAGGCGAGGTCGAGCCTCGCCGAGCCTCGCCGAGCCTCGCCGTCGCCTGGCTCGCGACGGCGACGCGAGGCGAGGCGAGGCGAGGTCGAGCCTCGCCGTCGCCTGGCTCGCGACGGCGAGGCGAGGCCAACCTCGCCTCGCCCAGCCAGGGGCCGGCGAGGCTCGCCGGCCCTCCCCTCTGGCCGGTCGCCGGACCGGTCAGAGGGGAGAAAGAAGAAAAAAAAAGCAGAAAAAAAAAGCAGAAAAAAGCAGAAAAATAAAAAAATATTAAAAAATTCAAAAAAATAATTAAAAATTGCCACGTCAGCGCCGACCGGCGGCCACGTCAGCACCGACCGGCCAAAATTGGCCGGAAGGACTGAATTGGCAAGAATTTAAAAGGTTTAGGACTAAATTGGCAAATTTGAAAGGTTTAGGACTGAATTGGCCGCCGTACAATAGGTTTAGGACTGATTTGACAATTTTCCCCAAAATATTCTTATATTTTTCACGTTAGAGTCGGAGGGGAGGAGAGGGGCTCCTGTTCGAGTTTTTTCTTCGCTCTTTAAAGATTCTATTATGCAGCCCAACGTAGCATGTCGGAATATCAAGATTTTCCGTAGGTCGTATGGCATGCATACGTAAAATTGAAAGGTGTCCGTTAGAGTCCTCTTCAAAGGGAGCACGAATCGATTCCACTATCAAAGAGATCTGATGAGCACGGGCGCTCAATGCATGAACCGTCGACATCCAGACGTGTCATAATTTTCTCCAACGCAATTATGTATTTCGATTATCATTTAAATTAGATGGCATTTGAAAAAGAGATATAATAGTAATATGAAACCATAAATTAATATAATAGTTAAGGAAAAATAAATAAATAAATAAATGGAGCCCAATATTGCTAGATCAATCATACGAGTCTGAGCTCAAGCAAAGGAGATAATGAAGTCAACTTGACGTATGTATATATAGTAATGAGTCTAATGACCCACTGAGCTAGTCCAATCGCATGATTTCGTCATTATTCCTAAACATGATTATCTTTTCAGTTAAGTTTAGGTGGCGAGTAATGTCACCCTTACGTGTACAAATGCACCCCGGACGCATAGATTAATAAGCCAAAACACCAAAAATGTCGTCGCGCGATTGGCATTTTTCCTAACCCCGCCCGTTTGCTCGATCGTAGCTTATTAAGTCCGTTATTTAATTCCGGCTTAGTCACGGAATTTAGTAGGGCGGGCTTAATTAAAAAACGATAAGCGAGGGCGTGCGCAAGCTGGACCCGTTTTTATCGACTTTTCCCGATAATATAAAATTTGGCCTGATGTCTCGATTATCTAATTTAATCCTAATTAGCCCACCAATTAGCCGAATTGACGTATCCATCTTTGCATCGAGCTTTGTCCTAAGGTGGGCTTTTGTTCGAGGACCATGTCGTGGTCGAGTTTTCTTCTTTTTTTGTGGAGGTTTCTCATTTCATTCCCAAATCCAAGACAAGATATAGGGACTGCCTCGTGTGCTAGTTGAGTTCTAATAATGTTTGGCCGGCAAAGCTTATCATTAGAATAAACGATTTGACCCTGAGACAAGTTTTTTTAAAGCCGAGAACCTCTAATCGATCGAGCCCTTCGGTTGCTCTTCACTCGATCAAATGTATGATGTTTCCCTTGCTTTATGAAACTAGCATCACCACGAAATTTCGAAACCTCTTAACTTTTCCACCGTAGTATGCCGTGTCTCACGCTTCCGGCCAGTACACGACTTTGATACCGTTTACGAGGATCCAATCCGGCCCTCGTGGGTCTATATTTCCAAAAGAAGGTACTCAGCCCATGGCGCAACGATTCCTCCCCTGATTCAGGTATGACTTCGGGCGTCGCGTGCCGCATTCAATCCAACCGTTGAATTGTATGTAACCTATCTCTCTATATCGAGCTGCAAGAGTGAGGGTATTAAGGGAGACGAAGCCTCGTGTCGGAGAAGTGAGCTCGATGTGGTACGGAGCAGTGGGGGCAAGTTTGGAAAGAAACTTTGCAAAGCGGTATTGGGATGCGAGCAAAAGCAACTCCAGGCCTCGGATTTTGAAAAGGCTTAGATCTAAGCGTCGTGTATATTTTCGAAACGATTTTAGCAAACTCGAAGTGCAAAAACCGCCGTTCAAAGTTCTTCCCAAGCCTACCGTTACTGTATCCGGTCGGCTTGTGATTGCTCGTACTCTCGAGTATAACGTGAGATTTCACAAATACATGCATGGCAGGCTCGAATTTGGGCCCTCTTTTGATATTTGGCGGACCCTCCAAAACTAACTTATCGAGGCATGCATGTACACCTTGAGTTGAGATTTGAAGTAACGTGGATGTAATCAAACTCACGTTGTCGGTCTTGGCACGGGGAATGGATGACAATCGATTGCGCTCGCGCACATGTTCCGTCATCGGTCCAAAAGATGAACATCTCTGGGGAGTAGGTGGTAGCACCGAGATTGGTGCCATGGCGTCGGAAGAGTGTCGTCCAATCCAAGTATGTTTTCGGCTATATCAAGAAAGCTTTGCTCAGTGCTCACACTCTGTCACGCGTTCGTAATTCCCACTAGCCAAAGCAATCGGCACACTTGTCTAACATGCACAAAAAGAGCCCCCACCCAATTTTTGCACCGACCCATCCTAATTTAATTATACTCGCAGCATTCCCAAATCGGATCTCGATTCTCATTTTGATTCTTTCGGAACTTATTCGCAAACCGTCGCCGATCGTTTTGAAATTAAAAAAAAAAAAATCATCGAATGAATTCGTGATTTTAATATTGAAGTTTCGGAAGAAAGGTAATTCTCTCGTCTCGTGGGTTTCTTTCTTTTTTTGGTTAATATTACAAACAACCACAAATTGATACATCCGTGATAAATTTACCCTAAACTAATTTTTTTACCATAAAATATCCCGTACTTGTATACCTGTGATAGATTTATCATAATCTCTCTTTGCATGTGTGCCTGCAACCACCGACTATTTTGCTCATGTCTATGTAATGTTCTTTTCGCCAGTGGCCGGTGAGGTTGATCCGGTGACTGGCCAGAGGAAGGAGGAGAGACCCAAAAAAAAAAGTGGAAAAAAAAGAAAAAAGGAAAAAAATAAAATTTCAAAAAAATATTAAAATATTATTAAAGTTGTTCACGTCAGCGCCATGTCGGCGTCGGTGATGGGCCGCCGGCCGGCAGGCATCGGTGATGGGCTGCCGACCGGCAGGCATCTACGTCGGCAAATTCCGATCAAAATTGACCGGAAGGACTAAATTGGCACAAAAACAAAAGGTTTAGGACTGAATTGGCATAAAAAAAAGGCTTAGGACTGAATTGACACTAAAAAAGGGTTGAAGATTAAATTGGCATTAATGCAAAAGGTTTAAGACTTTTTTGGCACTTTTCACTGTTCTTTTCCTTTTACCTTTTTTTCATAGGCGAATCAAATCAATATAGTTGGTATTTTTTGATTTCATTTTCTCGTCGCCAATCTCAAGGAAGTTATTACAGGTGATATATTATGAAAGCTTAGTCCAAAATAATTTTGTCCAAGGTCTCTCTTCTTCACGCGAAACGAGCTCGAGACCCCGAACACACGATCAAAATAGATAAGATCGTGCATAAAAATTCCGACTTGATGGCAAAGATTGAATGAGCACCAAGGCCCGTTTCGTATCGCTTTCCTCTCTCTTTTTTTTTCCCTCCAATTGTTTTTGGGCCTAGTACGGATTTTTATTCCAGCTCTAGGTTTTAGCATCTGGGCAACAGTTCTCTATCTTCTGCTTTATTCGAGCAAGTCCTCTCAGTTTTTGGATGGAAAAATGACAAATCGTTGGCGTAATGTGCAATATGATCATTGAAATTTTAATTTGCTCAATGTGATTGAACTTTAACCCAATATATAATGTAATCTACATTGAACATTTTCAAATAGTTCATGGACTAAATTGAACATGTACTAAAAGATCAAGGATCACATCGAATAAATTAAAAGTTCATGAATCACATTAAATATTAGGTAAAAGTTTAGAGATCATATTATACATTGGGCCGAAATTTAGAGACTATTTGTGTCATTATCCCTTTTTTGACCTGTGCTATTTGGTTCCTCTATATTTTATTAATTTTTGGCAGTCAAATCCTCTAACTTTTTTCAATTTGTGCAACCAAATACTTTCATGGCCGCTCTCACTAAACCGAGAAAAAATGTCCAAAAAGTCATAAACCTTTTTGTTTTGTCAATCGAATCCTAAACCTTTTCACATTTTGCTAATTGAATTCATCTTGCCAATTTTATAAGGAAATCGCTGACGTAAATGTTGACTGTTCTACGTAGTATGGCTGGCGCTAACGTATACACTTATTACTATTTTTTATAAAAGAAATTTTGATTTTTTGATTTTTGATTTCCTTTTTTCTCTTCCAAGCCCAACGAGGTTGGCAGGCCAACCCTCACCAGTCATGGGAGGGTTGGCCGGCCACTAGGCAAAAGTCGTGACCCTCGCCCGCTACTAACGAGGGCTTCATGGCCCTTGCCTAGTGGCCACGAGGGTCGTTGACCCTCACTTGTGGTTGAAGAGGGTCGGCCGGCGACCCTCGTCGGACTTGGTAGAAGAAAAGGGGAAAAAGAAAGAAAGAAAAAGAAAAAAGAAAAGAAAATAATTAAAAATTTTAATTTTAAAAAAAATTATTTACGTCAGAGTCAGTACCAACCATCTTACATGGTATTACCAATGTCCACGTAGTTTCGTGTTAAAATTTATCGGATTGGCTCAATTGGCAAAACGTGAAAATTTTTAGTTATCAATTGACAAAATTGAAAAGGTTTAAGATTGAATTTGCCAAAGTGAAATAGGATTAGGACTTTTGGACAATTTTCCCCACTAAACCGTCAAATCAATTGATGACGTGGCCTATTTAATACCGCACACGATGCTAACGTCACAGAGGACTACGCAAAAATAAAAGTTAGAGGATAAAGGCTCCGTTTGGTTCAACTTTGGGGGAATGCAAATACCTTTGGACTAAAGGGGTTTTCCGAAATGCAAGTGATGTTTGGTAAGTATTTTTTAAAATCAACTTGAGTTAAAAGGACTTTTGCTAATTTTTTTTTTCAAAAAAAAATAGCTCCACCGGAGCTACAGCGCCAGCCAGATCTGGTCGCCGGCCAACCGCCGACGGCCAGATCTGGTCTCCGGCGACCATCGCCTGGGGTCGCGCGACCCCGGCGACCGCCGCCTGGGGTTGCCGGACCCCGGGCGTCGCCTGGGTCGCGCGACCCAGGCAAAGCTTGGCCTGGGTCGCGCGATCCAGGCGACGCCCGGGGTCCGGCGACCCCAGGTGGGGTCGCCGGGGTCCGCCGCCTGGGGTCGCCGGACCCCGGGCGTCGCCTGGATCGCGCGACCCAGGCAACGCTTGGCCTAGGTCGCAAGTCGCTGGCGACCCCAGGCGGCGGTCGCCGGGGTCGCGCGACCCTCGGGCGACCGCCGCCTGGGGTCGCGCGACCCCGGCGACCGCCGCCTGGGGTCGTCGGACCCCGGGCGTCACCTGGGTCGCGCGACCCAGGCAACGCTTGGCCTGGGTCGCGCGACGCCGGCGACGCCCGGGGTCCGGCGACCCCAGGCGGCGGTCGCCGGGGTCGGGCGAGCCCTCAGGCGGCGGTCGCCGGTCGCCGGAGCCTCGATCTATTGTTCATGAACAGTGTTCATGAACAGTGCAAGTTGCATTCCGAAAATGCAACTTCGCAAAGCATATCCGGAGGAGCATTGGCCAAAGGTCCCTTAGGGAGCATTGGCCAAAGGTCCCTTGGGGAGCATTGGAAATGCAATTGCATCTTCCCAAAGTGAGTAAAAAAAATTGCCAAACGCCATTTACGTTTGGCCAAGGGACTTTAGAGGCCAAATGCTCATTTGGAATGCTGAACCAAACGGGGCCAAAATCGCACAAAGCTCTGGAACTCAGGAAACTAAAGGCGGACTTAACCCCTAATCATCTCCCATTCCCTATATATGGAAGCACTTGGTCCAGTGGCACTATCAAAAGCCCACGATCTCTCCAGCTGTTGTTGTTCGGTCCAAAGAACTCGTTAATCAAAGGAGCACAATCATAGGATAAAACCATGTGTGAACTCCTATTCCTTGTGATGATATATATGATAGACAAGCTGATCATTTTGGTGACCCAATAGTTCAAAATTTTCACCTGCAATCTCAACTAGAATCGGGAGACACAAATCAACAGAAAGAAGGTAAGCCTGAATGTTAAATCGATGTTAAATCATTCTCTACCAAAACGAAAAATGTGTCATCACACACTTGTCTACCAACTTATAGCTTTAGGTTCCTGCGAAATGCATCGTCTTTTCTTTTAGAGATTATTTAAATTGGACGAAGCCGACGTGTTTTGCGAAACTAAACTTTGCTCGAGAAAGATTGTTAGACGGAACTGTTGAGTATGATGTAAGCTTGCCAATTGAGAGAGCAAGGGCAATGTTGATGCAAGATGGCGAGTATGTACATGAGCAACGAGAGTGTACAAAAATCCAGTTTATTGTAGAAGAGTAAAACCTGTTAAATCAAACATTGCGCGTGTTGGTCTTTATGCGCCGGACTATTTCAATTATTTATGATTGTACTCCCCTCCCACATACACCTTGTTGTCAGAAAAAGAACATATTGCCTGATGAATTTTTCCATCATGTGATGCCATGAATAATCCTTGATTCCATCTTTTTGCAAAAAATGAAAGCATGAATCCATATGTGTCTACTGTTTAGTATCCCCCACAACCTGCCTTGAGTAAAATCCTAGTTCTCTATGTATGGTAGAAATTATATCTAAGTTATATAAATGTAGATACTTATCATATTTATGTCTTCCTTTTAACATTGATCGACGCTAGTTGCTGAAGATTTTATTCATCAACTTGGAACTTTCATCTGAGTAATTAACATTAGCAGCAAAACAAGCTTACACCAGAAAAAGAGCTCGGCTGATACCCAAAGCTCAACTAAGGATTATGAATACACGTACGAACACCCAAGAACAGCAAAAGCAAAGGTAGCTGAAGGGAAAGAAAAAACTCTGCAAAACGATATTTCATAAATGTTTGTAGTGAAAAATGCAAAGAAAAGAGTAATGTGAAAAACCCCGCGAAGCCAAAAAGCCCTGCACACAGTCTCTCTCTCTCTCATATCAGTCATAATATTCTGAAGGTACACATATTTTAACCAAAGTACAGACATACACTGATGATCCAGGTGGGTTTCACCGGTACGGCATGAAGCCTCTGCCACCCTCAGATTTAGAGAATCCAATCATCTTCCCTCACTGTTGCAGACTCTATCATACTATACATAACGCAGACTTCCCGCTTGAAAGAACTGTAGATAACGTACCCATCTACAGAAGAGAGAGCCAAACGGATTCCACACAGAAACCCTAGCCGCGTGTTTTTGGAGAGAGGGGAAGGGAGAGGAAGAGAATTGCATTTTAATTAGGAGGGCATTTGTTGAAACTTGAAGCTGGTAAAAGGGAGAGAATAATTCTGTGCAGATGGCTAATGGGTATCAATATTCTTCCAGAAAATCCGCTCCTTTTCAGGTTTTCTTAATTAATGTTAATTGGAGCAGCCTCCTGCAACGGAATTGTCGCGTTATAATCGAAGGCCGGACCACAAGAGCCATCATCACCACCACCACCACCACCACCACCACCACCACCTCCTGGGAAAGCCCTAGAAAAGATATGCACATTTTACATAGCTGGTTATGTGCCTATTTGTAAGTTACTCCATGGTTGTAAGGTATGCAACAACTTTTACATTGTACGAGTAGTCATGTTAATAGGTGCTGCTGAATAACTACACCGGTCTCGGTAGTGGCATGGGACCTTCCTAAAATTGGATGCTCCTCCATTTGCGAATCTTGATGAGGTTCCAAATGGACAAGGTAGACCAAGCGACTTAGACAAGTCTCTGCGGATAATTGTCGGGACAGATGAAGTGGCAATATCTGTGGATATTCTGAGCAAGAGTGCAAGCGCCCACACCCTCTCCAAATGAAGGAAGAGGTGATTCCATGCCATTAATAATACGTCTTGCGTGTCAAATAATTACGAACTTGCTACAAAAGCCTTTCTGTATAGATTCTAACGTAAGTTTTCTTTATACAAGACAGATTGCTCTTTTGTTCCCCCTCATAGTCACAGATTAGTAAGTATTGACAACCTAGCCTCACTGTATATAAGGGGTCCAGATCAAAAGGAAATCAGCAAAAAAAAGTCACGAAAGGGGTCTTCAAGGATTGATTATGGAGATGTGAATGAAAAAGATCCACTTTGTAGAAATCAAGGCCAGCTATCCAATCCTCCATAGAACCACTACAAACCCAGATACTCAGATTACCAAAGATGGGGAAATTTGGGAAAGAAGAACTGCTCTGATGGAATCATGTAGTCCTTTCCTGTATTTGACTTGTGCATCTTGCAGATCCCATCATACCGAGGAAGACAGAGCACTAGATGGATTCCTAGCTTAGGGTAATGATCCTCTCAATAAATTTAGAGGAACCATCCTTCGGCTATATTAGTATGTAAAGGAGGACAGGCATTTTTCAGGCGTTCAAAATCAAAACTTCCCTGAAATCTGTCGTTGTACCTCTTCTTGGCCAAATGTTGTCGTTCTGTGTTAAGATGTGACCAATCAGCACGAGCAGTGAGGTTAGTCCGGTGACATAAGAAAAATAACTCGGCGGCTTGGGCTCCGCTCTTGAGAAAAATACCATTTAGTGATGCTAATACCTAAATAAAGCTGATATGAGGTGAACCAGAGAAAAAAGACATGCCAAGGTAAACCATATAGAAACCACAGATGATTCCAGAGAATACGTAATAAGGTGCAAATGATATATATCTCATAAAATCAAGTCAGCAACTCTCAACACCAGTTAAAGTGTGTATTATACATCTTGGCCCAACGCATATTACCATCTAATGACTACTCCAGCAAACTGGCTAATCTTATGGAACCAAACGAAGACAGTATATGGGTCAATGAGACTCACAAAAAAAACTCCTTCAAAAAACATACCCACAATGACACAGTATAATAACAATATACCTGAGGCAGAAACAGCTTTCAATCACATCATGCTCATGAGTTACCCAAGTTCTACTCTTGTACAGAAGTACAGACGTAGCTAGTGAAAGATCAGGTGCGTTCCCGTACGGGAAAAAAATTCAGATGCATCACTCAGTCCCATCCTTACTAATGCTAACATCACCGAAAAAGCAGAAACATATGCTGATAGTTAACACAATATACACCAAGGTAAAGTCATCTCCTTTTCTAGAACCAAAACTCTGTTCCATGTTGGGTTAACAGAACCAAGATCCTCAAAACCCACCAATAAAGACAGCAAGCATCAATCTTTTAAATTCCTATTCTTTTTGGAGAGTTCTTGAAAAATTAGGGTTTGCTTTTGATTAACTGACCAAACATAATTACCTTCATCCTCATAAATTTGATCTCAGACTTCTGGCTTTCGAGAGAGAATAGCCATTTATTGCCACTGCAGCATCATCAAGATTCCCATAATAAAATCATATTGAAGAGAGACGCTTTTAAGGTGGAATTAGGGACCACATAAACTCAACCACCAGTAATTATTAAAAAAGGCGCTCTCTTCAAAAAAGAAAGTTTTTTTTGTGAATCTTCATGATGCTGCAATGGTAAACAACGACTTGGGCTTCTTCGTATAGGGGCAATTTGTCATCACCAATCCACATGCAGGTGAGATAAAAACCCTAACCCTAGAATCTATACTTACCCAACTTTTAGCATCCCGTGGAGATAAAGGAAAAGGTAAAGCGAAGAAATCAAAGGGCATTAAGAAAAAGGTCCGAAACCCTTGTCGAGAGAGAGAGAGAGAGGGGGGGGGGGGGGGAGGGAGGGAAGGAGGGAGGGAGAGCTACTGTGTGTTTTCTTAGTATAAAAATCGCATGTCAACCACTAAGGAAAAGGAAGAGATCAGGCACACACAAGTGGAAAATAGCACGGTGGAAAAGCTTGAAGGGAACCCCAAAACAAAAAAGTGGAAGATCTAGGAACAGGCCAGAGCGAGAGAGAGAGAGAGAGTGCGCGGTTTGAGAGTGGAGATATGAGAGAGTTTAGCCTCTTAATATAGAGTCCGATGGAGCCTCGTCTCCATTAACCGATCAATGCTAAAATACTAAAATAATATCCATTAAATGAATTTTTTGAAAAGGAGTTCATGCATGTATGCACATCAAAAAGACAAAAATAAAGGTTAAGAATATAACTGAACAGGAAACATCTGAAGATATGATCATTTTAGGAAACGAATAAGAGATTTCCAAAAATTGTAGGATGGGGGAGATTTAAACTCAAATCTTGCGTATTTTCTTGATACTAGAGATTAGAATTGGACATGAGAATATATGTAATTTTCGATAAAATTTCAAGGTTGAAGAAAAATAGTTCTTTCATTTGTAGGTGGAGACATATCTTACAAGTGCATTATGCTCTAATACCAACTACGGTAAACAAGGCTTTAGTACATTTTCTTCTTATTCCTAGCATAATTCATCTGTGGAGTTGTTTTCTCCATTTGAATGAGCTATTTGGTTTGATCAGTTCCATAAGATTTGCGGGGCAACACAAAACACTGTATAAAATTCGATATAATGAACCGATGCAAAGGAGGTAATCGTTTCACTTTCATACACACGAACACAAGCACGTAATAAGAAAAAGCAAGAGTTATTCACTGCTTAGAAAACATGTGAATGCTGCACTAAGGTTTAAAAGAAAACATGTTTCATAAACTTTGATTAGTCGGTTTTATGCATTTCTACTCGGTACTCAAGCAAACATGTTTATCATGTGTATCCGATGGAGCGATGCCGGGAGTATCATGATTACGAAACTCTCTGAAGATTAAGTTTTTGCAGAGCGTGTTAGATGGGATTTAACTAAATGGGTGATTAAACAAAACTCGGTGCGACCATGATAGACCGATAGACTTGTCCAGACATCTAACAGGTTACTAGCGAAGTCACGGACAGCAAGCCATATAACACGCAGACTCGCACGGCACATCGGCTTCTTTCGGTGAACTTTATATAAACTCGTATCCGATCCACACGAAGCAGAGTCATTACAAAACATAATCTCCGGATCTCACTTGATCATCACGGGACTAAGTCATCGAACGGTAGGTACATGGTGTTTCGAGATCGATGAGGTGAACGACAGCGTGACGGTACCGGAGCACCCGTAGAATCTGGATGGCAACCAAATTTTACCCAGAAAGATGGGCCTGTTCTGAACCAGAGCCTCGCCCCGCAAACGCCAAAAGACAATGAAACTCGCCCCAAAAAAGGCAAAATACGAACAGCCCCAGTAATGGTAGCTTTTAGGTCCATTAAACATGCACATTTTTAGCCTGCGAACTCTTGCTTTCTCCACAAGCATTTTTCCAAATAAAGTAATGGAGACACAAGAAAGAATATGAGGGCAGCGGTGTGATCTGACTTTTCCCTCTAATTTCACGGGGAGTCCACTCGATGGGATGGGATTCGATTCGATTGCGTGTACTAGGTTTAGAATTCCCATTTCTGGTCTCTTTCTTCGGCGCTCCCGTGCCTGATCGCAGGGAAGCTCCTTCCCTTTTGTGGTAAGCTTTAAAGTTTGCAGTCTCTGTTCATATCCTGACGTCTCATCCCTCGGACCCGACGTTTGTTGTGCGGCTAAATCAAATCTTAACTCCCCCTCTTCACGTAACTGGCTCTTTCTTTCTTTGTTTTTTTCCTCTTCTTTGTCTTCTTGATAAAGAAAAAAGAGAGGGATGGGATAGAATGGTTGAAGTATACATGTTAGATGCAATTCTTTGGAAGAATCGCTCGTGGTAGAATTCACGGAACCTTCAAGGATGATGTTAGTTCTAGGCATTCAGGATTTTCTCCTAGTTAAGCTAGATTAATGTTAGAGTTGGGGGCTCTACAGATAAACAAAAACTTTGGATTAGCATTAGTTCTTTTTCCCTATGCCATCATCGTATCTTTGTGGTTTTTTTCTCCCGCTTATTTCTTCGGTCAAATTCGATTTATTGGCATTATGATTTTACATTGTGACAAACAACACGAGTATCAATTCTATTTAATTGAAAATATTATTCAAAAAGTCCTAAACTTATTGCACTTTTGCCAATTTACTTATAAATCTTTTAATTGTATCGATTGAGTACTAAACCCTTTCACGTTTTGTTAATTAGTCCATCCGATCAATTTTGATCGGAAATAATTGAAATGGACACCAAGCGTCCAGTGGCATGGCCGGCGTTTACAATTATTATTTTTAATGATATTTTAATATTTTTTGAATATTTTTATTGATTTTTTTCCTTTTTGTTTTCTTCTCTTTTTCTTCTTCATTTTTTTTCCTTTTCTCTTCTTTTCTTTTGCCCTTTTTCTCTCCGCCGGCCATCCCGAGCCTCATCGAAGGCCAGCCTCAGGCGAGGGACGCCCCTGTTGGAATGGGCGAGGGTCGTCATCATAAGGGGTCGGCGAGGGCGGCCTTCGCCAACCCAGGCCCGGGTGTCCCTCGCCTGAGGCCGGTGGAGGAAAAAAGAAAGAAGAAAAAAAAAGAAAAGAAGAGAAAAGGAAAAAGAAGAAAAAAAGGAAAAAAGAAAAGAGAAGAAAAGATAATAATTAATAACAAATTTAAAATATTATTAAAATTTGTCTATATCAACGTCAGTCGTGCCACGTAAGATGACTGGCATCCATGTCTGCGATTTTCAGTCCAAATTGGCCAGATGGTCTGAATTGGCAAAACATGAATATGTTTAGAACTCAATTAGCACGATTAAAAAATTTATGACTGGATTAGTAAAAATAAAATAAATTTAGTATTTTTGGTAATTTTCCCTTTTTAAAACTGTAGGTCATTTTCTCAGCAAGACCGATTTTAGTTTGTTCAATCCAAACTTTCAAGATGTACATTAGATATTATGATCATAGTCGTGAATCCTAAATTGAAATTTCATACTCATGGATAGTAAGTCAAATCATAAGATCGAGTAAAATTCCTCGAATTATCTTTTCCCTCCATCCTACATATTTAGATGTAATTGGCAATGTGAAGTAAATTGGTCTCACTTTTTGGACTTTTTCCAAATTACTTCATGTTAAGTAATTGAATAAAATACCTACGTTTCTCCACTTCGCTAGACAATCACACTCAGTTTCTTCGTTGAGATAATCACCCAGCATGTGCCAAAACACTAATGTAGAGTATATTACAAAATAAGAAAATTTCAGTAAGGTCCACGATCAAACATAAAAATTATTGTTAATTATATGTGATGATTTTCATGTATAAGACAGTACAATACATTATATTTCTGTACACGTATCCCACTTAGATACAAAGACAAGAAGCTTACGTGCCTCTTCGTTTACAATTGGATTGTAAATGATGAATTTGGTCTATTACTTTGAAAAATTTTGGGATGTGCACACATCATAAAATACTATAAAAATCAAACTATTTGTTAGGTAAGACGTCATAAATCATGAATCCAACGAACTGAAAAGCTCCTATAGAATCGGTAGATTTGACGGTGGATCGATAAATCCGTTTGTGACCCGGAACTTTACAGACTCATCTGATTGATGCATGACATACGTTTTTAAATCGAATCGGATTATAATACTCCAATCGCGAACCTATTAATTGCGATTATGATCTTTATAGTTCAATACACGGCAGCGGATGGAGATGACCCGCCTCTTGTCATTTACTCTCTAGCAAAAAAATTCAAAACCGTCATCAAACTCAATATTCTTGCTCCCATTGAAAAATTTGTATCTAATACGCATTCGGATCTCGATTCACATATCTCCTGGCTCGAGAAATATAGAAAACAGGGTTAATATCACAAAAAACCCCAAACTGATATACTTGTGATAAATTTACTTAAAACTAATTTTTTTACCATAAAATATAGTACACCCGTGACAAATTTATCCAAAAACTGATTTTTTTATCACAAAAAACCCTAAATTAGTACACCTGTTAAAAATTTACTCCAAAATAATTTTTTGACTACGAAAAACCCTAAACCGATACACCTGTGATAAATTTACCCCAAAATAATTTTTTCATCACAAAAAATCCCAAACTGATATACTTGTAACAAATTTACTCTCCATTAAATTGGATTAATAACACGAAAAATCACAAATTGGTACATCTGTGACAAATGGAGGGATAAAATTCTAAAGTGATATACCCGTTAACTATCACTTGTTATCAAACTCGGTAATTTGACGATAAAATTTAACGAAAACTAACTGAAGATAAATTTGTCACAGATAGACCAGTTTAAGGTTTTTCGTGATATTAACTTTAGAAAATAAGAGGATCGGACATTGCATCTATCGGATATTAGTCTCCATCGTTCGTTTATATCATAAGCACGCACTCCCATTAATTAAGCTCAACCGTGCATTACGCGTTGGAAAAGACATCATTTTGGGACACGACTGATTCATCGGTCGATGTCGTCCGTTTCAACTTCGTGGGACGATATTTTTGCACGGTGGTCCGAAAAGTCAACCTTTCTTTCTGCCGTTGCGGCCAAACTGTGTTTTCCATCAAAAGCACAAAAAAATGAAATTCATGCTTTCAATCCAATCGGCCAGATTAGTCGGGCAGGAATTAGAGGTGCAATTTCTAGATACCCACGAGAAGTTGTGATTAGGCACGATAGTGGTGTCACTTCAACTTTGATTTATTTCTGTTCGTTCCGCGTGAATATTGACAATCTGCATGCCGTGTCGTGACGTCATATCGCACTTTAAGAATTTATATAATTTTGCTATTGCGTTGTTATTATCGGATCCGTTTTGTCATGTAGAAAATTTATTTTTTTTTTTGAACTTTTGTTGATTGGATTATAACTTTCTCATGGTAACGTGCTATAAACTCTCGTATATTTTCAGGACATGCTTTCCTCCAACCAAAATTGAAATTGATACGTTACAAGTACGGAGAAAATTCACATCTATGCTTAGTTAAACTTGCCTGTACGTGATGCTTATAACTTATAACCAATCAATTGGAGACGTATAGAGGAAAAATATAACCCCACGCTAACAAATTAGAGCTCTCACAATTTTCTACAACTGTAGAAGTAACATTGTGATTTTGTACTTCGATACCACTTGTCCACAACCGTGGGCCAAGTCAGGACCCGACGCGGTCATCAATGGAAGATGAAAGCCTGGACAAGGCAATAGTACTAGGCCCAAAAGGTAGTCAAAGTCTACAAGGCCCATAGAAAGAAGACTTGAGTTTTTCTTTTTCTTTCTTAATTATATTCATTAATCTTTTTAACCCCCTTTGTTTCAGTGGGCCAGGTGTATTCTTGAGCATTGGAGTTCATTTATGGAGAACTTGGCGGGCCCTTAATGGGCCCACATGAGGAAACCCCATAAATCCCTTTTATCATTTATGAGCTGGCTGTTCACTTACTGGTCAATGAAGAGCGACCAGCACACCATCAGCTTTCTTGGCAACCGCGCTCTCGAGCGTCGACTTCCACTTGTTGTGCATCAAGAACGCTGCAACGGTACCATGGTGCAGAACCTCCACTTACGAGCCCATCCCACGACGTACACCTTCTCCGCTGTCGCCTCTTTTAGCCGCTTTCTTTTGCAATGGAGTTTAGCCATACGACCCTAAGGAAGTGCCTCCCGCTATTCATGGGGCCGTCCCAAAATTACGTGAACTTGTGTCGATTGAGAGACATCATGCTCCAAGGTCGACTTCCTACAGTCATGGTCAAGAGGGTTTGAGTCTCATGTACAAGAGAAACAAAGTCAAAGATGGAATTTTTCAAAGATTTTTAAAAATTTCCAAATCAAAAGGATTTTCAAAGATTCCAAATCCTATTTTAAGTTGCATCAAATGTATGATAAAATATTTTTATAATCCGGGGATATATAGAGGATTATCCCCTTTTATTCTATCCTATCCCAATTCAAATCCTAACGATCAAAAGCAACCTTATTTTTTTTATTATAATATGCTCTTAACCACAAAGGACAATTGGCACCATAATACCCATAAGGGAAGATTAAACTTAATGAAGACACTACCTAAATCAAATCACACATCCGAGAAATAATATAAATGTCCATCTAGGATTTTCGTTGGTGAGGATTATCTTCTTTTAGACAATGAACCAATTCAATATCGCGATGACTTGACAGAATGAATCAACTATAAGTCCGAAAATTGGTAACTTTGTAGATGATTTAACATATAAGAACTTTTAATGTTAGGGATACGATGCTTCCCACTTACTTTTATGGACAAACTTCGTAAGAATTTAGACAATCACCGGTTAGGAGATTGTTAATGCTGGCAAATGCACTGCGAGAAAATCAGTAATGTTAATCGGGATACCACTATTAAAAAAAAAGAAGAAGAAATCAGCGTAGTAAGGATCATATCACACTAGACGACAATGACTCATATGCCGATCGTTACCGATCATTTCACATTTTCAGTGTTCCCTCATTATCGTCAATTCTTACGCCGCTATATATAAGTGCAATTCTACTTCATCAGGCAACGTAATTACCATAACTTGATCGGTCAAGCGGTGATTAACACGTAGCAAGCCAAGAAATTAAGGAACAAGGAGGCTGGATGGAAGACAGTGGCACTTCAGTAATTAACGAGCGCAGCCGGCACCAATGGAGCAACGGCTAGTCGCCAGTTTGGCAAGCCAAAAAGCAGCAGATTGATTTTATTACAGCTAGGATCGAGCTCCCATCACTGTACATCCGAATTCGACCGTTACGATGTTCATGTCTCTCTCCATATAAAACCTTAAACACTACGAATCCCTCTCTTTCTTTTCACCAAGAATTCAATCGAACCCCCGCTCCTGTAGACCCCAACCACGCCATCCATCGACCATTGCAGATCTCCCTCTTCACGCAGCGACGCAAGAAAAGCTCCTCTCTCTCTCTCTGCGAGCCTAGAAGAGGGGCTTTTCTGTTCTGTCTTGCGCGAGTTTGGAAATCCAAGAACACACCCAGATACGGAGAGATTGAGATCAGCAAGACCCAGAAGATGGATTCAGCTCAGAGGAGGAAGAGCGGCATCAATCTCCCGTCCGGGATGTCCGAGACCTCGCTCCGGCTCGATGCGTTCTCGGGTTCATCTTTCCGGGCCATCTCCAACCTGACGTCCCCGTCCAAGTCCTCTTCCATCAGCGACAGATTCATCCCTTGCAGATCTTCCTCGAGGCTCCACACTTTTGGGCTCGTCGAGAAAGGATCGCCGGTTAAGGAAGGAGGGAACGAGGCCTACTCGAGGTTGTTAAAGGCTGAGCTATTTGGGTCTGATTTTGGTTCTCTCTCCCCTGCAGGTCAAGGGTCGCCCATGAGCCCCAGCAAGAATATGTTGCGGTTCAAGACCGAGAGTTCGGGCCCGAACTCGCCGTATTCCCCGTCGATCCTGAGGCAGGACAGCGGTTTCTCCAGCGAAGCATCGACACCTCCGAAGCCACCGAGGAAGGTGCCCAAGACGCCGCATAAGGTGAGGCAATTCTGCTGCTTTCATGTGATGTTGTTGAGAATAATCTTGACTCTTTTTGTTAAATTATCCTATGGCTTGCCCACGAGCTTATGTGCTCTTTATATCTCCCTCCTCTATAAGCTTAGGTCTTTGGATTAGATTTTCTAACATAGTATCAGAGTTCTGCGCAGTCTCCGTTCATTAAATTCCGAGTGTCGTTTATAATCCGACTTGCATGTGAGAGTTAGCTTGTTTTTCGAAGTTTATATGCCATCTATAAACTCAAGCTTTTGGATTGAACATATTAAAAATTTTAATCATTTTTTCAATGGAAGATCATGTCAAAGTTGAGGATGAGGATACAGCTGTGTCCATTGCCTAAGAATGATATTCATTATTGCTGAAATTGAAGAAGAAAATTGATGGATCATAGCAGGCTTTTCTCATAAGCAACTGTTATTTAGTCAGACGGTAAAATAGTTTAGCTATTGGAATAATATAGCAAAATTGGCAATCTTGTACAACTCTCCATTGTTCCAGCTTGATTGGAATGCTGACTAAAGTGGCCCAAAGGAGTGGGAACCAAGGGAAGGGTTATAGCTAGCTCATTTTGTAAACCGCCCAACTATTGAGTGCAAAATGGCTAGAAATGATCCAAAAATAAATCCCGCAGCTGGTAGGAAGAAATTAGATCAGATGTAGTGATCTTAATTGATGGCCGTAGTAGGTATTAACCACCAAAGAATGGGAGTAGACAAATAATTGTTTACTATGCAGGTTCTGGATGCCCCATCGCTGCAAGATGACTTCTATTTGAATCTGGTTGACTGGTCATCTCAGAATGTGCTTGCGGTCGGATTGGGCACTTGTGTTTACTTATGGAGTGCATCAAACAGCAAAGTAAGTTGCATTTCTAGTCTTAACTGATCTCTGCCAGATTTTGATTCTCAATGTCTTGCTGAGAGTTTCCTGTAAAATCAGCAAAGCCCAATGTGAAATTGGTTGTGCTCTTACAATACTATCATCTTGTTTTCAGGTGACAAAGCTGTGTGATCTGGGACCTAATGATGGTGTCTGTGCAGTACAGTGGACTCGAGAGGGTTCATACATTTCAATTGGTACCAGCCTCGGTCAAGTTCAGGTAATAGAACGTTAATCCACACACATTGGCACATCATAGGGCTCATAAGATTTGAAAGATTACCGAGTGATTTTGTACGACAGATATGGGATGGAGCTCAGTGCAAGAGAGTACGGACAATGGGTGGTCATCAGACCAGAACAGGGGTCTTGGCATGGAACTCGCGCACATTAGCTTCTGGTAGCAGAGACCGGGTCATACTTCAGCATGATCTTCGCATTCCAAATGACTTCGTGGGCAAGCTTGTCGGCCACAAATCTGAGGTAGAACTTAGCAAGAAATTTTTTTGCAGTCTTATAAGTTTTGGTATGGAGGGCTAATTTTAATCCTGAGCAACCTCGATCATCCCTTTTGTTTGAATTACTCAGGTATGTGGATTGAAATGGTCCCATGATGACAGAGAACTCGCATCAGGTGGGAACGACAATCAGGTAATTCTTGTTTTCTGGTAAGTCGTTTTATCTTCCATATTAAACTGAGCATGAAATATTAAACAAGCTTATTATTGGTTGATCAGCTACTGGTGTGGAATCAGCACTCTCAGCAACCAGTTCTGAAGCTTACTGAGCATACCGCAGCAGTGAAAGCCATAGCATGGTCTCCCCATCAGAATGGGCTACTTGCATCAGGAGGAGGAACCGCTGATCGATGCATACGCTTCTGGAACACCACCAATGGTCATCAGTCGAGCAGTGTCGACACTGGGAGTCAGGTATATTGAACCTATTTACTACTAATATTTAGTGCATTACTACATGAAGCCTAGGAGTGTGTGAGATCCAATTACTCCATATGGTTTTTATAGTTCTCGAGTGCACATATGGCATTGCAATTCCTTCACTCGTATGGGACAGAACTCAGAAGTGGTAATGCGAATAAAAGAAGAGCAATCATTAAGAAAATATTCTCACATATTTGCTGGCAGGTATGTAATCTGGCTTGGAGTAAGAATGTCAATGAGCTGGTGAGCACTCATGGGTATTCACAGAATCAAATAATGGTGTGGAAGTATCCATCCATGGCGAAGGTAAGAAAGCCTTTGAGCGAGTGTTAAGGAGTCTCCATCGTTTCATTATAAGGCTAGACTTCATCGAGGAACGGCATAAGCTGATATTGATCACTTCTTATATTAACAGGTTGCCACTCTAACTGGCCATAGTCTTCGGGTTCTATATCTTGCCATGTCTCCAGATGGCCAGGTAACGTGACTGTTCTTCCGATGGAAGGGGTAATAGTGTTGTCGTGCATTTGCCAAAACCATCAGTCATAATTCTGTTGTTGCTTACAGACAATAGTGACAGGAGCTGGTGATGAGACCTTGCGGTTTTGGAATGTATTTCCATCGGCTAAGACGCCGGTGAGTAACCTGTGACGATGCCATTCTGCTCTTCTTGGTTGGCTCCTCATGAATTTTCCTGTCTTGCTTGTCGCAGGCACCAGTCAAGGATACAGGTCTCTGGTCTTTGGGGCGAACCCATATCAGATAGAGCTGCATATGCTTGTTCACGCTAGCTCGGTCTCTCTTGAAAAGAAACATGTTGGATTACATTACGATGTAAAAAGATCTTGCACTGTAAACTGAAATTACACATTCTGTAAATTGTGACTAGCAGAGAAGAAACTTTTGTACAAGATTAATATGTGTGGTATAATAAGATTTGTAAATGATCTCAATTAATTTATGGTCTCATGATGTAACCACAAAAATTCTCAAACAAGTGAAGCAAAGGTGTTTTCAGGAGAGCAAACTTTGACAGATAAAATAGATCTCTCTTGATGAAGACCTTGTAGCTTTGGGCCTCAACCATGATGTCTTTCTGAAAAGAGGGCTACAAATCTGGCGGAATTCTGTAAATTCGATAAGAAAGAAGGTTAGTACACGACTCAAAATCTCTCCTAGCGACACACATTCAAGAAGCCACAATATGACTCATGACTGAAAATCTCTTCTATTGAAATGCAAGTCTACCTTGTGTATCCTCACTTTCCAGAAGCTTAATGACTAGGTGTCCTCCTGGTCGCAACACACCCTCGTCATCAGGAGCACAAGCAGAGGGCTTTGACTGTCCATCCATTTGGATATCGCCACTCATATGACCTAAGGCAGACCTGCCAACAGCTACCTCAAGTGCTCGCATCCCCAATTCAGCGGATAAAGCCGCATCCGTAGTTGTGATCCCAGAAACTAAGGGACACATATCGGAGAGTACGACAGAAAATCCCCTTTGCTGAGAAGAGGCAGGCAAATCGCATATGCTCATAAATTCAGAAGCAACACTGCATTTAATCCAGTGCTACATACGGAGTACAGAATACTGGAAAAAAAAGCTGTCTACTCTATGAATGATATGGTAAGACTGACTAGCATCAGACCCTATGCAAAAGAGCCTCCTAGTTGAGGGAGGTTAGCTACCTGATGCAAACGCAGTATGTTGATATGGAATAAGAAACTGTTGTTAGTAGGATCAAACTTCCCAAGGAATGATGTGTAAAGCAAGATGAGTACTTTTGCATATTCACATGCTGCAGAGTGTAGATTGGATGTCCAACCTTGACTAGTTCTAATTCCTAATTAGAAAATTTTGAGGCTTTAAGGCAGTAAGCATAATAAATAAGCAAGGCCCAAATAGTTTCCCACTGGTTCCATTTGATGACACCATATCTCAAATTGCTGAAGAATAATATAATGAATCTTGCTTCAACCCACAGGATGGACTTAGTCCTTTGAGATATGGACTCGTGGCTTAGGCGCATTTCAATACAAGTCCAACCATTCTCATGTCGAGAGTGCTCACTTAGGCTTCAGGCAGTCTCTTATCTAGTTCATCAGGTTAACAAAGTATTCCATGACCCGGGATTTAGACACCCAAGGCGGAGTTCATTGGCATTAAGACATAACAAACAAGAATCTTGTGTCCAATTTTTCAGAGGATATCTGGTGATGAATATAATAAATCGTGCCTGTACATGCTTAACCTGGGTATCCATGACATCGTATGATTTTCCGGTGACAAAAGACTTAACCTTGGTTCAGGAGGAAGCAGAAAGTAAGGATCTATACAGTGATTTACAAAACATCTAGAACTCACGTACATCCCCATTCACAAAAGTAAACATGCATATTTTCGTTTCAAGTCCGTGGGACTACTTTGCAACGAGCTACCTGAGGAGAAAGGGCCTTAATTTGGTGCTTCGGGAAGTTCCTCACATCGGCACAAAATGTCTGAACTCTAGAATCACAGTGCATTGTAGGAACCTTGACCTTCTGTTCTGCATACCCCAAATTCTCCCATCACACAACCAGAAAAAACACTCTTTCGAACAACAGAAAACATAATTCAGAGATGACCACTCTCCGCTGAGGCACTGAGTCCACTCCACTCCATTCGATCAGAATCTAACAGTGCCCCACACACAACACGCACAGGGAGAGAGCCACAAACCTTGAGATCAATGCCCACGACAGACCCACCATTTTTCAGAGGACCCAAGTTCTGGCAAGCAACCTGGACAAGAACGCGTCGGTTATATTGGATAGTAAACGAAAGATTCACGGAGAGATTTCAAGAAACACGTCGAACGGTCGCTGAGTAGAGAGGACCTGAAGCCAAGCGCCGGGAGCGCAGCCGAGGTCGAGAACAGAGGACCCAGCAGTTATCAGCTTGTACTTATTCTGCATCTGAAGCAGCTGTTCGGAGCACGAAACCGTAGGGAAAAAGGGTAAGAAGTTTCATACGGTTTCGAAGCGGAAAATCCGATATTCAAAGTCAGAGCAAGCGAGGGGCCAGAACAGAGGAGGGACCTTGAAGGCAGAGCGAGCGACATAGCCGAGGCGCTGAGCTTCTCTGTAGAAGAAGTCCGGTGCTCCGGCGCCGCTCATCGCCGGCTTCCCTCAACCTCCAGTCAGTCTCCGGCCGGCCGAGGCAGCGGGGCGAGGAAAGCCTACGCGAGCCGATGCAGGAGTCGGCGTCGCCTCAAGCAGTCGCGCCGCCCCGGCGGGCCAGACACATACCTCCTCCTACTCCTCCATGGCCCGGAGCGGCTATTGCAACTACGGGTGGGGCCAGAACGGCCCGAGATAGCACGGCTCGTTCGCAATCGATGGGCGGGCCCGGGTCGGACCGGTTCCCTACGTTGGGTCCAATTCGGGTCGCCCATTAGATTTATCTGTCATGTATGAATCTTTCGAAGCCGGGCCGGGCTTTTTCCTTGGGCTTTGCTCCATCCTCAATTTTGATTATCGTAGCGGTCAACGAGATTACGATTTGGTTACCAACTAAAAAAAGGGATAATGACACAACCAGCCCCTGAATTTTGATTTAATGTGTAATTTGATCCTTGAAATTTAGCTTAATGTTCAATGTGGTCCCTGAACTTTTAATTTGTTTAATGTGGTCCCTGAAATTTTTATACATGTTTAATTTAGTCCATGAAGTATATGGAAATATATAATATAGTCCTTGAACTTAAATTAATGGAAGGACTACATAGAATATTTTTATAAAGTTCAAGGACTATATTGAATATGTACCAAAAGTTCAGGGATCACACTGAATAAATTGAAAGTTTATGGACCACATTGAACATTGAGTTAAAGTTCGGGGACTACATTGAACAAATTAACAGTTCAAGGATCAAATTGCACATTGAGTCAAAGTTTATGGACTGTTTGTATAATTTTCTCACTAAAAAATCAATGTTGTTGTCACAAAATATTTGCAGTACGGAGCCAACATCACCGTCATTTGCCCTGGGTTGCATTCGGATCACGTTATTTGGAGTCGCATCAGTTAAAAGAAGCCTCTCTAAACTCTACTGATCACATAGACAAGGGGAAAAGTGCCAAAAAAGTCATAAACCTTTTGCATTAGTGCCAATTTAGTCCTAAACCTTTTTTTGGTGCCAATTCAGTCCTAAACCTTTTGCATTGGTGCCAATTTAGTCCTAAACCTTTTTTGGTGCCAATTTAGTCCTAAACCTTTTAAATTGGTGCCAATTCAGTCCTAAACCTTTTATTTTTGTGCCAATTTAGTCCTTCCGGTCAATTTTGACCGGAATTTGCTGACGTGGACGCCTGCCGGCCGGCGGCCGGTCACTGGCGCTGACGTGGACATCTTAAATAATATTTTAATAAATTTTGAATTTTTCTGTTTTTTTCCTTTTTTTCTTTTTTTTTCCACTTTTTTTTTCTGTTTTTTTTCTTTCTCCTCCTCTGGCCGGTCGCCGGTCCGGCGATCGGCCAGAGGCCAGTGGCCGGCGAGGGCGAGCCTCGCCCTGGTCGGGCGAGGCTCGACCTCGCCAGATCCGGCGAGGTCGGGCCTCGCCCGACCATGGCGAGGCTCGCCCTCGCCGCGGCCTCAGGCGAGGGTTCGAGCCTCGCCCGACCTCGCCGGATCTGGCGAGGCCCGACCTCGCCGGATCTGGCGAGGCCCGACCTCGCCGGATCTGGCGAGGCTCGAACCCTCGCCTGAGGCCGCGGCGAGGGCGAGCCTCGCCATGGTCGGGCGAGGCCCGACCTCGCCGGATCCGGCGAGGGTCGAACCCTCGCCTGAGGCCGCGGCGAGGGCGAGCCTCGCCATGGTCGGGCGAGGCCCGACCTCGCCGGATCTGGCGAGGCCGCCCTCGCCGGTGGCCGGCGAGGGCGAGCCTCGCCATGGTCGGGCGAGGCCCGACCTCGCCGGATCTGGCGAGGTCGAGCCTCGCCCGACCAGGGCGAGCCTCCCCTCGCCAGTGGCCGGCGAGCTCGACCTCGCTGGCCACTGGCCTCTGGCCGGTCGCCGGACCGGCGACCGGCCAGAGGAGGAGAAAGAAAAAAAACAAAAAAAAAAGTGGAAAAAAAAAGAAAAAAAGGAAAAAAAACAAAAAAATTCAAATTTTATTAAAATATTATTTAAGATGTCCACGTCAGCGCCACGTCAGCGCCGGTGACCGGCCGCCGGCCGGCAGGCGTCCACGTCAGCAAATTCCGATCAAAATTGACCGGAAGGACTAAATTGGCACAAAAACAAAAGGTTTAGGACTGAATTGGCACCAATTTAAAAGGTTTAGGACTAAATTGGCATCAATGCAAAAGGTTTAGGATTGAATTGGCACCAAAAAAAGGTTTAGGACTAAATTGGCACTAATGTAAAAGGTTTAGGACTTTTTTGGCACTTTTCCCCATAGACAGCTAATGCCGCGTGCAAGGTGCATTAGTTAGTAGTCATTACTGCTTGACACACGAAGAGCTTAGTGTTCAATTATCTTCTGTCATTTGTTTAACTGTCGCCTTCGTGACATCAGGTGGTTGTTCACTGTTCCAGCATCACAAGATCTTTTCGGACAGCAGCATTGCATAGCAATTGCCGAGAAACCGATACCATATGTCTATAGATAATAGACCCCTCGATGAGATGCAAAGTCAAACTTGGGAATTCGATTCTTGGTGTCGCTTTTCAAGCTTTTTGTCATCTGATAAGACGAAATGTGGATAGGGGCCTTACCTAACGAGTGCATACAGAGCTTTCTTGATGTATCCCAGCGACATTTCAGGAACTTTCTTTATTCGCTGAGACGTTGACCTTCTCTTCTCATTGGAGATCACTCAGTGTCGCATCAATTTGCTTCCCTCACAATCAATCTCCAAAAGAGAAAGTCAAAAGGGTAGCTCGAGCTCTAACCGCAAGATCACATCTCTGCACATGATGCACGCATTATAATAAAGCTACTAGATTTCTGTCCTTCCCAGTGCTAAGTCGAAGTGTGTGAGCACGAGTGCGACCAACCCAGTTAGCAGAAAATGACTTCTCAGAGATGAATGATCTCCGTCATTGAGCGATGCCCAATTTCCATCGAGATTTGTATTGAGAAAACGACGCTGTCTACGTAACAATGCAATAGAGATTGTAGTGTGATCATACGTATACTTCAGGAGCACAGTTCGATGACCATGTCTGTGTATACATTAGGCATACTGAGCTGCTTTGCCTCTCTGGCAAGGAAGTGACTGCAACTTGTCCCCAACCCAACCTAATGTTTAACTGAGTACCACATATTTATGTGCATATAGTATGTAGGTGTACATTTAATAACCTCAAACATTAACTAAACTCTTGCACATACACATCTGTCGCTCCATTTATTGGAATCGGCGCCCCAATAATGCGAGCCATTGATCATATGGGTCCCACCAAATCCAATATTTCACATGTACAATGCTCACATAAACATCATGCTAGTCATGGCCACGGGCCGGTCAAACTCGGGCCCGGCCCATTGACCGGGCCCACGGTTTGGAACCAGCCCGGAACCGCCGGTTCCGGGCCCGGTTCCACCAAAAAAAAAAAAGAAGAAGAAGAAAGCTGCAGGCTCCGCCGGCCATAGCCGGGGCCGGCGGAGGTCGCCGGCATCGGGCGAGGCCGCCCTCGGGGGAGGCCGCCCTCGTCGGCGTCGGGCGAGGGCCGCCCTCGCCGGCGTCGGGCGAGGGCCGCCCTCGCCTGGGCTGGGCAAGGCCACCCTCGCCAGATCGGGCGAGGGCTCGACCTCGCTGGCAACTGGCGAGGCCGGCCTCGCCCGACGCCGGCGAGGTCGAGCCTCGCTAGATCTAGCGAGAGTTCGACCTCGCCAGTTGCAGGCAAGGTCGAGCCTCGCCGGCGCTCGGCGAGGTCGAGCCCTCGCCAGTTGCCGGCGAGGTCGAGCCCTCGCCCGACGCCGGCGAGGCCGGCCTCGCCCAGCCCAGGCGAGGGCGGCCCTCGCCCGACGCCGGCGAGGGCGGCCTCGCCTGAGGCCGGCGACCTCCGCCGGCCCCGGCTATGGCCGGCGGAGGAAGAAAAGAAAAAAAAAAGAAAAGGAAAAGGAAAAGAAAAAAAACAGAAAAGAAAAATTATGAACTGGCCCGGAACCGGTTCCGAACCTGAACCGGAACAGGAACCGTCCGGTTCCGGTTCATACTTGGCCGCGAACCGAAACCGTCGGCTCCGAACCGTGGCCATGACTACATCATGCGATAACGAAATAATTACTTAATGACTTCTTTATTGGGGAGAGAAAAAAGGGACAAGGGACGATTCGGCATTTTAATCAATCAATGTCCCCTTTCTAACCATACATAGATCAAGGTAAAGGCGTATACATTGCGTTTCCAGCATTCAGATATAGAAATCGCCAACATGAACACAATTGAAAACTTGAATTGCGTATAGAAAGAAAACGAACCACTTCTATTAAGCCTAATTCGGACTTCGGATCATTGCCGCCCATTTTAGCAAATATGGATCTCACAAAAATCATGAACCTTATCAAGTGAAGCTCGAGAATATGAGCAATGAACAAAGCAGGCCAAAAGCCGACGCTGAAAAGAAAGAATGGATATTTCATCAAAGAATGCTCATCTAATCATTCTATGAATGGTCTGCATTTGTAAAAATTAGAAAATCTTCATAGCTTATTGGAATCAAAATATAACAAAAAGAGAACTATCTAAAAATCGCAGCCATAAATCTGCCAATGCAAGTGCTGCCCAGATATCTTCCAGCGTATATACAGAATCCTATGAAGATCCCTCCTAATGAAGAACATATAAGCAGTACAGTCCACTATTCACCTATTTCTGTTCTTTAGGAGTCTGAGGATTGGCAACTCACCACGTCGTCTAGCGCTGTCTGAACGTGTCTCTGCCCACCTGATTCAGAAGAACAGAACTAAGCACATGCACAAATTCGGCATGACAAAGAGATTTCGGATGAGAACATGTAATAACTTAGATAATTAGAAATCGCAAATTATATAGCATCAAAACCGGACTGACCATGAGAAAAACTTCTTGTTCTATCATCTTCATGCCTTGGGTGAATATGTTTTGGTGGAAGGTCCCCAAGTTGAGAGTGCATGAACAATTCGGCCCTTCCATCCTAGCAGAAGCCACTGACCATCTTCATCAATGACAAAGTCCTTATGGTAGTAAGATTTCACTCTGTCCTTTGCTGTCTCCGTGATCTCCTCATTCAACGCAAGCGGTGTAAACCCTGCCCTCATGATCCGCACCTGCCACTGTTTGTAGGTCTCTGGCCTTTCAATCCTCTCTGAGCCTTCACATGCAATGACATTCATGGCTTCCCATCCGAGTATCTCTTTCTCAAGCAGCATCCTCTCTGGAATGTCACGGGGAACATTTGTCTCAAGCATATCAAAGAGAGTAGAGTAGTGAAAAAGAGCCTCTCGAAACCGGGAGATAAAGAACGGGGCACTAAAGGCCCCATTTAAAACTCCAAAAATAAAGACTGCTGGATTCATCTTCCTCATTAGATTTACAACAATATCCCTTGGACTCTCAGTCACCACCGTCTCATCGAGTAGGTTCCTTAATCTGTACAAACAGTTCACCACGAGAACCTCATCCTTATCAATCCTAAGATCCTCCAGTTGGATAGTGTCCCACCTCTGTGCTATAGCATTGAACTCAAATGGCACGCCGAAAGTCTTCGCATAGTTCTTCAGGCGGCGCCCTGTTTCCTCCACCCTTTCAGCTGGCTTGAATCCCGGCTGCGGAAGGTCAATCCCAGTTATCCGAATTTTAGGAGGTCCACCAGGTCGTGATGAGAGACGTTTTATCAGACAAGGCCATTGGAAACCGTAGAGGATGCCGAAATCAATAATGTGCAGCCCGGTTGCATTTTCAGCTACATTCATTATCGTCTTGTTTGAGAAGAAGTTTGAGATCTTTCTAAATGGACATGCAGCAAGGTATAGGCGATAAGCTTTCAAGACACAGGCAGCTGATGTTGGTTTAGATATGAGGCCAGTGTAAATCCGAGTTCCGGAACCGGCTAAGCGTGCCTCAAGTCCATTAGCAAAGTAGTGCGCCATCCTTTGCATTCCATCACCAGTAGGAGATGAGTGCTGTCTTATCTGTTTGAGCATCTCATTTGCGCTTCTCCTGTCATCTACTGCGACAGACTGCGCACAGAGAGTCAGCAGCGTTCTCAGATCAACCACGTCTTTTTTCCGTCCCTGCTTCTTAACTCTGCCCTTTTTCCGGTTCAACCCTTTTGTTTGTCCGTTCCGCTGCACACTTTGCAACTCTTCACGAAGTGGGTCATCTTTTCCACAGCTAAGCAATACCTTATCAAACATATCTGAACTCACAGTTGATTCAGTAGAAAGTGATGAATGCTTGTGACTTCTTGATTCCTCCAACCATACATCCTCAGAGTGAGGATTCTTCTTTCCCCTAGATTTATTCGAGTGTTCGTTTTCCATAGTCTTCTCCACCTTTGGGACGGTACCGATGGCATCCTTCTCTGGCATCTTAGAAGACAAGTTATTTTTCTCCAAATCGGCAAACAGAGAACTGTTGTCTGGAAGAAACTTACTAGCCTCCTCAACGCCTTTCTTGAAATGAAACGCCGATTCTTTTTCGCTTAAAACTTCCGGCAACCGAAGGATACTCACAGGAGAATCAGCAAACCCATCCGTGATAGAACTACTGCTACTATATGGGGAGCTAACTGAAGTATAGGAACTCGAAACTGAAGAAGTAACAGAGACCCTGGGCTCACCCACGTTTACCAAGTCATAACCACGCGAATTGCGTTGGTCGCCAAAATTGACGGCAGAAAGATCGGCAGGACTATCATGATTCGCATCAGTACGAGTTATCGGGTGGCAATTCAGTGAAGGTGGATACTTTTCACCGATGACCTCATAGAAGGACTTCTCGGCAGCCTGAAGAGCCGCGGACTCTTGGAACATGCAAGTCTTCTCTTCCACATCTTCTTCCATAAGAATCTCACTGATGTACTTGAGAACTACGTCGCTGAAATCACAGTCCTCAACCGACTCCTTTTCCGGGGCGACGACGCTCAAAGACGGAGCTACTCTAGCTAGATTCAGATCAGACGACAACGGCACAGCACCCACGAAATTCCGCCCATGGTCCCCATCGTCAATTTTGAGCCTACTCACAAGAATATAATCTGGCGAGACCGTGACCGCCTCATCACTGCAGGCGTTCCCATCGGCCCGACCATCGACATCACCGACTCTTCCATCCATCGGGCGTGACACCATCTACTCTATATCGCTGTTCAGAACAAGCTATGTATCTCTCTCTACAGAGCTTCCTTTCTTACCAAGTGACTTCGTCTAGATTCAAGAAACCCAGATACACATAAACCCTGAACTCGACTAAACGCAAGTCACCTCCTTACCACTTTCCCTGAACAAACAAGCAAACAAACAAACAGAGCAGGAGATCTTTAGGCAGGCAACAAATGCCGCGCGGCTTACTTTTGACACCCAGAAACGGAAATCAACACGACAACAAAATGATGACGAACAGGACACGCCGCAAACTCGGAAAAGAGCATCGCCTAGGCCAAGAGATGTAATCGGGAGCTATTTCAAGAACAAGCTCAAAACTTGAAAGCTCAAAACTTCAACACAATTCCCTATCAAAATTGAAACTTTCGAACGAAAACGAAGAAGAAAAATGAAGCCGACGGGTACCTGGGTGACGAACCAGCAGAGAGAGAGAGAGAAGTCGAGTTCTCCATTATGAAGACAAAGAAGAACATGTGAAAGCCCGGCTTAAGCAGGTGATGAGGCCCGACGAGAACGCGTCCGATCTCCACCGTCCGTTTTCGGTGGAAAATGTATCCATCGGCCTGCAAGAGGATATGCATTTGGACCCAAAACACAAAAGGGGAAATTGACGTTTGTACTATTTCCTTCCTGGCTATTCCGATGATGGAAATATCGATCACCGCATCTCTTCATTTGTGGTAAATGGCGTGTAGTAATTTAACGAATTGCCCTCGTCTCATGCATCAAAGTACAAATAAAAGGCATTTTTCCGGTCGTCTTGTAAAATCCATGCGTCGGAAAATGTACGGAGGAAGCGGCGAAACTTGGGTCTTTGAGACTTTTATGGAATTCACACATATGGACGGTTCGGGCTTCATTTATGTTCCGCTCGCTTTCGCGCGGCGGCAGCAGCAGCTCGATTCTCTTATTTTCCTACGGGATCGTCCCGTTATCCGTCTTCGGATCTCGCCCCTCTTAAATGTTGCACTCCCTCAAAGCCAGATCCTACTACGGACTTGGGGCTGTGACAAGGGCAAAAGAAACGATCAATCTCCATGGACGACACAATAAAGACACGATCCTCGTGTCGTGCACATGCTTGCTTCTATGCACGAAAAACGGAACATCCTTTTCACCATCGTAAATTGCCAAGAGGGGAGGCATCGAACATGCCACTTTGAGGTTTTTTTTTTGGCAAGAAACTAATTCAGTAAAATGGTACTTCGTGTACAAAAATTGCGCGGACATGAAGCGACAATACTACAAATATCTACGTCGGAACACGCAATTGTTTTTTGTTTACTATGGTTAGGCATGTTGGAGAGAATATTCGGACAGCATCCCACTTAAATTGGCATAGTTGATAAGATGGCGATCGCGAGGGTCCAGTCGTGGGAATATATATATATATATATATTTATATATTATCCAAAGTCCATTTACCGAGAGCATATGTTCTGCTTAGGCAAAGTGGCGTGGACACATGAAAAAGGTTCATTCATCTGCTAGCTATAGCTAGATGTTGAATACAGCAATCAAACATAATCTTGTCATGTTGAGCAAGTACATGTGAGGTTTATCTTCGGGAAAAAGTACAAAAAAAAGTCTTAAACTTATTATGCTTGTGTGAATCCAGTCATACATTTTTCAATTGCATTAATTGCGTCCCAAACATTTTTGACATTTTGCAGGTGTGGTCTATCTGGCTAATTTTTTGTTAAAAATTGCTAACATAAAAGGCGGACGTCCCACGTAGCACAAGCAACACTAACGTGGACAATTTTTGTAATTTTAATTATTTATTTACTTTCTTTTTCTTTTCTTTTATTTCTTTTTTTTTCATTCTTTCTCCGCTGGTTGCCGAGCCTCGGAGATGGCCAGCAAGGGTGGTCCTCGCCGGCCTCGGGCTAGAGGTTGGTGAGGCTGACCCTTGCCATCGCCAAGGCTTGACAACCAACAAAGGAAGAAAGAAATAAAAGAAATAAAAGCAAATGAAAATAAAAAAAAATTCAAAGTCAAATAATAAAAATTATTCATGTCAGCGCTGATCGTGCCACGCAAGACAACCGGCATCCATATTAGTGATTTTCGATCAAAATTGTCTGAATGACTTACATTGGCAAAATGCCAAAAGGTTTGGCATCGAATTAGCACAGAATGCAATAAGTGCAAGACTTTTTGGCACTTTTGCTTTTTATCTTCTTCACATTGGCACGTCTGATGTGATTTTATTCTAACCCGTGTAGCTTCCTTAATTACCAATTGTGTTCTACCTTCTGACTTCCGGTGTGTCGTCGCCAGCATTAATGATTCGAATAATGCCACGGCACTAAACGCACTTATGTCTTATCCGAATCATAGCACTATGATGCGCATGCCTAGCTGTGATGTATATCAAGTCATATGCTTTGAATCTTCAAAGGTATTCTTGTTTTTTATCGCCAAATGGAAGCGAAAGCGACCACCCAAATGGATTAGCCTTTCTAATGAGTGCACCAACAACACTTTGAATGGGAGTCGCGGGAAGTCATCAACATCTGTCAACACTTTCTCCACGATCATATCAGATTTGATCTTGGTTCTGAATTTCTTCTTTTACGAGATGACAAGATTGTCACCTCAAGGTCGGAAACCGTAGCCTCAAGCTTGCATCCTGTGTGCCTGGTCCAAGAAAGGATTTACTAGCATCTTGGTGCATGCATGCACGTCGCTGTCTACTTCCTGTTTTCCCTCCGGATGTTTCGTGGAAAGTGACTTACCTAACCTCCCGCAGCAGATGGTGGTCGTCGCTCCCGCATTAATCTCAAGAATATCGACCGCGACGTTAATTACTTAACTTAATTGCTTTCTCCATCTTCAACGTGGAGAAAAAACGGGTTGCTTCCGTGCGTTGAATTGTCGCTTGATCTCGTGGTTAACTTTTAAGCGTTGGAAAAAAGCGCTAACTAGGGTTTACAAGAATTCTTGCCCGCGTAGGCATCCTTGTCTCCCACGCTTGTTTCCATCACATACATTTCGCTCCCTTTTTTTAACTTGTAATTGCCGCCAGCAATGGCGTGCTTTCGTAGCTAATGGAATGTGACATAGACCCACCGGTCAAAGCCCAAGTATTGTCATGAAAGTTCTGCGATTTCACCATCCGCTGAACTTCTCTTTTCAATTTTACGCCGCTTTTTTCTTTTGTCCAATATCTTTATGCTAAGCAAGACTTGCAAAGGGTTCGTGCAATGCAAGAAACGCGTATTGGTGTACTTAAAATACGATAGCCGATGGGTTAGATAAAACCTATTATGATGCGGATGCGAATGATATTTTCCGTGCATATGTTTCATTGCGTTAAGGTCCGGCAGAGCTTTTCGCCATTTTTTGAAAGGGGGATTTTGGTCGTGGCTTTTTTGTTCATGCTGAATTCTTAAGCGAAAACAAGTCGCTTATCGATATTTTACCCAAACTGGAAAAGGTTAATCCAGCTTTAAGTAATTATGAGATAACTTTGCGTGATGGGTGTATATGTCCACTTGTGACTTGTTTGAAAGAGCAATTGACCAGACAATGAGTACGATGATTCTAGCTTGAAGAGGATTTGACCTTGAGAATAACATGGGCGACGCCGGAGTCCAAACGAAACTCGCGACGGCGAACTCAATTAGCCTGGCCGCCACCATATTCAGAAGCATCATGTGATGCTTCTTCTTTTCGTCACGTGTCCACGATTATATACTTGGATCAGCAAGACCATTCGTACATGGACTTAGCACCCACAAGATGATGTTGGTTTAGATAATCAAGGAGTCTCCTCAATTTTTTATTGTTTGGATTCGAATCTTATCGGTAATCGCCTAGGAAGGTGCACTTGTCGAGGTACACGAAAACCGACACAAATACTATTTGATCATGAAACTGAAAAATGAAGTCATTGTTTATGCACACGGAAAAAATAGTAGCCCCTTGGCCATACTAATTCACTAAGCTAAGCACGTCAATAACTAGAAAAATCGCGAGCACATGATCAACTTCATAATGAATCATACCGTCATGGCGTGAAAAAGAAATGCTGAGAGAGCATAATAGCATATCGTACAGAGTGAGTGACTATCAATTGTAATCTAGTATCATGTTTTCCTCCATCTTTTAATTAGGCATCACCCACATTTTTGAGGAAAAGTGTAAGAAAAGTCATAAACCTATTATATTTGTAGAAATTTAATCATAAATATTTTAATAATGTCAATTTAGTCTTAAAAATTTTAACTAAAAGTCAATTCAGTCATTCTGGCTAATTTTTGTCGGATATTGTTGATGTGGACGCTAGAATCCTGCCAATCTTGGTCAGTTTCCTGTAGACAATATCCGGTCAAAATTAATCAGAATTACTGAATTGATTCTAGCTCAAAAATTTTAGCATTAAATTGACACCATTAAAAGATTTATGATTGACTTGACACCATTAATATAGTTTAGGATTCTTTTGACACTTTTCTCCTCATATTTTGTATTTAATTAAATTTGTATGTAGGCAACATTAATAACTTATAACCCAGCAATAAAAGATATGGTTGAATAAATTTTACGCAATCGGGCCGGAGAAAAATATAGCTGAATGGCTTACCATACTTCACCGAGGTCAAAATTCCTCATCACGGGCCAAGCCAAAAAAAAAAAAAGTGGTATGACAGCCCGTCACGCACGGTTCCCAGACATTGAAAATCATCAAGTCACATCAAGCAAAGACAATTTTGTACGATGATTGCAGCATTAGATTCTCATGATTTTGAGGACTGACCGAACTATGTTCCTTCCGGTACGTTACGGCGGAATGGCCATACGCAGGGCCCCAAGTGCTCCCCAGTTCCCTCCTGATCAACCCGAAAAGAAGAGATTCATTCTAACCCGGTTCGCATTCAAACCGACCTGTTTGACCCGATAAGAAGAGATCATTTCAAAGTTGTGTTGATAGGGCATGGCGGCTCGAAGTACGAACGAGTCCATGATAGATGAGTAAGAGAATTTGAAATTCATCGCTAATGAAGTGGTGAATCTTGGATGCATGTCGATTATTTGCTTGCCATCGTAGCCTTGCTATAGAGAGCCAAATTTCGGGCATTGTGCAAAATCGTAAGTCATAGCTCGGCAGGCTGTCGTGGCACGAGCGTACGCGCATATTAAAACACGACTGGGGCAAATTAAATTATTGGCAAAGAAAAGAGCTCTCGAAAGCGA
The DNA here is from genome assembly GCA_031216235.1 of Syzygium jambos. Lineage (NCBI taxonomy): Eukaryota > Viridiplantae > Streptophyta > Magnoliopsida > Myrtales > Myrtaceae > Syzygium > Syzygium jambos. The sequence continues at coordinate 32,966,420 of CM062226.1, read as the reverse complement.
ACCCTTAGACTAACACCCATGGTTAGGTCAATCTTAAAACTTGCTTCTTTACCAATTGCGGGGTTAGGCAGACGCCTCAGCATGACTTGATGGGAAAAACTTGAAATGGTGGGCCTTGACCTCATTCTTACAACTCTAAGGCTTATCAAGAAGTGAAACATGAACTGTATATTTGGCCCAACTTAATGAAATGAAAGATGGTTCGCCATGTCAAAGCATTTGGGTGCAAATAGGCCACTTATGGCTGTGACTGGCGCCTTCTGCGTGCATGCCAGGTGAAGAAACGTAATAACAGAAGAAATACGGAACACACAAATATATATTATATATAATCGTAGCGTTGTTACAATCTTTATCAGTTATATTTCAATTACAGTTGCTTTATTCATGCCAACGAAGAATAAAAGAAAAAAAATCACGACATCGAAGAATCAAACTTACAATTGTGTTTTTAGAGATCACACATGTTGTATCCCTTTGCATTGTAAATTTCTCACGGTGGGTTCTCTTTCAATATCTTTGTAATAATTTATATTTTAATCATATCGTGACGTTGCTACAATTATTATCATTAGTCTAATGTTGTTTATATATATCACGTTGTTTATATTTCGTTTACGCTGTTATTTATTCATTGTTTATATTAGTTTATCTTCGATTGTTGCTTTCATCTCTAAGATATCTCCTTAGAGCATTTTGGTGCAAAAAGGGCACTTATGGCTGTGACTGGTGCCTTGTGCGTGCATGCCCGAAGAAGAAACAGAAAATAACAGGAGATACATACATAACACACACCCACACATGTATACTTTCCCATAAATTTTATGAGATCGACTTGAAGTAGTGGGCCTTGACCCCATTCTCGCAACTGCAAGGCTTCTCAAGTAGTCGTGAAACATGAACTATATACTTAATTAAATAAAGTGTTAATACCATAAAAAATCTCCGACCAATATATTTATGCCACATTTATCTCAAATTAATTTTTGTGCCATAAAAAATCGCAGACTAAGACACATGTCACATTTACCTTCCATTAGCTTTCTTCAAGTTTTTCTATCAAGTTACTGGCTTGGAATTATGTGTGACAAACTCAGATGACGTAGATAAGTTCACCAGGAAATTCAACTCTATCTCTCTCTCTTTTTCTTACTCTTTGGTTCTGCTCATTCTTTTGAAAACTTATAAAAATCTCAAATATCTGGTTATCTTCATCCATCTTCTCCGGTAATCTTCTCTTTCTCTTTCACTTTGTTGCTTTAGATTAGGGGTAGGTTTCATTCTTTTAGAAACAATTAGAAAATCCCACATCGATCTTCCTTGTAGTTCTCTTGTGCCTTATGCATGGTTCAATTCCCTTAAAAATCATCAACTTTAAGTGAGTCTTAATTCTGGTTCGACTTTTTTTTTCCTCATGAAAAATCACAAATTCTCACTCCGTACCCAAATCTGGCCCCTGTTAATATTTTGTTCAACGTGGTCGTTAACGGTGGGACATGTCAAAAAAAAAAAACGGTGGGACATGTCAATTCCAATATACATATCCTTCCACGTGTCTCCATTTTTTTCTTTGTTTTTTCGTTTCCTTTTTTTGAAGTAGTTGATCAAGAGAACTAAGCAGCTTGTCCTCCATGCCATTGCCATGGCTGTGCCTCCTCCGAGTGAACCGAGGCCAATGTCAACGTCTAGGACCTTCTAGCTTCGCCGTCTTCGACATCAACTCCATCGACGAACCATGGCTCCTTGTCAACAAGAACGACAAGGACAAAGAGAAGGACAATGCTCCTCCTCTAGACCACCTCACCCTCGATGGCAAATCCTCCGCACATGTCCGACCCAATTCTCTAAAAGCTCCACAAGCTCGAGTCCACCGAGACTCTCCACTTCTAGGTCGAGGTCACCAAGGCCCTCGAGGACCTCAAGACCGTTGCAGAGGAGGCAAGACTGAGTCGATGTGGCGAGAGCAGAGGAAGAAGACCGAGTCTTGAGTTGTGGCCGAGCTAAGCGCGCCCGTGACAGTCTGACAGTGGCAGAGAGCAAGTGTAGATGTGGCGTCGAGCAACGGAGGCTGATCCGTGGAGGTGACAACCAAAGTGAGTGAGAGAGAGAGAGAGTGGAGAGAGAGAGTGAGGTTTCTATCCGACCCTCGCGACCTCTCAAATGAAAATTGATAACCCAATACTCGGTGATAAATGTTAATGTGAGAAAACTTGATGAGTCATAGTAATTCAAGTTAGTTGTTTTTAAATGGAGTTAATAAATGCACGAGTTTGCTAACCAAGACAAAGAAAAATTGGTACCTTAATAGAAAACTTTGTAAATTAAAAAAGATAACTCTAAATGTTGATAAGTAACCAAAATGAAAGTCAATAACCCAAAACTAGCTGGTAACTTAATTTGGAAAATGTTTTTAAATAACTCTAATTTAGGTTGGTAATTTCATATAAAAAGGTAGCATATTTTTAATCATTGGTAAATTATGCAAACATAAATGGGTAGTTAGTAATTATAAAAAAGTTAGTGATTTCACAAAAATATTGTTAAATTACTGACGAGAAAATTCTTTTTTTATTAATACTTTTTTTATACTTACCAATGCTTATTGAAAAAAAAAAAAGAAAAGCTTATTTTTTGCACGTGGAACAGTAGAATCCCGTTGAACAAAGAATTGTCGGGAGACTCATTGAATGATGAGCATTAACTTTTTGCTTTCGTCTTGATTCTTTTGGGGTATTGGAGGACTTACAATAATTACGAGCATTGATTAAACGACGCACGGTGCATCTATCGGGTCCCCTCTCCATATTCCGACACCAAGAATTAATTGGCCCGAGTCCAAAAAATCGAATTCGGACATGAAACATAATATAGTCCACTTGATTTCATGATTGGGGTCGGTTCGCCTCTTAACCTAGCTTAAAGGCAATTCATAAATTTTTCGGACAGGACCCTCCCCCACAATTATGGAATTAGAGGAAGCTTGAATATCACAATCTCGAAATGGGTCCAAAAGGATCATATCGTACGAGGAAAAACAGTTTTTTAATAAGAAAAAATATAGCAATAATTATGGGAACGGTGCAAAAATATTGTATTATTGTGTATGATTCTGCGTTTGCTTGCTCGATAAAATTGGAACTTCTTCCTTGTCCCTCCCTCAGGGTTTGCGTAAAGTTGAATAGAGTCTATGGAGACAAAAACACATAGCCATTATATTTTACTTTCTTGTATAAAGTGGGAACATCACATGGTAAATGGTCCCTAGGTCCAAATTGGGTGGTCTGGTAAAGATCAGGCAAGTTTTCAATTCAAGCGTGCACGAGGATTTTCGTCGGCATGGTAAGCTTTTTTCCTTTGATTATTGGGTTTCTGAACAGGAAGTTATGATCATTACGTGCTCTAATCGAAGCCATCTAATCACGGCTAATTATGGTGCGGTTTTGCTAATGAACCTTCTCATTAAGTGGGGTTACCATGTCATCGAAAAAGAGAATATTTAACAGTGTACGGACTAGACATTATTTTGTTATTGTCTACTACTTAATTCGGCAAATGATTGCTTATCGGGCAAAAAAGAAGCAAATGTAGAAATATACGTAGTCATCGCTGCTTATCGATTCCCAATTCAAGGATTAAAATGACGTGCATATATTTAGTTCAATCAAGAAAAATAGTAAGTCATAAGAGAACGTATCGATTCATCTACGAGTCTACACAGACCTATAAATTCATACGTATTGTATGTCGCCTGTCCATTGAAGTTGACTTTTGTTGCGTTTTACAATGTATGATACATTAAGATAGTTTCACAACTATATAAACTGACACTAGTGAATAAACAAATGTGCTGCAACTGTCTTATTTGTAGAAATTATAACATGTACTCAAGATCGGCATGTCTTTGTCTTTGTACTATGGCCCTTACTCAGAATTCCTTATTTTGCAATTCGGTTTACTAGAATTGAATATATCCCTACTAGAAATAAAAAACCACACTAATTTTAGGTACTTCACCAAACTTTACTCTTCGATTTGGCCCGCGACTATAAACTACAGATTTCGATTCCAATTCGCATATCGATTTGGTACTGATACTTGTACAAAAAGATACACCTTTCTTGCCCAAGAAAATTGTGGGAGATAAGCCAAGCAGATATCTCCAAATCTCTCCATATCATCATAGATGAGAAGCTTCATCATCACTTAAAGTGGGAAAGATTTGCTCTGGCTTCTACATCACAAAAAGAGTCTGAGGAACCCCATTTGATATTTCCTTCTCTTTCGAACATCAGCAACTTTGCCGCCAACTGAAATACCTTCCACCGTTAGAATCACTTTCCATCCAATCAAGCAAACGATGCTTCTTTGTGGCTGCTCCAAGAAAATCTTTTAATATGCGGTCTCAGTACTCGTATAGAGATCTACACACCATTGGTTTTTCCCCCACATACTTCTTGTGGAACCAGTCAATATGATTCCATGACTTTTCTCCTAGCAATTCCTAGCCTGAAAATATAGATAACTGGGTTCTCGGTTTATTCTCGGCTTTTAAAAAAAAATCGGCTAATCTAAAGCATCTATGTTGCATCAAAAGAAAGTAGGAAGGATAATGTGCTGCTTTAGATATGTTTAAATTAGAGAGAGCATTCATTTCTCTTTTCATCAAGACAGGTATCCGAACTATTAACTCCATTATTCCTCGTGGAACGCACAACCTATTTCATTTATATGCATCGAGCAAGGATCATCCGCATCGTGGCAAGCATTGCTTCAAGGTTACCTTGACAGGGAAATGTTACGAATCGAACGTGGGATTTGCACACTTGGACTAACGGTTGAACATTCAAGTAACCCTTGGAGGTTAAAAACGAGGGCATCGATATCTTGATATGTGGAATATTTGATATTTTGCTCGGCTTCGAAATAGTTAGCTGTGCTCACACAAATTAATTTTCATGATATTTGGACCAATTCTAGCGATATCTTATCCAGTTCCTTAGCACTAGGTCTAACCATAGTTGTAGCCATCTACGAGTGGGCTCAAGATTACCCGAGCCAAATAGGCTGTGTTGGGTAAGCTTGGACTAGGCTATATACTTAGAAACACCGACCTGGTCTGGTTGGCCCGCCGAGTTCAATCTGAACCGAAGAATTATGCGTAAAATTTCTAGATAGGCAAATTAGGATAACAATTTATGCCTGACCTTTGGGTCCTGTCCGGGCTCGAACTTAGGGCTACTATTCTCCATCGTTGCTTCTAGTGTGGCCGTCGGTTTTAAATCACAAAACCATCACCACCCACGAGCCGTCTAAGTCCACTATGGCCAGACACGAGTGTCATATTTCAGGGATTTCTACATTTTGTCCTCTAAGATAAAGAAAAAGGCATTGCGTAGCTCAAAAAGCGTACAAAAAAGGAAAAGAAAAACATCCCGGGGAATCCCAAAGAAATAAAAGTCAAAAGGTGGGAATTAGTTTCAAACGCATAAACGAGGGGAGAGGGATTTATGTTAAAAAGTGGGAAAGATGCTGGGGCTTGGTGGGAGAAATCTTCTCGGTGGCATGCTCACATGCAAAGGCTTAGTGTCTACGTGTGTGTGTGTGAATTAGGGTTAGTGTGGTGTCGTTGAACTGCACACACTTTCGATTATTTCCGGGTGACGTGGTGGATTTCTTCGATTTGGTTGATGGGGCTGGACCCCTTTTTGGCTGCACAATTTATACACTTCATGAAAAGGCAGTGAGCATAGCACCTCCCCCTCCTCCCCAAAAGCCCTCTCCTAAGCCTCTCTCTTCGGTCAAGATCCTTATCTTCCCTCGGTAGGATTTGGTAGCTCAATTCGCAATTATTCATCGGCTTGGTTCGAAATGGATAGGCAAGATTAGGTTTAGAGTGGAGAAAAACCTGATGTGCTTGCTCATTTCGTGGCTTGACTCTCTGTCTCTCTCTCTCTCTCTCACGACTAGAATTGCACCAGAAGCAATGTGTTAGGTTGCTTTGGCCGTTAAGTCCATCTTCGTAGATTGCAATTGCCGGGAGATCATTGTTATGCGTTAGTTTATTGGGGGTTGACATTATGCTACTCCCTGTATAGCAATGAACTGCAATCAAGAAGACGAAAGCTTCTCGCGTTATTTTATTCTTGTCCCGTTGAAAAAGATGTGCTGCTCATTCGCTATTATCCGAGCGGCTACATTATTGAACTAGTGAGAGTTATCGAGCAGGACGTATGAAGACCGGTTTCTCCTTATTCTTCTCGAGGGTTTTTCGGCATAAAGTACACCGGACACTTCCTTATAATAACGAGTCGACAGTCCGAACACAGAAATTTCATTAGTCAAGGAGGGAAAATTACATCTCGATAAGTCCTTTGAGATTGGACATAACCGCACAAGCTAATGTGCTCGTGAACCCTCTCAATAATGGCTACGCCGCTCCGTAACCCGATCCACTAAAGGGGGCTATTTCGATTAGATTATCGTGCTCGAGAATCGAAAAATCACCCCCTTTTTTTTTGAAATTTCAAAAAAAATATTATTTTTTTTTTCGGAAAGGAAACGTCTATCGCATGATTAAAAGAAGAGAAGCCTAAAAAAGGAGACTTTGACTCAAAGGAGGTCAAAGAACGTGACCGTGAAGACCAGGAACAGAACCTGAGACGCACACAGCCATTTCCCACGACATCGTACGGCTAATGCACGGCGCAATACGTGGACCGGTGAATGCGGATCGGCGGGGCCCCAGCTGGTCGTCCGCCTTTTCGGTGAAGTCCATCAATTTGGCGGCAATCGGGCTCTCTCCCCTCTTTTCAATTAGTTGAAAAGTGGGAACGACCCAGATTCAGCGACGAACCCAACCACTCCTTCGCTGCTGCCTGCTGGCAACGTGTTAACGAGGATTGCTTAGCACCGGAATGTCTCGAAAAAAAATGCCACTTTCGCAGCTCGTTTCGGGCGTTTCGCGGGGTTAATCGGAACTGTCGATACCGGTTCTTCTGTCATTGATGACCTTTAAGAATCATTTGAGTTAAATCCCATATCCAATCTGGGGTCCAAAAGTCCAAAGGTAAAGTAGAAACAGAGAAACAGAGAAAGGGCTAGCGGAGAGAATAGAATTTTTAAAGAAAAGAAGTGGAGTCGATGGCAGTATGGCACAACTCGCCACTGAAGCAAAGTGCCTTCATGTCAATACTTGCGGCTAATACCATTCTCCCCTTTATGCCCCTCGCGGCACTCATTCCACAGCAAACATCCCTAGTCTCCCCACACAGCGTGGGTTAAGCCTCGGGGGCATTTACGCGAAACCGGTGCAAATGAAACGTCGAACAGCAAAGCCGGTTCTTTAGGGGGCCAGTTGAAGTGCGGTTGCCGCCAGGAAGGGAGACTGAGATGTTGTTTATAGGGTTGATTTTGATTGGTTATGAGCGACAAAACCAGCATTAATCAAGGGAGATAATGTCGTCCCCAAACCAATCACTTTGTTGACAATGTGGGTTGCTCTGCTTAGCCTCCCCCTCCATAAATAGGACGCTTCGCCCATCTTCCTTCTCCTCACAAGTCACACCCACCCCCACGACTTCTCCGACAGCCCTTCACTTCCTTTCCATTTCTAATACTGACTGTAGGAGAAGTCGAGGCCATGGCTAGGGTCTCCAGTGTGATTGGCCTCGTCTCTCTAATACTGTTTTTGACACTGGCCGAGGCCAGAATCCCCGGCATCTACAGCGGCGGTGCGTGGGAGACCGCCCATGCCACATTTTACGGTGGCAGCGACGCGTCCGGGACTATGGGTACTGTAATTGGCTCAGTCCTGATTCTTCCAAATCTCAAAGTCTTTCATTCACGCTCATCATGAGTTCCTTCCCTTTCCATTCTATTCACAAACTCTCCGGTTGACCTGAGAGAGTTTTTCAAAATGCTGTCTCTCATCTGCATTTTTTTCCCGCTCAACTATAGCGAACACGTGATCTCTCAAGCTGCATTTCCTAGGAAAGTTAGGATCACAACCCTACAATTTCAAGCTACATTTCACCAAACTGCTTTGACAGAGTGCGTTTTACCAAGAAGCCGACTTTACCGGTTGGACTTTCATCCAATTTAGCGCAAACACCTAGCAAGCATTGTGTTCTTGGTGATCTGTTCTCCAGATGTCAGACCCGAAATTGAAATAAAGCACATTATTCTCTGTTGCGGACCAAATCTGGTTTCACTTTCACTCCAGGAAGCATCACAGAACTTCTGCATCAAGAACCTGACTTTTCCATTTCAGAACTTGCTCTTGCACGCATTTCATCAAACATTTCGCAGACAACAAACACGTGATTCAAAATAGGGTCACTCACGCGCCTTTTCCCAACTTCCTCACAGGTGGCGCGTGCGGGTACGGCAACCTGTACAGCCAGGGCTACGGCGTCAACACCGCCGCGCTGAGCACGGCGCTGTTCAACAACGGGTTCAGCTGCGGCGCGTGCTTCGAGATCAAGTGCGCGAACGAACCCCAGTGGTGCCACTCGGGGAGCCCGTCCATCTTCGTGACGGCGACCAACTTCTGCCCGCCGAACTACGCCCTGCCCAACGACGACGGGGGGTGGTGCAACCCTCCGCGGCCACACTTCGACCTCGCCATGCCCATGTTCCTTAAGATCGCCGAGTACCGCGCAGGGATCGTCCCCGTGTCTTACCGCCGGTGAGTCAGCAGTGACCAAGCGATTCGGTTTCCCGCATTCCTGGGTTAAAACCGTTAAAAGGGCCTCGAATTCTTCATGGGCTTTTCTTGAACTTCTCAATTAACAATTTTAAGGTCGTGTTTTTCTTGAATCGAGACCTTACGGGCCTCGTGCAATTCCATGAACGCGTATAACTCAAGTGGTCCGATTCGATCTGTTGGCAGCGTGCCGTGCCGGAAGCAAGGAGGGATCAGGTTCACCATCAACGGGTTCAGGTACTTCAACCTGGTGCTGGTCACCAACGTGGCCGGCGCGGGGGACATCTCCAAGGTGTGGGTGAAAGGGTCCAAGACCGGGTGGATGAGCATGAGCCGCAACTGGGGCCAGAACTGGCAGTCCAACTCCGTCCTCGTCGGCCAGTCCCTCTCCTTCCGGGTCACCTCCAGCGACCGCCGCACCTCCACCTCCTGGAACGTCGTCCCTTCCAATTGGCAGTTCGGCCAGACCTTCTCCGGCAAGAACTTCAGGGTCTAGTCCGACGCTCCGGAAAAAAGAGCAGTCCCCCGGCTTCCCTGGCCACCATCTTAAAGTTACCAACTTGATTATACGTTTGTCTCTTTATTTTTATTGACTTTCTTTTGATTTTCCTGGAAAGTGGATGAGCAAGAGAGAGAGAGAGAGAAAGTGGGGGCGTATAATTTGTGTGTCTGTGTTTTGCGTCTTCGGTGGCGGAGAAAGCGCTTTTTTTTGGGCTCTTGGGGGCTAAAAGGGAGAAGGGGAATCCTAGAAAACGTTTGATGTCGGAGCTGAAGTGGCTTCAAAGCTCGTGTAATAGCCCGCAGCTTTAGCTTTACCTTAATGGAAGGTTCACATTTCATTAATATTTATATATGTGATGATCATACCTTTGTGTCCTCAAATCTCGCTCTGCTCTTCTCTTCTCTTCTCTTCTCTGACGACCTCTGCTTTCAGCTTTATCTCGCTTCTTGTTCTTTTGCCCCACTTTCGATAAATGAAAATCGGTGATGGGACATCGAGAAATTATTCTGTCTCCTTCGTTTCCTGCTTTCTAGATTGCTAGGTTGCTCTGTCCCTTCTCTAGCCAGGGAGAAAAAAGGAGCACAAGCTGCTGCAAGTAGGGCCTTTAAATGGCGTATCCGATGCCAACCCAAAAAAAATAAAAAAAGAAAAAGGGTGTATCCGATCGGGATTGGGTCAGCCGACTCAGCCCATTTTATACGCATCAGAAATCTGGCGATTCGTACCCAATCCGACAAGCACCTAATCCAACTCATATTGTAATAACACATTCATATTTAATTTAATCTATAAAAATCTATACTTTAAAACCCAAGTTCTTTCAAGAATGATTTTGAGTCAAAAATTTACACAGTCAAAGTGAAACTGTTGTATCTAATGATTATGATTATTTTCAAAATATAAAAATATCGCGGTTGTTTGCCATGGAGCCTAACGGGATAGGCCTGCTCTAAAAAGGCTCGCGCAGGTGTTCACAAGCATGAAGCTTGTCAAAACCAACACCCTAACGTTATCGGGAAAGATAAAATCCTAGCAACCGTTATTTACTTATTTCCTCAAGGGGGACGAACAAAAGTTCGGTCAAAATTAGTGGGGGATGCCTGCTCGGTTGAGCATTTTATCAAACAGTTGGGGGCGGTGTAACGTAGTTCATCCCTAATGGCACCATCCCGGATATAATTAAGGAAACAGAAAACAATTCCTGGAGAACGAATCGCAGTAAGCAAGCACATCAACAGCACTAACATTAAAAGCACATCAACACCATCATCTGACATCTGACCCAACCAGAACTAGCGGTAATTCCTAGAACACTGTATCTGATTGAAGAGGACACTAGCCAGCTAACAAATCGATTCGTCTTCACCCTCGAGACTTCGCCAGACATCGAATACGTCACGGAACCCCCAGCAAGATCACACCTCAGCCTCCGAACCCGTACAAAGTCCGGCACCTACCTTTTGAGCGAGTACACGATGTCCATTGCCGTCGCCGTCTTCCTCCACGCGTGCTCGGTGCAGGTCACGGCGTCGCGGATCGCATTCTCACGTGAGGCGATATTCGGTAGTTGTAAAGCGCTACGTCGATAGCGGAAGCGGCTCGCGTGTTTTTTTTTTTTATTATCTATTCTCAATGTAAGATTGACACGTGTCGGCTGAGTCGGAATTTAAAAGAAAAAAAACGGGAAAATCTGATTGTTTTTCTCTCCCCAACTCGCTCTCCTCTACAGCTCTACTGATCCGGTTGTTGGCCATGGAGGAAACCGCCTGCTCCTCCATCCAATCACCGCCTGCCTAGCCACATGAGAACCCGGCGCGGCCATCTCCAGTGTGCAATCCGGCCACAGTCCCCGTCGCTGAGGCCCGCCGCCGCGCCTTGTCTGCTGCGCCTAGCACCAGTTTTCTCCCCCGCTCTCTACCTCTGCTGCACCTCCCTCGGCCTTCGTACCCAACGCTCGAGCTGGTGCCGCATCGCCAGAGGGAAATGGAACGGTCATGGAGTCTCTCTCCCTGACGTCCCTTTCCATCGTCCTCCCTTCGAGCTCCCTCCTGCGAGTTCCCTTCTGCGGAGCGCGGCCGCGACAGATCTGGACCCATGGTCGCGACAGACCTTGGAGAATGACTGCCGAGTCGGATCTAGCGGCCGTGGCCGAGGCCAGATTTGGACGAGTGATGACGGAGCTGACTGCAAGCATGACGGAGCTTGGGTCGACCTCGAGCAACGACGGAGCCGACCGCAGGCTCCGCCGAAAGGGTTGGAGATGGTGGCCGGACGGGGTGCTCCTTTGTGACGGAGGAGGAAGGAGAGAAAAATCTAAGTTTTTTAAGTTTTTATTCCACCTCAGCATACACGTGCCAGCCAGTTATTGAGTATGGATAAAAAAACGCGCTGACGTGGCGCTTTGCGATCGCCGAGTATTTTCTCCTCGTCTCGAGGACTCCACAGGCCTCCTCGTAAATCGGGTCGCCGATGCGCTTTGATGCCTCTTTCTGTGAGTGAGCCTCTTGATGGCGATCGTTAGGGGTGATCGGTTCCCAACCTGATTTGATTTCAAGGTGGAACCGGAAATCGGATTGAGAGAATAGGTTCTCAATTTTGGGAACCGCGGACTGGACCAGTTGGTTTTAGGACCGGGAACCGGATTGGACTGCCGGTCCGGTCCGGTTCCAGTCCTGTCCAATGGAACCCGTCACTTAGAGTTTAATTTTTTTTTATTAAACATTTAAGATTTGGTTCACATTTTATTAACTTTTGTCAATTAATTTATGTCAATGAAGTTCACTTAGGGTTTAATTCACATTTTATTAATTTTTATCAGTGAATTTATGATAATAAAGTTCACTTAGAGTTTAGTTCACATTTTATTAAATTTTTAAAATAAAAAAATAACAAAAATATATATTAAATAGTTGGTCCGGTTCTCCCTTGGAACAGGGAATCGGACCGCCTGGAAACCAGTTCCGCTTTTAAGAATCGAGAACCGGACTGATAGTCCCAAAAATCGGATCAAATCCATCTGTTCGATCCGGTCCAGTCTCAATTTAATCGGTCCAAGTTGCTCATCCCTAGTGATCGTGCTGATCTAGGTGTACTTCATGGCGACGATGACAACTCTGTTTGTGAAGTACAAGAAGGAGAGAGAGAGAGAGAGCATTTGGCGGCGGTGGCGGTTGTGTCATCGTTTTTCCGTGTTCACATCATAGGTTCACGGCAAAGAGAGAGAGAGAGGGAGAGGGAGAGGGAGAGCACTGGGCAAGGCCTTGTAGTTGGGTCTGATTTCGGTTGAGTCTAAACCCATTTACACTACACCCATTTAAGTGGGCTTTGGTTTTTTTATAAGAAACAAATCTACCCATTTTCCAAATTTTACCGACTCATATATCGACTCAGTTCATTAAATATTAGGGATGTGCATGATTTAAGGGTAGAACCGTTCTTGGTTCCACTTTTTCTGGAAACTGTGTTATGCAGTTATCGTTTTTTGGGTAGGAACCCAACCAGTAACCTATAAACTGATCACATAGTTCTCATTGCTGTATTACCGTATTGTGTTTCAAGGCAATGGAAATTAGCTTGTTTCCCTTAGATAACATACTTTACTATCTCTACAAGTGCTTGTAGAAGATTATGATTTGTTCAATCTGTTAATTACTTGTCTCAATTATTTCCTTAATTTTCTCATTTCTTGTTAAAGCAAATAGATGGCTGAACTCCGCGATATCGTGCTATGCTGCTTACTCTTGCATTTCGTCAACCTTTCTGCGTGCACACTGAAACATTGTGTACTGTGTAGGGTCATCAATCTTTCTAACGAGGGGAAGGAGCTACACCCCATCCCCCCGAGGGAGGTATGGCAGGGTATGGCAGGATATGAAAGAGATCTAGTCCAAGAGATCTAGTTCTGTTGGCGGTGGTAGAGACATGCTACGCAATCTTTGTCTCGGCATTTCCTTCCATCCTGTTCTGCAAAAATCTTAGAGCTCGTAGATCATCATATATGTTCTTTATGAAATTTAACTCTTTGATTGCCATACTACAGCTATATACCTGTATGCATCTAAAAATGAAACAGAAAAAAATAAAAGAGATCTAGTCCATGCTGAAACTGTGACAAGTTCTAAGTATGGAGAGTAAATTTCAGGTTTCCGAAAAAGGGGAATCGGTTCCGAGGATACGTACCAGAACTTGGACAGATCTCGGAAACTAAGGGTGCGAATGGTAACCATTCTGCTCCAGAAATCAAATTCTTGCCAGAAATTGATTTCTGGAATTCTTGCCAGAAATCGATTTTTGGAGGAGAAATCTGTTTGGTAAAACATGATCAATTCTGCTCCAGAAATTGATTTCTGGAACAGAAATCTATTTTTATTTTTTTATTTTTTTGGGTACATCAAAAAAAATAAATTTCACTCAAACTGGGTGCCCAAAGGTATTCTAAGCCATTTTGTGAAGTTTTGAAATTTTTTATTTTTTTTATTTTTTGGGCACCTCAAAAAAATTAAATTTCACTCAAAGTGGGTGGCCAAAGGTATTTTAAGTCATTTTATGAAGTTTTGAAATTTTTGATTTTTTTTATTTTTTGAGCACCTCAAAAAAATTAAATTTCACTCAAAGTGGGTGGCCAAAGGTATTTTAAGTCATTTTATGAAGTTTTGAAATTTTTGATTTTTTTTATTTTTTGAGCACCTCAAAAAAATTAAATTTCACTCAAAGTGGGTGGCCAAAGGTATTTTAAGCCATTTTATGAAGTTTTGAAATTTTTGATTTTTATTATTTTTTTTATTTTTTGAGCACCTTAAAAAAATTAAATTTCACTCAAAGTGGGTGCCCAAAGTATTTTAAGCCATTTTGTGAAGTTTTGAAATTTTTTATTTTTTTATTTTTTTGGGCACCTCAAAAAAATTAAATTTCACTCAAAGTAGGTACCCAAAGATATTCTAAGCCATTCTGTGAAATTTTGAAATTTTTGATTTTTTTATTTTTTTTAAAAAAAATTCACCAAATTTCCTATTTTCTCGAAATCTTGACTTTTTTTATTTTTTGAAAATTTTTATGAATTTTTGTGGAATTTTTCAATTTTTATGCATTTTCTAAAAAAAATTAGTGAGAAAAAGAGAGAAAATAGGGAGAATGCATTGCCCAAAACTCATTTTGGAATAAAAAATGCATTCTGGAATCAAGAATGCATTCTGGAATCAAGTATTTTTAACAAACGCATTTTTATTCCAGAATGTGAAAATTGCTCCAGAATGCATTCCGGAAATTTTTTAACAAACGCATTTCTATTCCGGAATCCATTCTGGAACAGAATTTCTATTCCAGAATGGATTCCATGCGCACCCTAAATGGATCTAGGACACATTTTAACAGGCCCTACCAGCTATAGGACCCATTTTGACAGCTTAACAGAGGAAGAGAATGGTCATTATGCATTGCCAAATCCGTGACTCCTGTTGGTTCCTTTCTCAGCTCAACGCAAACGCCATAACAAGAACATTTTCGTGGCCCTCTCATCTTACAATTACAGCTGTTATAATACGGTGAAATGACCAAACTCTCTGCATGGACACAGAAGAAGAAGAAGAAGAAGAAGACAGACATCCCAAAAAACTAAATCTGAAATTGACCCCCGTTTTCGTTAAGCAAAGGAGAAAAACCAAGTAAAAATGACAACTTTGTGAAATGAAACGGGATGTGGGATGGGCTCAGTAGACAAGAACGAGACGAAGAACCCCGCCGTCTGTGGATGCCTCATCCCTACGGTTGTCTGACCGATGCCCAACCAAGTTTCCCTTGCCAAGAAGAAGCAGCAGCAGGAAACAGATCGAGCTTTCTCTGTACGCACCCGTTTGGTCAACCGAGAAAAAAGCGCACAAAAGAAGTAATTTTTCCCGGCGAAACACGAACAGATGCGATTCGGAACGAGGGAACAGAAAGCTAACACGGATTCGCGACCCTGGGGGTGGGGCTCATATCAAGTGTAAAGGGATTGAAGAAGTCCGTCATCGTGGGGCCAAAAGAAAAACAACCCCCTTAATCGATTCCGGCGGCGGCGACGGCGGCGAGGACGCGGCGGATCCGGCGAGATACCAGAGCCCCCCGCACCCGCGAGGGGCGGCACCCTGATCGGCCGACCCTCGCAGCCGCCACCGGTTTCCATCGATTCGGAAGGGCGAGCACCCACTCGAGCCTCTCTCTTTCTAATCACCGCCCTAATCGCCAATGGTCACCGCATGCTACACTCGTTTCTCGATCGATCGAGAGGAGAGAAAAGAAGAGAAGAGAAGGACCATGGAGCTGAGCCGCGCCGCTCGCCATGTTCGATTTCTAGGGTTTTGGATTAGGGTTTCTGAGGGGCTTCACCAGGAAATGTACAGGAAGAAGGAATGAATATATATATAGGAAAATTCTACCTAAAAACCTCAAATTATGCCATTTGTGATAAATCACCATGAATTTTTTTTTATAACACAAAAAATCTCAAATTATGCCATTTGTGACATATTTACCCTACAATACTTTTGTCCAAGGGTATTTTTGTCTTTTTTTTCTTTTTTTTTCTTTCTTCTCTCGCGTCGGAATAGGGAAAGAAAGAAGAAAGAAAAAAATAGAAAAAAAGACGAAAATGCCCTTGGACAAAAGTATTGTATTGTAAATGTGTCACAAGTGGTATAGTTTGAAATTTTTTGTGTCACAAAAAAAAGTTCAGGGTAAATTTATCATAAGTGACATAGTTTGAAGTTTTTGATAGTGCTTTCCTTATATATATACATGATTATGATGTGGACTGGCCGAGTCGGGCCACGACGAGGGAGAACGGGTTAGGACATTTTCTTTCAAATTGTTAGCTTCGCAACTAAGAATGTGGGAAAGTGCTTCCCGTTAATTACCAATAATTTTGCGAAAGTCAATTACTTTTGTGTAAAAAGAAATGTCGAAAATGCGTGTAAAAAGGAAATCGCGAAACAATTCCCCCCTTGAGCACACTCACTTACTTGTTAAGCTTTCGCTTTTAAGAATGTAAGATCATCCGGTTAAAGGAATCGATCTTCGCAAATCGCGTATCTCTTAGACTTCCAAAGTGTCTCCGGAAAGTGTTCTTTTTTTGGGTAGGATTAGTTAGCGCGCACGATGGCGAGGCTATGGTTATGGACCTGTGCATCTAAGGTGGAATGAGTTACTACTCGAAATGAAGGTTCTGCGATAAACGTGACAGCTTTAAGGTGATGTTGAGAAAGGTGGCAGCGCCGATTGCCCCTCTCCATCCACCCTATCGCTTATCGATAGTATAACAAAATTTAATTAGTACGCTACGGGCACTCGTTAACACAACTTTTATGCAAAAAGACCGACATGTTTAAATGTATGCCGATTTCTGATAAATTCAAAATTCATTTCGCCTTTGGAAAGTTACTGGGAGGAAACCTTTTAGTTTTTTTTGGATCAGTAAAAACTTTTAAATGTCTAGCGAAGAAAATTATAAACTGCGAAAACGATTACCTTATGTTATATATTGAGACTTACTTTTAGGATATGTTTGTTTCGAGGGAAGCTTCGTGATAAAGAAAAATGCTCTCAGGGTAATCATTTTCCAGAAAAAAATATTTTCCCTTTTTCAGTTGGGAAATCACTTTGTAACCTCCTTACCAAAAAAGAAAAAATCACTTTGTAACTTCTAACTTTGTAACTTTCTAACATTCATATTTTCTTTGAGTGAAAATCTAATCATTTTTAGCAAAACCAAACGAGTGGAAATCTAAAAACTAATACGAGAAAAATCCTTTACTCAAACAAACAGACCCTTAATCTTGAAAGGTTTGCTGGGCAAAGTGATTTACGAGCATAAAATGAGGCTCCAACCCTTTCCCTTGACATGTATTTGTAGTTCTGTCAGAGCATCCAAAAACGGGGGAAAAATGACATTTTTGGGCCGCCCACACCAGCCCAAAAAACTTCACATTCGAGCCACTCGCTCGGGTTTCAACTCTCTTTTACCAGATCGATGAGGATAGCGAAGTATTTCATGGGCCGAAGTTCTCTTCTTATGGGTCAGGGAGTTCATATACCTGTGTGACTTGTGATATAACCAGAATCCATCAGTACCATAGTTCATGACAACATCATGGAGTGATCATCTGAGCTTATGTTGGAGCAAATTCGAGGCAATATTAGGAAAAGAGATCAGCTAGACAATTAAGTACGAGATTGAATCCTCGTACATACACAGTTAGTTAAGCCTCCTGGTACAAATCATTCACTTAGCTTCAGTGCTTGGTAAAGCTTATTCGGAACATGCATTGCCAGTCACCCGTTATGGAAAAATCAATCCTCTGGCGAGACATTGCGGCTTCACAGGAATTGCCTCGTTTCGCCACGCTCTTATTTTGCAGTCCTGTAGATGAATGCGTGAGAAACTGCAGGTTAATTCGTTTCTGGACTATCGTGAACACACAGTTTGCGAGAGGCCGTCAAACCGGCAAGATCCAGAGAAGTACCAGAAAAAGAAATATAGTTTTCAGTACTAAAAACGATTTTTTGTCTTGGCATCAGCATTACTAGTACAAAGAAACACCAGTTTTTCTGGCCCAACAAAGAACGCTATTGACAGAGAGTTGTGTAACCGAAAGCCCTAACTGAACATCCAAACTAACTCAGGATGCAATCCTCGCTCGTCTATTACTTGTTATTTGTATAAAATAGGCAAAGACACAATTCACACATGAAAAACTAACCTTCAAGACATTCCCCTCTTGGGTTTAGGTGCGTTCCACTGCGTCAGAAGGAAATCAATTCCTTCTTTGAGTGAAGCTTTTCTCCGCTCTTTATAGTTCCATAGCTCCGAAATTATGTATCTTCCGCTAGGATTGTACTCATTCACCTCCATGAGTGCTGCCGTGACTGCCCAGTACACTTTATCACCCATTTCTCTCTTCACAGTATTCAACTTCTCATCTCGATCATCAATTATTTCCTGCAAAAATGTCGATTTAGAAATGAAACTGTCTCTCACATGCAAAATAAAAAGCAAAGCAGGAAGCATCGCGAAATATAGGAGGCTTGAAAACAAGAGAACTGATAGCAGTGTGAGATGTTGTAAGCTACCAAAGTTTTATGAGAGCTATCGACTTGATGAAAAAAAGCACTGCTTGCAGACCTGGTTGATGGCAAATAGGAGAAATCTACAAAAGTCATACCTGATGCTTCCCCTCAACCTCGATAACTCTGAAGGGATGCCAGTCTGGATCTCTCAAATATTCCTCCCACAGAGAGCAGAGCTCTGACGATTTTTCCTCTGCTTCTTCTTCATTATACTTCAACTTCATCGCTTCGAGGAATGGTTCATTGTCAAGTTCTCCCATTCTCTTCACGCCAATGTGTGCCTTGGAACCGCTAAACATGTCTTTTATCACCTGCAAAGTAAAGTCGATTGGCACCTTATGTAAGTCAAATCTGCGTTATACAGTTGCAAGAGCAACTTGTGTCGAGTGAAGTAACGGAAGAAAAAGATGACAAATGATACAAGAGAACACAATTACTTGCCAACAATTTAAAAAAATTTCACTATAAAAGAGGAAGGGAAAAGCAAACTTGCGTTGATCAATTCTTTGCGAGCATCTTGAACCTCATCATTGCTGTTACGTTCCTTTACTACAAGAGTTTGATTCAGTGCTTCCAGATCCTCAAGATTCCCTTCCTTTTCCCTCAGATCCGACAGCAAAACATCTACTTTTTTCAATATTTCAGCATCATCCTCGTCTTCCATGTGCTTCATGACATTTACTGACCCTCTCAATTGTTCAATTTCCAATTCCAGGGCTTGTTTTGCATCAAGCTGCTTTTCTAGTTGAATTATTCGATTATGAAGTTCCTCTTTTTGCCTCTGCAAAATAATATAATCGCTATCATCATAGTCTCAAAAAGGAAAAAAATGAAAAGCTAAGCATTCTCTTGACATGAGAAAAAAATATGATGAGAACACCTTCTGATCTTCAGCCAGTTTTAGGACTTTTTCATCGACTTTCTGTTGCTCCAAAGCAGCCAATTCAAGTGAACTGTTTTTCTGGGCATTCTGATGTAAAAGAAGTTAGAAGTTAGCCTCACCAAATAATTATACTCTAAGATGTGCAAAGGATCACACAACACCGAAAATTAATTAGTAACGGCAAATAGAGTCTATCAGTAGGCGTCAATTTGCGAGCAGTTTAACGAATTCAGAGATAATAATGCCGCATTGTTATTTCGTGTCACACATACACATATGTATTATCATATTAAACATCTCTACAACAAATCTATTTTTACAAAAATAAATAAGCAAAGGCGGATGCTTCAAAAATGAAAACTAGACTAAAATGCAAGTGCGAAAAGAAGAAATGGAGGGTTACACATATTCGTGAAAATCTTGGAGCACGCATTTGCATAAAAGTGATACAAGGGCCAGGAATTCTGAGAAACCAATTTCTCTATATATGAGAACATCGAGCCTACTAGGCATATTTTCCAAAAACTTCGCACAGTACAACTTTCAAAAGGCTGGCCCTACGTGATCTAGCGGAAAGAAAAAGTAGCTGCGGCGTAATTGGCAAAAGTAGAGCCTAGCAGCACAAAGCTAGACAATTAAGTCTCGTCTACTATATGAATCCTTCATTGTATATTATCTCTAGAGTAACGTTTCTGAAAATCAGCTGCTGTTGAAAATTTAATAAGTCTAATTATAGAGTCAACACCGAGGCTACCATATATTTCTTCCATGAGTCTAGTTATACAACCAACACTGCCCTTCTGGAGCTATGCTTCATCAAGGCTAACTTTGTTTCTTCGGACTCTTTTCTCTATGGAAAAAAAGAGTTCGTTTTTCAAAATACTGTCTTTAGTTCTCATAGGATGTGTTTGAATCCAATATCGTGTCTCACTCATGAATCTGGATGAATGTATCACACAAGTAGAAGGATGTTTTCCTAAAATGCTATTTCTTTGATTCTAAATGTGATTTTTTCACGCATACATAATGCATCTCTTGGTATTTTCATCGGTCCCACTAATTTCATACTGCAAGCCAATGCATTCAAGATATTCATTTATTATCTGCCACAAAGAAGCCTACTCTAAATACTGAATATAACAACAATTTGGTCGTCTCCAATTAAATAATCACCGAAATAACCATTCCATTCTCCTAATCATAAATGCAGCATTCAATTCACTCACAAAAATAAAATTTGATTTAAAGATCGGTCCATTGCCACCAGGCTTATTGATAGTCAAAATAAAAAATGGTACAAACGTACTACTAGCACATCGATGAGGATATTCTATATTAAATATGCAGTAATAAAGCACCAAATACCTCTGCAATCTCTTCCAATAGCTTCTTTCTCTCAATCTCATTGTGCGCTTCACGCTTCTCCAAGTCCTGTCCTCGCACTTCTAGGTCCTTTTTGAGGGATTCTAGTTGGAACTTAAGCTTCTCATGATCACTAAAAATCCTCCGGTAGTGATCATGTGCACTTGTCTGTATCTTTCTCAATTCTGCAATTGCTCCATAAAAGGAAAATGTGTTGTTTGAGGTCAGTCAAGCATCAGCTCCATAAAAAATGCTGAATCGAGACATAAATTAAAAGTTCAAGGCTGTTGAAAGATCAAAGTTTCATATTTTAATCATTTGAAAATCTAGAAAAGATCAAAATTTCCCTAACTTCTTAAGAACTTAGGGCTGATAGGAAATAATTTTCCAACTTCAGAGTATAATACTATTCAGAAAGTGGGGGTTGAATCTTGTATGTTAAAATTCTTAAGAAAATAATCCTAAGCTTCACAGCAGAAACATGTGAGCGACCTTCGTCATAGGATTGATGAAGCTTATCATTCTCTGTCATTATGACGTTCAGAGACTTTGATGTCTCATTACACCTCTCTTCAATCTCCTGCATGTACTTATTCTTCACCTCTATTATGTTTGTCAAATCAGAGACAAGCCTATCCTGCTTTCGAGCCTCTTCCTCCATAATCTCTGGAATGGTTTTCAGGTCACCAATCTTGCGCAAATGCTCCCCAACAATACTATTTGAATTATAATCGTCAGCACGGGCAACCCATGCATAAAGCCCAATTTTTTGGGTACCCTCCGCATACCAATCCTTGCGGCCATGACGGTCTGCTTCGTAAGCCTTCTCGAATGACATGGCATTGTGCAAGCCAGGCCAACCTTTGTTGAATTCCACCACTGCACTTCCAGAGTGACCCCGATAATTCCAAAGCGGGTGAACCCTCATAGGATTGAAGCCTCTTCTGGTCAGCTCATCCCTCAACTTGGACCCACTCTCGCCAACATACCGCCCATCTTCCACCCGTCTAGTAGGAATGTTCATGACAACTCCTTTCCATGGCCAGACAAATTTATCATCATGGCTACAGCCAATTGGAGCTTTACCCTCATCAACAAGTTTCGAAGGACCGGCCACGTCCGATAGATCTTTTTCCAGATACTTTGCCAAAGCTAGGTGATTGGCCTTCTCTTTTGCACTTC
This sequence comes from Syzygium jambos, assembly GCA_031216235.1. Lineage (NCBI taxonomy): Eukaryota > Viridiplantae > Streptophyta > Magnoliopsida > Myrtales > Myrtaceae > Syzygium > Syzygium jambos. The sequence goes on along the minus strand of CM062226.1, from coordinate 32,944,688 downwards.
TCTTATCCGAGGAACTCTTGCCCACTCCGGAAGCATGCTGCAGCAGTTCATTATATTGGAAATCTCGCTTTCTCTTTTTGGGACAGTAGGGGCATGCAAATGCCTCATCTGAAACTTTGACCTGGTGATTGCCACTCTTCAGCTCTTCATATGATTTATCTTCATAATCAGCCATGTCAGAATCACTAATGTCTGTATCGTCATCGGAATGGTGATCCGATAAGCTTCCCATTGTTTTCGTACCCAAAAACCAGAACCTGGACAGATGAAGAATAATACTTAAGAAGCATAGTGTTAGTTGCTAATAAGTAATGTTCGGTATAGATTTACATTGTACAAATAAATGATGTCATGCTAATTTAATTAAATCATTTTAGCTATTGCAAATATTCACGAGATTCATAGAATGAAAACAATAAAGGAAACTATGGATCTAACGATCTTCACTTCCACGGATTACTCGATATAAGCAGGAAGTAAATGTGAAAGTAAATGCATGTTTTGCTTATTCTTTTTTCGTATACGATATTTGGGAACTGCCTTGAAACTTCTCCTCCAAAAGCCTGACACTGTACAGGCCATGTCTTCAGGCTTAGTCGATGTCAAGCTTTCTTCAATCTGGTGCCCTCTCTGGGCCTCCATTGATAACAGTCATGGAGGGAGAGAGAGAGAGAGAGAGAGGTGGGGTGCTCAACACTAGGTAAGAGTGAGGTCTAATCTCTACTGTGACAGCGCATCTACCAATGCCAGTGCTTTTCAATGCCCCCCTAGCTTGAACTTGAAAACTATTCTTCCGTGTTTTCAAAAGATAACACTTTCAAAACAGAACAAACAAGTTTCCTGCAGTTTCAAAAGAAAATGAAGCTGGAAAACCGAAAAGTTGTACCCACAAATTCCTGAGAACTGCAAAAAGAAATTCTGACAGAAAGTCCGGCACAATGAAACCGACAATGCAAATCCAATTGGAACCAGCCCTCCACTCCATTCACATCAAAACAACAATCATGCAGCTTAATCGCCACCACACGACGGACTAGGAGTGAAAGGTGAGAACACGACAGAGCTTCCGTTTTCATCAGATCAACCGTAGACGAAGCACGAAGGCCACCAGAAACTCAAATTCGACAAATCCACACCCGTTCTGAACCTCAACACACAAAAACAAGAAAAGACGCAAAATCCCAAAACTCCAAACGAAACCCAGAACCGGGCATGCATGCACGGAGACGCCGACACACCGAGGAACACAAAATTCAACTCGGGGAATCGAATCCGGCCAAGAACGCGCATTACCTCGAAGAGGTCGGAGCCTCCGGAGATTCTTGGGCAACCTTCGAATTGAGGGTTTTTGGTGGGGTGGGTGTCGCCAAGAACTGGCCCAACGTCCGGGACTGTCAATAGGGTATCAATGATTCCATTACACGACAAAGGCGAACGGGTACACCCCTCGCTCCACAGTCCCGCAGTGTGCCATCGAAAGTGTCGGAGAGAGAGACAAGACAAGACAGCGGGCGCGTGGGGGAGCGTGGGGGCCTCGGGCTCGGGCTTGTGCGCGCGAATTTCGTCGCGGCAGAGAGAGAGAGAGAGGCTTTCAAGAAAGCGCGACGAAAACGAGGAAGGGGCCGACACGGACGAACCAACGAGCGAGAAATCTTGAATGAAAGAAGAGGTTGGAAAAGCGGTTCCTCAAACTGATGGAGAAAAGGCAGGAACCCTTTTCTTTCCCGGCGCGGTCCACCGGTCAACGGAATGACGCGTGGACGCATCGGAGGGCCTCCGCGCGGGGGGAATCTGGGATCGCGGCCGTCCACGTGTAAAGGCCGGGGCAGTGCGCACCCAGAGGCGCAGTAATGATAGCCCCACGGAGGTTTTTTACTTCCTCACCTAACTATCTATCATTTCATGAGTTAGTCACCTACTTTTCCTTTTTGTATTCTTATCATTTTTTTTCTTCCGGCAAAATGCCATAAACCGTTTTTGAATTTTGATCTAATGTATAATATAATTAATGAACTTTTATTTTATTCAATATAGTCCATAAATTTTAATCAAATGTGCAATATGATCCCCGAACTTTTAATTTATTTAATGTATTCCCTAAACTTTTGGCACATATTTATAAAATTGTTCATTATAATTTCAGGGACTACAATGAACATGTATCAAAAGTTTCGGGACCACATTGAATATTAGGTTAAAATTTAGGGATTATATTGCATAAATTAAAAATTTAGAGACCACATAGGATCAAGATTCGGAAACCGTTTGTGTCATTATCTTTTTTTTTTATTTTCGGGAACAAACTTGGTATGATTAGTTTGGCCGAAAAAGAAAAAGAACGTGCTACAATTAGTTTATGATTAGACTTGTTAAATAATGCTGATTATAAAGAGGGGTGCGTCCCACTTTAAATGGATATTCAGCTTCAGTATCTTCGACATTATTACGCTCTAAGTGGCTATGATCGTCTAATCTAAGCCATTGATGCTGCCTCGATATTGCATTGAAGCATATGTCAAATTAAAACATAAGTTGTTCCGTACGTATCTTCCGTCGTTGATATGTTTTCCCATTTGCTTAAATGCGTAGCAGCCACTTTCTTCAATAGGAAGATGTGAAATCACTGAATTCATGGTGCAGAAGCGAAGGTGAATCTGAACCATTTATGCAGAAAGAATGCTAATTGCGTAACTCCAGGTGCACCATAATTAATTGCTCTCCGAGCCAATTACGCTCCTGCTAATTGCTTGATCAGCTCTGATAATCTGTGTTATGCACTCTTGAATCTCCAATCGGACGGAAAAACAAGCGTAAATTGCGTCGCGCTGCATCCTAGCACGGCCTAGAAACTTAGTGGTCGAGGCCAACAAGTACCAGAATCTTAACACTGCCTGGCCGTCGTTTTCTCTTCCTGATGAGCTGAAACTGTCGAGATTTTTAGTGCATTTTTCCCGTTGATTGGGATGTGTCTCGCTTGTTCCGGTTACAAGGCCAACAAGTACCGGAACTCGGATTGGTAAGGCTGGATTTCGACCATCTTGGAGGCGTGGGACTTGGTGTCGTAGTTCAAGCATTCCATCATCAATCTCTTGAGAGTCCCGGAACGCGGCAGATGGCTGTAGATCCACTCGAGGAGCGACTCCATGTCGTCCGCGAAGTCCCTCATGTGCCACTGCAAAAGCTTGGGCACGACAATCTTTCTCTTGCTCGTGACCCCTACCGTCGCTTCCAGATACTCGACCTTTGCTCTCCCTAATTCGTTCACCACCTCTTCTGGAGTATAGACCCTTAACTGTGTATCAACAGAATTAGCAAAAAGAGTAAAGATCAGACGACCAAGAGGTTTGGTTGAATCAATGAGACGAGACACCTAGGAGACTTAGACTTACTGCAGGGGAAGACCAGCTGCCCCGGCAAAGGGCAAAGGTCACATTTGGCTCAGGATAGCCGAGGCCGTAGGCATGGCGCAGCAGCATTTCTTTCTCGTCAATAGAACCCTTTTGCAGAGATAAGTTTGTGGTGTTAGACAATTCTTCGGATAATACGAGAAGAGAACACAGAAAAGACAACTATACAAAAAACCGGTGCTAGTCAACTAGAGTACAAGAACCATTAATCTGTCCAGAAGATGAGCAAAACACGAACAAGCAAGAGAACCACGTGAACTATTTGGTCCTTGCACTCGATAGCAATCTCACCAACCTTAGGTTGATGAATTTGTTTTAAAAGCCTGACTTAAATATCCTGCCCTCTTTGTACTTACATGTGTGCTTTCACATGGATGTCTGAGAATGAAATGCTCGATTGCCAGAGCGTTTAGTACTATGCCGCCCACGTTCAATGCAGCCTGCCTCAAAATCTCATCATAGTCAATTGAAAACAAGTTCCTGTTGTACTAAAGATGAAATCTTACTTCATGTAAATAAAACCACTTTTGCACAATACTTACTCATTAGTTCAGGAAATATTGGCATACCTTATTCATTAACGCCAGAAGTTTCTCCGGAGAGGAGGGCAGACCGTGTTCCAGAAAAGCCTGGGTCGGAAAATTTGGCAGAAATGAGATTTTGGGTCAGATAGTGACTGATTTCGGCTGTTGTTGTTCATGTATGTTTGAGATGTCTTACAGTACATTCATTAAACAGGCATTGTAGATGTTGATCCAGAACGCTAACTTCTGCTTATATGTCAAAAAGCTCAGGTCTACACTGCTCAATTTGTGCACCAAGACCCTGAAAAGAATCAGCGGTATTGCATAAGCTTCTCTCGAAGAGATTTTGTGTCAAATCAACTGTTGGTTCTCTCAATGATTGTGGGACTCACCTCAATTTCCGAATTGCTGGCAAACACTCCTGAAGATGCATGATGTCTAATGAGCTTCTCGTGATTCGGATAAAGCTTTTGTACTGACCAATATCTCTGAAAGTACCATCTCCATCTAGCAACACACCGTAAGGGTCGAGACTCGAGATGTAACCATCGACAAATGTTGGAGAGATTTTGCAGCCAAACGAGCTCTTTCCAGAGGACTTGGAATTCTTGCAAGCTAGGGTGAGCTTCGGAACATGATTTGGTCCGTCTCTATCCTGTGACACGTGGTTCGATTTGAGGAATATGCTTACGAGACACTTGATCAGCTGCTCAGAGAGCTCATTAGGCTTCTCTATAATGTATCCATTTTCCTGGTCCATACTGCCCTGGTATCTACTACTCCCGATATGCTTGATTGATTTGTCGACAGATTCTTCTGCCCAATCATATTCCCATACAGCAAAAGAAAGTCGTGAACACGGACCAAAAGTTCATATTTAGGTACAGAATCGAAAATCATTCAGAGATGATTAGAGATTATTTCATTAGTTGGCAACAAATATGTGCCAATGATCACATACCGCTGGACCTTGCGGAACTGATGCTCAGCATGTCTGAAGCAGAACCAACCGAAGCTCTTCTTTGTCTGATGATTTTCTGCTTCCTTGCTTCTTCTAAATAGTGCATTTTCAAAGGCTGCTCGTGTTCTCTCATCTCTGCTTGGTAGTCGATACAACGATTCGGTTGCCGCCGTCGCCGGGGCTGCTGCAGCATCTGCCATTCCTGGGTGTGTTTCTTTTCTTGGTACAGCCTCCATTTCATATCTTTGATTTTCTGCTCTAGCCAAACGATCTCTTCTTCCGCCATAGCTAATTCAGACAGAAGCGCCTGAACCTGTACATGTAAACAACGTTGGGAAATTATCGTATCAATTAGGTGAGAGATGCAAAGATACTTCCGAGCTCGTCACCACATACACCACCCATGTCAATCACGCCAGTCTCATACTTTTGCTCAAATTACTCAAGCTTCCAGGGCGTCAATGCGTGTTCGACAAGTCCTAGGAGCATCATGATATCTCTTAAGCAAAAATGGTGCTGCACCTACATCTAGACCCCCTCATTGTAATCTATCTGGCTCGCCACTAATATGATAAAATCGAGTTGGTATACATAACTTTTTCAAAGATGTTTTTTTTTTAACCAAGACAACGGATGACACAACACAAGGACACCGCATCAAATGCAACACGACCATGATGCACTCGCAAATGTTATGCATCAATGGATGCCTAGATTGTGGAGCTCATCACCTGAGGTGGAATCAGAGAGGGAAGACCCGGGTGGGAAGAAGCAGGGCAGTCGAGTGCACAGTGCAAGACCCCGTTGAGCACTTGCTGTCCCTCCAATTCCGCTTGCAACTTGGTCACCTGCCAAATATTTTGTTATCACCCTTTTCATTTCATCAATAAAAGAACCCAGAGAGAGAGAGAGAGAGAGAGGGGCCAGGCCATACCTCCTCCTCAAGGTCCTGTCTTTTCTGCTTCTCCTCGCTTCTCTCCATCAGCAAGTCCTCGAATTTCATTGTATTTGCAGCGCGAAGAAGGTTGAAAGAAGAAGGAAAAGAAAGGCCAGGCTTATATGAACTAGAGAACGAAGGGAGGGGAAGAAGAAGAGGACATTGAGAGGGGATACGAGAGGCAAAAGGGGAGAGAGAGAGGAGTTAAAAGCGTGCGAATGCATGAGAACATTGCGGTGGGAGAAGAATCTGGTTTGGAGGGGAGAGGGTGGTGGCGGTGGCGGTGGGCAATGGCATTAGTGGAGTGCATGGTGGTCACATGAATCTTGGTCTTGGAGGTCATCCGAAACACATTTGAATTTAATACAAACATTTTTGGCAAATTGGGCAATTGACGTGAACCCCATGAACAGTTTTCATTTTTGTCACAGGTCACCTCCCCCCTGGAATACAAAAAAAAAAATTTAAGAGAGAGAGAAGAGAACTGAATTTGGAAGCAAGTTGAAGTCGTTGAGTGCCACCAACATTACAAGTTGGGAAAAAGATCACAAAAATAGTTAAAATTATACAGGACCGCCGTCTGTGGGAATCGAACCCACGACCACATGGTTAAAAGCCATGCGCTCTACCGGCTGAGCTAAGACGGCTGTGTTTTTCAAATGGTAATTATTAATTTATTTTGTTTTCAAGTTTGATGACCCTTCTGATTTAACCCAAGTGACTGTTTTGCCGATTCCAGGTCATGCCTACAGATTAATCGTTCGTTTCTCTTAATTTAAACCCACTTTGGATTCTAAAAATTTCGAAAGGAGTTTGCTTCTTTTAACACAAGTTTTCCGCCCCTCTTCCAGACAAGTATGTCGTTTTTGTTAGCGTGGAAAGATTGAAATCGCAAATGGATGCACGAGTATGTCGCACACAAAGGTACACCGTTCTCGTGCCTCCTCGGAAAAGCGCGCAATTTTGTGAACAAAGATGATCTTTCTCTGCTGTGCTCTTGGTGATCTTTTCTTTGTCCATGATGGCCTGCTCCTCATTTTCATATGGTCCCATTTTGGGAATATTGACTCTCTTTTCCGTATCATTTGCTTCAGGAATAGCATATATTCTCAAGAAAGCTATCAGACTGCTTCTCTATAGCGCCCACAAAGCAAAGGATGCTTCGCTTTGTAAGCCCTTTGGGGACTGCTGATCAAAGCTTCCTTTCTTAAAGGATAAAGGGAAAGGGAAAGGAAAGATCGGATATGGAGCGCGTAAAAGGTATCCAAAGCCTCTATGGATGTGCCGAATCAGCTCGAGCTTTGCATCAGCAAGGCAAAAGTCGGTATTCATTACTAGTGAGGAACAACAAACATGTATATACACAGCAAGTGGATGATAGTATCAGCTATGCAGGAATAACATACAACCAGATACAATATTCTCTCTTCAGGATTCGGCAGCGAGGCACTGAGAACAATGGGACCGACAACAATCCGGGGATCACAATTCTCTGTGCTCTTCAGCTTCCAAACTGAAGACTTGTTCGGTGAGTGTAGCTATGGCGAGTTCAAAAACCGCCTCCCAGTGTAGCGTAACTCTACAAAACATGTCATTCATTGAAGCTCGTTGTGTTCTTTACTATTGTCGTTGGTGCTTCTAGGATGTTTGGAGTCGTCGCTCGAACTTGGAGGGTGTTGCACTTCTGATGAAGTTTCATTAGCCTTCGCCTCTTCGGAGGCCTGAAGTTGCTCCAATGCTCTGACCACCTCGTTCATAGTCGGCCTGCACTTAGGTTCAGTTGAGAGGCAACAGATTGCGAGCTTCGCAAATTTCAGGGCGCCGCCCAATGAATACTGCCCTTGAATACGAGGATCCATCACTTGGAGAATCTTACGTTTGCTCGTGAGGTGAGGTCTGGCCCATTCAACTAAGTTGTGCTCTCCTGCCGGCCTGTTTTTGTCCACCGCTCGCCGACCACATAGCATTTCGAGGAGGACAACCCCGAAGCTGTAGACGTCACTCTTTTGACTGAGATGCCCTGTACAGGAGAACGAGTTAAACGTTAGAATCTAGATGGGAGAGACTTTTTTTGGATCATGACCATCATGATGATTGCATATGCCATTCAATGACATCCTACCAAGGATTTCGTTAAAAAAATTAACTCCACTACCTTTTGGTCGATCAGATGAATTCTTCGCATGCAAGCTGAAATGAACAAACATGACCACATGACCAGTTCATGATATTTTTCCATAAATGATCAGACTTAGTCCTCACAAATTCACCAGAGTCGAGTATTAACTTAGAAAATGCTGCATCAAGTAGTAGGCTTTCCAGCCTACAGGAAAATTTTGGGATGATATGGATGAAATTGCAGGCAGTAACATTTGCTTAAAAATCACGATATCAGAATGTCAAAATGAACTGCACAATTGACAGATACCTGTGGACATATATTCTGGAGCAGCATATCCAAAGGTACCCATTATTCTTGTAGAGACATGGCTTTTGTCGCCTGTCGGCCCATCCTTGGCCAATCCAAAATCAGAAAGTTTTGCATCGTAATCCTGTACACGTAATGCAAAATTCAGGAGCGAGGAGCGCAAGACTAGGCAAGACAAAAGCTTCCAAGTCCTATCTGCTATATATCACGACAGAACTTCTCTATTTACATACCGAATCCAACAAGATGTTGGATGGCTTAATGTCTCGATATATCACTTTGGCCTCATCACTATGAAGAAATGCGACACCTTTGGCAGCACCAAGCGCAATCTTTATGCGGAGTTTCCAAGATAGTGGCTGATAGTAGGAATTCCCTGTTCATGAAGATTGGACTTTTAAGGTACGTGTTTACAAGAAAAAGTTCTGATAAAAACAGAGAAGAGCACGCTTTTATTACAGGAAGCTACTCACTCCTGAACAGATGATTTTCCAAGCTGCCTCGAGGCATGAATTCATAAACCAGAAGCCGGTGCTCATCCTCCAAGCAAAAACCAATCAGTTTCACTAGATTAGGGTGATACAGCTGCCCCAAGTAATTTATTTCGGTCTGCATTTTAAAAGTCATGTCAAGAAAAGAACAGAACTGACATCCGTAGCTGAAATCAAATTGTTTAAGAACATGGCCAGCTATAAATTGCATGTCACGTGCATTCAAAAGCAAACAAAACGAGAGAAGCTGTGATTGTATAAACCATTTGAGATGCATAGTACTGAAAATGACACTCACCAACCACTCCTTGTGACCTTGGAAACCTTCTTGGTTAAGCCGCTTGACCGCAATGACAATGCCACTTCCAGGCTTGGTTGCAGCGAAGGTTTGTTCATCGACCCATCCCTTGTAAACACTCCCGAAACCTCCTTCACCCAACACACTGTCGGGCCGGAAGTTCCTGGTCGCCACCCTGAGTTCATTATAGCTGAAGCTCTTCAAATTGGATGACTCCAATATCTCATCCTCTGTCCGAGAAGTTTGAGGCCCCGAATAGGATGAGACCTTGCGGCTGGAACCCCCCGAGACATTCCCTTGTTTTCCCCCTAGACAAAAGTGAAAAAGCCATTTATCTCATCACACACGAAAGAACCGTAATCTTGATTGGTTACTTCCGATCATCAATTTCAGCTACTCCAACCTGTCTCGACATTCCACATTAATATTTTCTGCATCAGTTGATGTAATTATTTGCAGCCAAAACATATAATAGCCACCAAGAGTATGAGGAAATTGATAGATTTCAGTGAAGAACCTTTTGTAGTGATCTCAGACCCTACAAAAAACAGGACTAAAATATACTCGAAACCAAGCATTCAAGATCCGGACAACCAGAGCAGCTTTAGAAATGACTAAACATTCTGGTGCTCAAGAGAAGCTCGAGTACAAACTTTTACTCGAAATAACCCAAAAACAACCGTATCAGCCAAAAAGACAACTCATCACTATAAATAAAGCTTTCCCCTGATCAAAGAAAATGAAACTGGCTAAAACAAGTGGAGGGTCAATAGCCAACACAGCTAGCTTATTTATCCATGGCGTGTCCTTAATTCTGGCAATAACACCCAATGCGATCCTCGCACACGAGTTGAGGCCATCAGTATAGCTCGAACTTTCATCTGAAAACGAGTTAGGACCGGTTCATACCTGTGGGAAATAGATTGTCAGCTTTGATTCTTGCACTCAAGCAACACCCCATGTAGGAGAAGCCAAGAAAAGATGAACAATTTGCACCTCTCCTCTCCTCCTAAAGAACCACCAGTTTCCAGGGAGAGAGAGAGAGAGAGAGAGAGAGAGAGAGAGAGAGAGAAGGGCAGCAGTTGAAGCTTCAAAGAAGGAAAATGAGGGAGGGTGTGAAAACAAGACCCGAGCAAAGTGGAAAGAAGGAGCAGGTGCTCAGGGTGTGAAAGCGAGCCATTCCCACTGGAAGAAACGAGCCGTCACCCAAGAATACGCTAAGGCCTTTTTGCTGAATTATTAGACGGACTAATAAAGAAATCGACGACTGACTACGGTCGATCAGAGTTGGTTCGTTCTCTTTTGGGTCCTTGGAAAGTTCTGATCGAAAAGACCACCGGCAGCGGGCTTGACAGAAAGGCGTTGACTTGGCCTTCGCTTTGAGTATATGGAATTTTCTAACTGTCCATGATTTTGGCAGCAATCGCACTTGCATCCATGTAGCAATGTACCGTCAAATCAATCTGCTACGAATCCGGGTTCATCTCGAGGAAAAATATATCAAGTTTGACGTGCGATTCCAAAATAAAGATGTTATGATTCGTATGCAATTTACTCGACATGATGCATTTACTCATGTAAATCTAAACGTTCTTCCAAATCGCCATTAAAGAATGCGATAATTTATATATATGGTGTCAAAAGTCGAAGGAAAAATGAATTCTTTTTTGGTTAGATGGCGGTGGTGCCGAGATTTACATGAATTGTTGACTTCAATAGCTTATCATCACATGCGATAACTTCGAAATTGGAATATAAAAAAGCAAAAACGCTCGAATCCCTCCAAGTAAAAATAAGACGATGGCATCACGAGGTCGTCATATTAGGTGGTAAAGGAGCAAAATGAAATAGAATAATCACACGGTGACGTCATCGCGTAGGTGTAAACGGGACCCTAAAAAAAAAGTAAAATACAAAAAAATAGAGAAAGTTGGTGAGAAACCGGCAAGAAGGTCCTGTGGAAACCCTGACTTTGGGTGCCGTGCGATTAGGTTTGACATTGGACGCCATAATTATACCCGAGGGTCGTTATTTCTCCATCAAATTATTTTTATAATTTCCTTCTGATATTTTGGTACCGTAATGATTATTTTGTCTCTTTTTGTTCGGTGCATTTGGTTGAAAACATTGCGCCCCATCTAGAACGAGGCAGACTTTTCTATCACCAAGATCCGCACGACGTTTGAGGTTTTTCCTGCGTTGGAGACTTCCTGTTCTAGTATATGTTTCGCGTTTTCCTCGTTTCCGTCTGGGTCTTTCCCCTCTAGATGCCCAGGCCTCGAAAAGGTTATACCGTAACTCGATTTCGCTTACTGCTCCAACGTTGATTCGACTCTCCGAACAGAAAAAAAATGCGACGTCGAACACGGTTTCGATTTGCCGGGTCGCTGGAATTCCGATCGGGCAAACGCCGGTCCCGACCATCTTGTGCTGGTCGATTGATTGCACGAGTCTTATTATGGTAAAATCCCTTTTTTCGAATGGACCGAATGTAATGGGTTAGTGTATTTTGCATGTATTAGGTTATTGCATGCGTCCTCGTTGCCATTGATCGTGCTTACCAAGGTTGACATACATGTTTTGCCAAAAAAACATTGACGTTTTGACAGAAAGGGGCTATTAAAGTTTCTAAAGATGCGTCGGATTTGTCTGGCAGAACGAGCCTTGCCAATGGTTTGCATGTACTTGTGAGTCTCAAGGTTGGTCTATTTCCACTGTAAGAAAAGTAGTGATATGTGCTTTATCTCCAAAATTTAGAAAACAAGAAAAAGAAGCCCTATGTCCACATTGCATGCTTTTGAAATGTTTCAAACGTTTGTCACGAAAGAAACCATCTCTCAAACACACCAATATTAAGCAAAATCATTGCACGCACCGTCGATCCTCGCCCTCAGCTTAAAACTCCGACTTTCAAGTGTTAGCCAATCCCAAGAGTTGCTCGGATTACCACACTTGCGCGTTCGCCAATAATTACCCGATTGTGTGTGGGATGAGCGGACCGCCACACCGAGTCCGTGCTTCGGACATCCCATTGATATAACCAAAACGGACTTTCGGTTCCAAGTCGTGTGACTGAGGACCTTGTGAGTCTATTTGGTTTGTCCTGAACTCGCTAGTCAATGGCATTTCCTTACTCTATTAATTTACTTGCTTGGTCTTGGAGAAGGTGTTATGGAACAAAGGCTGCAAATTCAAAAGTAATTTAGATTTAAAAATAGAGAATGGAGAAAATCAAATCAGAAGAAAAAATCAACGAAAATACTAATTTTAAGATGCAATGCCTCTTATAAGAATACAAACACGAACTTCAAAGCTTTCTTCAATTATACATTCAAACACTGCAAAAAATTTCATCAATCTTTCTTAGCTGTTTTTGAGCCTATTTAAAGATCCAGTAACTAATGAAAGGATGTGCTCCATTCAAGAGTTGTATTCTCTTCAAAAGATCGAACATCGCATCTTCACGAGACAATATTTAGTGATTTCAAATCACCGTGTCATCAACATACACGATATACATGATCCTATTTAGATATATTAGTAAATTGACATGAAAATTAAAAGATGAAAAGTTGAAAAACCTACAGGCTTGTCAGCTACAACAGCTGCACAACAACTATCCTCTCTCACCTCATTAATTACGCTCTCTTTCTCTTCTTTATGCATCTCCCCCGCTCTCTCTCTTTCTCTTGATTTTGTGCATCCTTCTTAATAAAGAGAGAGCGTACCGCTTGAGGAAAAAAAAAAAAAAACGAACATTTGAGTCCCGGATCCTTTTCCCTCACCACCGTCGAGCATGGCTCAACTTCGCCAGTTGCCATTAGCCATCAGGTCTCGGGAATGTGCAAAACTACACCTGTTCTTCTTTGTTTTTTGTCCGGAAACCTTGGAAAGGCAATACCTTGCTTCATTGTTATTCATTGTTTGGATTAAAAAATCGAATCGATTTCGAATCTGCGATTTATGTTGAAAGTGCACACGGCCCATTCGAAAAATCGTTCGTGAGATGTATTTGCGAAATAATACTTTCTAACGTCAAATCCAAAGATTAGTCGATGTAGTTTGCAAGCTAAACTGATATCTCAGCAAACGAAAAACGTTTTCTTGCTGTTGTAGACGGATCCCGTTGGATCATAATAGAACTGAACCCAAATGCATAGTAGAACATATCAGTGCAGAAGCAAACTATCCCTTCCAGAAATGGAAAACCAGAAAATCACTCATAGGCTTGCCCTAGAGGACATATATTGGGTACCATGATACCCCGATTTCTTGACACGATTCTACTCAAGATCGTGATCAGTTTTATTTTTCCATACATAGTTTCGGTTCTTTTAGAATTTTTGATGATATTTCGACATCTTATTCAGTAAGATCAAAGATTATTTTTCTCATTCCCTTTCCTAGTTTAAAGATTTGACTATCCTAGGGTTTCGCGCGTATAAATACATGCTTACTCAGTTCATTTACATGAAAAAAAGGACATATATTTATACGCATGCGGCCAACCCTAACTATTCAAAAGTTTAAACTAATAAACTGAATAAAAAGATAAAACCTAATCTACCTATATTCAATCAAATCAATAACCAGCAAAACTATATAAAATCACGTAAGATATCAAAACATGATCCGAGATTCTAAGAAAATCAACCGTGAATAGTATCAATCTTCCTAGGACATCTTTGCACATATGATGGATTTTAGCCATCGTACTCGACAGATTTGGAGATATCGACCAGCCAACTTTGTGCTCATTACCAATCTCAAGCCATTAAACTACGCGGGGGAAAATCAATATCCTTATCATTTCACGGCGAAGTTCTCCTTCAAGTTCACTAGAAGAGAAGCAGCAAATTGGCGAGGGAAAACCAGAAAGACTCGAATCACAGCAAGTAACATGACTTACGAGGCTCAATACGAAAAACTAGATCAATCGAATCACCTTGTAGACCTGTCCAGACGCGACGGTTCGCTCATCGGCTAGCCAACCGGTCATCAGCCAGTTGTGGGGAGCTGTGTTCTTGTCGAACATGAAGTTCTTGGTACCAGGCGCGTAGTGCTTGGTCCAGAAGTTCCTCCTCACCCGGTCGTACGTCTGCATCGAAGACCATAACAAGTTACAAGCTTCCGGATTGTAGTCGTACGCCAATGGGGACTTAGCTATACCACGACTACTGGCACAACGACTGCCGACACCACGACTGGCCATTGGAGACTTAGTTTTGCAACGGAAAAAGTGTCAGAAAAGTCCTAAACTTTTTACATTGTTATCGATTCAATCCTAAACCTTTTGTTTTTGTGCCAATTCAGTCCTTTTGATTAATTTTGGCCGGATTTTGCTAACGTGGACACCGATCGACCTACATGACACCGGTGGTACTGACGTGAATAATTTTTAATAATATTTAATAATTTTTGATTTTTTAAATATTTTTTTCTAATTTTTTTCTTTTTTTTTTCTTCTTCTTCTACCTTTGGCTGGTGACTGGCCACCAGTCATGACTGGCTGCCTGGCCTTGCCCGAAAGAGGCCGCCATCGCCCGCACACAGGCGAGACCAACCGACCCTCGCCTGCGCAAGGGCGGGCGAGCCTCAGCGAGGGTCGGCCTTGCCTAGGCCAGATTTGGCGAGGCTAACCCTCACCGGGGTGACGGCGACCCTCGCCTAGGTAAGGGCATCCCGCCCGGCCATGGCTGGTGGCTAGTCACTGGCCAAGGCGAAGGGAGGAAGAAAGAAAAAAAACAGAAAAAAAATCAAAAAAAATTGAAAAAATATGAAAATATTATTAAAAATTATCCACGTCAGTGCCACCGGTGCCACATAGGCCGACCGATGTCCACATAAGTAAAATCCGATCAAAATTAGCTGAAAGGACTAAATTAGCACAAAAATAAAAGGTTTATGACTGAATTAGAATAAAAAATAGATTATTACTAAATTGGCATCAATGCAAAAAGGTTTAGACTTTTCTAATATTTTTCTCATTTTGCAACGGTGTCTCCATCTGAGGCCTCCTTAAAGAGTTGTCTAAATAGGGTTCGCATGGAATGGATATCAGCTTATCCTAAAATAGGCTTTACCCTGTAGTGATACAATATTTTATTAGCCTAGAATGTTCTTCGATGAAAGATGAAAGATTTCAAATTTCCAAATCTTTTTTAGAATTTCAGTCTATTTCCTATTCAACGTAATTCTATTGATGTCAAAATATTATTTTAAGAAGATTTTGAATATGTGGGTTAGATAGTTTTTGCTAAGTTAAATAAAATATAAAACATATCGTTTAAACTATACGATATATTTTAACCTTTCTTAGATGGATATATTTCACCGAACTTGGATAAACAAAATCAGGGATATAATATTTTGTCAACCTAGCGATCTGCTCGTGTCATCTCGAGGCGTTTTTTTATGTAAGCGAGAACAACACTATTTATCATCGATTAAATTCGAGCAAATTATGTTGCAAGAATGCAATTATTTGAAATTTTTTTATTTGTCAAATATGCGACGTCGATTCGATGCCTTGGGAAATGAGATTAAAAGCGGAAGGCGTAAAGCCGGATAGAAATACGAACAAGGCAAAACTGAAAAGTGTGACTCCATCGGTAAATTTACAACAAAGAAGCCGGTGAAATATGCAATAAGGGAATCGTGAGGGGTCCAAAAAAAGCACTAAAAGTAGAATGTAAAGAGAAATTAATGTCATGTCGTGTAAATTAGATACCATCAATTAATCCCAAAGATCATGTTAAAAAGTACAGTTGATCATTGAATAAACAATCAAATAAGGAAAAGACTACGATTTTCAATGCACCGATTATTCCCCGTAGTATTCACGATAAATATTTTGGGAATCGAATACTTCTCATCAAGTATACTTGATCAATACCTTGAAAATACTCGTTAGCAAGATCTTAATTCAATATCCGAACGCAAGATTGAATTTGATTCTCCAAAGAAAAAAGGAACGATTGATTTGGAATGTTTAGATTTTCGAAAAGCACAGCATAGTTGCGCAGATCTTTATGACCTAGACACCCTGCCCAAGTGACCAGAATCACTACAACGTGGGACAGCAGATAAAAAGCGTACCCTCGAAATAGTACGGTGTATCTTAGCAATGTGGGGTTTGTAATTTTGCCCTTTTCCACCACAACTTTCCTGTTTGTTTTCATTATCGTCCCTGACAATGTACCGTCCATCGTGGTTCACATGGACCGAATGTTTCCGCCTTATTCTATAAGATACGGCTATAATGTTGGGTTGGAGAAATTGTGTAGGCTCACGTGTCTCTTGAACATCGTTTCTATTTCATTTTGTCGAGCATTATACACGGTTCGTGTCAAAAATAGTTTGGTTTGTATACATCTCGCCATTAGTGCTTTCCCGGGTCTAGGGATCTTGATGATCGATCGATCGGACCATGTGGCGAGAAAAGGGGTTAAGAGAGCTTGGAGACAGGGAGTTTTGAAGATCCCTAGAGACCCCGACACGTGTTATCTCGATAGATTATCCTCAGGAGAACGTGAATGGCACGATTGAATCACTTATTAAACTCAAATGGACAAGGCAATAAAATCACGAATACATAAGAGAGCACGATCATTGGATGATCTTGCTTGTTAAGTATGCAACATCGGCTCTATGCCTTGGAGGACAAGATCAATAAGGGAATGCATAATGAGTATGATAAAATTAAAGCCGAGTAAAAACTAGAAATCGTGAAGCCATCGGGTAAATTCACGATAAAAGGCGGTGGAGTATGTATTAAGTTCATAGTTAGGGGTCCTAAAAAAAACAATATAGATAGCAATTAATGAAGACTAAGATTTTTTGCTAATTTAATCAAGAATGTTAGGCTAATTAATGGCCCACCAAGGCCCACAATAGGAAACCATCTAGTTTGAGCAATCGCAATCTGGTGTTATGCCGGGCTCAATTACAAACCACGGGCCATGGATTGAACCGCACATCTTGGCCCAACATCGCCCATCAAATCAGTGAATATTCATAGGTATAATAGGTTCGAAAGTTAAGATTAAATTGATCGGGCATTGCTTTAATTGAAATTGAACCCGACCCACTTTCCACGGGCTTAGGAAACGGATCGATCGCAACCAAATTATTAGTAAGAAACATTTGGATGGCAGCCAAAATACGGGCTACGAAAGATGTTCAAACCTCACGACTTCTAATCTGCCTACGTCGCCGTCCGCCGCTCCCTTCAACGGGCAGCGCTCCGCGCTGAAGGTGTACAATCCCGTCTTTGGTAGAGGGGCCAACCCTTGGTTGGAGTACCAAATATCGTTTTTTTTTTTCATTTAATAACGATTCATGACCAAAATCTTGTCCAATTGTGATGTATTCATGGCCCGTTTGGTTCGACTTTGAGGGAATGCAAATACCTTTGGGTTAAAGGAGTTTTCCGAAATGCAAGTAGAGTTTGGTAAGTGTTTTTTAAAATCAACTTGGGTTAAAGGATTTTTACCAATTTTTTTTTAAAAAAAAAAGCTCCGGTGGAGCTAAACTTCCGGTCAATGCCATCGACGGCCAGATCTGGTCGCCGGCCACCACCGCTTGGGGTCATGCTACCCCGGCGACCGCCGCTTGGGGTCGCTGAACCTTAGGCGTCGCCGGGTCATGCGACCCAGGCGACGGTTGCCTGGGGGTCGCGCAACCCAGGCGGCGGTCGCCGGGTCGTGCGACCTCCAGGCGGTGGTCGCCGGGGTTGAGCTAGCCCTCAGACAGCGGTCGCCGGACCTCGGTCCGGGGAAGATGAACAGTGTCGATGAACAGTGCAAGTTGCATTCTGAAAATGCAACTTCCCAAAAGCACGGCCAAAGGTCCCTTGAGGAGCATTTCAAATGCAATTGCATCTCCCCAAAGTGAGTAAAAAAAATTGCCAAACATCATTTGTATTTGGCCAATGAACTTTAGAGCCCAAATGAGCATTCTAAATGCTGAACCAAACGGGGAGTTCCATTGCAACTGCTTAACAGCATCTTCTCGCCTTGCTTGTCTTAGAGAATACAATGAACGAAACCCAAAAAAAAAAAATACAAATTAGTTGGGACAGATCATCTAATATAGCGGGTAGATGTCCGGTCCATTGAAGTTTTCTAATCCACGCTTATTCGGTTGCTACATTCGTACAATGGAGCTCAACCATAATGTTCCCCGACAATGAGATTAACAATTAGTACGAATTTCTCAGTGCATCTCCAACATATATGTACTTTTTTTTTATTTAAAAAAACACTATAATTTCGTCGATAATCATAAGGAGAACATAATTACGTAAATTTGGAATTGAAAAAGTATCATACCATTCAATTTTTTGGTTTTCTTTTTTTCCCCCATTCTCTCTTATTTCTTCCGTTTGATGAGAGCTTCCAAGGTCATTGAACAGAGTCCAAACATCGTGCGTGTGCATCTTGAAGAGACTCCTTAACATATTTCCAAGAATGTACCGATTATGTCTTCTACGTCCGAATATACTTTGGCTTATACGTATCTCCAGAGCCCGCAATCGGTGGAAGGGCTGGTGAGCTCGAAAATGACAAGGCGTACGTGTTCTAACACGGCATCAATCCAAGGACATGATTGCAAAAGATGAATTTGACGACGATTCGGAAGGTTTCACGGTTCATCGTGATGGTCAATTCTTAGAGTAAGTTACTGCTAGGGATTTGGCCACGATATAGGATCGGGGAGGATTATCGGAAAAGTCTTACACTTATTATATTTGTGTCGATTCAATTCTAAATCTTATAATTGTGCCAATTAAGTCATAAATATTTTCGCGTTTTATCAATTTTGGCCGGAAATTGTTAACATGAATATCAGTTGTTCTATGTAATGCGGCCGGTGCCGATGTGGACATTTTTAAGTAATGTTTTAATTTTTTATTGGATTTTATTCTTTTTTCCTCTCCTTTTCTTTACTTTTTCTTTTTTTCTCGCACTTAGGGTTGGCGAGGGCCGCAACGCGTAGTGATTTCCACGTCAACAATGGTTATGCCACGTGGAACGCCCGACATTCACATCAGCAATTTCTGGTCAAAATTGACCGGATAGACTTAATTGGCAAAACTTGAAAATGTTTTTGACTTAATTGATATAATTGAAAGGTTTTGGACTGAACGGACACGGATGTAATAAGTTTAGAATTTTTTCTTTTTGTAATTTCCCGTATAGAACCTTGTGGAGTTCTCTCTTTTTGGTCCCGTGAGTTAGAAGAACACAGCTTTTAGAGAGGACTCCTTGGGTTGTCTAGTGAGGTGAGGCCTACCCTCTCTCTCTCTCTCTCCCAAACTCATGCAATCAAATATTTCAATAAGAACCAAAAAATCACTTGTGAATTATTTAAAGCTTCTCTTTTTTCTCTCTGAACTGCAAATTGCACCAACCTGTGAATGGTGGGGTCTGTAGTGACTGATGAACTGTTGCTTGTGTCTCCCCATTGATCTATACTTCCCTCCCTCTGTATTTGATCATTTCCAAGTGTCGGTGAGCCATGAATTCTTTCACATTTTTGTTGTGCGGAAGAGCACCGTAACTAGATGAGATGAAACAAGAACAATCCGAATACAGAGATTTATGTGGTTTGGCGAAAAAATTCCGCCTACGTCCACGGGAGAGAGACGGTTTCTTATTTCTGAGCATATCTGATATAAGGTACAGTGCTGAATAAATAGATCCGTAGATCCCTATTTCCCTAATCCCAAGAAGTTTCACCCTAATGATCTTATCAATTTAGGAAACTAACTAATAAATCTCTGGTTATTATCCCCAAAATATTAGGAATATCACGACACATCCCAATTACATTGAAATAAGACTATTTCCCATGAAATCCCATATAGATAGGAAATATATTTGAAACACGTAGAGTGCAAGCTCCAAGCCTTCTTAGATTTCCAGATCAATTTTTTCGAATCTCTAATCGATCGAAACTTCATGGAATTCAAGACAACATCAACAATTTTTTGTCACTTTCTTTTCTTTGTTCATTACAGATATATTGTTTTGAAAGAGGAAACGATGACCTCAAGATATATCCATTCAATCAGACTATATATCAATCTAATCATGTGATGGTTTGGTCAAACTTGGTCTGAATGAGTCAAGTCTTTTATATCAGAAGAGATGGGTGAATGGGTTTAGTTTCAACGCATGGGCACAGAATACAAATCCAGTTTCTTGGTCAGCACAATTTCCTGAATGAGTTCACCTCCAATTGTGGTCCCAGGCCTCTATTGATGCGAATGTATGCTAAATTTGGAGCTGTAATTATCACTTCCATCCCCAAGATCATGCCTTGGCACATGTTATGCTCCATTGCTTCTGATCTATATGGGATCAAGGGCAAGTAAAAAGATCTTTTTGACTTTGGTATCTTGCTCATCCGGTCAGCTTCTCAGTTCCTTTTTGTGGGTCGGGATGGATGACCTTGATTAAGGGCTGAAGTTTCTGGTCATGGCAGATCAAGAAGAAGTGGCATTGTTGTAATATGTCGTCAAGAATGAGGGGTATCCAAGAACCAGTACTTGCATCTGACCAGCATACTTTATATTGTAGAATGATGCAGATCACTTGACAATCCAACATTTAATTTCATGCCATACACTGGCGGTGAATGGGGGATATACATGTTGGATAACTTGCCTTCTATAAATTCTTTTTTCCTTTCTTGACTATTTATTTCTGATGCAGAGGAGGCTTGTGAAAGCTTGAACATGCCCAGACATCACCAGAACCTCTGAAAATCCTCCGTTTATCTATCCCCCACAGAAAATCCAAGGGCATCATAACCAATTCACTCAAACACCTGAAGGTCCAGGAACAACCAACCACAAGAGGTCATGGGAGAGAGAGAGAAGGAGAAGAACAAGAAGCACAAGAAGCAGAAGCACCAACACCCCAATGACCAAACTCAGTCCACACCGACAAAAACATCAGATTTCTCATTCAAGCCCAGTTCCGAAGTAAAGGGTCTCCGGTTCGGCAGCCAATTCATCGTGAAGTCGTTCACAATCCGAAGAGCGAGGCCTCTTGAGCTCCTGAAAGTCCTGTCCTTTCCACCGACTAATAAGGCTAACGACAGCAAATTGCCTTTCCCTTCAACAACAGCCTATTTGCCTACGAATTTCACCATACTCGCGCACCACGCGTGGCACACGCTGACACTTGGCCTCGGCACGAAGAAGTCGAAGGTTCTGGTGTTCGTGTTCGAATCCGAGAGCTTGAAGTCCGCCATGGACCGGATTTGGCCGCCGGAGATTCCTCTAGGGGAAGTGAACAAGAAGCTCATCCGGGGCCTAAACGGGTGTGAGATGGCCCGGTTCAAGTTCAGAAAAGGGTGCATTACGTTCTATGTTTATGCGGTTCGTCGCGTGGGAACCGTAGGATTCGGTTGCGCTGATGATCTTAGGATAATTTTGCAGTCCGTGGTCGAGCTCAAGGACTTCTTGGATCACACTGCTATGTTGGCCATGCCTAATCAGAGGAGCATCAGCTTTTGCCCTCCTGTCGCCATGGCTCACTAGCGGCTCTTGCTCATCCATGACCAAAAACCGCGATTGCCTGATATTTTCATCATTCCGGGTGATCAATCTGTTCTCGTTCCCTAGAATGTTTGAGCTGACTGTTTTTCTGAGGATAGTGGTGTTGTAATTTTGGGGGGAATTGGTTTATTCGTTTGGACATCATGCATGCTTTTTGTTCTGCTCTTCTAGATTTCGCATAGTTGTGAATTTAATATGACGATTTTTGTTGTTGTTTGGGCATACTGATTTCTGACCCTTCTCTAGATTTTCAATGTTCTGTTTGGCACATCATACGTTTCTGGCAAATTCTTGAGGGAGTTGAAAGATTCTTCTCAGCTGAAGAAAGACGAAGTCTTCTGCTACACATTTCCCTACATTTTCGGATAAAAGAGGGTGATTAGACAAATTTCTGAGCTTTTCAATGAATCTATGCTTAGCTTACCCTAGTCTTTGATAAAACAGTAGCATTAGAATGCTTTTTAGACTTTTAAGCTTCCTTACAGCTTCTTTAGCTTTATAAATGAACTGTAGTGAAAAAAAGCAAAAATTAACCTTGGACTTGGGCTGCTTCCTCAATCATTATCGGCATGGAGCTTGAAGAGAACTGCTAGTCTCATTATTATCACTGTTGTTGTAATTATGGTCATAATTGTGATCACTAATCCTCCCGCCCCAAGTAACATTATCGGTGTTGTCTGTCGTTGAATCACCAGCTGGTAAAACAGTCCCCATTTGGTTTTCCTCATTAAGTGAAAAGCACAGGCTAACACATTCTGATGTTTGACAAAAGATTTCCACCGTTTCCCTGTTTTTCTCGAGGAAAAGAAAAGCGAGAATTTTGGTGCTCAAACACTGTGTTCTTGTGATTTGTGCGCTCAGATCTATCTAACCCGTGAACCCAAAAGTTTCACAAATTGTGAATAAACAACCTGCCAACTTTTTCCAGCAACTAATTAAATTTAACACTATCTCACCGCAACATTCAGAAACTTGTGGTTTACCGTTGTAACATGGAACTTCTTGAAAGGTAGAGAGACTTGTCCTCCCTATTCTTTTTTTTTATTCATCGTCCCTCTTATTTTATTGAAGCTTAGGGTAAAAGGGTGCGTTGAGAGAAGCAGAGCTGCAAGTTTTCTGCAGATTCTGTTTCCCCTGGGATCTGTATTCTTTGTGCAACAGTTAAAGACCCTGTACGCTGAATTGAATATGGAATCAATCTCTTGGACAGAGCCAAATTGATTGTTTCTTCTCTAGGCTTTTTTATCAGGCCTTATCATTATCAGTTTAACAAAAGATTCTTTTTCTCGGTCATTAGGGAGTATATGATTGTAAGAGTCAGAGCCGTTGTGCGGGTCGCTCAATCGCGGCGAATCTTCGTACAAAAAGAGATCGAGTCCATATGACATTTATTATTGCAAGCAACTGGATTGGAGGGATCATTTGAGAAAGACGTTACGTATGTTTCAGTCTACATAAACTCAAGTTTAGGTGACAACTTCTCCATTAGTTGACAACGTGCATGGGATTCATGAGGCTGCATCGATGCCGCTGATGGTGCCATGATCTGTGTGGATGGAGATGGCGATGGAATCGTGGGATGTGAGTGGTGAGAGAGAGAGAGATAGAGAGCTGATGATGAAGGATGTGATAAAGCAAGAAGGTTTGGGGTGTTGGGTTGGAGACGGGCCAACTTCTTTACCTTCTGAGCTTAGCTTTAAGGGTCTACCAGAAAAGTGAAAGTGGGGAGAGACACTGAAAGAACACCCTTTTCCTGATTCCAGCCTTTGGTGGCTTTAATCATAGCAAGGCTCGCCGGCTCGGTCCCATCCCCGACCAACTTGTTTCCCATGAATCATCTCTCTCTCTCTCTCGCTCTCTCTCTCTTACACACACACAGATATATATATATATATATATATATATATATATATATATATCAACCTAATTATATGGGCTTAACCCAATTAAACAAAGAGCTTTTGCCAGATTATCAGCGTGGGGGTAATGAGTGGGAAGGACTAAGGGAGGGGCACGTGAATACATGAAAGTTCTAGGATAGATCAGGCACGTACCACTCCAAGAACTTAGTTAAGATGCCAATCTCCTAGTTGCGGGTAGCTTATAGAGTGCGTAGCTTAAAAATTTATAACTGGATAAATATGTCGTGCCGACACCTGAAGCGGCGATACATTTGCTAGCCCCATCAGTGTGTTGTGTTCGCGACGAGGCGGCTCGCCGTGCGTTTCTGGGAAGTTGCCGCGTTCAGATTAGTCGTGTTCTGTTGCATCTCTATTTCGGCACGGCGCGATTAACATGACACGACGTAGCGCGGCATAGAGCTGCTTTACAGATGGGTGTCTCCTTTCTTCCCAGAGGCCCAGGGGAGGGCCTTTGGATTTTCCGTTGAATGAGAAAGGGCGTTGTGCTGAAGCCGATCATGGGCACGATGGGCCTTCTTCTGGGTCAGACAGAGCCCATTGGATTCGACATGCTACGTGCTTAAATCCATTTAGGTTCGGGACATGAGCGGACACCGTTCTTTCATTGCAATTTGACAAAGATTTAGGTTTTGCGGTGCGAAAAAAGAGCTTTCGGATGCTTCGGGAGGACCATCGTCGCCCATTCTCCTAATCAAGACAGGGCGCGATTATGTCCGTTCCATCGTCCTTCGGTCTCGAAATTTACAATCCACTCGTGACGTTTTCTTGTACTCCGGGATGATTTAGGTAGACGAACCACGTCGCCATTGGGAAAGTAAAATCTTCTCTCGAGGACACGGACGAATTCTTTAGTTGCGTTTTGCGTAGGAGAGCATTGTGATTAGTCGGTCGTATATATCCGGAACATACACCAAAATCGTAACTCTCGTTAGGGGTGTGTAAAGGAATTGGGAACCACCGGAAATCGAATTGGACTGATCCAGAATCGGCGGTGCTCATGGTAACTGGTCTGATTCCTTATTTCAGGTGTGGAATCGCCCACCCGGACAGGGGTGCGCGCGCGTGTGTTCTAGCTTACTTTTCAGTGAAAGCGAGTCTTTTCTCATATGCCTTTTGCCATGTACTCGCGTCTCGCGATCCTCAAAATAGAAACAAAAGGAAGAAACCCCAACCTCATCTCACTCTCACCGTGAGAGTCTCGCGTGGCCACGTCTTCGACTCTGTCGCTGCGTCGCAAACTCGCAATTACCTCGCCTTCGACCATCCTCACATCTCGCTTTTGCCTCATACCTTGCCTTCGTTCGGTTCCCGAGTGTATCTATGGAACCAATGAGCAATTCCCACTTCCAAATTTTGCGAAATCAGTTTTTAGCGGGCGATTTCCGATTCTAAGGTGGAACCCGCCCACCCGAACCATGCTCAACCCTAACTCTTCTCAAGACTCTTACAAATAGCCAAATTCCGAACCTTAGTAATGGGCACAAAAGCGAGGTGATCTATGCACGAAACAGATGCATTTGAAAACAGTCGAGGGAAAAAGGGGAAAACAGGTAAGACGAACTAGAGATACGATCATAAATCTCACTCTTAACAAGCTAATGGATAAATCTAGGATCCAAATTGTCCAAACGTAAAAGTTACTTGAACCCATTGAGATCGAATTTCCACCAGAAAACTAAAACTAAGGAAATAAATATTTTAACATTTACCAGAAAAAAATTTAAAAATAATGTCGAAGCAAAAACATGAAATAAAAAAAAGTGAAGGGAAATCGCCCACCGTGGGGCTCGAACCCACGACCACAAGGTTAAGAGCCTTGCGCTCTACCGACTGAGCTAGACGGGCTAGTTGTGAATTCGCTCTTACTCTAAGAATATAAAAATTAAAAGAAAAGACCTACTGGTTAACCGAAGAGAAAGGCCTACATCTACGAAGTTACACGGAGATCAGAAAGAGAGAGGGATGAACGTAATGTTAAGCTCGCCAAAACTCTGACCAAAACTGCATTGAATCGTCGTCGTCGTCAACCTTCATCCTACAGCACCACCCAGAATCGGAGCTCGAAGCGTACCGACGAAAGATGGGATTTTTATTCACGGCGGCCGAAATCTTGATCTCGTTGCTCTGCATTTTGCTCCTGGGTTTGCTCTCGGCGGTCGCCCTCGAAGCTTACCGGAGGAGGCACAACCACGCGTACGTTCGATCCCGGAAGAGCCCCTCGCTTTTTTTTTGATTAATTCTCGAATTTTTCAGGATATATGTATATGGTTCTTGGTTTGATCGGGAGCCGCGCTTTGTTTTTTGCTCATGAATCTTGTTCTGCTTTTGTCTAGACATCTGGAAGCTCCTCCCGTGTTCGAGGATCCGAATTCGTTGAAGAAGGTATCGTTTTGGATTTTTAGGCGTGTTCATCGTACGTGGGGGGGGGGATCGGTTTCTCCTTGCGTAAAAAAAGATTGATGCTTGGGCAGTGGTTCGCTTGTGGGTAATGCACGCCGAGGTTGCGCACGTGTTCGTGGATTGAGTCGGCCTTAGCAGGAATCGAAGAGATTTTCGATAGGTCAACCGATTGGTGCGACGCGGGCCGAACGGGTGAATGGAATGTTCTCGTATTTGAGCTGTGCCACCTATCAGTTTCGTCGAAAATGACTTTTGAACTGCACAGAACCGATAAGGGCTTTGCATTTCCAAAGTCCTTTCTGAGATTTTTTTGCTGTTGCAATCATCTGCTCAATAGAATTGATAATGCCTGCTTACTTTGGGATCTTGGCTGATTTTACGTTTAGGTTTTTACTACCTTCAGAAGGGAATTCATAAAGCCTCGCTTAGAATTAGGATTTAATTGCGCATTCTGACACGTAATTCAGATCACATTAGCTCAGGCTCCCTTGATCACTGATCAGTACTTGTTGCCGTGATTATTGTAATCCATGTTCGACAAAGGAAGCTTCACCATGAGGTTAATTTGCTGCCATACTGGAAATACTCTATAATAATGCTAGATTATGGTGCCAGAACATGATAACTACCAGTTATAAGCGGTGAGGGAAAGGCAAAGTCTGAAACATGAATACCATCCTTTAAGGAATTAAATCTTGGGAAAGTGGTCGGTGAATCATCTGCCAAGATAAAGTTAAATGATTAACCTGTGAATTCTTGGCAGATGCTGACTTCACTTAAAATGCTTTTCCAGGTTCAATGTCCCTCTATATTCGATCCTGCAGAAAAATATATCTCTCTTATAGTTCCTGCATACAACGAAGAGCATCGACTCCCTTCAGCTATTGATGAGACCATGAAGTAAGTTAAACCGATAACTCTATGCTAATGTCCTTACTTATGATAGTAGATGCAAGCTGGGGAACCCTTTCCTGCATTCGCCAAATATGAAGTTCTTTTAAATAGTTTTTTCTCAACCGGATAAACTTTTTGCAGTTTTGATATTTTAAATTTTGATGTCGCATCATGCACTCGCCTCATAATGGGAAAGGCTCCTTTGACTGCGGAGGATACTAAAATCCTTTTCGGGGTAGCAAAGGGATCTGAATGTGTATAATTATGTTCATGTGTATGATTGTGAGACACTACAGTAAAATAGAACTGTAAGAAGGGAATTACGCTAATTGTTGATGGAAAACCAAAATTGTTCTTTTTTCTACTGAACCTCTCAATTAGGAATCCATGTTTGGTTTGGAAGCTGATAGCACATTATTGTACATGGACATTTCTTCAAATTGATTAGTGATTGTTTTCTAATATCCAAGTAGGAGTTCTAGTCTTTGTTCAGGCAAATGCCCCGAATCTAGATCGGCGGAATGGTATTACAAGAACTTGCAACTCCTTTCAAATCCTTTTCCCCTAAATGTTTTATTTTCCTCTTTGTAATCATAATTGTTTTGGGGTGCCACATCTCAATATTTGCTTTACACTTTATGAATTTCCTAGTAGGACTGCTCATATTGTCTATGGGCTCAGTCAAGCAATATAATTCTTACCTTCTTCTGTATTCAGTTATCTTCAGCAACGTGCGGCAAAGGACAAGTCATTTTCATATGAGGTATTTCTCCTGCGTAGGTTAACCTTCTATAATCTAACATCAATCAGATATTCTTGGCCGAATATCAAGCAGAAAATTGCCTACTTTAGTGGCACGCCATTGTTCTCAGTATGATTCTTTTGGTATGTATGAGCAGTCTTGATGATCAAGCATGGTGTAGATTAGTTGGATGAGTATTTGTACATGTCAAGGACAATCTAGATTATATTGTATCTCGCTTTGGATACACTTTTGGACCATTTTGTGCTGCATATTGAATATCCAGTTATTTGAAAAAAAAAGGGACCTTGTTTTACATCAGTTATACTCCATCTCTGAATAGGTCATAATTGTTGACGACGGGAGTAAAGATGAAACCACAAGAGTAGCATTCAACTTTGTGAAAAAGCATACGGTGGACAATGTCAGAGTCATCCTCCTTGGTAGAAATCATGGAAAGGGAGAGGCAATTAGAAAAGTGAGTTATATCTATCACATGCACTTACGTGGCTAATATAGCTCGAGGCATTATCAGGTTACTAATCTGTTTGTAACCGCAATTGATCGAAGTTCTTTACATCTGTGAAAGCATTGTAAAACAGGGAATGCTTCATGCCCGTGGTGAATTGCTTTTAATGCTAGATGCTGATGGGGCAACCAAGGTTAACGACCTTGAGAAACTAGAAAATCAGGTCTGTATAAGCTATGATTAACCAGACTGAGATCTTTCTAGGTATTTTGTGAAAGATGACCGAAATAATTTAGAGATTGTGCTTCTCTTGCCTGTCAGATTCATGTAGTTGCCAGACAGGACTTCCATTATGGAGATTCAGCGAGTAATGATTCAAGTTTCAGAATATCTGATATTCCTATTGCTGCATTTGGTTCTCGTGCACATCTGGAGGAGAAGGCTCTGGCTACAGTTAAGTCAGTCTTGAGTTTTCTTCCTCCTCTTTCAGACTCTTCTTTTTGAGTTTGTAGTTAATTTTAAAGATTTTGATAATGTTTCAGAGGAAGTGGTACCGCAACTTTTTAATGAAGGGTTTTCATCTCGTGGTGTTATTAACTGCCGGTTCTGGAATTCGTGACACACAGGTACTAGTTCATGATAACAGTTCTCTCCTCCCCCTCCAGTTTGTCTCACTGATGGTGCCTTTATTGTTAAACTCTTTATGGGGTTTCGCTGAATGGCCATACCTCATCACTACATGAAATTTTACTTGTCACAGTGTGGTTTCAAGATGTTCACAAGGGCTGCAGCACGGAAGCTTTTTGCTAATGTCCGTTTGAAACGGTACTTTTCCTTTTAATTTCTCATCTCTTAATGTGTTTCAAGCCACTTCCTTGGCCGCGCTCTTACAGGGTGGTGAGATCCTTAACATTATTCTTGACACTCTTTACTGCGTTAGCCAATTCGAAAGTACATTCATTTGATTCCTCTACCTAATAGAGGTCAATACTCTTTTTGCGAGTCTTAGTCTATTACTTATAACTGAATCTAGTCAAACTTCCCTACAAAGATCTTAAGTGCTGTACGGAAGTTTAATACCATGTTTTAATAGTCAAATTACATCAAAATAGAGTGGTTTGACCCGTGAGATTGAATGGCATTTTCATATGTAGATGATGTGTCATAATGGCTTGCATAATCAAAATTTTCATTCTAGGTTAGAACAAATAGCGATAGTAATGTACAAGACATGGCACACCTGCAGGTCTTGATGAGAACTTCAACATTGCATTGCTTCGGTTTCCTCAATTCCCCTTTGAAATTACATTTACATAGCGTAAGATTTTTTATGTTCTACCTTTCATTTTTTACTGTTTTGAAGCTTCTTTCCTTAACTCTTAGATAATTCTCTAAGCACACATCCACAAACAAAGCATCCAGTCATTCTATGTATAATGCCTGTTTAACAGCCTGTTAGTTCTATAATTAATTGCGCACCCTTAAACATGTGAGTGACCACTCCGAAAGAGAAGCTGAAAAAGGAATAACTTTGGGCGGGATTTATGCAGGTGGTGCTTCGATGTGGAGTTGGTTTTCCTGAGCAAATGGTTTGGCATCCCGATGGTCGAGATATCTGTCAATTGGTCTGAAATTCCTGGGTCAAAGGTGAACTTGTTAAGCATTCCAAACATGCTTTGGGAGCTCGCACTCATGTCGGTGGGATACAGGACCAGAATGTGGAAAATCCATAGTTGAGCCTTTCTTTTGTCAACCGACCTTCGCTCTAGCACCAGAACACTCGAGCAGGTTGTTGCAAAGGCTGTGGAGAACCTTATAGAGCCATTTTGACGTTACACGCCTTAGGAAGATTCATCTGAACTTGAAAAGATGCCAGTATATTTTGATCTCTTTCCATGTACCTGATCCAATAGGCTAACACTAATGGTTCAAGTTCGACAAAATGATTGGGGGCGTTGGCTATGTTTTCAGATTATTTACCCTTTTGCAGGAAACTGGATTGTTTACCATCTTAGAGAATGAATACTTACCGTCCTCAGAGACCGTAGGGACGTGTCCTTTGAAAAATTCCTTTTGATCTCTAGAATGGATACGACTTTTCTATTTTGCACCTGTTATAGGTTAATTCAATGTCTCGAGTGCTGGCAGAAACCGCAGGAACAGGATTTGTACGATGCTTCTAGGAAAAGCAGGATTTGTACGATTGCCATCATGAGTACATGAGGTCGATCAGGAATCACATGCCCACATCAATCTAGTGCAATATTGTCTCCTAGGAACTCCTTGAAGGGAAGGGTTTGGACTTGGCCTCAATATCTCTAAACTTCCACGGATGCGAAAGCTTATAATCACTTCACTTGCATCTTCAGACCTCAACGTATTGACTTCGATGTGTCCCCGATCAACTCTATTTCAAGTGAATGCCGAGATGCGTGCCCCATTTTCTCTGTTTTTGCCAAAATCTTTCGGCTCATAATCCATTCTTTGCAAGTTTTTTCAAACTAAAATCAGTTTGATGAACTCACTGGAATTGGGCATTCGGTTCAGTCATTTACAGATAAGGAATGACACCAAAATGTCCATCCGCTACGAACTGATAAATATAGGTGAATTGAACCTCTCTTCAAACACGAAGACCTAATGTATAAGCACCTTTCACTCCCAATACTAGATGATCCAATTCATCATTTGAAACTCTTCGCTCCTTCTGTTTAGTTTATACTCCGAAGAAACAAGCATACACCAAGAGGAAAAAGGGGTTGTTGGGCTTACAGAAGCCGCGCACAGCAATATAGAGACATCCCAAAATATTAATAATCAAAGAATTCGACCATCCTGGCAATCAAAGTCCTCACCTCCTCAAAAGTCATCACTCCAACATGAGAATAACAAGAAAGAAGCATAAATGAAAGCTAGAAAGAAAGAAATGCAAGTCGCAGTTCTTCCTAAAGTGATACTTCTTTGATCCACAACCCTATTCTCTCAAAATATTTAGAAGCATTTTCTGTGGACTATTGATGGCCCAGATTCATCATACTCTGCCTTCGCAATCCACATCTGCACTCAAAAACAAAGCAAGATCCCATTACTGATTATCTATTCTGACATATTAAAAAGTATCCATGTAAGAGATCAAGGCATGAAAAGCAACAGACCTGCTGGAAAGTGCTGAGAGAGGCCAAGATGGAACCACCAATCCAGACACTGTACTTCCTCTCAGGAGGCGCAACCACCTTGATCTTCATGCTGCTTGGTGCTAGCGCAGAAATTTCCTTGCTCATCCTATCAGCAATTCCAGGGAACATGGTAGAACCACCACTGAGGACAATGTTGCCATAAAGATCCTTCCTGATATCCACATCACACTTCATGATGGAGTTATATGTGGTCTCGTGAATGCCTGCAGCTTCCATTCCAATCATGGATGGTTGGAACAGGACCTCTGGGCACCGGAAACGCTCGGCACCAATTGTAATCACCTGTCCATCTGGAAGCTCATAGGTCTTCTCGACTGCAGAGCTAGATTTGGCGGTCTCCAGCTCCTGCTCATAGTCAAGGGCAATGTAAGCCAGCTTTTCCTTCATGTCCCTCACAATTTCACGCTCAGCCGTGGTGGTAAACGAGTAACCACGCTCAGTGAGGATCTTCATCAAACTATCGGTGAGATCACGCCCAGCCAGGTCAAGACGAAGAATAGCATGAGGGAGAGCATACCCCTCGTATATGGGCACAGTGTGACTCACACCATCACCAGAATCCAGCACAATACCTGCGATAGTCATTTCAAAGAATGAGTTCCTTTTATTAAGGAAACGAAAAGAACTTACACACAGCAGGAATTGGGACAGAAGACAACAAACCAGTAAACTAATTACTGAAGATCAGCAAGCAATTACTTCACAAAAGATTCAAACAATTTACAACTCAGAATCAGAATCCCCTCCAATCCTATTTTCATTAGAGAGAAGGGGTAGGGGGTGACGGAAGGAAAGGGGAGGGGGCGGGGGGTGTTTTGTATACTGTTCAAGTAAGAGAGCAACTTATAGTTGCAAGATACTCTTCCAGGAACCTTTTGGCAGTTAAATTTACTGAAAAAGAAAATTCAATAAGATACAAGTTAAATCAATATCTAGTAGTCTTAAG
Source organism: Syzygium jambos (assembly GCA_031216235.1). Classification (NCBI taxonomy): domain Eukaryota; kingdom Viridiplantae; phylum Streptophyta; class Magnoliopsida; order Myrtales; family Myrtaceae; genus Syzygium; species Syzygium jambos. The sequence continues at coordinate 32,912,501 of CM062226.1, read as the reverse complement.
TAGCAAAAAATTTGCTTACCTGTGGTACGACCACTTGCATACAAGGAAAGGACAGCCTGAATGGCAACATACATTGCAGGTGTGTTGAAGGTCTCAAACATAATTTGGGTCATCTTCTCACGATTGGCTTTAGGATTCAAAGGAGCTTCTGTTAAGAGAACAGGGTGCTCTTCTGGCGCTACACGAAGCTCATTGTAGAAAGTATGATGCCAAATCTTCTCCATATCATCCCAGTTGCTGACAATACCATGCTCGATTGGGTATTTCAATGTTAAGATACCTCTCTTGGATTGAGCTTCATCACCAACATATGCATCTTTCTGGCCCATGCCAACCATCACACCAGTGTGACGAGGGCGACCCACAATACTGGGAAACACAGCACGTGGAGCATCATCGCCGGCAAATCCAGCCTACAAAGGAGATTAGGATCAATCAGTACAGCCTCATCTTTGGAAACATTTGCATGCACATAAGTTCTCCATATTCGATTATGATAGCTCCAAAACAATATTCATATCTACCTTAACCATCCCGGTCCCATTGTCACAGACGAGTGGCTGGATATCCTCTGCTTCTGCCATATTCTTCTACCTGATGAGTAAGCAGTATTTATGCTTTTGTCAGCAGAAAGATAAGCGCTCAACTGCGCTTCAAAAGATAAAGACCCATAAAAGTGCCACCCATTTGATCGAGCTACCAAGGGAAAACGCTAATACGAAACACACATCAGTGCAAATCAATGCATCTGCTCAAAACATTCAGACAGGTCAAATAAATTCCTTCCATCGGCAGATTATTAGCAAGCCGAAACATCATCAGCCAGCCATAATTAATTCTCCCGAATGAAACAGCACGACATTGCTTTCTATTCAAGCAAAACTCAAGCCTTGTGCGGCAATTGACACCACGAGAATATTTCCAATGGTTCGGTGATCAAACATACGATCAACGAAATCACGGATCTGTGACAATGCACATTCGAGAATTTCCGGCACGCACTTCTCCACCACAGCTAGCATAAGGCAACGACATAAACCAAATGAGCTGAGTATCAGAAAAATCATCCCCGAGAAAATGCCACGGCCAAAAGTTGATTGAAAATTAGAAAATTCAAGCGCTCGTTAAAGTTACCGATTGGGAAAAAAGAGAAAGGTGACCGAGATAAAGACGATCTCGACTGCAAATTTTTCACACCCCCATAAATACGATCACCAAAAGTAGCAACAAAAAGAGCAAATCTCGAAGGCCCTTAAGATACGATCGCAATCGACAATTAACCAATCGGTTAACTCATCCCCCCCCCCCCTTCCCTCTCCTCACATTCAATCGGGGACAGAACCACCGCATTTTCCCCTCGAAGCATCTGACTTCTCAGCCGCTCCCCCCCCCCCCCCTCCCCTCGGAAACGACCCTCGAGGAGCCAGAGATCAGCTCAAACACCACAATGCAACCGAAAGAAAAACCCGGGAAAACAACCGAAACCGCAGCGGCGACCTCGCGCGATCCATATCCAGATCCACCAGCTCGGCTACGCCAACCCCGACGACAATCGAACACACACACACACACACACACACAAAATGAAAGAAAAAAAAAAAGAAAGAAGAAAAACCATCTCGGAAAACGCCGGGCGCCGCCGAAATGAAAGCAATCGCTCGTCCAAATCAACCAGATCCTCCGCGGCACCCAGAGATCCCCCCGAAGCGACTGAAGCACCGTAATCGGACAAAAGAGAAATCCCCAAAAAAGAGACGGCCGCAAACATCCCCGCGCGCGTCGCAGGCCCACGGGAGAGCGCAGATCTAAGCAATCGAAAGCAGATCCACCACCGTAGAAGAAGGTAGCGAGATCGAGAGAGAGAGAGAGAGATTGAACCTGCTGTCGAGAGATGCGAAGATTGCAGGCGAGCGAGAGCTACGAGGGGGGGAGTGTTTGAAGAGGGAGGAGGAGGAGGAGGAGGAGGAGTGGTGTTTGATATATATATATGGAGACGGGAGAGGGCGAAGGAGGGCCGTTGGATTGTACAGCCTGGACTGACGCCGCTCCGTGAATGAATGAGTGGCTCCCCCACCCCCACCCCTGTTTAGTCTACTCCCCTCTTTTTCTCCCCCCCACCTTTTTTCCCATTTTAAAAATTGCAATCGCTTTTTTTTTCTCCCCTATTTCTTTGGGCGAGGGCTGTCCTGACCATATATTGGGCATCGGCATCTCTTCAATTTCTTCTCCTCCTCTTCTCATTGCCTCCGTTCTCCATCCATGAGCCTTGGGGTTTTTTAGGGGAGCTTCTAGCAGTTTTTTTTCACTCCAATAAGAACTCTGCATTTTCGGGGGGCACGGCGTATTAAGAAATTGGGTTAGTTAGGCGGCCCGGGAATTCGGGGATTCCTCGACGGGTTGGTTCCTGAGTTTCGAAGAGGCGCGGCCGCGGGGCCTTCATCTTCTCCTCTCGCCGGCGAGCTTTAAATGGAGCGGCTTTAAATGACGGCGCCCATCGTATCTCGTTCGGACATTTCTCGCCCTTTTCTGGTCACTCTTAAGATGGACGAACTAGATTCTCTTCCGATATCTTGACAGGGGCGGTAAAACTTAAGATAGGATCGCGATTTTCAATTTGGTCCGTAAAAGTGTTTGGCACATACCCTCTTTTCTTCCTTCAATCTCCACACAAGGGATTGGATCGCTTCGATTGCGGCATTGCTTTATAGGTCATAAGCACAAACAGAGATTTTGTACACGCCCATTTCATTCCATGCATTTCGCTAATGATTTATTTGTCTTCATAATCATAAGACAAGGGATTGAATCTACCCTAATAACTGTCAATGAAGACGGTCGCAGCAAGAAAGCAAACTCTCTGAATCAATTTCTAAGCGCACCGCCTGATACGATGATCAGTTGGGCCCAAAGTGGGTAATTACACCGGAAAAATCAGAGGCAATGTGGAGAGTATCCGGAAGGTGATCATAATGATGTGTCGACCCCGTACGTTAGGACAGATGGGAAAGTAAACAAATCGGCTTCAGCGCTTTTAAGGCCTTTAGACAGCAGCAGAGCATGTGTTGAGAATAAATGGGGACATCAACATGTTTGTATGATCTGTCCGAATGTGGGTTTCGACTGATTACGATCGCAGTTGCGCCATGCACGTGTGCCGAGCTACCGTGATGCTTTAGGGCGCGCATGGAATCCATTCTAGAATAGAAATTCTGTTCCAGAGTGGATTCCGGAATAGAAATGCGTTTGTTAAAAAATTTCCGAAATGCATTCTGGAGCAATTTTCACATTTTGGAATAAAAATGCGTTAGTTAAAAATACTTGATTCCAGAATGAGTTTTGGGCAAGAAAAAGAGAAGCTACTTTTTATAGCTTCTTTCTTCCAGAATGCATTCTCCCTATTTTCTCTCTTTTTCTCACTAATTTTTTTTTCAGAAAATGCATAAAAATTGAAAAATTCCAGAAAAATTCATAAAAATTTCCAGAAAATAAAAAAAAGTCAAGATTTTGAGAAAATAGGAAATTTGGTGAATTTTTTTAAAAAATATAAAAAAATAAAAAATTTCAAAATTTTACAAAATGGCTTAGAATACCTTTGCGTACCTACTTTGAGTGAAATTTAATTTTTTTTGAGGTGCCCAAAAAAATAAAATAAAAAATAAAAAATTCACAAAATGATTTAGAATACCTTTGGGCACCTACTTTGAGTGAAATTTAATTTTTTTTAGGTGCTCAAAAAAATAAAAAATTTCAAAACTTCACAAAATAATTTAGAATACCTTTGGGCACCCACTTTGAGTGAAATTTAATTTTTTTGAGGTGCTCAAAAAATAAAAAAAATCAAAAAAATTTCAAAACTTCACAAAATGGCTTAGAATACCTTTGGCCACCACTTTGAGTGAAATTTAATTTTTTTGAGGTGCCCAAAAAAATAAAAAAAAATTAAAAATTTCAAAACTTCACAAAATGGCTTAGAATACCTTTGGGCATCCACTTTGAGTGAAATTTAATTTTTTTGAGGTGCCCAAAAAATAAAAAAAATCAAAAATTTCAAAACTTCACAAAATGGTTTAGAATACTTTTGGGCACCCACTTTGAGTGAAATTTAATTTTTTGAGATATCCAAAAAAATAAAAAATTTCAAAACTTGACAAAATGGCTTAGAATACCTTTAGGCACCTACTTTGAGTGAAATTTAATTTTTTTGAGGTGCCCAAAAAAATCAAAAACACAAAATAGCTTAGAATACCTTTGGGCACGCACTTTGAGTGAAATTTATTTTTTTGAGGTGCCCAAAAAAATAAAAAAAATAAAAATAGATTTCTGTTCCATAAATTAATTTCTGGAGCAGAATTGATCATATTTTACCAAACAGATTTCTTCCCTAGAAATCAATTTCTGGAGTAGAATGGTTACCATTCGCACCCTTATTATTCCATGGTAAGTGTTTGAAAAAGGGGCAAAAGAAGGATGGCTTTTTGATCAGTGAATGTGGTTCAATGATGATGATGAATATGGCTTGCTTCGAAAGGTGTCTTGGATCTGGCATTGCTAGCAGTACCGAACGTCATCAGTCCCTAGTGTTTGCCCGTCTTCAGCTTTTGGAATGCGATGGACATGACTCGACAGATACGTTGAAATGATTACTGTAGTGAAGTCTGAATTGAGCATAAGGCTCAAAGTTTTTAGTGAACAGCTTCCTCAACATGTGCAAATCCTAAAGATTGAAACTTGGCGAGGAACTAGGGATAAGATGCGGAAGCATGAGTTAGTTTAGTTGATCAAGCCTATTCTATATCCTGTCAACGGTTTTGTTAGTTAAAGTAAAACTTTACCTTATCTTGAATGCACCTATGAACCGGAGTCGACCCTTTATCAGCTAATCAAGTAATCCTCAGAAAGTAATCACGAATAATATCTAACAAATCATGGCCGCTATCACAGTCCACGCTACAAATGATTAATAACGCAAGTTCATCCTAAGGGGCATCATTCTGTGGGAAAAGATGGATAGATGAATAAACATAGGAAAAGGCGATAACATATGAAGATCAATCCAGAACCTTGCCAATGGACAATTGAACCCATAAGGTTCATGACATTATCCATGTAATCAAAATGAAAGGAGAAGTAGAGCAATAGCTAGACAAAATTAATTCAGTTGGATTACAAAGATTGTCTAGGACTGCTGACTAAATAGTGAACTGATCCGGAATCGAACCACAACTAAATGGAGATGCTGACATAGCGTTGAATTTCCTACAGGAAGGGAGGTAGGATCACCCAACGCCGTGGATATCTCGGTCTTCCTTCCTTTCCATCGAACAGCTGTTCAACAGGAAATTGTCAAATGCAATGCCAGAAGTACAAAAAATTTAGAGATCACGAATTAGTGATATTCCTAGACTCAACAAACCTCTCAGCATATACTGATGCCATATAGGATGCTTATGCATAGACATAACAACATTCATGGAAACTTAGAGCAATCTTAACAAGAACAAAATCAGGCCATGTTCAGCACTTGGACAAAGCACTAGGTATCTACTTTAAGGTAATTTAGTTTGTCCTTTAATAAGTGATTATCGTTGATGTGTGCCCAGCAGCTCTATACCCCAGCATGATTTCATTAGAACACTTAGAGCACACTTTACTGATACATCACGCTTGGACTCAGAAAGTTGAGCTCAAGCAATTCCACGCTAAATGAACAGAAAATGGTCTACCTAATGAGAATTGAGGAGCCTGAGTAGAAGATTAATGTCTAACTTTTCTGTTAATCATGATGTCTCTGGCAAACATGTAGACATGAAGTGACTTAGGAACGTCAGAAAAACATACCTTCTTCAAGCGGCGATGCTTCGCAAGGGCCCAATTGGTCATGATAAGAGCGGCGACCACAAGGAAGACATACCCAGCAATGGTTTGCGTTGCAATGTTGAAACCCAACCACTGATAAATCTCTGTAGTGTAATTTGCACAAGTAACGATGTTGAACAAGAAGCCGCGAGGAATTTGATATCCTCCATTCCCATCTGGGCTCCGAAGATTCCTCAGCAAGATATGACAATAAAAGTTTGAAACTTGACAAAGCAACGCAAATCCGAAGCCAATCTTCATTTGGAGGTCACTAACAGGAGTGTAAAGCGGATGGTTGACATAATAAGCAACGTATGTACCAAAGCTCCAATAATAGGCACAGTTCCGGAAAACATTAGAAAGGGGCGAGGTTGCATGGCTGAAACGGTGCACGAAAAATGTTTCCATAATTCGTTTGAAGTAGTGGAAACACCAGCAGTACAGAGCATAAGTCTGTACAGGGTGGATGATGCGCTCCCCTTCGTAGCCAAAGTAACGGTACACAGGAAAGAAGTAAAAGACCGGATAGAGGATCAAGGGACCAAGGTACTCCCAGAAGAAAAGAGTACGGTAAGAAACCTGTGGTCCAAGGTCCTTGAATACAACAGTTAAATTGGCTGAGTTTCCTTCAGTGTAACTTTCAAGGCTCTTTTTGTAGTTAAGAACGACAGGCTTCTCCTTTGATCCAGGCTGGAGAGGGAGTGTTAGCCGCTGTCTCGAAGGATAGAATTTCTTGGCTGTTGATGCAAGGCACAGGAGCGTGTTAATATAGCGATCTCAATTCCAAAACAATCATAGGCAAGTGAACATGAGGGTCCAGGCTAACTGGTTTCCACCAAAATGTGAAGCCAATGTACACATGAGAGAATAAAAGGTTCATTATCCCAATGTTAAGTCAATATATATAAGAGAGAATCAAAAAGGTTCATTATATATACTCATACATATTGGAAAATAGAAGGTTCATGATCACAGTGAGCAGCCATAATTTGAGTAATCACTAAAGGAGACCTGTGGTGATCAAAAGCACCAGAAATAATGACTTTTCAACTTGGGGTCATGCAAAAGATCTTTATGGGGAGCGATAACTCCGAAAAGAGGTTTGCAGAAAATTGAAAAGAGTAGAAAAAACTATCATAATTCCTGTTTTGTCTCACAAACAAGCTATTATTTATAGTCTTCAAAGGGACTCAAGTACTATTTCCCGAGTGCCTTAGGCAATACAATTAGAGAAGGTGCAGAATAGTAAAATGAGTTTCCTTAAGCAAAAGATTTCATCCTCTACTCATCCTAAACATGCAGATCTCCATGTCACAAGTGGTCTTGCCGGCGTAAAAATCATACGCGCACAAATTAAAGGCACATAGATAATTGCAGTTTCTGGTAATTCACCTAATTCATTTCTTATTTGGACATAGATAATTTAGCTAATTCAGGATACCATGATTAACTTTCTAGACAAACGAATTCCACAGGATGAAGACTGTCGCATATCAAAGTTAACAAACCAGGGAAAAATTAATTCAACCCAGATTTTATAAGTCCAGAGTGGGGAAGTTTTCTTATCTAAGGCATTCCTATAGCAACCGCGTAAAGTTGCCCAGCCTTCCACTAAGAAGGCCAGTCCTTCTAACCCAAACCGCAAGCTAAAATCGCGTGCACGTAGAAGCGTACACAATTCATCAGCCAGTGGAGCAAATAGACACGGCATAAACAGTGAAAGTAATTCGGATGTTCAACGAGAGAAGTGCGCGAGAGAGCTTACTCCTGCGATGTATCTCCTCCTGCAGATCAGCCACAGTGGCCTGCACCGCAAAATCAAACACATAGCAAATTCAATACTCTAACCGCAAATTCATTCGAATAGACCAATTAGATTGAACGACACTAAAACTTGCAACCGAAATCGAATCTAGCGAATCATTGAGAGATATAGAGAGACAGAGAGTCAGTGCGTACGTAGTCACCGAGCTCGACGCCGCCCTTCACCACTTCCCTGCCACTGCGCGCAACGACGGAGACCTTCATGTTGGAGACAGACCCACTTCACCAAACGGCGAAAAACGCCGACCCTTTTGATCCCCTCGGCGATTCGGCTCCAGATCCGCCCCAACGAGCTCCAGAACCCGAGGCTCAAAGCGGCAAGAAACGGGGGAGGGAAGGGGTGTCGCTAATGGCTCGTAGCAGGAAGGTAGGGGGGGCTAGACGAGGATGGTGATTTATACCAAAACAGAGATGGCGATGATAATAAAGGCGGATGGTTGGGGAGGTGGGAGAGCTAACTACTCCCAACTGGCAAACTGGCACTGACCTCGCCGCCTCCTCCTCCTCCTCCTCCTCTGGCTGATGAACCACACGCCATTATCACTGACTTCTTGACGAGGGAAAATGACACGATTAGCCTCTGAATTTTTGAGTTACTGTGCAATATAATCCTTTAAATTTTAATTTATTTAATGTGATCCCTAAATATTAATTTGATGTGTAATATAGTTCATAAATTTTTAATTTATTCAACGTGATTCCTGAACATGTTCAATTTAGTCTTTGTACTATTCTTTTAATTCAAAATCAGGGAATGTATTGAATGTTTTCATTTAATTTAAGGGTTACATTGAATATGTTCAGAAATCACATTGAATATTAAGTTAAAATTCACATTTTAATTCAAGATCACGAACTACATTGAATATTTTCATTTAGTTCAAAAACTGTATTCAACATATTCAGAGACCACATTAAACATTGAGTTAAAGTTTATGGATCATATCGAACAAATTAAAAATTAACGGGTCACATTAGGTCAAAGTTTGGAAACTATTTATGTATGTCATTATCCCTTATTTTGATTTTCCTTATTTTTAAATAATATTTCTTACTTGCATGACGAGAGAAACGATTTTCACGAAAATGCGGATGTTGAGATCCATTCTTGAGTGAACGTCTAATCAGTTCAAGAACCGGTCATCAATTTAGGTTTATGCTATTTAGTACAACTTATAAAATACATTTTTATGGCCAAAACAATAGCTTGATGTAATGGTTAGGCGGGCCACTCACTACAACAGTTGACCTAATTATTTAATTGTTTTCCTCTCAGATCTGGACACGTCAACATGGGGGAGCATCTGGTATGGGCATGTTTGATGTAATTAAGATATATAATGGTTTTTTTTCCTATGATAATTTTGGTTTGCAAGGAGGGATTATTGTACTCATGATGTCTACGTTGCCTTCTCGCATGAAACGCGAAATCAAGACGGTCTGTTTGAATGAGTTTAAGACCGCGTGCGAAAGGGATGGCATACTCATCTAATGATTTCTCAAGAAAATAAAGCAAGGAGATCATATTTTTCCGATCAGAATTGATTAGAGCTTTGCACGAGTTTTCCGCATGGATTTATGATGATTTTTCATGAATAAGATTTTTGTACACTCACCCCGTAGAATTTCTTTACGGGAGCAGGTTTTAAAGAACGACACATATATACTCTTTTATCTCTATATGATTTCACTCGTTCGTCTTTTAAGTTAAATTGCACTACAACGTTAAAGTAACGTGCAAATTAGGGCTAAATGGGATATTCAAAGCGAGACAAAAGTAGTATTTGGCTTTATATATATAAGTATTGATAGGTGTACTTGGAAAATCTTGGCGATAAGCAAGCGCACGTGCAAAAACAGAATAGATATGTGAAAAAATATATAGGGAGTTTTCAGTGCGAGAGTAATGTACTTTATAGCAAAAGTGTGTATAAGTGATGGATGGAGTTTATTTATAAATTTTGATTATTATTTTTCATTTGTCATAGATTATTATTACTTTTTGAAGGGTATAATTTAGAATAAGAAGCCGGACAAAGTAATTTTTCAGTTATATTTTTAAATGGGTAGATGGAGTAGATATATAAAGATATTTTGTGAGTTTTACGCTAGTAATTTTCGTTTAGGCAAACCACCTTAGGAAATTTGAAATCGGCAGTGAGCACAGCCCAACTTAATTTTCAGTCTAAAAGAGAAGGCCCACTCGATAAGTGCATATCGCATTAAACCAAAACCAAACACCCACCCAGGTTAGCCCCACCACCTCTTAAATTTCTAGCTTTTTATTAGATCTTCGTTTTTTTTTATTTCGATATTGTGTATTTACCGGGAGAATTGTTAATAAAGTCATAAATCTATTACACTTGTATTAATTCAATCCTACACATTTTAATTTGATCAACTGAATCCTAAATCTTTTGATGATTTGCCAATGCAGTCCATTCAATAATTATGACTAGAAATTGCTGATGTGAATTCGGCTGTCTTACGTAACAATTTTTTTGCTAGTTAGTTTTCCCATTTCTTTTTGCTGGTGATTGGTCACTGACCATCGTGGCTGACGAGGGCGAGGGCCGAACCTCACCCTGGACCAAGCAACCTCACGAGGCCTCACCCTTGCCGCCCATCATTTGTGGCCAGTAGCCGACGACCGGCCAATGGCGAAAAGAAAAGAGAAAAACAAAGAAAGAAAAGAAAAAAATTATTAAAAAATCGTAAATAATTGTTCACAATCATATCGTCAATTTACAAAGAGTATAAACGCTAACACCACACACGAGCGTGTACCCTTTTTTGTGCATACTTGGGAGAATAGATAAATTTGTCCATCTTCTCTCTAAATAAAAAAAAACATGAATTTCAAATTGCGGATCGATCAATCAAGAATTTAATAACCAATTAACAATAAAAAAACACAATTAGGATAACAAATATTTAATTCACGGATTAAAAGTGTGAAGAGATGAAAAAAATGCTATTATCTCTATAGACCGCTTCAATGTTTTATTATTTTTTTTAAAGCTTTTGATAAACAGAATTTATTAATACAGTGGAGTTGAGGCCTTTGCGTCAACTCGAAGTGCAATTTTTTACGCAATTAATCAACATATCAACTTTTTTTTGGGTAAGGGTCAAAATATAAATTAATTAATATAATTGAGGTGTCGCTCGCATGAAGTTACCTTCTTAACCCTCCTCCTCTCTCTCTCTTTCTCTCCCCCAACGGTCACAGATTTTGAATCCTCACGCCTTAACAGACTCTCGTCACTTCTTCATCTCCCTCAGGCTACCACCACCTCCTCCTGTCCTCTCGTCTTCTTCGTCTCCGTCCGTGCTTTCCATCTTCCTCTTCTCACTCCCCCCCCCCTCCCTCTCTCTCTCTCTCCCTCTCAAGCAGCCGCGGAGCCGGATTTCGGTTCTGCGTGTAGCCGGTCATCTTTGACGGTGCACCCAGAGAGAGAGCAAGGCGACTGTGGTCAGGCTCGAGGGCTCGGCTCAGCGACGGCTGATGGGCGGAAGATTCCAGAATATTGCTAGATGGATGTCGAGGCGCGCTTCATTCTGTGAGTAACCTGGAAATTCAATCTCTCCTTGGATGCTTCTCGTTTCCGTGGATGATGACGACGTGTTCTTGAAATTGTTTGACCTGTCGTTTCTCCTGTTCTGGTTTTGTTGGGTGTTCTGCAGTTGCAATCCTCTCCTAAATTTCTTGAATCTTTTTTTGTTAGGATTTTGTGAACGGGTGTCGTTGCATGACGACGATGCCGTGGCTTTCGTATGTTTCAAATCTTCAGACTATTTCCGGCGTTTGCAGAGAACTTTGCGCTTGTGCTTTGTTTAGCAGTTTTCTTGCCCAAAAAGATTGCGCTACAATTAGACACAGATCTGCTTACGGCAAATCGTCATTTTCTAAATTGGGTTGCTAGCAAACCTTTCACGATATTTCTGCTTCGAGATTTTAGCTGATACTGCACCCAGAGATGCACTTGCCGAACTGATTAAAGAGAACCTCGGTCTAATTTTAAACAACGGCGATGCCCTTTTTTTATCCATGATGTCTGACTTTTTTTTGTTATCGTACCGGTTTACGGAATACCATCTCCCAAATGTTAGAACTTATTGTCCCGAAAATCAGAACTTTTCATGCTTTTCTTAAATATTTTCATTCATCTTGGATCAATGTCTGCAATAAACTGTTTCTCTTGATACCTTGGCCTTTTGACAAGCCTATATGAGGATTTTTCTTCGAGTATGTTATCCTTATTGTACTTTTACTCAACGGCACTTTACAAGATATCCTTTTCCATCGAATAATATTTGGCTTTTCTTGAATTTTCTCAGTCCTCTTGGAAAAATTTTCTGAAATAAGCTGTTTCTCTTAAAACCTAGGTTTTCTAACAAGGCTTTACGATAATTTTTTATCCGCTTATTGCCCTTTTCCCAAAAACACCTTGCAAATTATCCTTTTCTATTAAATAACATCTAACATTGTTTGTTCTCATATTAGTTTTCAAAGTATTCATTTTGAAATGTCTGACTTGTTTGAAAAACGGATGTTTCATACTTCAACACTATATGTATGATTATAAACAAACTTTGTAGTTCGTGGAGGATGAAATTTTCTAGATCATTATCCTTGCCTTTTACTTGTAGTGCATTGGCATTTTATCCTTGCCTTGGGGGTTTTTGAAGATTATAAATTTTTTTTGGCAACTGCGATAGGAAGTTCCATTTCGCTTCTTAAACAACATTTTGTTTCAGATTTTCCTACTAAATTTTGAAAGCCAGTAAGTACTATGGCGTGCCCTCTTTTGCCCAAGTCGATTCCCAATTTTGCAATGATTTTCTTTCACCGGAGTTATTACATTTAAATATTTTAGGGACCAAAATTTGGTCCTAAACAACGTCAGACGTATCATATATGCATTATTCCACAAATTTGTTCAATCTATCCTAGAATCACTTTTTTTCAAGGAAAGGAAAACTACTAGAATGTGACTATTCTCTTCTTTTGGATTGTATCTTTTGAATATTAAGTTTTGTTTTGATGTTTTTTAGAAAAGTACCTTTTCCTGTCTTGTGACTTAATATACTATTTTCCAAAGGCTTTTTGCAAAATATCAACTGTCTAGCTTTTTTGTTCTTTCCAAAATTTTCTTTGCAAAATGTCTGAATTGTTGTTTGAAAACCGGGATGTTTCATTCTCCTAACACTTGACGATTTAAAACAAAATTGGCAGTTGGTCGAGTATTATAAACTTTTTTTCGCAATAGTGTTGGCAAATTCCATTTTGTTTCTAAAACAACATTTTGGTTTAGATTTTTCTACTGAATTTTAAAAGCAAGTATGATGTGCGCCTTCTTTTATTTGCAAGTTGATTATTCCAAATTTTGTTAATGATGGAACTTTTCTTCTTTGCTCGGATATTTTTTACATATAAACATCTTTGGGACTTAAGTTGCTTTTAAAGAACGTCATACATGTCATGTGCATTATTTCACGAATTTGTTCAACCTATTTGGAATTTCGGAATCCCTCTTTTTTCAAGGATAGGAAAATTATTAGTATGCTAATCTTTCTTTGTTTTTTTTTTGGAATGTCCTTTTTGAGTACTAAGTTCTGTTGTAAAGTTTTCTGGGAAAGTACCTTTCTTATCTTGTTAACTTATTATATATTTTTTCGAAGGCTTTTTGCATAATTTCACTTTCTATCCACACAATTTAACTTTTCTTGTTCTTTCCATCCCAGAGTATCCTTTTCAAAATGTCGGACTTGTTGTTTGAAATCGATGATGTTTGATGATTTAAAACAAACTTGGCATATCGTTGTGGATTTATAAACTTTTTTCGCAACGGTGTTGGGAAGTTCCATTTTGCTTCTAAAATATCTTGGGTCATACTTTTCTACTGAATTTTGAAAGCAAGTATTCTTTTGCCCAAGTCGATTCCAAATTTTGTAAATGATGAAACTTTTCTTCCTTATACCGATATTGTTTACTTTTAAATATCTTTGGGACATAAATGTGTTTTAAAGAACTTTATGCATATCACGAGCATAATTTGATGAATTTTTTTAACCTATTTGGTAATTTCTTTTAAATCAGTGGGATTTAACAATCTCTCTTTTTTCAAAGAAAGATGTTTGAATGTTTTTTTTTTTTGAAGAATGTCTTATTTGAATATTAGGTTCTGTCGTAAAGATTTTTGGGACACTATTTTTGAAAGGCTCTTTGCAAAATCTTGTTTTCTGTCCATACTGTCTAACTTTTTTTCTTGTTCTTTCCAAAGTACCCTTTTCAAAATGTCTTGACTTGTTTGAAAAATCAATCAAGTTCCTATGGCTTGATGCAATGCTTTCTGTGGTGCTTCTGATTAGGGGTGTCAAAACCAAACATAATACCCGAACCGAAACACAAACCGACCCGATCCGAACACGAAATTTTCTTATTGGGTCGGGTTAGGTCTCAACTTGTTTGGGTAACAATAAAAATAATTGGGTATTGTTTAGATTTATTGGGCTTGGGTACCCGAGCCCAACCCAAACAATAACGCAAACATAAATCCAAACTTCCTCAGAACTCGCCTACACGACTCCACTATCCGCCCCCTCACCCCCAAGCTCAACCCTTCCAACCCCCCGCTCACCGCCAGGACAACCTTCGTCTTCGCCCTGTCCTTCTTCCGCACCCGCCGCTTGGCAAACTTGATCAGCTCCGAGATCGACCGTCCCGCGCCCTCCGGGTCGTCCGCGAACGCCGCCAGCCCCGGCCGGACCCGCGCGGACTCGGCCCCCGATCCGCCGTCGCCGGCCACGGACGGGAAAGCCCCCTCGTTGAAGAACTCGAGGAGGCGGATGCGGGAGCCGGAGGGGGCGGCGTCGATGACGAGGCCGCGGAACCCGGGGCTCGGATCGGCGAAGATCGGCGAACCTGGAGGAGTTGTGGACGCCGAGGGCGGTGGCGAAGATGTAGTAGAGGAAGGGGACGACGCAGAGGGCAGCGGCGAGGGCCAGGAGCAGGAGCTTGGGGCGGGGCCTGGGGGGAGGCTGGGGAGGGAAGGAGTGCATGCGAGGGGGGAGCTGAGTGCGGTGAGGAGGGATGTAGGAAGATGAAGATAATGATGATGAAGAAGAAGAAGCTCTGGACTGCAGATTGGACAAGTCCATGGGAAAACCAGCAGCGTTCCGTTGGAGAGAGATCTTTCACATTTCAATGGAGGCCTCGCTCTGCGCAGATTTGAGAGGTTGAAGAAAGATCTGGCGTTAGACGGTGGGAGAGAGAGAGAGAGAGAGAGAAGAGGGAGTGGAGTTGAGCTTCGGAAAATGGCGCCGGACCGGCGAGAATGAATCTAGGATTCATTGTTTGAAACACGGCCCGACCCAACCTAGCCCGGCCTGATCGTGCGGTGATATCTTGTTCGGGTCTTGTTTCGGGTCGGGTTGAACACACATGGCCAATATTTCGGATCGGGTCGGGTATCATGAAAATCCGACCCGACCCGACCCATTGACACCCCTACTTCTGATATCTTGTCTATAAATGATTTTGATCCAGCTGAGTGGTTTTAACAAACTATTAATTTTATCAGTTGTCAAAAATTTACAAACCACAAAGCGCTGCAAAATAGGACATAATTTAGCCGAAATGCCTTACTAAAGTGTCCGAGTGTTCTTCAACTACGAGAGCGTGCCAGTCGAAATACTAGTACCTGTTGAGACCTATTGCTTTGTTGCTTTTCCAAAGATATTCATATGTTGGTTAGAGGGTTTGGGACTTCGGAGATGGGAGATCTGTTCGTGTTCTCATAAGCTTTAACGTCGAGTCAATTTCCCTTCAGGAATTTTCAGGTTGATGTTTTGCAAATTAGAGAACAACTTCATTTAAGGGGGCAAACGTGATATAGCGGGATTCGAGAGTATTGTGATTTTTGGAGAGATATCAAGAGCATTGATTTTTATAATTCTTGAAGGCGAGTTGATTGTGGAATGATCTCCATAATTTTTGGTCATTAAAAGTTTAAAGAGATGAAAATACTATTATCTCGATAGACTGCTTCAATGTTTTTCTTCTTCAAGCTCTTGATAAACAGAATTTATGAATACATCGGAGGTCTAAGGTAGTTGCGTAAACTTGAAATGCAATTTTTTTACGCAATTAATCGATATATCAATTATTTTTTGGGTCAGAGTCAATATATAAATTAATTAATATAATTGAGGTGGCGTTCGCATGAAGTTACCTTCTTGACCCTCCTGTCTCTCCCTCACCCAACGGTCACAAAGATTTTGAATCCTCACGCCTTAACAGACTCACGTCACTTCATCTCTCTCAGACCACCACCACCACCTCCTCCTGTCGGTCTTCTTCATCTTCGTCCGTGCTTTCTTCTTCCTCTTCTCGCTCCCCCCGCCCCCTTATCTCTCTCTTGAGTTCCCACACGGTCGAACGAGCGGCCCACGGAGCCAGATTCGGCTCTGCATGCGGCCGATCATCTTTGACGGTACACCCAGAGAGAGAGAGGAAGGCGACTGCGGTCAGTGGGCTTGAAGCGCGGCCGAGCGACGGCTTGTGGGCTGAAGATTCCAGGGTATTGCTAGACGGATGTCGAGGGGCGCTTCATTCTGTGAGTGCCTGGAAATTCAGTCTCTCCCTGGATGTGTCTCGTTTTCGTGGATGATGATGACGTGCCCTTGAAATTTTTTGACTTGTCGTTACTCCTGTTCTGGTTTTGTCGGGTGTTCTGCAGTTGCAATCTTCTCGCAAATTTCTTGAATCTTTTTTTTTTTTAGGATTGTGTGAACGGGTGTCGTTGCTTGACGATGATGCCGTAAGTTTCATATGCTTTCAAATCTTCGTACTATTTCTGGCTTTTGGTGAGGACTTTGCGCTTGTGCTTTGTTAATTAATTTTCTTGCCCAAAAAGATTGCCCTATAATTAGACACAGATGTGCTTCCGGTAAATCGTCGTTTTCTAAATTGGGTTTGCTAGCAAATCTTTCACAACATTAATTCCTGCTTCGAGATCTGTTATACTTACATAGCTGATACTGTACCCAGAGATGCACTTGCTGAAATGATTAAAGAGAAACACAGTCTAATTTAAACAACGGGGATGGCTTTTTTTATCCATGATGTCTGACTTTTTTTTTGTTATCGTACCCGTTTACGGAATACCATCTTCCAAATGTTTGAACTTATTGTCCCAAAAATCAGAACTTTTCATACTTTTCTTAAATATTTTCAGTCATCTTGGATAGATTGTCTGCAATAAACCGTTTCTCTTGAAACCTCTATGATGATTTTTCTTCGTGAGTGTTATCCTTACTGTGCTTTTCTCAGCAGCACTTTACAAGATATCCTTTTCCATCCAATAATATTTTGTTTTCTTGAATTTTCTCAGTCGTTTACGATAAATATCTGCGACAACCCGTTTCTCTTAAATCCTAGGGTCTCTAACAAGACTTTATGATTTTTTTATTCTAAATGTTATACTTTTGCAATTTTCCCAAAAACACTTTGCAAAATATTTTTTTTCTATCAATATAATCTAACATTTTTTGTTCTCATAGTAATTTTCAAAGTAATGATTTTGAAATGTCTGGCTTGTTTGAAAAACGAATGTTTTGTACTTGAACACTATTTGTATGATTATAAACAAACTTTGTAGTTGGTCGAGGATGGAATTTTCTAGACCATTTATCCTTGCCTTTTACTCGTAGTGTATTGGCATTTTATCCTTGTATCACGGGTGGATCGATTCACAACAACCTCACACCCGTGCGGTTTTAGGATCACTCCTAAGTTAGCCTTGCACACCCACACATTCGATTCACAAGAATAGAGAGAAAGTAGCGTAGTAGTATTTCCTTACAAATGAGCATGTGCCTATATATATATACAAGTACGGGTCTAATCTGATTCGTTAATCCCTTCATGATCCAACATAGTGTTTGAACCAATACAATCATTACATAGCTACTCAAGAAGTTCTAAAGGCCCTAGGGGTGTGGAGAAGCTCAAGGGACGCGGAAGCGTCATTTGTTAGAGACAACTGAAAGGTCGCGGACGGTGCTAGCGTCTAGTCACGAATGAGCCACTTCCCCTGCACGAAAGGGGTAAAACGTCTCATTCACGGACGGGCTCGGAGCCCTTCACTCTCTTGAGCCGTGTCATTCTCCCTCACCTAATCGGGCAACGCCCTCGTCTAGTCTTCTGCATGAAATGCGTCAATATGCTTTCGAAACTACCAAAGAGCTTCGGAGAGTTCCTAGCTTCGTTCACTCTCCGGAAGACCTCTTCATCAGACCAAATATTCTCGCCTTGACGCTCGATACTTCTTCCGTATGATCCGATCAGCCATGAGGAAGACCCGGACCGAGGGGAATCGCAGCGATGACAAGTCTAGCTTGTATGCGACCTTTCCAACCCGTTTGATCACTCAAAAAAGCCCTTCGTAGCGACAAATCAAGCCTTTGTGCACATCCCTATATCAGAGGACCTCGTGTCGCTTGGCCAAAACTAGGTCCCCGACCTGGAATTCCATGTGTCGTCGCTTCTTATCGACTCATTTCTTCATACGTTTGGAGGCCTTGTGTAGGCATTCCTGTGCCAAGTCCACTTGCTCATGCCACTCCTTGGAGACCTGGATGGGCTATTCCCCCGATAGCCCAAGGCAACCGTGTTTAGAGTGAGCGGTTGCTACCCCATCACGATCTCAAACAGGCTTTGGTTATGGACTCGCTCCGCTGTAAGTTGTACGAGAACTAAGCCACATCGATCAGTCTCCTCCAATTTACTTGCGTTGTGCTCACATAGTGCCAGAGGTATATTTTGAGAGGTGCATTCACTCTCTCTATCTGTCCATCGATTTGAGGATGCAAATTCGTGGAGAAGTTGAGATTTGACCCCAATAACTTGAAGAGCTTGGTCCAAAACCGCCCGGTGAACCGAGGATCGCGATCGCTCACGATCGTCCGTGGGACTTCCCAATATTTGATAACGTGCTTGACGAATAGCTTGGCCACCTCTTCGGTTGGACAATCCTTTGTTGCGGGCACGAACATCGTGTATTTAGAGAATCGGTCCACTACGACCATGAGGGTCCAACATCCTTCGTACTTGGGTAAATTCACAATAAAATCTATAGAGACACTCTCCCATGGACGTTCCGGGACGGGAACTGGCTCGAGGAGTACTGACGGCGAATGTTGTTCGATCTGATCCTATTGGCTCATGAGACATGTTTTGACATACGCGTCAACGTCGTCCTGCATGTGGTCCTCAACGGGCGCTATGGTGCGGTGGATCCCTGGATATCCAGCTCATTTGGAATCGTGGTACTTTTACAGCACTTCCTTCCTTAGTTTCAGCGACACATATAGTCGCCATCTCTTGGTATAGCGGAGTTTGTCCTCCCATCAGAATTGCCTGGTTTTGCCTTCTCACGCGTACTCAAGGAGTTGCCGGGTCGTTGGATCGTGCTTGAGTCTTTTCTTGATATGGTTGATCCATGGACAGCTAGGTCAACTTATGATGCTGGCCAAGTCCGACTTCTGGCTCAACATATCGGCCACTGAATTAGCCTTTCCTGGTTTATACTCTAGCATGTAGTCAAACTCGGCCAGGAAGTCTTACCACCGAACTTGTTTCGAACTCGGCTTCTTTTGGGTATGAAAGTAGCTCGTGCTCGTACCCATGTTATCCGTCCGCACGACGAACTTTGATCCTAGGAGATAGTGCCTCCACGTACGAAGGCAGTGTACCACCGCAATCATCTCCTTTTCTTGGACATATAATGCCGCTCAGTCTCATTGAACTTCCGAGACTCTTATGCCATCGGGTGTCCATCCTGCATGAGAACACTGCCTATCGCAAAAATTGAAAGTGTTAGTCTCTACCTCATATGGCTTGGCATGATCGGGCAGCATGCGCATTGGCTCCTCGATCATGGCCCGCTTCAACTGATCGAATGCTTCTTGGCATCGATCCGTCCACTCCTAGGGCCTTTCTTTCTTCAACATATCTATGAGTGGCATGGTGATGCTTGAATATTCCCAAACAAAGCGTTAATAGTAATTTGTGAGACCAAAAAATGACCTCAGCTCAGTCACCTTGGTCAAGGGCTCGCATTCGACAATGGTACAGATATTAGCCACGTCCATTCATACTTATCCATCCCCAATGAGATACCCTAAGAACGACACCACCTGTTGGGCGAATGCACATTTCTCTCGTTTAACAAACAGGTCGTTCTCACGCTAGACCTAGAAAACTCACCTCAAGTGCTTGATGTGCTTCTCTAGCATCCAGTTATAGACAACAATGTCGTCAAGGTAAACCACAACAAACAGGTCAAGGAACATGTTAAGTACCTTGTTTATTAAGGTGCAGAATGTGGCCGGCGCATTGGTCAAGCCAAATGGTATAATGAGGAACTCATATGACCCGTATCGTGTCACACATGCAGTCTTCAACTTGTCCCCTTCGGCGATCTGTACTTGGTAGTAACCCGACCGAAGATTAAGCTTGGTAAATCAACGAGCTTCCCTAAGCTGATCGAATAAGTCTGCAATGAGGTGGATCAGCTACTTGTTCTTTATGATAAGCTTGTTTAATGCCCGGTAATCGATGCATATACGGAGGGATTATACAAAGGAACTTAGGGAGAGAAATCCTGAAAGTACTATTACATTAAATGTTGAAAAACCTGATATGCAATCTAAGACATTGTTTGAGAAGAGTACATCTGTTTTTATGCATGTAAGAAAGGGTTCCTTGGTGGATATAAAAAAGTTGTGGGATTAGATGGTTGTTTCTTAAAGGGAATTTGTCAAGGTCAGGTTCTGTGTGCTTAGAAGGGATGCCAACGATTAGATTTTCCCAATTTCTTGAGTGTTTGTTAGAGTTGAGAGTAGCGACACTTGAACATGATTCTTAGCAAATTTGATGTATGATCATAATATTTTCAGTATATATGAACAGGGTTGGGTCATAATTAGTGACAAACAAAAGGTAAGTCTTATATTTAATTTTTATTTGTTATGCTTATTAGATAATCACATTTGTAATATATTCTATTGCAATCACTTTTTGTAAGGCCCTTGTATAAGGTGTAGCTGACTTGTTGCTTATAGCTAAGTATAGGATGTGTGCGAGATGCTTCTATGCTAATTGGGGCAAGAAGTATAAGGAGATACACATGCAAATACTGTTTTAGTAGTGTGCTAAGAGTAGTACTATGATGGAGTATGACGATCACTCTCAGGCATTGAAAAAATATCATATTCCATATCATGACTTGGTTCAAGCAAGGCCAAAGCACTAGTCAAGGGCGGGCGTTCTTCACCAATGATGTAAAATATGACATTATTAACAGTAACTTATGCAAAGAATTCAATGGAAGAATCATATATAATAGGTAAAAGTCCATTTACAGTAGTATGTTAAAGGAAATACAGATAATGATAATGACAAGGATTCATACATAGATGGATACATGTGCTAGGTGGAGAAAGGACCGTGGTTGAAGAATCGTAAGAAATTTAGAAAAAAATAGAATTGGTGTAACATACTGCAATGTGATCTAAAATGATGAGATTAGATATGAAGTGATGGACAAGGGCAAGAACCACGTGATGGATGTGTTCAAGAGAGACTGCTATTGTAGAAGCTGGCAGTTTACTGCTACCACTGCCTGTACGTCTCT
Source organism: Syzygium jambos (assembly GCA_031216235.1). Classification (NCBI taxonomy): domain Eukaryota; kingdom Viridiplantae; phylum Streptophyta; class Magnoliopsida; order Myrtales; family Myrtaceae; genus Syzygium; species Syzygium jambos. The sequence continues at coordinate 32,891,118 of CM062226.1, read as the reverse complement.
GAATCTACAAAGAATATATTTGTGTAAAGTCTTGTGGATGAAGCAAGCATGATACAATGGAAATATGGATGCACTAATCGAAATTTTTCGCCTTGAAAATCGTGTTTGCGATGATGTAGACCCAGTCTTCTTAATTGCGCACATTGAACTGTTATGTCCTGTCTTAAAGAAGTTCGTCATGTCATCTTCATTTCGATCCTGGACATCCTAGTTCCACTTGCCCACTTACTTTCCTCCCTTGTTCTTTTTTGTTTACGTCTACTGGCCTTCACCTTGTCTGGAAGTGGGTCAGGTGGCTTCGTATTAGTTTGTTTCCAAAATTTCTCTCCTGGAACTGACATCATCATGTTTTGATATGTAGCTAAGTACTTGGTCTTCTTGTAACACTCATTAACATAGTCATATATGCATATGATTTATAGTAGAAAAGGAATTGGGACAAGGGATGATAGTAAGCTGCCATCTCAAGAGCAGTCTCTCTTGAACAGATCTACCACATGGTTCTTACCCTTATCCATTTCCTCATATCTAGTCTCACAATTCTATATTGCATGGCAGCATTTCGCACCAACTCTATTTTCTTCTAACTTTCTCACGGTTCTTGGACCATAGTCCCTTCTCCACCTAGCACATGCATCCTTCTGTGTATGCATACTTGTCATTATCATATTCGCATTTCCTCTAATGTACTCTAAATGGACTTACATCTGGCATGTATGATTCTTCCATTGAATGACTTGCATAAGTTGTTGTAAAAAATGTCACATTTCACATCAATGGTGAAGAACGCCCTGGACCGGTATTTTGGCTTGGTTTGAACTAAGTCATGATATGCATCATGGCTGATTTTCTTCAATGCTTGAGAGTTTTCGTCATATTTCGTTGTAGTACTATTCTTAACACACTATCAAAATGGTCTTTACATCTGTTTCCTTATATTTCTTGCTTTAATTAGCGTAGATTTGTCTCGCGCACATTCTATGCTCAGTTACAAGCAACAACTGAACCACAACTTGTACAAGGCCTTGCAAAATATGATTACAATGTAAAGCATATATGTGACTATCTAAGAGGCATAATAAATAAAAATTAAATTAGCCTTTTATTTATCACTAATTATGACCCAACCCCGTTCATATGTGCTAAAAATGTTGAGATCATACATCCAAGTTGCTAACAACCACGTCTAGGTGTCGTAACTCTCAACTTTGACAACTGCCTAAGCAATTGGGAACATCTGATAGTTTGCATCCCTTCTAACACACAAAGACCCGACCTTGACAAATTCCCTTTAAGAAGCAACCATCTAAACCTTTCCTAAATCCACCAAGGAACCCTTTTTTACAAGCAGCAAAATAGATATATATTCTCTCAAATAATGCCTTATATTGCATATAAAGCTTTTTAACCTTCAATATAATAGTACTCCTAGGATTTCTAACCTAAGCTCCTTTGTATAATCTCATAGTTTTGGATATTCCTTCTTATAGTTTCCTATCAACACTTGATAAATAAACAACCTAGCCCTTTTGCACTGAGTTATACTTACATCTAAGCCTAATTGCTCATTGATAAGCTCCTTAAAAGCATTAGTTTTAATAGTTGGCATCGATCTTATTATAGAAAGATAGTGATTTGTCAACCTTGAACTTGTCACCCTCCTATTTTTGAAGCTAAGCTAATGCCATAGGTATGTTATGAATAGTAGGTTTTCACATGAAATGATCCAGCATGAATATCAACAGATCCATAAATCTTCTAATAATAACTTTCATGAGCACATTTTGGTCTGACAAATTTTTTGTCATTCTTTATAAATTTATCTCTCTACGCTTAGACATTGAATATTCTTTTAGAACATCTTTGAATTGATGTTATGAATAGTAGGTTTTCACATTGAAATGATCCAGCATGAATATCAACAGATCCATAAATCTTCTAATAATAACTTTCATGAGCACATTTTGGTCTGACAAATTTTTTGTCATTCTTTATAAATTTATCTCTCTACGCTTAGACATTGAATATTCTTTTAGAACATCTTTGAATTGCATACTACAATCAAATGCCATAGATAGAGTAAACACAAGCACAATACAATTAGAATCATATCTTGGACCTTCTAGCAAAATCATCATCTTCTCCCAACTCCAAACTCTCATCTCCATCTGTTTCGTAGCACTCTATCTCGTAACTAGTTTCGGCATTAATTATATTATCTACAAATCCCATGAATGGCTCCCCTGTAATAAGATCCTTTGTGACCCTCCCACAGAACTTTGTCACATTCTTCCTTGCTTCTAAGTCATCAGGATTTAAAATCGCTCAACCACTGTCTCATTACATAAACCAACATCAGCATGTGCTCTCTCACCGACCCCCTGACCAACACCCTCACCTACACCCACATCGAAACCATCACCCTCACTGGTTGCAAAATTTTCTCCATATACCTCAAATAATCAATGCAAATATTGAAACCTAGATCAACAACACTATTCTCATTCCATATGTATGTCAACCCATCTTTTAGGGACTTTTCAGGAATCTTAAAACAAAACTTTTCGAACATACTATTTACACTATTCATGATGTCTCCGATGAAGCTTTCAAAGCTTATTCAATTGATATCAACTTTTACCATATCAAACTTCCCCCTAACATATTCAAGCATTGGGCGACGGGAAAAATTTTCACGATAGAAAAGACAGACCCATGCTGACTTGTCACTTGTCTCGACCCTTGACAAAAAACGCAAGGTTCATTGAATAATCACGCTCATTCATTGAATAATCTAAGGTACGTGACGATATTTCATAGTTTGCGATGGGCGATGTTGAGGACTCGTGTCTCGGGGACTTGGACCTGCATGTTCAAGTAGGATCATTGATTCGGAATTGCAGAATCGGCAATTCATGAGCTTCAACGAGATTCAAACGCGCAATAAGTTTCTTGTGGCCCGTGATCGACAATGTCAAACTTCACTGAGGAAATCAATGCACAATCTCAATGGGATTGTTTCCTCTTTTTTGGTAGTTTTTGTTGTACTTGTCTGCATAAAATTGTGAAATCATAGGGTGCCACTGAGAGTCCACACCACTTAAATGTAAAGACAGTTTGGGGCGGCCTCGGGTATTTCCTGAGTGTATGCTGTCTCGAAACTTTTCCTTTCGTCCTTTCGATGCAGAGACCAATGAAAACAGAGTATCTAGTTAATCAAGCTTAACTGTGGCAGCCTAATTTGATCAAGAAGAAGTTAGCAGATCTGGAGGTTATAGAGCTCTCATCTGCAGTAAGAACAACCCCATTTTCGGCCTCAGCAGTAAGAGACTTGACGTGAGAAACAAATTGTGATAAGTCCAGTAATATGGTTGAGCTGTCTATAAGAACAGTCCGAAACCAAAAAGAACACTAAAGGACCAATGCTGCAACATGAGCCTTGTTCGTCGCTGTTAACAAGAACAATAAAAAGAAATAAGGACTAAAGACCAACACCGCAACGTGAGAAAGGGCAAAAAAACATAGAGAAATAACAAAAAAATTGGATCATTTCTCGATTTGTGCATGTCATCCTTGAGCAAGGGCCATGTTAATCTTCTTTGTATTGTTCCAATTTTATCGGATATCTCTAAAGAGACTCATTGGCTGGATGATAGCGGCATATGAAGGGTTCAGTTTTACGAGTGGCAATCGGGGTAGGACTTCACATTTATATTTCTCATGTGCATGTCGAGAGAAAACGATTTTCATGGAAATGTGGGATGTTGAGATCCGTTCTCAATATGTAGAAATTTCTTTACGTGAGTAGGTTTTAAAGAATTAATGACACATATATACATGTTTAGTATGTAGATTTATTTCATAAATATGTTTTTTTTTGGGTAAAGAATTTATTTCATAAATATGTTGATATTTCCACATTCTAAAACCGCTTGCGTGAAAGAAAAAACCTTTACATTTGCGATGTATATAATATAAATTTGAAAAACATTCCAAGAACTATGAATTGACTCGATTTATGTGGTCAAAATCACATACAAGCGAAAGCAAAACGCCCTCAAAATGTCATAAAAGAGAAACCAGTTTCATGCATGCGTGTGGTTATTTTTCATTTCTGGTGCAATATCATAGTGAATTAATAATAATATTTAATTGGATGAAGAAATAAAACATTTAATATAATTTTCTTTATCGCCACTATACAGATTTTTGTAGAAAGCAATCATGGAATAACATTTTACTATTCTTTCAATAATTAAGGACAAATATTTATCGAAACTTAGAAAAATGATATGAGAGAAGGTTGAGATTGATTGTCACATTTACTAAAACTTAGTGGACCGGTAGTTAACTCTTTTCGCTCTTTTATCAGTATATCCTTTTTCTCTAGATGGTTTCATTTGTTCGTCTTCAAGTTAAATTGCAATACAACATTAAAGTAACGTGCAAATCAGGGCTAAATGGGATATTAAAAGCGAGACAAAAGCAATATTTGCTTTATTAGTATTAATAGGTGTACCTGGAAAGTCCTAGTGATAAGCAAGCGCACGTGCAAAAATAGAATAGATATGTGAAAAAATACATAGAGAGTTTTTAGGGGAAAATTACCAAAAAAGTCCTAAACTTTTTGCAATTGTGCCAATTCAGTCATAAACCTTTTTTTTTACCAATTCAGTTCTAAACTTTTTGCAAACCAGCCAATTCAGTCCTTTTGACCAGTCGGCGTTGACGTGACCGCCGACCGGCTGACGTGGCATCGGCCAGCGTCTACATGGCAATATTTTAATATTTTTTATCATTATTTTTTCTTTTTTTTAGTTTTTTTTCTTTTCCTTCTCCCCCTTGGCCTGTTCGGCCAGGGGGAGGCTCGCTGGCGAGGGCCCAGCTCACCTCGCCGGAGCTGGGCCCTCGCCGGCGAGCCTCCCCCTGGCCGGACAGGCCAAGGGCCAGCGAGCCTCCCCCTGGCCGAACAGGCCAAGGGGGAGAAGGAAAAGAAAAAAAAATAAAAAAAGAAAAAAATTCAAAAATATTTAAAAAATATTAAAATATTGCCACGTAGACGCCTGCCGGCGCCACGTCAGCCGGCCGGTGGCCACGTTAACGCTGGCCGGCCAAAAGGACTGAATTGGCTAGTTTGCAAAAGGTTTAGGACCGAATTGGCGCAATTATAAAAAGTTTATGACTTTTTTGATAATTTTCCTGAGTTTTTAGTGCGAGGGCAATGCACTTTTTAGCCAAAGTGTGTATAAGTGATGGATGGAATTTATTTATAAATTTTGATTATTACTCTTTTTTTTGTCATAGATTATTATTACTTTTTGAAGGGTATAATTTAGAATAAGAAGTCGGACAAAGCAATTTTTCAATTATATTTCTAAATAGGTAGATGGAGTAGATATATGAAGGTACTTTGTGAGTTTTACGCTAGTAATTTTCGTTTAGGTAAACCACCTTAAAAAATTGGAAATCGGCAGGAGTGAGCAAAGCGACCTGATTTTCAGTCTAAAAGAAAAGCCCCGTCCGATAAGTGCATATCCCATCTTACCAAAATCAAACACTCACCTTGGTTAGCCCCACCACCTCTTAAATTTGTAGCTTTTTATTAGAGCTTCGGTTTTTTTATTTCGATAATGCGCATTTAATGGGGAAATTATTTAAAAAGTCCTAAGTCCTTTGACGATTTACCAATATAGTCCATTCAGTTAATTTTGGCTGGAAATTGCTGATGTGGATGTCGATCGTCCTGTGTGGCACGACTGACACTGATGTTGATGATTTTTAAATAATTCTTTTTGAATGTTTTTCTTTATTTTCCCCTTTTCTTTTTGCCAGTGGCCCGTCTCTAACCATTGTGGCCAGCGAGGGCCCCCCTCATTAGATCTGGTGGGCCGACCCTTGCTCAGGACTTAGCGGCCTCGCCAAGCCTTACCCTCGCCGGTCATACCCTGTGCCGGTAGCCGACAACTGGCCAATGGTGAAAAGAAAAGGGAAAAATAAAGAAAATAAGAAAACAAATTATTAAAAAATCGTAAACAATTGTCCACGGTCATATCATCAATTTACAAAGAAGATATTTGCAAACTAAAGACCGACAAATAACACGAGCGGGTACCATTTTCACCATCAATTTACAAAGAAGATATTGATGATAAACGAGCGTGTATCATCAATAACACGATGTGAAACCACAAAAATGGTAATACCACACACGGGCGTGTACTATTTTTTGTGCATACTTGGGAGACTAGATAAATTTGACCATCTTCGCTCTACACAAATAATAAATCTTGCTAAAAAAAAATCAATTAGGACAAAAAATATTTAAGGGTTAATATTACGAAAAACTCTAAACTGGTACACCCGTGACAATTTTACCCCCAACTAATTTTTTAACTACCAAAAATTTTAAACTATTTTTTTGATCACTAAAAATCCTACACTGGTACACATGTGACAATTTTATCCTGAACTAATTTTTTGACCATCAAAAATTCCAAACTGGTACATCCGTGATAATTTTATCCCGAACTAATTTTTGACCACTAAAAACTCCAAACTGGTACATTTGTGACAAATTTTCCCTCCATTAGTGTCCGTTAAATTAGATTAATATTACGAAAAATCACAAATTGATAAACTTGCGACAAACAGAGGGATAAAACCCCAAACTGGTAAACTCATCAACTACCACATGTCACCAAACTTAGTAATTAGACAATAAAATTTAACATAAACTAACTGAGGATAAATTTATCACAGATGTACCAGTTTAGGGTTTTTGGTGGTATTAACCCAATATTTAATGCACAAATTAAAAGTGTAAAGTGATGAAAATACTATTATCTCTATACACCATCTTCAATGTTTTTTTTAAAGCTCCTGATAAAAAGAATTTATTGATACGGTGGAGGTCTAACTTAGTTGCGTAAACTTGAAGTGCAAATTTTTTACCCAATCAATCGATAAATCAATGTTTTTGGTCAGAGTCAATACATGAACTAATTAATATAATTGAGGTGTCGTTCGCATGAAGTTACCTTCTTAACCCTCCTCTCTCTCTCTCTTGCACAGCCAACGGTCACAAAGATTTTGAATCCTCGCGCCTTAAACTTCATTGCGACTGATTCTGAAAATAGCAAAAGTGGCTTTTCATATTGTCATCGAAGTCCTCCTCCCGTCGGCAACCAGGGCAGACATCATCAGAGAGCTTTTGGAAGGCATCTATTATCGCCTTTCCCGGTGCTTTCCTCGATGATTTCCCAAACCTCAAACTGTGAATAAAATCGTGATTTTCATAAAACAATGGTTGAGATTCATTGAGGTACCAAGAAAAGTACCATGTAGAAAAATCAAGTACATTGTAGAATTCATATACGCGACTCCTGTATTATATTTTGGAAATACAACTAACCGTGACTCTTGTATTGTATATAGGAAATTCAACGCGCGAATATTAGAAACAATTAATCTGATGTGACGATTTCTTGATGAGGTGTTTTATCATCCTACTTTGTTTCAACAGTTACCTGTTTGCTGTGAATTTAGCGAATTGTCGCATCTAATTTTGAGAAGTCTATTTGCAGGGAAGACAGAGTGATGATTTATTGCATTCACCATATAGTTCTGATCGGGCGCTTCTCGGGTCCCATAGGCAATATAAGGGGACATGGTCCCCTTTTTTGGCTGTAATTTTGCTGAAGTCATCATAATTTACCGAATATTATTGTAAAGTACATTTGCATATGCATATAGTAATTTAAATTTATGGATCATAATTTACTTGTAATGGCCGTAACTCGTTTACACTGATAACTAGTAATTTATCTTATAGATGGTAAATTGACTATAGCGTCCATAACATGAAAATACTGACACTTAGAAACTACTCAATAGCATAGTAAAATACCTCAAATTTTATGACACGTATACTTAGTAATTCCCCTTAATAATGTTAATTTTACTCTAAATCTTTGGAAATGATAAGTTAGTAACCATTTTTTTTGTCATAAACGAGCTTTCCATTCATTAAGTATGGGCGCAATTACACGAAAAAGGGGCATCATAGCTAATGGGCTCTCAAAGTGGAAGTGAGGGGTTTGATACCCAATTAAGTGGAAGATTATTACATCTACGGGCCTTTGTGGCCCAATACGCAAGCCTATTTGTTCCTCTAGGACAATGGGGTATCTTCATGTTTGGAAAATGGGCCAAGAGAGATTTGCATTCCATGATAAGTGCCGAGACCTCCCAAGAGCAGATCACTTCTTCCGTGAGAGAGCTTATCAGACTTAAGTTACTCAAGAGCATAGATCAGATCAGTTCGCATGGAGAAGCACTTGAGAGTTTGAAGACAAGCTAAGGTTTCAAATTATAGCGCTGAGTATCCACTTACTTTCCGCGCAAACCCATCGATCAGTTTTTCCTTAGAATCACGGCAGACAACCATTTTAGCGTGTTGTAATTAACCTTTTAAGTCTCGTAGGTTGAATATCATAGCTACATCCAAGCCCAATGACGGAGTTCATCGACAATGTTTTCAATTTCATCGAGGATCATTTATCCGGTGTTGCTGTTATGTGAACAAAATGAAGATTTTTAGCAATCCTTGATTACTTAATAAGACTGGTATACAAAGTTCATTTATTAAAGTGATTTGGCAGTCTGCAAGGGTGGACCACATTCAATACCTTAAAGAAACCCTGCCATGTCACTTTATTAGCAGATTTTTTAAATCAGTCGCGAAAAGTTTAGCATTTCTTACTGTTGTTTTAGCTGTCGTTTGAATCACTGTATGACTATTGATGGATTGTTGTAGCATTAGCGTGCAAGTTCGTATGGATGCACTCCTTTTTCGGGGGTCTGATAAGGAACCGGAAATGTCAATTTACTGTAAATAAATAGGGTCGTAATCTTAATCCATTTCTACGTAATTGATTGTAAGGAAGTTCGCCTTGCCATATCGCTGATGTTGAAAAAATTATGGCAACCTATCTGAAAGTGTTAAAGACAAAAACAGTAAAGTAAAATCTAGTGATGTTAGATTTAATACTAAGGCCGAAAAATCTACCTTTTCCATTGGAAAAGGTAAAATTGAACTTACTCGTGGTGGGCAAATGAGGAGGAAATTGATAGAATTGCAGTGAGTATATGGGATGTAGTTGTTAGTGCATGAAATGCAGTTAGGCAGCCTCTAGCCTCCTTCTCTTTGCCTGCACACTAGAAACGGTCATGGATCTTAGTATCGCCCTATGAGGGCGTAAAATTTTTGGAAACTCATGTGAAGTTGTAAACATCCGCGAACCTGACTTTGACTTGAGTGGCAAGATTGGCTTCCAAGTAGCTAGGCGGGCATTCGTCGTCAGAACAACCGCAGGACACGGCAGTGGAGCCATGACTAGTAGCCTCAACACGAGCTTCTAAACCCTCAAATGGCTCACTCATTGATGATGGCTCCAACTCCGGCTCAATTTTGGATTCAGCTATTCACTCTTTATTAGACTTGTCAAAATGGATCATAGATCATTTCTTAACATATATTTAAGAGGCTAAGTTATTATATGGGTTAGTTATTTACTAAATGGGTCAGAAATGGGTTTAGAATGGTAAAGACTAAAATAATATGGGTGGTAAATGGGTTCACAATCCAACCCACCTTTATAGCTCTCTCTTTACTCTCTTTTGCCCTCAGTTGATCTCATGCTCGCTCGCTCCGCGCTCTCACTATAATTTGAGTATGGATTTTCTAAATTGAGTTAACTATGAAAGTATTTTAGTAATATCAGTCAGATTTGATTTGTGTTACTAGATTTATATTATATGAAAATATGCCAAAACGGATGAAATTGATCAATTTAGATCGAACTATTTTCTTCCCGACTTACCTCCTTTGCCAATATGTTGAGACGTGAAAGGTCGTGCCTCTGGTTGACTTTTCAATGCAATGGGGAATCAACAATTGAGATGGCCGCCTCCCCGTGAAGGACTGCAATCATTGACCCGAATACTGTGGGAGTTGGCAATTGGGATTTAGAGTCTCTCCGTTTTCCCTTTACCATTCTCATTTGGAGTTAAACACGAATGGTTCTTCTCAAAGTTTATATCGATAGAAAATGGTGCAACGAGATATACCCATATAACTCTACTCTCATTTCACATGCATGTAATCGGGCCTTAGATGTGAAACGTGGAGTGTGCATATCGAGTTCATTGTATACTATATATTGACGTGCTAATTTGCATAACCTGAGTTTCTTTTTTTTGGCTTTACCTGAATTTGAGTGAGGATAGAAAATGCAATACATAGAAAGTGTCCATTGTATATAACCCTTGCACTGGTGCAAGCAAAATGCACATTACGCAAAATTCGGAACAGTGGGAAGAAAAGAGAATCTTTAAACCTTTGCAGGGAGGGAAAAAGAAGAGAGAAGTGAGAGAAGTGCGACACAGACGTTGGCGAAGAGGAGGTAGTTTGCGGCTGCATGATCCTTGTTGAAGAATTTGTCGACGGCTGATCCCGTCCTAGTACATATGATGCAATCTGCGAAATATCAAATAAAAATTTAGGTCATGGTTGAGGTTCTTCTATGAGATTAATTGATTCACCTTACGCGTCGATGGTCCAAATTTGATTCATACTAAAGCCATTGCGTGTTAACCAATATATTTCCTTAGGTTGATGAATTTTAAATTTCTACATACCTTGTTGCCGAAGAAATCAAAGAGAGTGCTGTCGTCGCTGTTTATCAGTTGATTCCCCCAGCATGTACTTGCAAAATTCTCATTACCCTAGCAAAAAAATATTTTTTTTTGAAGAGCTGACTTAATTACAGTCTGTTCTATTTCTAATTCAAGTAAAAGAAACTGTACATGTCCCTAAAATTATTAGTTGAAAATTGTGAATCCCAATTCTAAGTTAAGCCGTTACATCAAGCAAATATTATTGGTATACATTAGATTAGTCTGCTCGATTTATAAATATAGTACACGTTTTGAACTTTTCTAAATATCATTTTTAGAGAGAGAGAGAGAGAGAGAGAGAGAGAGAGAGAGAGAGAGAGAGGTATGTGTTCCTATCATGTTCCTCTTTTTTGCTTACATCGACTTGACAAAGGCAATAATTGAGTAGTTGAGCATGATTTAATCAAATACATTGCAGAATTTATTTGTACTTTTCACCGATGTGATGAACTAACTCTATTGTACATTGGTTAGTTTTGTGGATTGTGCAAATGTACCACTTCTAATACCGAGTCTTTAAGAATTAAACATTGATTCCGGCCTATCTTGAAAGGGGAGCCGTCTTGCTAAGAATTTGGTCTAAATTCTATAAGGTAGTCATTGTAATCCTCTATAAGATATTTGATAGAGAATGATAATAAAATTTTAAAGTGCGAATTTGATGTGAGCGAATCACTTCCATTCTAGGAAATTAAATGTGTTCTTCCACCAACCATCATAACCAGATGGTCATAACAACCAGTTAGTAGTTCGATAGTTGTCTTCGATATTGTATGAAAAATTCAAAGTCTAAACTCACGGGCTGTCGTCCAAAATTCCTGATGTTGGAATACACGGTACGGTACCTTCTTGGTGATCCTATCTTAGATTCCTAATGTGTTGAGAGTATCCTCCTAAAGTAAGTCAGAGTTCAAGTGTAACATTGTGAAATTTCCACACAGCAACACGTGACTGACACTCTAGATTTGATTTCTGATAATGGAAGAAATTTACATGATAGAATAGAAGGTGCAGAGAATTAGCTTCGGCTAGAATGTTTAACAGCAAAGCAAGAATATTTATAGATGTTACTTGTACGCGAACAGATAAATCACGGAATAAGATGACGTACATTATGCCTTGATGTATATAATTAGTTCAAGTCTTAATGTATAATTAGCACTCTTCATTGAGTTTGAGAGAGAGAGAGAGAGAGAGAGAGAGAGAGAGAGATTATGGCAAAAGCAATAAATCAGTAGTTGAGCAAATTTAATGGTAATAGAAGGAAATTCTACGGTCACGTATAGGAAAATACGGGATCGATCTCGTTTGATCATAGTCGTTATATTAAGAGAGAATAAATTTCAACTGTTGGAAGATTTTAGAATAATAGTAACTTACAAACATTTAAGGGAAATTACTGACTATAAAATTCCCAATGTTACTATTGATTCTAGAAAATTAAGAATTGCTCACAATAGAGCCCTTAAGTTTATGAACTGTAAAAGGAATGGTGTGACGATTGAGGTAAGATATTAAGCATAGAGAAAATAATTGGCAACGAATTCAGTTGGTTTACCATATTTCATGGAACTTACGAACTCTAGGAAATTTAGCCTTACGAGACTTTAAGGTAAGTTACTGCATTTGAATAATGGTTACTATTACTAAGTTGTCATTCACAAGGGATAGTAGGAAATTTACAATTACTGAGGAAAACTATTTAGCAGAGGTACCATCCCTTGTAACAATATATGGTATTTTACTATGTTATGTTAAATTATTAAGTGTTAGCATTTTCAGATTACGAACTCTATAATGAAATTACGTCCATAAAGGTAAATTATTAGATATATGTCAAAACGAGTTAAAACGCGACTATAGATGGAATAATGACTCATAAAGTTAAATTACTATATAAACTATAAAGCGTGACCAACCTTGAGATGATTTCAGATGAATTACAACGAATTTGAAGATCATTACGGTCTTACAGGGGACTTGTCCCATTTTTTTTTTATCTGCGAGATGTACCTACATTTTAAACAAAACTCTACCCACACTTGAACACGAATGGAGAAATCACAGATAAGGGTGACATAAATCATGCCTTGTTGTACATAATTAGTTACATCAAGCCTTAATAAATAATTAGAAAGCTTAACATTATATTGCCGATTTTAATTAGCTTGTTTTGCTCAAGTTTTAAATATAGTGCACGTCGAAATTCTCGAACAGCACCTCCATTGGCTCTTACGTATATATATGTGTGTGTGTGTGTGTGTGTGTGTGTGTGTGTGTGTGTGTGTTGAGTCGTTACATCAAGTCTTCGTGAATAATTAGCATCGTTAACATTATATCGCCAGTTCGCATTAGCTTGTTCTACTCGGTTGATAAAGATACGTGTGACTTTGAACTTTTCGAATGGTATCCTCGTTGACTTGGGGGGCTTACCTTCTATAGTGATTAAGAATCATTCTATAACCAACACGCCTTCAAAACAATATTATGGAAATCACTGGTTTGATATTGTCCTGTTTCATGTTTCCTTTTCATTATAATGAGCCTTTGTGAAGATAGTAGGAGCGACTTTGATCTTTTCAAATAGAAACTTCGTTGACTTAGACTGAGACTCCGTCTTGGTCCGTGTTCCTACCGTGTCGACATGACAAAGGCACGAATAGAGCGGATGAGCATAATCCAATCATGACAAAAGGAAACTCGATTGATCACGTATAGGAAAATACGGGATCATTCCAATTCAATTTGAGCCGTTAGATAAGAGAGAATATAGCCCGATCCTCGGAAGATTTTAAATAGATAGTAACTTACGCACATTTAAGGAAGATGAATGATTATAAAGAAAATTGTCAATGTTCCTATTTATTTTTTGAAATTACGGATTATTCACAGTGGGCCTTTAAATTTACGAATAGTACTTGGATATTATGATTATTGCGTTAAGTTACTAATAATAGAGGAAATAATTTACGACGAACTAGGGTTGTTTATGATATTTTACGGAAGTTATGAACTCTAGGAAATTCAGCCTTTATAAGATGCTTCGAGGTAAATTGCTACGTTTGAATAATGATTACTAATCGGTGGTCCGGAAGTGGTCATAGGGAAATTATGATTACTATTCAGTGCAGGTTTTTGTACGACCGGGATAACACGTCAAAAGAATGATTCAAATAGATTCTACTTGCACAAGTGGGGTTTATGGAGTTGGTTTAGCTCCGCGAAATTTCCAAAAAGAAAGGCAAGCAAATGCGGTAATTAGGGTATTTATAGCAAATGTTTTCATCACTGCAATGATCCCGATTTCTCGTGTACGCGAGGATGGTGCAGGATTGGTAAGGAGGACGTAACGAGAGGAGAAGAAGCTATCTGGCTTGGTCTGAGTCTCCCTGCAACAAGCTTTCCTTCTAGGTTTGGCCTTTTGTCCTATCATCTCATCTAACCTGCAACTACCTCTGTTTTGCACAGTCCATAATTTGATTTGATGCGCAGGAATTTTGGAATTTGACAGAGATAAAGGAGTTCCTGCAATTTCAAGCTCAAACCCCCTTCCTTAACAAGAACGAATCAACGCCGGACACAACCCGCTAAATCTCCGCTTTTCATCAGCGCGAAGATGTCGTCTTTCTTCAGGAAGAAGAAGCCCATAATCATTCGAAGCCAGCACCACCATCAACTTTTTTATCACGAGCAGAAGAAAAAGGGCAGCACCTACGAGTGCAGCGGGTGCCAACAACCGGGGTTCGGGCCCTATTGCTCGTGCAACGACGGCTGTAATCTCTATTATCACCCGTGCTGCAGCAAACTTTTAAGTTCAGACTCCTCCTCGGCCGCTTCTGTCGGCAACTACCCTCCCTACCCGACTGGGGATCTCGTGTTAAAGGAGACGGCATCGCGCAAAGTGCGGCGCTGCGTCGCGTGCGGCGACAGAGTCCGGATGCTCAGGTACAAATGGCGGCACAAGAAGGCGCACGGCTCGCGCAATCCTTACTGGCGCCTCTACGGGCACCTAATCAACCGTGCCTTCCACCCGCTCTGCGCGTCACTCCCCGTGCAGATCCAAGAGAGTCGCGAACGTGGGATCGTGCTGCAGCTCATGAAAAGGATCCAAGGCGAGTGCCTCATATGCAAGGGCAATTCCAAGGGATGGGCTTACAACAGTACCATGGGGAACTACTGTTGCCACGTCGGGTGTATGAAGGAGAAGATTATGCAGGGTCTGCAGCAGAAGGAAGCTTCACGAAAGAGTAGAGTGACTATCTACGTGAAAAAAGCGTTGCGGCTGATTCTGGATATATAGCAAAAGTGGCTCTTCAGCTCGTCGCCGGAGCCCTCTTCGGTTTCTCGTCAGCAGACATCGGCCCGTCAGCATACATCGGCGACATCATCATAGAGGTTTTTGAATTATGATTACTTTACCTGCGCCTAAGTTCAGAAGGATGCAGATCTTTTATTTTGCACGGTACTTTTCTCGATGTTTCGCTAAATCTCAACCATTAATAAAATCATTATTTTCATAGGACAATGAATGAAGTTTATTGAGGTACCTGCAAATAAAAGAAAAATTATCTAAAAAATCTTAAATCTATTACACTTTTATTAATTTTGTATTAAACCTTTCAATATTATCAATTAAGTCTTAAATATTTTTATGATTTGCCAATTGAGTTCATTTAATCAATTTTAGTCGGCTGTCCTACGTGATGCAATCAGTGCTAACGTGAATAATTTTTAATAATATATTAATATATATTTTTTTTTCTTTCCTTCTTCTTCCTTTGGCCGATCGCCGGGCTCGGCAACCAGCCAGAGGCGAGGTACGGCCTTGCCTAGCAACGGTGAGGTGGGGCACATTATATTATATATACATATGTGAAATTCCAGCGCTGATATTAAAAAGATTCTGTACTATAAGACGATTTCTAGCTGATTTATCCCCCTTGCTGTGTTTCAAAATTGTTTTGCTCCCACTTAGCTGTCTGCGGAGAACTTAGCGTAATGTGCCCGATGACTTTGAGGCAATGTTGGAATCGGCCAATACATAAGGAATAGAGTCTATTTTTAGAGAAAAACAGAGTGATGATTTGATGTCGTTCACCATCTAGTTTTGATGGAGTGCTTTTGGGGTCCCTTAGTAACTTATCTTTATGGGTAGTAATTAACATATAATCGTTCTAACTTATTTGCACTTATATAAAGTTATAACTAGTAATTTATCTTTATAAACTATAATGTGAATATATGGTTCGTAACATTAAAATACTAACACTTAGTAGTTAACCAATAGTAGTGTAAAATACGTCGAAATGCCGTAAGTAATGGTACGTGTACTTAGTAATTCTCCTTAATAATTTTAATTTTATTCTAAATCATTTCAAATGATAGATCAGTAACCGTCATTCACATGTATTAATTTACTCAAAGTTTCGTAAGATTAAATACCATAGCTGCATCCAGGCCCGGTAACGGAGTTCATCGACAATGTTTTCAATTTCATCGAAAATCATATTTCCAGCATTATTGTTAAGTGAAGGAAGCAATGTTTTTTTTGTACCAATCCTTGATCATTTAATTGGTATATAAGGTGGTTTACTAAGTGATTTGCCGATCTGCAAGGGCGGAATTCAACATCTAAAAAAAATCTGACACGTCGCTCAATAAAAAGGATCTAGTAAAGCAGTCACGATAAACTTAGCTTTTGTTATTGTTGTTTTTGCCATCATTAGAATCATTGTATGTGTTGTGATATTAACAAATGTGGAAGTTAATTCGGATCTTGCAAATTAAGTCAATGTGAAAATCACCAAAGAAATAACGAGGAATGATAGGGACATTGAAGATTTGCGTGGTTCAATTTGACATATCGGTATCTACATCCTTGAGAAGAGCCAGCAGCAAATAATTTAATAATAATCAGAGAATTCAAGTTTACAATCACTCACTCACACGCTCGAATGTTTTCCATACCTAGATTAAATCTCAACCCCAAATATTTACAAATAAACAACACGTTTAGATGTAATAATCATCACACAAATCACCGGTGTTCAAGTCTTGCCCGCAACCAAATGGGAGCACTCCTTGAATCGGCCGAAAATCAAGAACACCTCGTGAGGGGGAAAATTACTAAAATAGTCTTAAACCTATTACAATTGTGCCAATTCAATTCTAAATTTTTTTTTGGCCGATTTAGTCCTAAACATTTTGCATTTGGCTAATTTTGGTTGGCCGTTCGGCCGACGCTGACGTGGCGATTTTAAAATTTTTTAAAGATTTTTTTTAAATTTCTTTTTGTTTTTTTCCCTTTTTTCTTGTTTTTTTTTTTACTTTCCATCTTCCCCTAACTAGTCGCTGGCTCGGCCAAGCCTCGCCAGCCATTGGTCTGGTGAGGGCAACGACCTCGCCCGCAACGGCGAGGTGGTTGCCCTCGCCATGGCTGGGTGAGCTCGCCCTCACCAATGCTAGCGAGGTCAGGCCTCGCCATGGCCGACCTCACCCTCGACGGCGAGGTCATCGCCCTCGCCATGGCTAGGCGAGCTCACCCTCACCAGTTCCAATGCTGTCGAGCCTCTCCATGGCTGACCTCACCCGTGATGGTGAGGTCGTCGCCCTCGCCATGGTTGGGCGAGCTCGTCACCCTTGCTAGACCAGTGATCGACGAGGAGGTGACCTCACCGACCAGGGGAGGAAGGAAGGAAAAAAAAGGGAAAAAAATTAAAAAATTATCATGTCAACGTTGATCGGCCAAAATTGATCGGATGGACTGAATTAACATAAATGCAAAAAATTTATAATTGAATTAATAAAAAAATTTATAACTAAATTGACATAATTATAATAACTTTAGGACTGTTTTAGTAATTCTCTCCTTCGCGAGGTGCTGATTTTTCTTTCTTCACGGCACAGCCCTCCAGGAGCTCGCTGTGCAGCCATCACGTCCTCCATCTGGCGTGAAGGCGCTCTCACACTCATCGTGCGGCTGGACATGAAGAGCAGAGGAGAAGAAGGGAAAGAACGCCTCACGACGACTTCCCCCTTCTTTTCTTGCGCTCTTTGCAGCTAGGCTAGAGCTAGACCAATCTAGGATTTTTCTTTTTGTCCTTTTATCTCGTAGTGCTTTTATCTCATTACAACCTTTGGCCCATGAGCTTTCTTCTCTCTCCCCTATTATGTGGCTACCCAACCTAAGGAATAAAGAAACGAATTGCTTTTGTTTTCTATCTCTCGTTAAGACCCTTTTGTCCCCACAAGTGAGATAGAAATAATAAACTAAGTGTGTCCCTTTCTTTTATCTTCCCATACATGAGTTCGGATTTCGTAAACGGTTTAAATTCGAAACATAATTTAACAGTATAATTATAGATGGATTGTTAGGATGAGCGTGTAAGTTCGGATGGACTATGGCGGCACTCCTTTTTGGGGGTCTCGAAAGGAATTGAAGATGTCCTTTCGATGTCAATTTACTGTAAATGAAAAGTTGTTAGAAAATTACCCTTGCCTAAATTATATCAACCTATCATGAAGCGTTAAAGACAAAAAGAATAAAGTAATACATAGTGACATTAGATTTATTAGAATATTTAAATACTAAATAGCGCCTTCGTTTAATAGCTTAAACTTTTAAAATAATTGACAGTGATCTCACTAAATTTCAGATAATATCATAACAGAAGATTTTGAGTTAGAATCTTTCTAGCCCCCATTTACTTTTCCAATTAAATATTTTCATGTTTAGTACTAGGCGCAAAAAAAAAGACTAAACTAAGTGTGAGGGGGAGTGTTGGAATATTTAAATAATAAATCACGTCTTCATCTAACAGCTTAAATTTAAACTGGTTTACGGTTAATAGTGCAGCCAAAAAATTGGCCTTTTCCATTCGGAGGAGTGAAATCGAGCTTTCTTATGGTGGGCAGATGAGGAGGAAACTAATAGAATTGCAGCGAGTGCGAAGGCAAAGAGAAAGAGGCTAGAAGCTGCCTAACTGCATTTCATGCATTAACAGCTACGTTCCATAGAAACAGTCGTGGATCTTCATATCGCATGACGAGGGCATAATTTTTTGGAAACTCACCTAATGTTGTAAACATCCTTGAACCGGACTTTGACTTTAGCGGTGAGATCGACTTCCGAGTGGCTAGGCGGGCGTTCGTCATCAGAACCATTGCAGGACACGGCAGGAAAGCCATGATTGGTAGCTTCAACACGAGGTTCCGAACCCTCAAATGGCTTGCCCACTTATGGTGTCCCCATCTCCGGTTCAATTTTGAGCTTTGTTTGCTTTGCGGAAAAGTAATGATGTGGAAAATATCTTTCTAAAAACGATCGTTTATATCGCTTTCATATATAAATAAACGAAACAAATTTTCATTATCCACAAAAACGTTCATACATAAATTGTTATTGATAATAAAAATATTTTCCTTTTCCATTGACTTATTAATTTAAATGATACAAATGATTAATTTATAAAAAATATATATTTAAATTATTTATTTTCCGCATTGCCCTTCTCCTTACCTATGTCTTTGAATCACTGTATGACTATGGAGGGATTACTATGTGATTTGGCAGTCTGCCGGGTCAGGATTTTCTAAATCAATCTCTATAAACTTAGCATTTCTTATTGTTATTTTTGCTGTCTTTTGAATCACTGTATGACTATGAAGGGATTCTTGCACTGCTCGTTGTTTGCAAGTTCGCGTGGAAGGTGCTCCTTTCTCGGAGGTCTGATAAGGAATTGAAGATGTCAATTTATTGTAAATAAAAAGGGTCTTAATCCTTATTTATCAACTTAGATTTTCTAATCCATTTCTCCTTAATTGATTGGTAGGAAGTTAGCGTTGCCTTGGGTTGCTGTTGACAGAAATATATCAACCTTAATAGATATTTCTGCATTAAGTATCACACTAATCTTACTAACTTAAATTATGTTTGATTAGCAATTTATTTATTTGGTACTTTTCTTTAACAATTTCTTCACAAATTGCTTATAATCAAAGTGCCGAGTGCATTTTTGGTAATCTTTGGTCTTGAATGAGGTATTAACTCTCCACACAATAAGCTGCGAATTTTAGGTATTTTTAGGTGTGGCCTTTTTATTATTGGAGTTTGGAAGTACTTTTCTGCTTAGATTATCATTCTTTAACAACATTCTAATTAGATTATGAGAAATTTGGTGAGGGAAAAAAATTAAATTTTATGCCTTGTTGCATGGCCGAAATCTTCTATATAGTATTACGTTCGCCGTGGAAAATTGACTTTGAATATTACCCTTGAAAGATGCGTAATTATATACTTTCTCTTGTAATTTCACCTAAGCATATTTTATAGTTGCTGACCTACATGAAAAATCACAAATTTTTTTTATATAAATTTGCAGTAACTACACCCATAACCATGTCGTTTATATAATCAAATTTATAATTAAATGCACAATTACTAAATGGGTATTGACAGGTAAAATGTTAGCTTTCTTCTTAAAAAGATACTAGTCACATGGCAAAAAAACTAGTCAATGGAAAGCCTACATTTACTTTTCAACATGAAAATTTATCAGTTTTTTTCCGGATAATGATCGCTAATACATGGAAAAACCATTAACTATTAGGGTTGGCAAACAGGCGGGCTAGTCCGGGAGCAGCACAATGGCCATGCAAGGAAAGTAGGTGGCTGGCAACCGTTAATGAGTGACAATGACCGATGACCCCACCCCAAACCGTGCCGGCCCGACCTGGCCCTATCAATTGTTTATAAACTTTTGTAGTTTTGCTAATTATACAAGGAGAGTTCGAGTCAGTACGGGCCAAGCCTATAGAGATTGAAACCAACCTGGTTAATATGCGGGTTGAAATAGGGCAAATTGCTACACTATGGTTGGTTGCTCTTTGAACCCATGGGGACTAATTTTGAGCTTTTGCCTGAATCGATGAGGTTATGCTTCCTGTGAAGCTAAGTTCTAACATCATTCCAAATCCCACGTTACATGAAGGAGGAGTTCATTATTTCGAGCATTCACTTTCCGAGCTTGACTCACGTTGGTTAGAATGTCTATTTATCCTTTGCTGGTACGTCGAGACATTCATGCCTATAGTTGACTTTTCAAGTCAATGGGGAATCAACAGCTGAGACGGCCGCCAACCCGCGAAGGACTTGCATTCATTGACCCGAATAACGTCGAAGTTGGCCGGTGGGATTGAGAGTCACCCCGTTTTTCCATGTTCATTTTCATTTGTGATTTAATACGAATCATTCTTCTCAAAGTTTAAACCGATAGAAAATGGTAACGATGAGATATGAACAAACTACTCTACTCTCATCTTTTCACATGCATGTAATTGGGCCTTAGATGCGAAACGTGGGTTGTGCACATCGAGTTCATTGTATGTTGTATATCAATGCGTTAATATGTGTTATCTGAATTTGAGTGAGGATAGAAAATGCAATACATAGAAAGTGTCAATTGTATGTAACCCTCACATTGGTGCAAGCAAAACGCACATTACGCAAAATTTGGAAAAGTGAGAAGAAAAGAGAATCATCAAACTTTTTTAGGGAGGACAAATGAAGAGAGAAGTGAGAAAAGTGTCGCGCAGATGAAGGCGAAGAGGAGGAGGCTTGCGGCCACATAACCAAAGAATTTGTTGATGGTTAATCTTGTAGTTCTTATCGCCAGTACATATGATCCAATCTGCGAAATATCAAAACAAAACTTTAGAACATTGTGGAGGTTCTTCTTCGAGATTAATTGATTCTCCATATGTGTCAATGGTCCAACTCCGATTCATACTAAAGCTATTATATATTAACCAACATATTTCCTTAGGTTAATGAATTTTAAATTTCGAAATGCCTTGTCCCCGACGAAATCAAAGACAGTGCTGCCGTTGCTGTTTATTAGTTGATTCCCCCAGCATCATCTTGCAAAATTCTCATTAGCTTAGAAATTTTCTTTTTTGAAGAGCTGACATAATCACATTATGTTCTACCTCTAATTCAAGAAAAGGGAAACTGTGAGAAAATTGTCCAAAAAATCATAAACATATTGTATGGCGGCCAATTCAATTCTAAACTTTTTAATTGTGCCAATTTAATCCCAAACCATTCAATTGTGTCAATTTAGTCATTAACTTTTTGAATTTTTACCATTTTAGTCCGAAACCTATTATTTGGATAATTGATTGAAAAGACTATATTGACAAATCGTCAAAAAGATTAGGACTAAATTGGTAAATTGTTAAAATGTTTAGGACTATATTGTTGGAGTTGGCGAACACTTCGGGGACCCTTGTTTCTCACATCGGGTACGCCCACGTGAGCTTAGGGAAACTGAAGTGTTGTCCGACGACATGTGACTCATGCGTGCGGAATGCGGGGGTTCGGGGGCAGCGCCCCCGACACGGGTGCCCCGCTGCCCGGTCAGCGGGCGGGGGTTCGGGGGCAGCGCCCCCGAAACCTCAACGGGTTTGGGTTGGCCCGTATGGTGCGAAATTAAGAGATTTCATATAGGTTTAGGTTTTGGGCCCGTTTAGGGCATATATATATTTTGCTCGTTTTTCTGATCATTGTAACGAGTTGAGTGGCTGTAAACCAAAATATAGTGAAATCTCTTTGCAGGACGTAGCCCTATTCGAGGGTGAACCTGGGTAAATTCGTGCATCGTCTTTTTCTCTGTTTTCTGCGTGATCGTTCTGTTTCGGTTCTCGTTACATCCCTTCATATATTGGTACAATCGAAAGGTTTACGACTAAATTGACTACTATACAATAGGTTTAATACTTTTTGGATAATTTTTCTGGAAACTGTACATGGCCCTAAAATTATTAGTTGAAAATTGTGAATCCCGATTATAAGTTAAGCCATTACATCAAACACGTTTAACATTATATTGTTGATTTTTGTTTTTGCTTCATCGACCGGACAAAGCAATAATTGAGTAGTTGAACATGAATTTTCAATCAAGTACTTTTATGGAAAGAGAAAAAGGAATTGAGTTATGGTCAAGCACATGCAGTACTATAGCAACTTTAACGAATATTTACCAAGGTGTGACAAGAACATTATATGGTAAAAAGTATATCACGTAATCATTGTAATCCTCTATAAAATGTTTTACATAGAATTGTAATAACATTTTAAAGTGCACACGGAATAAAACTGAAGAACCGTGAAAAGGTAAACATTATATTCTTTATCTGAAACATTCTTATTATCACTATCTTATTAGCCGCATTGTAATAAAAACTTTTTATAATTATTCAATCTAGTTAATTAAATGCGTTCTCCTAAAAAACCATCCAAACCAGTTGGGCATGACAACTAGCAACGAGACCGAGCCTTTGTGAAGATAACATGAACGATTTGAAACTTTTCAAATAAGATCGTCGTTGACTTAGACTGAGACACCATGATTGTTCGTGTGTTTTATGCCGTGTTCAATGGCTAACATTGACACCACAAAGGCCCAAATTGAGTGGTCGAGCACAATTCAATCATAATGGAAGGAAATTCTACTGTCATGTATAGGAAAATACGGGATCATTTCCGTTCAATCTGAGCCGTTAGATTAAGAAAGAATACATTTCGGTTCTCAAAAGATTTTAGATAAATGATAATTTATGCATATTTAAGGAAAGATACTGATGATTCCAAAGAGAAATGTCAATGTCACCGTTGATTTCTGGAAATTATGAATTACTCATGGTGGGCCCTTAAATTTTTGAACAGTACAAGGATATCATTAATAATTGTGTTAAGTTACTAATAATAGAGGTAATAATTCAGCTTTGAGGTAAATAAGTACATTCGAACGATGATTATCAATTGGTCATTCTGAAGGGTTCATAGGGAAATTACGATTACCATTTAGTATCAGTAACTAGACATGTATAAAGTGGTAAATGCTCTCTCATGACATAATGATTATTGTCAATTAAAGTCTACTGTGCACTTTCTAGGTTCTTGTGCGACGGGTGTGACACGCCAGAAGAATGATTCTCATAGAATCTAGTTGCACGAGTAGGGTTTGTGCAGCAGGTTTTCTCCACGATTCCAAGAAAAGGCAAGCAAATGCTGTGATCGGGGGTATTTATAGCAAATGTTTTCATCACCGTAATGAATACGATTTCTTGTGTGTACGAGGATATTGCAGGATTGACAAGGAGGGAACGAGAGAAGAAGAAGCTATCTGGCCTAGTCTGAGTCTCCCTGCGACGACAAGCTTTCCCTCTAGGTTTGGCCTTTTCTCTTATCATCGCATCTAACCTGCAAGTATCTCTGCGTTGCACAGTGTATAAGTTGATTGATGCGCAGGAGTTTGGAATTTGACAGAGATAAGGTGTTCCTGCAATTTCAAGCTCAAACCCGCTTCCTTAACAAGAACGAATTTCATCAGCACGAAGATGTCTCTTTTCACGAACTGTCTTTGTTTATGCAAGACAAATTCCCACGGAGAACAAGAGGGTGAGATAGTTATTGGCGGCCACCCCCACCCATTTTCTTATCGTGAGCAGAAAAGAAGGGGCAGCACGTACCAGTGCAATGGGTGCCAACAAACCGGGTTCGGGCGCTATTACTTGTGCAACGGTGACGGCTGCAATTTCCATTACCACAAGCTCTGCGGCGACATTTTAAGGCTTCACTCACCTCCCGTCAGCAACCACCGTCCCTACCCGGTTGGGCGTTTTGTTTTCACGGAGAGGGCACCAAGCAAAGTGCGGTACTGCGTCGCATGTGGCGACCAAGTCCGGGGACTCAGGTACAAAGTGAGGCGCGGGCTCCTCTACCGGCACCTAAACAACCGTGCCTTCCACCCGCTCTGCACGTTACTCCCTCCACGGATCCAAGATCCCGGTGGAGGGAACTTCATGCTGGTGCTCGAGGAATCGATCTGTGGCGAGTGCACCATATGCAGGGGCCAGGCCAATGGATGGGCTTACAATAGTACCTGGGGGAACTACTGTTACCATGTCGGGTGTGTGAAGAACAAGATCATACAGAGTTGGCAGAATGGAGGGAATAACAGAGAAGTGACTATCCGCTTGGAGATGCAGTTGCCACAGATTCGGGAATTAGCAGCAGCAGCGATTCGGCTCATCATCGGAGCCCTCTTCGGGCTCCCGAACGTTGCAGACATCTTCACAGTGCTTTTCAGTTAATCCCCGTTCCCCGCCGTTCCCGTTAGCAGATGTTACTGTTCTCGATGTCATGCTAGATCCCAACCATTAAATGGTATTTTCCATGAAATAAGGGTTGAAGTTCATCAAGATAGCAATAAGGCTTGCGGCCGCATAAGCCTTGTCAAAAAATTTGTCGACGGCTAATCTTGCAGTTTTTGTAGTCGGTACATATGATCCACTCTGCGAAATATCAAAACAAACTTTAGATCATTGTCAGGGTTCTTCTTTGAGATTAATTGATTCTCCCAATGTGCCAATGGTCCAAATCTGATTCATACAAAAGCTATTATATATTAACCGACATATTTCCTTAGGTTAATGAATTTTGAATTTTGAAATGCCTTCTCGCCGACAAAATCAAAGAGAGTACTACTGTCGCGGTTTGTTAGTTGATTCCCCCAGCATAAACATACTGTATGACGATCAATTCAATCCTAAACATTTCAATTGTGTTAATTTAATTCTAAACTATTCAATTATGTCAATTTAATCCTTAACCTTTTGCAATTTTACCATTTTAGTCCGAAACCTATTATTTGGATAATTGGCCAAAAGGACTATAATGACAAATCGTCAAAATGTTTAAGACTAAATTGGCAAATTGTCAAAATGTTTAGGATTAAATGGATACAATTGAAAAATTTATGGCTGAATTGATTGCCGTATAATATGTTTAGGATTTTTTGGATAATTTTTCCAAGAAATTGTCCATGTCCCTAAAATTATTAGTTGAAAATTGCGAATCGCGAATATTAGTTGAGCCATTACATCAATCGCATTTAACATTATATCGCGGGTATGCATCCGATTGGTCTGCTCGATTTTAATATAATACGCGCTTTGAACTTTCTAAATAGCATTTTCATTGACTTGGGGTGGGGGCGTGCCATCATGTACGATTTTTCCTTTTATCTTACATCGACTGGACAAAAGTTGAGCATGAATTTTCAATGAAGTACTTGCATGAAAAGAGAAAAAAGGAATTGAGTTATGGTCTAGCAAACGCAGTACTATAGTAAATTTTACGAATATTTACCAAGGTGTTACAAGAACATTATGTGGTAAAAATTATGTCACGTAATCATTGTAATCCTCTGTAAAATATTTTACATAGAATTGTAATAACATTTGAAAGTGCACATGGAATAAAACTGAAGAATCGTGAATAGGTAAACATTATATTCTTTATCTGAAACATATTTGTTATCATTATTTTATTAGCCGCATTGTAATATAAAATTTTTATCATCATTCGTTCTAGTTAATTAAATGCGTTATCCTCCGGCCAACCATCCGAACCAGAAGGAGACTGAGCCTTTATGAAGATAGCATGAGCAATTTTGAACTTTTCAAATAGAATCTTCCTCGACTTAGACTGAGACACCGTGATGGTCCGTGTTCTTATGCCGTGTTCGATGGCTAACATCGACACGACAAAGGCCCAAATTGAGCGGTCAAGCATAATTCTAATCATAACAGGAGGAAATTCTAACGTTGCGTATAGGAAAATACGAGATCGGTCCCACTCAATCTGAGCTGTTAGATTAAGAGATAATACATTTCGATTCTTTGAAAAATTTTAGATCGATAGCAACCTATGCACATTTAAGGAAAATTACTGATTATAAAGAAAATTGTCATTTTTTTTTGGTAAATGTAAGATATGTATAACTTTTCATAACACCAAGTACAACCTAAAGCCTAAGCCAAATCCTAACCCAATTAGGACATAGTAATGTCCAGACGAGGTTAAGATAGGCTCAGTAGGAGCTATACAACAAGCCAAAAACTGGCAAAAGAAACAAGAGAAAAGAAGATTTGAGGTAAATTGTCATTGTCACTATTAATTTCTAGAAATTACGAATTACTCATAGCGGGGCCCTTAAATTTACGAACAGTGCGAGGATATTGTAATCGTTGTGTTAAGTTACTAATGGTAGAGGAAATAATTTTCGACGAACTCAGGTTGTTTACAATATTTTACGGAAGTTACGAACTCTAGGAAATTCAGCTTTTATGATGATTTGAGGTAAGTTACTACGTTTGAATGATGATTATTAATCGATCGTTCGGAAGGAATGGCTCGTAAGGGAATTACGATTCCTATTCAGTATTGGTAACTAGACATGAATGAAGTGACAAATGCTCTCTCGTCGCGTAACAATGACTCCTGATTAAAGTCCACTGTGTACATTTTGGGTTCTGGTCCGACGTGCGATCGAGTCTAATAGAATCTGCTTGCACAAGCAGGGTTTATGCGGTAGGTTTACCCCGACGAAATTTCCAAGAAAAGGCAAGCAGACACGGGAACGAGAGGAGAAGAAGCTATCTGGCTTGGTCTGAGTCTCCCTCCGACAAGCTTTCCTTCTAAATTTTGGCCTTTTGTCTTATCATCTCATCTAACCTGCGACTACTTCTGTTTAGCACGGTACATAATTTGATTTGATGCGCAGGAGTTTTGGAATTGGACTGAGATAAAGGAGTTCCTGCAATTTCAAGCTCAAACCCCCTTCCTTAACAAGAACGGATCAACGCCGGACACAACCCGCTAAATCTCCGCTTTTCATCAGCACGAAGATGTCGTCTTTCTTCAGGAAGAAGAAGCCCATAATCATTCGAAGCCAGCACCACCATCAACTTTTTTATCATGAGCAGAAGAAAAAGGGCAGCACCTACGAGTGCAGTGGGTGCCAACAACCAGGGTTCGGGCCCTATTTACTCGTGCAACGACGGCTGTAGTCTCTATTATCACCCGTGCTGCAGCAACCTTTTATGTTCTGACTCCTCCTCGGCCGCTTCTGTCGGCAATTACCTCCCTACCCGACTGGGGATCTCGTGTTAAAGGAGACAGTGCCGCGCAAAGTGCGGCGATGCGTTGCGTGCGGCGACAGAGTCCAGATGCTCAGGTACAAATGGCGGCACAAGAAGGCACACGGCTCGCGCAATCCTTACTGGCGCCTCTACCGGCTCCTAGTCAACCGTGCCTTCCACCCGCCCTGCGCGTCACTCCCCGTGCAGATCCAAGAGAGTCGCAAACATGGGATCGTGCTGCAGCTCATGAAAAGGATCCAAGGCGAGTGCCTCATATGCAAGGGCAATTCCAAGGGATGGGCTTACAACAGTACCATGGGGAACTACTGTTGCCACGTCGGGTGTATGAAGAAGAAGATTATACAGAGTCTGCAGCAGAACAAAGCTTCACGAAAGAGAAAAGTGACTATCTACGTGAAAAAAGCGTTGCGGCTGATTCTGGATATAGCAAGAGTGGCTTTTCAGCTCATCATCGGAGCCCTCTTCGGGTTCCCGTCAGCAAACTTGGCAGACATCGTCATGCAGGTTTTCGAATTCACCTATGAATGATCTACCTTGCCCGCCCCCAAATTCAGAAGGATGAACATCTTTTAGTTTGCACGGTGCTTTTCTCTATGTTTCGCTAAAGCTCAACCATTAATAAAATCGTTATTTTCCCTGGACAATGAATGAAGTTTACTGAGGTACCTGCAAATAAAGGGAAAATTGTCCGGAAAATCATAAACATATTATATTTTTGCCAATTATATCATAAATATTTTAACTTTGCCGATTAAATCTTAAACATTTTCATGATTTGCCAATTGAGTTCATCTGATCAATTTTAATACGTGAACGCCGGTCGTTTTACATGGTGTAGCCGGCGTTGACGTAGACAATTTTTAATATTTTTTCAATTTTTTAATTTTTCTTTTTTTTTCTTTCCTTCTTCTTCCTCTGGCCGATCGCCGAGCTCGGCAACCGGCCAGAGGCGAGGTCCAGCCTCGGCCCGCAAAGGCAAGGTCGGGCACATTATATTATATATATATATATATATATATATAGGAAATTCCAGCGCTGATATTAAAATGATTTGTACTATAAGGCGATTTCTTTATGAGCTGCTTTATCACCCTACAATGTTTCAAAATTGTTTTGCTCCCACTTGGCTGTTTGCGGTGAATTTAGCGTAATGTGCCCGTTTGGTTTTAAGGCAATGTTGGGATCGGCCAATACATAAGGAATAAAGTCTATTTTTAGAGAAAAACAGAGTGATGATTTGATGCCGTTCACCATCTAGTTTTGATGGAGTGCTTTTGGGGTCCCGTAGTAACTTATCTTTATGGGTAGTAATTAACATATAATGGTTCTAACTTATTTGCACTTATAGAAAGTTATAACTAGTAATTTATCTTTATAAACTATAATGTGACTATAGGGTTCGTAACATTAAAATGCTAACACTTAGTAGTTAACCACTAGTATTGTAAAATACGTCGAAATGCCGTAAGTAATGGTACATGTACTTAGTAATTATCCTTAATAATTTTAATTTTATTCTAAATCCTTTCAAATGATGAATCAGTAACCATCATTCACATGTATTAATTTACTCAAAGTTTCGTAAGATTAAATACCATAGCTGCATCCAGGGCTGGTAACGGAGTTCATCGACAATGTTTTCAATTTCATCGAAAATCATATTTCCAGCATTATTGCTAAGTGAAGGAAGCGATGTTTTTTTTTTAGCAATCCTTGACCATTTAATTGGTATATTAAGTTGGTTTACTAAGTGATTTGCCAATATGCAAGGGCAGAATTCAACATCTAAAAAAAATCTGACACTTCACTCAATAAAAGGATCTACTAAAAAAGTCACGGTAAACTTAGCTTTTCTTATTGTTGTTTTTGCCATCATTATAATCAATGTAAGTGTTGTAATATTAACCAACGCGGAAGATAATCCGGATCTTGCAAATTAAGTCAATGTAAAAATCATCAGAGAAATAACAAGGAACGATAAGGACATCGAAGATTTACGTTGTTCAATCTGACATATCGGTACCTACTTCCATGGGAAGAGCTAGCAGCAAATAATCCACTAATAATCGGAGAATCTAAGTTTATAATTGCTTACTCACACACTCGAATGTTTCCCGCACCTAGATTAAATCTCAACCCCAAATATTTACAAATAAACAACACGTTTAGATGTAATAATCATCATACAAATCACCGGTGTTCAAGTCTTGCCCAAGACCAAATGGGAGTGCTCCTTGAACCAGCCGAAAATCAAGAACATCTCGTGAGGCGGAAAATTACTAAAATAATCCTAAACCTATTACAATTGTGCAAATTCAGTCCTAAATTCTTTTTTTTTTGCCAATTCAGTTATAAATCTTTTGCATTTGTACAAATTTAGTCTATCCGGCTAATTTTGACGGCAAGCTGACTAGCGCTGACGTGGACGCCGGCCGTCCAGCTGACGCTGACGTGGTAATTTTTAAATTTTTATAAAGATTTTTTTTGTAATTTCTTTTTGTTTTTTTCCATTTTTTCTTTTTTTTTTGCTTTCTTTCTTCCCCTAACCGGTCGCCAGATTGGCCAAGTCTCGCTGGCCACTAGTCTGGTGAGGGCGACGACCTCGCCGGCTAGGGGAAGAAGGAAAGCAAAAAAAAAAAGGAAAAAAAAGGGAAAAAACAAAAAAAATTAAAAATTGTCACGTCAACGCCGGTCGGCTAAAATTGACCGGGTGGACTGAATTAGCACAAATGCAAAAAATTTATGACTGAATTGGTTAAAAAAAAATTTAGGATTGAATTTGCCTAATTATAATAAATTTAGGGCTGTTTTAGTAATTTTCTTCCTCATGAGGTGTTGATTTTTCTTTCTTCACGGCACAACCCCCCAGAAGCTCACTGTGCAGCCATCACGTCCTCCATCTGGCGGGAAGGCCCTCTCACACTCATCGTGCGGCTGGACATGAAGAGCAGAGGAGAAGAGGGGAAAGAAAGCCTCACGACGACTTCCCCCTTCTTTTCTTGCTCCCTTCGGCGGCTAGGCTAGAGCTGAACCAATCTAGGATTTTTCTTTTTGTCCTTTTTTCTCATTACCACCTTGGGCCCATAAGCTTTCTTCTCTCTCTCATATTATGTGGCTACTCAAGCTAAGGAATAAAGAAACAAATTGCTTCTGTTTTCTTTCTCTCGTTAAGACCCTTTTGTCCACACAAGTGATAGAAATAATAAATCTACATATTCCCTCTCTTTTGTCTTGCCGTGTATGAGTTCGAATTCCGTAAACGGCTCAAACTCGAGACATAATTAAATAGTATGACTATAAATGGACTGCCGTAGAATTAGTGGGCAAGTTCGTATGGACTATGGAGGCACTCCTTTTTGGGGGTCTCGAAAGGAATTGAAGATGTCCTTTCGATGTCAATTTACTTTAAATGAAAAGTTGTTAGGAAATTACCCTCGCCTAAATTATATCAACCTATCATAAAGTATTAAAGACAAAAAGAATAAAGTAATACATAGTGACATTAGATTTGTTAAAATATTTAAATAATAAACAACGCATTCGTCTAATAGCTTAAACTTTTAAAACAATTAATAGTGATCTCACTAAATTTCAAATAATATCATAACAGAAGGTCTTGAGTTCAAATTTTTTCGGGCCCCATTTGCTTCCCTAATTAAATATTTCATGCTTAGTACTAGGCGCAAAAAAGAAGAAGACTAAACTAAGCGTAAGGGGGAGTGTTAGAATATTTAAATAATAAATTACTCATTCATCTAACAACTTAAGTTTAAATTGGTTCACAGTTAATAATGCGGCTGAAAAATTGACCTTTTCCATTCGGAAGAGTGAAATCAAGCTTTCTTATGGTGGGTAGATGAGGAGGAAACTGATAGAATTGCAGCGAGTGCAAAGGCAAAGAGAAGGAGGCTAGAAGCTGCCTAACTGCATTTCATGCATTAACAGCTACTTTCCATAACAACGGTCATGGATCTTCATACCGCACGACGAGGGCATAAATTTTTTGGAAACTCACCTAAAGTTGTAAACATCCTCGAACCGGACTTTGACTTAAGTGGTGAGATTGACTTCCGAGTGGCTAGGCGAGCATTC
The DNA here is from genome assembly GCA_031216235.1 of Syzygium jambos. Lineage (NCBI taxonomy): Eukaryota > Viridiplantae > Streptophyta > Magnoliopsida > Myrtales > Myrtaceae > Syzygium > Syzygium jambos. The sequence continues at coordinate 32,859,282 of CM062226.1, read as the reverse complement.
GTCGTCAGAGCCACCGCGGGACACGGCAGCAAAGCCATGACTAGTAGCTTCAACACGAGGTTCCGAACCCTCAAATGGCTAGCCCACTTATGGTGTCTCCATCTCCGGTTCAATTTTGAGCTATGTTTGCTTTGCGGAAAAGTAATGATTTAGAAAATATTTTTCTTAAAATGATCATTTATATCGCTTTCTGTTGTAAAATATTGCGTTGCAAGTAAATAATAGAGAGAATAAAGATTAAGTAGAGAAAGTAAATAAACACCGGAGATATATATTTTCTCTTTTCATTCTGTTCTGAATTCTCATTCACAATGACCAAAACTAAGCTCTTATTTATAAGAAAATAAGGATGCACAAATCATTAATGTCAATGTATTGAATACATATATTGAATAGGGAGATGAACATTCATTCGAGATGTACGTAGAATGTAGGTTATAAATGTACCATAATAGGTGCATTGAATATTCATTCATGTACGTAGGTTACAAATGTACCATAATAGGTACATTGAATATTCATTCATGTACGTAGGTTACAAATGTACCATAATAGGTACATTAAATATAATGAATATTCATTCATGTATTTCATAACACTCCCCCTTGAATATTCATTGTATTCATTACATTATAAATGTGCATTGAATAATACTGCCTCATTAAAAACCTTAAGTCGGAAAAACCCAGTGAGGCAAAAACCAGACAAAAGGGAAAAAGAGTACACGGCACAAATTTTAAGATCTCTCCCTTTGTAGATGCGTAAATTGCCTCGTTAAAACTTTAAGCTGGAAAAACCCTGTGGAAAAAAACCAAACAAAAAGATAAAGAGTGCAATGCATAGTTCATAATATCTCCCCCTCAATTTGAGCTATATAGCCACTGTTGTGGCTAGTCAATCTTGCATCTTATGAACTCGCCGCATACTAATGCCATATACTAATTTCTCAAAAGTTTGACGTTGGCAATGATTTGGTAAAAAGATCTACAAGATTATTTATGGATTGAATCTGCTTAACATCAATTTGTTGACTTTCTTGGAGTTCATGAGTATAAAAAAATTTCGGCGAGATATGCTTGGTCCTATCACCTTTGATATATCCTCCCCTAACTTTTGCAACACAAGCAGCATTATCTTCATAAATTATAGTGGGAGAATTTGTAACCGGTGTTAAACAACAAGAATTGTGAATATATGTTATAACGGATCTTAACCAAACACACTTTCTTCCAGCTTCATATAAAGCAATAATCTCAAAGTGGTTGGAAGATGTAGCTACTAGCGATTGCTTCGTAGAACGCCAAGAAATGGCGGTGCCGTTATAACAAAATAAATAACCAGTTTAAGAGCGAGCTTTATGTGGATCAGATCTATATCCAGCATCATTAGTATATCCAACTAAACCAGAGATAGTGGAATCATTGGAATAATATAATCCCAAATCTATGGTTCCTCGGAGATAACGAAAAATATGTTTAATTCCATTCCAGTGTCTCCAAGTTGGCTCACAACTAAAACATGCCAATAAATTTACCGCAAAAGCGATATCTGATCTCGTACATTATGCCAAGTACATCAAAGCCCCAATTGCATTGAGATATGATACTTCAGGACCAAGTATCTCTTCATCAGATTCTCTAGGACGAATGTGACATCCCGAAAATTTGTCCATTTGAGATTAATGAGATGCTTAGTTTTATAAATATACTCATAGTTAATTCTCGCTCGGAACTGATCATTCCTGGGATACTAACCATTGGGGAAGGGCTAATCAGGGATTTAATTCGTGCGACTAAGAGAAAATTCGATCGTGAATCGATTTTCGATCATAAAATCGTCGAGGTGACATTTTGAACCACTGTTGGCCGATCCAAGGAGAGTTAGGGGTCAGTTCGCCACTATCATAGTAGTGGATCGCGGGTGATTCCGCTAGACCACGAAATGAATTAACGAATGATCCTGAACCTATACCGAATGATCGCGCCCCTCGGATCTAGGGATCGATCCTCGCGATTTTAATGACAACCGAAGTCGTCACGAACCGAATGAACTTGCACGTGACTCGAATTATTATCAGTCACGGGTCGAATATGCGAATTTCCCCAAAAAGCCGCCCGTTAGTCTGAGAAACACTCGAGTTGCGTTTAATAAAATTTAATTATTTAATTGAGCCCAATTTGGACATCGGAAAAATTTGGAAGTCACAACGGGACGTTAGGACGATATTGCGGTTGAAACGTGCAATTTTGGATTGTCCCGAATCCTTCAGAAAAATTCAATTTCGGCAAGAAAATAGAAAAGTGGCCATTTTACCCTTGGGATTTAATAAAGGGCATGTTTTATGAGGGAGGGGCATTTTGGTCATTTTGCCCTAACTTTTTGATTGGACAATTTTGCCCTTGGGATTTTATGAAATTCCCAAATTGCCCTTGGATATTTTGGAAAAGATTCGATCTCGGCCGTCGATTCCAAGATAAGATCGAATCTCGGACGTTGATTAAAAAGATTAGAGAGGGGCAAGATGGTAATTTGCCAAAATGGTCAAATTTGGACTATTAAAGGGATAAGACTCTCTCTCTCTCTCTCTCTCCTCATTCTCTCTCCCCTCACCTCACGGCAGCCCCCCCACCAAGAGCTCTCTCTCTCTCTCCCTTGGCTGAGCCTTGCCGTGCCGCCGCCGCCCGTCTGCCGGAGCCGCTCGTCGCCGCCGTGAGCCACCGATCAGCCATTCCCCCTTGCCACTCTAGCCAAGTTAGTCTAGAGTTCGGGTAAGTCGCGCCCTAAATCCTATTTAGGATATCGGGTATTAACGGACTAGTTAGACACGGTTTAGTTGGTTTATGGGTTGATGGAAGTGATTATTGATGGATTAGAGGAGAGCTTGATCCCTTGTTGTGTTTATGGATGTTCATGTGGCTGTTGGATGTTAGTTTGGATATGGTGGAATGAGTTTTGGCGGTTGAAATTCGGTAGAAATCAATTCGGGTTTGAATCCTTGAGGTTTGGTGTGATTCTCGGATTCGCGATTACTGTACCCGTCCGGTTTGCTATTTTTGTGGAGAATTTTGTGGACCGAATTTGAGGAAGTTTTCTTCATGAAAGTTGTTCCCAATATCTTGAAATATAACATATTTTAAATTTTGAATTTTTGGAGGCTGTTTGGGTCGCATGAAAACCCATTTTCAGTCCGTATTAAATCTGCCCGGAACACTGTTCATCCCGACCTTCTTGTCTTGCTGAATTTTTATAAAATTTTTCAGATCTAGTTTCAATAAAATTCCTTCACAAAATTTGTTGGAGACTTTCATTTCTATGACATATAAAAATTTCAAAGCTTTTCAAGGTGATTTGGGAGTTGAAAAAAATGTTTTTTTAGGACAAAATAGTCTGTTAGAGCGAACTAATTCTGGTCTAATTTCGAGGGACAAAAAGGCATGGTTGCAGATTGAACCAAATTTCGTGTTCTTCATAAGAAATGTTTATCAAGATGTGTTTTTATGATATATCCAAAATTTATAATTTTTGGAGTTCGTTTACTATTTATTTTGATGGGATTTCGGTCACTGTGTAAACTGCCCAAATTTACCCTGATTTTATGAATGTTTATTTTTATGAGCGGAATGGTGGGGGTGTCGAGGTTGAATAGTTGCTGCCCTCGTGACTGGAATTTATGCTTGAATATGTGTTATATGAGTTGATTTGAGGATGAAATGAGGATGTTTCGAGGCTGGAGTGAGACTGAATAGAGTGTCGGACCTTGTGGGATGGAATTGACGAGCTTAGGGCTCGAATTAAGGACAACGGGTGTCGGTTTGGTGTGCGGTAGTGTGGCTGGATTGTGGTGTTTAATATGGTTGGAAATGAGCTTGGAAATGTCAAATTTACACCTATGAATGTGGCTGTGTTTGTGGGCCCGCGAGTGGCCTTGTGTGTTTATTTTACCGTGATTTGATGGATTGAAATATGATTGATTATGTGTACACTTGGGCTGGACTGAATTAATTGTCAATTGGCCATATTGGATGTTTATTGAGCATGAAATTGTGTGTGAATTGAGGCGTGCATGGGCCACATGTGATTGGCCAATTTATTGGCATGCGAGTGCTAAGTGCATGAATGAACGAGAAATTGTGAGTGGTGTGGCATGTGCGATCGTGGGAATGTTTCCGTCTTGAGGCGTGTACTTCAATGCGGGACGATACCCAGTATTACCGAAAGACTGCCAACCTGAGGCGTGGACTTCAACGCGGGTTGTGCCGTAGGTGGTAGATGTTGAGCCTGAGGCGTGTACTGTAACGCGGGCAAGAGACATAGCCTGAGGCGTGTACTGTAACGCGGGCCCTGAAATGTTGTTATGAGTTGGTCGCAGTGTACTTGAGGCGTATACTGTAACGCGGGTCACTGGCGAGAGTTGTGGAAAAGATGTGTGAGCTCGGAACTAATGCATGAAATGTTATTTGAACATGCATGTGAGTGGAATAGTGCCATTATGACTAATATGCAGGTGACACGCTGGAAAGGTCCAAGTAAGTATTGAATGTGTGCATGCGGTGTAATAGCTGAGTGTGATTGTATGTCGTATTTGTTTGGAGGTACGTGATAGCCTAGGTGGGGTATAGGGTGTGTGCTTATTGAGATGTGATCTCATGGTTGTTTCAACCAACAATTTCAGAACCCCCGCCTGAGCAATGAATCTTCCTCTACCGCAGCAGCGTTTGGGATACTGATGCACACCAACCATAATGTGGTAGAGTAACCAACAGACGAGCAAAAGGTTCAGAAGGATTCAGACTTAGATTCTAGGAGAGACGGAATCGGAGTGGACGCCGTCTAACGGGCGTCAGGGATAGTTTTAGGGTCATAGTAACTCTTTTGGAATGTTCCATTTTTGAAGATAAGGTATACCCAGGCTGCTGATCTTTTTGAACGTCGGTGGTGCAGGATACTCGGTGTGCATGTAAATTATGGTATGAGTTGTATACGATGGATATTGTATAAAGTTGGATAAGTATTGGATGTTTATTCTCCCTTGTACCCTAATCATTTATTGTTCGGGTATGTGTGGCTTTCGCTGGTTGATTTAACTCTTTGATAAAATGGAATGAGGTCGGCGATTTTTTGGGATGTCGCAATATTCGACCAGAGAAGGGATGCCATGAGCTCGATGGGGTTTGGGGCGTGACAACGAAATAGATCCTTTTGGAGATCTAGATACCTTACAACCATAGGGGTGCTCAATGGGTGAGCCTTGTCCATGTTGAAGCGTTTAAGTAATCTTTCAATGTATGCTGATTGATGGACGATTATTCCATTTGCTTTATGCTCAAGCTCTAGATCAAGACAAAGTTTGGTTTTACCTAAATCTTTAACTTCAAATTCCCTTTTCAAATACTCAACAGTTTTAGCTAACTCTTCTGGAGTTCCAATTAAATTTATATCGTCGACATAAACTGCTACAATAGCAAATCCGGTTTCTGATTTCTTAATAAACACGCATGGGCAGATAGGATCATTCTTGTACCTTTCCTTAATTAGGTACTCACTTAGGCATTGATACCACATGCGACCGGACTGCTTTAACCCGTGCAAAGATCTTTGCAATTTTATTGAGAATAAGTTGCGGGGAGTGCATGCATCAGGCATTTTGAATCCCTCGGCAATTTTCATATAAATATCCAAGTCTAATGAGCCATATAGATATGCCGTCACAACATCCATAAGACGCATTTCCAATCTTTTAGATAGTACCGGGCTAATGAGAAAACGAAATATAATCATATCCATCACATGTGAATATGTCTAGTTATAATCAATCCCAGGTCTCTGGGAGAATCCTTGGGCAACGAGTCGGGCTTTATACCTGACAACCTCGTTTTTCTCATTTCGTTTCCAGGCAAATACCTATTTGTATCCAACGGGTTTTACATTATCGGGGATGCAAGTTATGGGTCCAAAAACCTCTCGTTTGGCTAGGGAAGCTAATTCAGCCTTAATTACTTCCTCCCATTTAGATCAATCTTGCCTTTGACGGCATTCGATAATAGATTGTGGCTCACAATCATCATCCATAATTTTATGAGCAACTGAGAATGCAAAAGCATCATCAATGATGATTTCATTCCGATTCCAAATCTCATTACAATATGTAATGGAATTCTCAGTATTCCTAGGATTGGTGATCTTTTCATGGATTTGTGCCTCTTCAGGGGCAATAAGCTCTTTGAGAGCAAGCACAACACCAGGCTCTTATGGAGCAGATTCCTGATTCTTTCCCCTTCGTTTTCGAGGAACAGTATCTTTTGATCCTATCAGTCTACCGCGTTTCAAGTGTGGGGGATTTTGATCCATTTTAGCTTGTCCTTCGGGAACAGCTATCCTAGCTGGAGCATTTGCATCTGGAATATGAGACTTCGTTACCTTAGTAGCATCATTAAATGCGTCAGGAAGTCTATTGGCCATAGCCTGTAAATGGATTATGCGCTGCACCTCATTTTCACACTCCGGAGTTCTTTAGTCTAATTAAGATAAAATTTTCTCATTCCAGGAGAAAACCTTAACTGGTTTTTACTTCGCAGCCATGTCAGTTTTAGGTGTCCCAATTGATGGAAACATAATCTCATTGAAATGACAATATGTGAATCTTGCAATAAAAAGATCACCAGTAGTTGGTTCCAAGAACTTAATGATGGACGGTGAATTAAACCCAATATAAATGCCTAAACAACTTTGGGGACCCATTTTCGTTCTTTTTGGCGGTGCTTCAGGCACTTATACTACACAACCAAAGGTGCGTAAATGTGAAATATCAAGTTCATAACCAAGAACAATTTGAAAGGGAGATTGTAAGAGACTAGCAGTGGGGCATAATCTTATTAGGGTTGCCGCATGCAAAACTGCATGACCCCATGCTGTATCGTTGAGATTCGTTCTCAATAATAGAGTACGGGCAATGATTTGGATATGTTTAATCAAGGATTCTGCCAATCCATTTTGAGTATGAATATATGCGACCGGGTGCTCAACCTTGATTCCGAGTGAAGCACAATACGTATCAAAACTCTTTGATGTAAATTCACCAGCATTAGCCATCCTTATGCTTTTAATTGGATAATCAGGGAATTATGCCCGGAGCTTTATAATCTGCACAAGTAAATGTGCAAAGGTGACATTGCGCGTAGATAATAGACAAACATGGGACCATCTACAGGATGCGCCCACTAGTACCATAAAATATCGAAATGGTCCACTTGGTGGTTGCATTGATCCACAAATATCACCCTGAATTCTTTGTAGGAATAAAGGGGATTCAAGATCAACCTTTGTTATAGAAGGTTTGATAATGAGTTTTCCTTGTGAACAAACTTCACAATTATAATCTTTGGACAACAATACCTTTGTATCCTTTAAAGGGTGCCCTTTTGTATTCTGGATTATTCTACGCATCATTGAAGCGCCAGGGTAACCAAGGCGATCATGCCATAATCCAAACTGATCAGGGTTTACCAATCTCCAGGATATGGTGGCGCATGTTTCAACGGCCTTAATCATGACACAATACAAACCCATAGAAGAAGCTTCTTAGTTTCTCATGGATGGTCTTCAGGCCCATCTTACAAGAGGTAATGCCAATATATTCTTTATTTTGCTCATAAATAGTCTCAATATGGTACCTATTACGACGTAAATCTTTGAAGCTAAGCAGATTCCTTTTTGATCTACTGCTTAGAAATGCATTCTCAATATGCAAGATGGTGCCTTTTGGCAAAACAATTGTAGCATTGCCGAAACCATCAATAATCGGAATAGGACCAGATATTGTATGGACATGTGTCTTACGCAATGTCATACTCGAGAAAAAGTATCTACTACGAAATATGGTATGTGTTGATGCACTATCAAGCAAACAAACATCTTCCTTTTTCTCGGTGTTTTCCATTTGCATTTATGTTGACAACTTCAAGTGTCAAGTATCATAAAATTTTCATATTAGTTTTGTGACATTCCGAATTTCGACCCATTTTTGGGATTTATAAAACGCATAATTTGTCAGTGTGCTTATAATAAAATCTCGCCCGGGAACTGATCACTCCCGGTTATTGTTTTTAAATTAGAGATTTTGCTAGAATCGCACTCGATCGAATTTGACCGTTATTTAGAGCCCAAACTTCGGTGTCGAATTTCTCGAATTTCGGGACGAAATAAATTGGACGGTGTCGAGATTATCGTGGCCAACATCGAGATTGTCAGGAATAGTGGAAAAGTGAATTTTCGACCGGGTACGAATTTGGACTAGTAGACCTCCCTCGTTATAGTTTGATTTAATTAATTTGGCCTTTGTCCCTTATTATATTCGAGGTTTAATTTGGACCGGTAGATCGTTTTCGATTTTGAATTTGGGCCGTCGGATCACAATAATTATTTGATTGAAATAATTATTTCCTCTCTTTTTCTCTCTCTCTCTCTTTCTCTCTCCTCTGCGCCGCGCACGTCTCCCCCATGCAATGTCGCCTCAGCCCATGCCATGCAGACCAACCCTCCTGACATTCTCTCTCCTCTTTTCTTTTTTTTCCATTACTTTTCTTCCTTCTCTTTTCCTTCTTCTTCCCTTTGTTCTTCTTCGCCCACGTCTGGTTTTGCTTCGTCTCTATCTCTGCTTCTTCTCCCCGTTGCCCGACGCCGACCGCCTGAGCTCACCTGGCCGCCGCGCGCCGCCGCCGTCGCCAGCCAGCTCGACTGTCGTGCCGCTCCGTCCGCCAGCCGCCGCCCCGGACCGACTGGTCTCCTCCTTCGCGCGCGCGCAGCAGCGAACTCGCCGCCACATGCCGTCGCGTCCGGCGAGTCCCAGCCGTCGTCTAGTCGTCCAGCCAGCCACCCAGCGCCGTCCCGACGCCTGAGCGTCGTTGTCGCCGCCGCCAAGCGTTCCCCAGCCGCACCACCCGCCTCAGCCCACTTCCTCTTCTTCCCTTTGGCTTTCCGCCGTTCGCCGCCGTCGGTGCCGCCGCCGTGAGCCGCCGTTCCTCTCGCCTCGCCACCACCATCATCCCATCCCCCTTTCCTCTCCAACCCGTGAGCCCCCCTTCTCCCTCTCTTCCTCTTTTGTTTTGGCCGTGAGGTGCACTTCGCCGGAGGAGCTGCCGCCGCCAGAGTTGTTCCGCCACCACCACCACCTCGTCCAGCCACCCAGCCGTCCCACTTTCCTCTCTCTCTCCCGTCCGCCGCGACCAGCAGCCCCTCCGCCTAGGCTCGCCGCCCTCAAGTCGCTGTCGCGCGCGCACCGCCGGGAGGTCGCCGTCGCCGCCGCTGCCCAGCCTCCATCGTTGCGTGTTCGGCTTCATTTCAAGCTTAGGACACTCGGTGAGTTTGCCCCTAAACCCTAATTAGGCTAAATTGCATTTTTAGACGGGTTTTAGGGGTTAATTAGGGTAATTTGGGGGTTTAATTGTGGAGGTGATTAGGGGCTGTTATTGTTGTTGATTTGGTGGTTTAGTGTGGCTATTTTGAGGAGATTTAGCGGCTGTGAATGCGTTGTGGATTGGCTGGAAATTGTCGGATCGGAACGGCCCAAGTTCGGGAAAGTTCGGGTTTGAAATGTGGGGTACATTGCGCGCCCTATTTGGCT